>CM070624.1:55839270-56439270 GCA_036346255.1 Ampelocalamus luodianensis
ATCAAAACCTCCAAGAACCCGAGCAACTTCCAAAGCTCGGCGCATAACCTCCTGTGCGCTCACCATAGCTCGAAGGCGAGGCATCTGTCAAGGCAGGCGAGCAGGGTAAAAGCAACTTTAAAACAGCGGGGAGAAGACATTATAGCAATAGTTGAGGCGAGAGAGATATGAGAAAAGTTAAGCAATCAATTAACTTTGCAAGTTAATTTTCCTTTAGAAAATAATTTGGACACTCTAAAAGCGGCCAATCTAACTAAGGTCAAGACCTACTGATCGATATGGCTCGATACCACCTCTGTCGGGACCCGAGTTACGATTGGAACCCTCTGTGTATCTTGCACTAGTCGGGGATCACGCTTAGCGCACCTGAGGGGTTAACACAGGTAAATATCGATCCACTGGCGATAATTAAAGTAAGCGATTAGTTTGAATAACAAATAGGGTTTTGACCTTGTGGTCAGTTTACACTTATTAAGCCACGCAGGCTAACAGAGAAATAAAGCGGCGGAGCGGAAAACTCGAGCGTAGATCCCACCAATTCACCACGGGCAACCAAGCGGGATCCGGACCTTAACGAGCGATCGGCCTTCAACGAACTCCTCCTCAGCGGCGTAGACTCCTCCACCAGTAGGTTTTGGGCGCAAGTTTTACAACAAGCGTGAGTACACAACCGTGCTGCAAATCATACCACAGAATGCAATGTATAGATGCGAGCTTATTCCAAATAAAAGGCTTACGTGGTTCTTTTGCATAAAAGCAACATTTGCAATTGAATACGAATAATAGATTGAAAGCATAATTCAAAACAAATAGACAATAATAATTTACTGATTATTTTCACAAAGACACACAGACTAAGCAGTTATTTCACATAGCCATATGATTGAGATCACACTCCCATTCCCGTTTTATGAAACTACCCCTTATGTGAAATCACGAGCATGTCCATGACATGACGCGCATATTCGAATAGTTTGTTTAACACTCTGCGAGGTTGTACACTTTACCCACACGATATAACCAGTGTAGCTAGCACCAATCATAACAAAACAGTTGAAACTTCATCTCCAACATTGACATTCCCGGTGCTTACAAACCGTTATACATATCACATAGCCCATGCATAAGACACACCGTTGGACGGGGGCGACCAGATCCTCCGTGATGCAACCACCAAGTAGTCACACCTCCACCCTATCACAAAGCCTAACCTACCACCCGAACATCAATGCCGAGAATCCATAACTTACTAAGTTAGGCCGTCCCATACCGGGCATGTGGTCGCATGATGAGCTCGATTCAATGGCGCACAAAGTTAAGTCCTTAATTGACCAAGGCAAGACTTCCATTTTCTATCTAAGCCACACAGATTATCAAACCCGTCACATAGTCCACCATGTCACACAGTTTCCACCACTTGCCTCAGTCTAAATCCTTTACCACCGGTTGGTTTTAGTGCAACACATGCCATCCACAAAGTAATAGCACTGCAGTACACGGTTTTATCACATAGTTCCATAATCACTTAGTCAAATTTATAATTGCAACTCGGTGATGATGATGACTTCGTTGCATGGCTAACAATTATACTCGCGTCTAACCAACCCGTTGGTGTTACAATATTACCAACTCATAACCAATCTAGGGTGACAAGGATATATGACATACAAGGCCAAGGTGTGACAACAATTTGGATAATAACTATGCCCAAAGCATTTAAATAAATAATTAAACTATAATGCAATAATTTAACACAAAGTAATTTGAAAACTGGGTTCAAGATGATCAAAGGTATGACTTGCCTTGGAAAAGGTCTATGTACTGATCTTGGTCTTGGGGTGCTCCTTCTTCCACAAAATTCCCAACGAATCGACGTCTACTATAAGCGAGACACAAACAAACAAAACAAATAAATAACAGAGGCAAAACAAACTCCAAAAATTAAATAAAAATCTCAGATAAATAGATCTTGAATTTATACAAATTTAGAAATTTGAATGGGCTCAATCGAGTTAGGATGCAAAAGTTATGAGCTTTGGAAGATTGGAAATCTAAAAGAAACCTAATTTGGATTTTTAGGAATTTCCGAATTATTTCTTAACGAAAAAATCGGATTATTAGCATTGGCGTCGTGAAGGAATTTCGGAAAAAGAAATAATAAAGAAATCTCGACATGTGGACCCATGTCGGAGGCTAAACTCACGATGGACTAGGTCCAGCGAGCCTCGGGACTCGGTCCAGATGGCTGCCGCGTGGCGCCACGCGTGGGCGGCGGGGCTCCGCGCGCGGCGACTGAGACACGGCGCGGCCCGAGATGGCGGCGAGTGGCATGCCACGTCGGACCGACGACAGCGGCGGCTTCGAGGACCGACGGTCTCGGCGAACGGCTCGCCGGCGGCGGCGGATGCCGGGAGGTAGAGGGCGAGCGGGGATTACACCGGTGTGCTCACCGGTGCCGCAGGGGCGTCTGTGGCGGCGGCGGCAGCGGCGGCGAGGAGATGCGGCTCAACGGCGGCAGGCTGGAGGGGTCCTCCGGCGAAGATGAGCGATTTGAGATGCGGCGGCAGCGATCCGATGGTGGCCTCCAACGGCGGCGAGGAGGCGAAGCGGCGGCGGCGACGAACTCCTTCGGCCGGCGCCAAGGCGGCAGCAGCGCCGGGGCGTTTGGCGGCGCCGTGGCGGCTAGGGTTTTCGAAGCGCGGCTTCGGGAGTGCGGATGCGAGGATCCTCGGGGCTTTAAATAGCCCAGGCGAGTCCATGACGGACGCGCGGCGGCGACAAAGTCGGGAGGGCGGAGAGTCGCCTCGGAGGCGACGGTGACGTGGCGGTCGGGACCCACCCGGTCGGCGGCGGCTCGGGCGCGGGTGCGTGTGAAGCGACACGGCCACGAAACGGACTCAAAATCTGACCGTCCCTCCAAGATCCAACGGTCCAAAATCAATAGGACATTCGGACAACTCCGGTTGCCTTGCGCGCATCTAGCCGTTCATCCTTGATCGGACGGTGGAGGATGATCGGGCTCTGGAGAGAGAGATAGAGAGGGAGGCATGCGGGGCCGCATGTCGGTGGAGCGCGGCGGTGGGCTTCAGCGGGAGATGGGCGGCACGTGAAGAGATGGGCGGAGGCGGAAATCGGCGAGACTATTTACGAGATTATTAATAGGTTTTCTATTTTAGAAAATACCAGAAATTCAAATAGGCAATAGAAAATAGCAAATGAACTCAGAAAAATTCTAGAAAAATCTAGAAAATATATCTGAGCACATAGAACCCAAATAAAATAGTTTTGACTAATGTTCATGTTGGGATTATTCACATTAAATGTTTTTGATTGTAAAGTCAATATTAAGCTTTTGAAATTAAATTCAAATAAATCCAAATGGTGAATTTTTCCCTGCTAACTATTCAAAGGATTTTTAAGGCTCTGAAAATTGGGATGTTACATCAGTCAAGATGGGATTTGCCCCTCTCTACCTGAGAGAGATATCTGCAGGCCTCGAGTGATCGGATCCGAAAATGCATGGCCATGCTACTTAAGGTTAAGTTAACCTAGTAAGGGATTCGGATCACGGGATCGAGAAAGAGTGGTCGAGCTTGGAGCTCGTTGAATATCGTGAGGCAAAGGGATTGGCATGTACATAACGTTGTGATGGTTCGTCCGATATGATCTTCACGTATGTTTAGGAGTTGGCACGTCTTGCTGAGGCCGCTACCAACTATTGACCAAGTATGTGTACTCGCGTCATGTCTAAACATATGTGAACCATAGGTCACACACTTAAGTGAAGCCTAGTCGGATTGGATCTAAATTAGGCGGGCATTGAGTCCTAATGGGCCTCTATTCGTAGAATCCCATTATAAGGGCGTCTATAAAAGGAGAGCGAGAGGCGCTGGTTGAGAGTTGAGTTTTTGTGACATCCTCAAACCACAGCGCCACCCTCCCACGCCCTAGTCGCTCGCGCGGATCTAGTAGTCCGGCGTCGTCGCTTCTCTCCGTCGTGTGGATACCTTTGGAGGCGCATGCGTGGCGTTGGGATGAACCGCAAGAAAGGAGTTGTATGTGGGGCGCGCGGCGGGCGAGGAAGTAGTGCGACTACTCTGCCTGACGTCTTGCATCAGCGAGTGCGACTACTGCGCCCGACGTCTTGCATCAACTTCGCTTTGGCGTCTAGTGGTAAGACCGTGATCTATAATGCGGTGATCTTGGTTTCTGGGTAGAATTTTTAATTTGCGCTAGTGTAGCCTACTGTTTCCCTACGGTGGTATCGGAGCGGTTCTTTGTCATGTTATAGGTTCGGGTGATTTGCATATGGCGATATGTAAATCGGTATGATCGATGTGATCGATTGTATAGTTACGTAATGGATTGATCCGGTTTCGTGATCATCTTTGCTAAGGTCGTGAAACAACGTACCCCTACAGGTCGGATTCGCCGGGGTGAAGCGGTGACACGTAAAACCGGTTGCGGCATGCGAAGATCAATATGATTGATCGAATCGGAACCTAGATTAATAATCGATGTCTTGTGATCATCTTTGCTAAGGTCGTGAAACAACATACCCTACCGGTCGGATTCGCCATCGGGGTAGACGGTGACACGTAAAACCAGGTTGCGGCATCGAAGATCAATAAAATTGGTCGAATCGGACGATGAGTCGATTTGTGGTAAATATGATTTGCCGATCAAAATCCTATGTAAAAATTGCATAGATTGCCCTTGAACCCGCAGAAACCCCTCGACCCCTTATCCGGTAGATGCGATTCTATGCATAACTTGTTTTGCGGGATGTATGTGACCAGTATGGCCTAATGTGTTTGTGATGCATGTTTGTAATATTTTCATGACTGCGAGTCATGGGTTTGGCAACAGTGGAGCCATTGTGTTGTCAAAGTATTGTATTAACGGCTGCGTGCCGACTTGTGATGATTCCTAGTATCCATGTATTTTATTACTAGTTGTTATGAGTAATAGCTTATAGTAGTACTGGAGGACACATCACTTGGAGGATGGCACACATGAACCATGGAGATGGAGATCATCATGGTGGATGATTCTATGGCGATGGAGATCACCATGAGAAAATGGGTCATCTTGAGTCACAAGCGTGTGAATGCTATTCCTATTGTTTTACTCTATGCATGTTTGAATGGTAGAAGTATAGCGATCCTCACAAAATGTTAAGTTAAACATATGCCCTCCCAATTAAACTTTGCACCATCCATGTCTTGTAAATTGATGGTGGGTCTATAAAATTAGGGCACCATCAACTTTCCTTGACTAGATGGGTTACGTATCGGATACTTACATGCATAAGTTGGTGAACTTAACAAGGTTATCATAAAGGTTATGGGCCTTGGGGCATAAGGTTGGCGCGGGGGCATAGAGATGTCACCCAACAACAAGAGTCATATAGAGATATGATTAGCAGAGTGTTGCTTGCAGAATTACCTTGTCTTCTAGCGGTGATGCAAAAGCTCACTAGTAGACTCGTTAATTGCGGATCTTGAATCGCTAAGAATCAACAGAGGGATGTTGATTTTAGTGGGAGTACATTCTATTAAATTTGTTTAATACGATTTACTCTATCATGGTTTTATTTGTCTTAGTATTTTGCATTTCCTATTGTAGATCAATGGCATCTAGCAACCACGCACACCCTTTGCTTTCGATCGATTCTTGAAAGAGAAATTAAATGGAACAAACTATTGGATTGAGTCCGTAACTGAGAATTGTTCTCGAGGCGGATAAAAGGAAAACGTTCGGACACCCCAATCCCGAAAGAACATGCAAATAATCGTCTGCTGCTTGTTAAAAATGCCTACAAGAAAGCATGTGATGACTCTCTTGAGATTAGTTTGTCTTATGCTTGCATGCATGGAACGACCTTCAAAAGCGGTTTGAGGATCGGGGCGTATGATATGATCATAGCGCTTAGGACATGTTCGGAACATAGGCGAGGGCCGAGCAGTTCAATGTCTCTAAGGCTTTTCGGAATGCAAGTTAGAAGTGCACCGTAGGCCCACATGTGATCAAAATGGTTGGTTACTGATCGGACTTTGGATAAACTTGGTTTCCAATTGGCGAAGTTGGCAAGCGATTTCATTTTAGCGTCTCTTCCACCTAGCTATGGGCATTTCATTTGAACTACCATATGCATGGGGCGGATAAGGGCCTTAATGAGCTTTGTGGGATGCTCAAAGCAGTGAGTGACATTAAGAAGTGTGCAGGCCTAGCCATGTGATGGTATGCGAGAACAAGTCTAGCTTCAAGAAAAAGGGTAAGCCATGGCCAAAGAATAAGGGTAAGGTTAAAGATATGATCTGAAGCCAACGCCTAAGCCTAATCTTTGGACTGGAGGCGAGACAGTATGCTTCTATTATAGAGAACTGCCCTTGGAAGAAAGCTGCAAGAAGTACATGGATTCCGATGAATGCAAGAAGAAGTTGAAGTAAGACTTCCACCCATGGTACACTTGTCATAAATGTTTTAGACATTTTCTCATGATTCTCCTATTAACTCTTGGGTATTTGATCTGGATCGATTGCTCACATTTGCAACTCGATCACGAGCTAATAAGAAGTAGAGGAGTCAAGAGGTGAAGTTGATTTTAGCGTCGGGAATAAAGCAAGGGTTCTTTGCGTTGACCGTCGGCACCATGCAACCAGCTTCCTTCAAGATTTATTATGGAATTGAATAATTGTTATTATGTTCCTAGTATGAGTCAAACATTTTATCCCCTCATGTTTGATGAGAGATGGTTATTCATTTGCAAGTAAAGACAATGGTTGTTTGATCTCTAAAATGGAATGTTTATGGCTTTGCGCCCATTGTGAATGGGTTATTTATTTTAAATCTTGATGATCGCCTATCTTTAACATAAATGCTAAAGACTTGACCTAATGATTTGAATCCCACCTATGTTTGGCATTGTCGTTTGGGTCACATAAGTGAAAAGTGCATGAAGAAGCTCCATCTTGATGGTCTTCTAACCGTTTGATTTTGAATCATACGAGACATGTGAAGCTTGTTTGCTTGGTAAGATGACCAAATCACCTTTCAAAGGTTCTTTTGAGAGGCGTCGGACTTGTTGGAAATCATACATGCTTGATGTATGTGGACCAATGAGCACGATTGCTAGAGGTGGATTTCATTACTTCATAACTTTCACGATGATTTTAGTAGATATGGCTATGTCTACTTAATGAAACATAAGTCGAAACTTTTGAAAAGTTCAAAGAGTTCGAATGAAGTTGAAAATCAACGTGCCAAGAAAATTAAGGCTCTGCGATCGATCGTGGTGGCGAGTATTTGAGTCATGAATTTAGCAATCATCGAAGAGTTGCGGAATTGTTCCTGACTAACACCGCCCGGCGCCTCAAAGAAAGCGGGTATCGGCGGCGTGTCGGACCTTGTTGGACATGGTTCGATCGATGATGAGCGATCAGTTTACCATTATCCTTTTGGGGTTACGCTCTAGAAAGCGGCAGCTTTCACACTTAATAGGTGCCGTCTAAATCCGTAGTTAAGACACCATATGAGATATGGGTGGGAAGAGTCACAGTTTGTCTTTTCTAAAGATTTGGGGATGTGAGGCGTTTGTCAGCGACTCTGATCGGACAAGCTCACACCCAAGTCGGAAAATGCATTTTCGTGGGATATCAAGAAAACCTTTGGATATTACTTCTACAACCGACTAGAGGGCAAAGTGTTTGTCGCTCAGTGGTGTTTTCCTAGAAAAGAGTTTCTCAACGAGGAGACAAGTGGAAGAAGCGGTGCGGCTTGAAGAAGTTCAAGATGAACCAATCGGGAAGACTCAGCGAATGATGCCCATGTGGCGAGAACAAGTTGAGGAACCCATGGCAAAGGAAGCACCACCACCACGAAGGTCGAAAGGCTCCAATGCGCGAGATATATTATTGTTAGACAATGATGAGCCTACGACCTATGCGGAGCAATGATGGACCAGGACTACGAGAAATGGCATAGTGCCATGAGATCAGAGATAGCATCCATGGGAACAATCAAGTTTGGAATTTGGTTGACCACTTTGATGGTGTTAAAACCATAGAGTGCAAATGGATCTATAAAAGGAAGATTGATATGGATGGAAATGTTCATATCCATAAAGCTCGACTTATCGCTTAAAGGTTTCGGCAAGTTCAAGGAGTTGACTCTGATGAGACTTTCTCACATGGCGATGCTTAAATCAATACGGATCATTCTAGCTATTCTGCATATTTCGACTATGAGATATGGCGATGGATGTCAAACGGCTTTCCTTAATGGAGATTTAACAGGGGCGTGTATATGATACAGCCAGGGTTTTGTCGATCCAAACAATGCTAGAAAAGTATGCAAACTTCAAAATCCATTTATGGATTGAAGCAAGCATCTCGGAGTTGGAACATTCGTTTTGATGAAGTGGTCAAAGGGTTTGACTTCATCAAAAGCGAAGAAGAATCTTGTGTTTACAAGAAGACAAGTGGGAGCTCACTCGTATTTCTAATCTTATATGTAGATGACATATTGCGATTGGAAATGGTATTCCTATCTTTCGAGTCATTAAGACCTCAACTGAAAAATAGTTTCTCAATGAAGGACTTAGGGAAGGCGGCATATATTTTGGGTATTAAGATCTATAGAGATAGATCAAAAGGCTAATAGGATTAAGCAGTACTTACATTGACAAAGTGTTGAAGCGGTTCAACATGGAGGAGGCAAAGAAAGGGTTCTTGCCCATGTCTCATGGCATAAATCTTGTAAGACTCGGTGTCCTTCGACAAGCGATGGCGAGATCGCATGAGTAAGATTCCATATGCTTCGGCCATTGGATCTATCATGTATGCTATGATGTGTACTACTTGGATGTTTCCTATGCTCTAAGTGTTACGAGCGATACGGTGATCGGTGAGAGTCAGCGGACAGCGATTAAAAACATCCTCAAGTATTTGAGAAGAACTAAGGATGTGTTCTAGTCTACGGAGGTGAGGAAGAGCTCGTTGTAAATGGTTACACCGATGCAAGCTTCCAAACCGACAAAGATGATTACAAATCGCAATCGGGTTTTGTGTTCCTTTTGAGCGGTGGTGCGGTAAGTTGGAAGAGTTCCAAGCGAGGCGGCTGGCGACTCTACAACGGGTAAGTACATTACGACCGAGCGACAAAGGAAGGTGTTTGGATAAGGAAGTTCATAAGCGAACTAGGTGTGGTTCCTAGTGCGTGCGATCCTCGGATCTTTCTTGTGATATGGTGGGCCATGCGCAAGCCAAGGAGCGAGAATCACCAAAAGAACAAACACATCTGCTGCGGTTTCATCTCATTCGAGAGATCCTGTCGAGGAGATTTAAAGATATGCAAAATACACAGTTTGAATATTTGAGATCCTTTGATGAAACCTCTCCACGGCCTAAGCATGAGGCGCACACAAGAGCTATGGGTATTAGATATCTTCTAGATTGACTCTAGTGCAAGTGGGAGGCTGTTGGAGATATGCCCTCGAGGCAATCATATTGATGATGATATTTCATTGTATCCATGATTTAATAAATGTTCCTTGAATATTGCCTTTGTGTTGATTAACAAGTATGTGACTTGTTTGTGAAACTCTTTACTTGTATGGTTATTCTAAAGTTGTCCCTAGTCGGAGTTCATGTGAGGACACACGTGAATGATTGATTAGCACATGTATCGGTTGATGACCATGTTTCACGAGTCATAGACATGGAGATGTCAAACCAATAATGTGGACACATGTTTAGAACATGGGGTTGGACCGACCAAACATGAGACATAGTAATTATTCTTATGGTTCTCTCTACACAATGTGTACGCCTTGTCCTTAGACACGAGATTGTCGCATGTACTTGAGATGTGAATCGACCTACTTAGGGGCTATCAAACGCTACTCGTGCGGGTAGTTATAAAGGTAGCTTCGGGTTTGTCATGAAGCATCTTTGAGGCATGGTCGATCGAGATGGGATTTGCCCCTCTCTACAGAGAGATATCTCTGGGCCTCAGTGATCGGATCGAAAATGCATGGCCATGCTACTTAAGGTTAAGAGTTAACCTAGTAAGGGATTCGGATCACGGGATCGAAAAGTGGTCACTTGGAGCTGTTGAATATCGTGAGGCAAAGGGATTGGCATGTACATAACGTTGTGATGGTTCGTCCGATATGATCTTTACGTATGTTTAGGAGTTGGCACGTCTTGCTAGAGCGCTACCAACTATTGACCAAGTATGTGTACTCGCGTCATGTCTAAACATATGTGAACCATAGGTCACACACTTAACGGTGAAGCCTAATTCGGATTGGATCTAAATTAGATGGGCATTGAGTCCTAATGGGCCTCTATTCGTAGAAGCCCATTATAAGGGCGTCTATAAAAGGAGAGCGGCGGCGCAGTTGAGAGTTGAGTTTTCGTGACATCCTCAAACCTGTGTCGGGACCCAAAAATGCAGTCGGACCCTCTGTATTACGCACTAGTCCAGGATCACGCTAGTGCACAGTGGTAACATAGGTGAATATCAATCCACACAAACGAAATATAACATAAGCGAATAGTTTGAGTAACAACTTAGAGTTTGACCTTGGAGTCGGGTTACAACTTATTAAGCCTCGCGAGCTAACACTAAAGAAATCTGCGTGAACAGTAAACTCAGCAAACTCAATCAACACACCACGGGCAGCCGTGGGATCGATGACCTAGCGATCAACCTTCTTCCACAAACTCCTCCTCGAAGGCGGCGAAGACTCCTCCATACAGTAGGTTTGGGCGCAAGTTTTACAACAAGCGTGAGTACACAACCGTACTATGAAATCATACCACAGAATGCAATATATAGATGCGAGGCTTATTCCAAAGGAATGGCTTACGTAGTTATTTTGCAAATGCAACATTTGCAATTGAATACAAATAATAGATTGAAAGCATAAGTTAAAACAAATAAGCAATATTAATTTAACAATTGTTTCACAAAGACACAAAGCTAATCGATTGATCCACATAGCCACATAGCTTATGCCACACAGTGTCCCATACCCAAAGTTTTATGAACACTACCCCTCATGTGAAATTCCCGGCGGTGTCCATGACCGCGACGCGCTATTCGAATAGATTGTTTAACACTCTGCGAGTTTGTACACTTTACCCACGATACAACTAGTGTAGCTAGCACCGATCGTAACATAACGATTCGGAAACTTCGTCTCAACATTGGCGTTCTTAAACACACGATCCCATATCACAAAGCTTAACCTATCCACGAACCCCAATGTTGAAACTCCGTAACCTACTAAGTTAGGCTGTCACGGACATGTGGTGCATCTGCAGATAGCTCGATTCAATGTCGCACAAAGTTAAGTCCTTAATTGACCAAGGCAAGACTTCCAGCTTTTCTAACTAAACCACACGATAAATCCCAATCACAAAGCCACCGGTTCACACGATATCCACCACTTGCCTCGGTCTAAATCTTTTACCACCCGGTTGGTTTAGTGCAACACATGCCATCACGAGTAATAGCACACACAGCACACACAGTTTTATCACACAGTTCCATAGGCACTTAGTCAATTTCATAATTGCGCTCACATGAGATGATGACTCGTAGCATGGCTAAGCAATTCTAGTCGTTCTAACCCACCATGTTGGCAATATGCTAATACCAACTAAATAATAAACCAATCTAGGGCGACAAAATATCAAGGTATACAAGTAGGCAAGGTGAATATAACAAGTTGGATCATTAACTAGCCCAAAACATTTAAATACATAATTAAAGTGAATGCAATAATTTAACACAATGTAATTTGGGAAAACTGGGATTCAATATGATCAAAGGTATGACTTGCCTTGGAAAAGGTCTATGTACTGGTCTTGAACTTGGTTGAAGCCTTCTTCGATGAAAACTCAGTAGTATCGCGTCTCACGCACAAGCGAAGCAAAACAAACAAAACAAATAAATAACAGTGGCAAAACAAACTCCAAAAATTAAATAAAAAATCTCAGATAGCTAGATCTTGAATTTAGACACATTTAGAAATTTCAATGGGCTCAATCGGAGTTAGGATGCAAAAGTTATGAGCTTTGGAAGATTGAAATTACATAAAATCTGAAAATCAGATTTTATGAATTTCTTGAATTATTTTCCTAAAGAAAAATCAGATTTATTGCATAGCGACGTCAGTGAAGGAATTTCGGAAAAGATAAATAAAGAAATCTCGACATGTGGGACCCACATGTCGAGACTAAACTCACGGTGGACTAGGTCCACCGAGCCTCGAACTTCGAGTCGGTGAAGCTGCGTGGCGCCTGCGTGAGCGGCGGGGCTCCACGCGGCGACGACGAGAACGCGGCGGCGGCGCGCGAGTGGCGTGCCGCGTCCGGACGGCAGCGGCTTCGAGGACCGGCGGCCTCGGCGAACAGCGGCTCGCCGGCGGCGGCGGATAGCACCGGGAGGTAGAGGCGAGGCGGGATTACGGTGTGCTCACGGTGCCGAGGGCGTCTGTGGCGGCGGCGGCAGCGGCGGCGGAGGAGAATGCGGCTCAACGGCGATGGCGCGGGAGGTCCTCCGTGGCGGCAGCGGCGAAGATGCGCGGCGGCAGCGATCCGAAGGTTAGGTCGGCGAGAGGAAGCGAACGACAGCGGCGGCGGCGAGTCGCCGGCCGGAGCCCGAAGGCGGCGGCAACTAGGGCTCTGGCGGCGCTTTGGTGGCGGCGGCTAGGGTTTCGGGCGTGGCTTCGAGGTGCGAGTGCGAGGATCCTCGGGCTTTAAATAGCCCAGAGGCGAGTCCACGACGGACGACGCGGCGGCAAAGTCGGGAGGGCGGAGGAGTCGCCTCGGAGACTACGGTGGCGTGGCGGTCGGGACCCACCGATCGGCGGCGGGCTCGAGCGGAGTGCGTCTTGGCGACACGACCCGCAAGCGGACTCAAGATCGGCCGTCCCTCCAAGATCCAACGGTCCAAAATCAAGGAGACGATCGGAACTTCCGTTTTCATCCGCGGCGTCTTAGCCGTTCAATCTTGATCGAGCGGCGGGAGCGGCGGGGCTCGGAAGAAAGAGAGAGAGAGAGCGACATGCGGGACCCGCATGTCGGTGGGAAAGCGAGCTCATGTATTGAGTGAGTGAAATTGGTGGCGGGAGATAGGAGTGGGGCGAGAGGAATGGGCGAGTTTTTAAGAAATCGGCCGATTGATTTTCTGAGATTTTAAATAGGTTTTCATTTTAGAAAATACCGAAAATTCAAATAAGCAATAAAAATAGCATATGAACTCGAGAAAAATTCTAGAAAATCTAGAAAATATATCTGAGCACATAGAACCCAAATAAAATAGTTTTGGCTAATGTTCATGTTGGGATTATTCACATTAAATGTTTTGATTGTAAAGTCAATATTAAGCTTTTGAAATTAAAATTCAAATAAAACCAAATGGTGAATTTTTCCCTACTACTATTCAAAGGATTTTTAAGGCTCACGAAATTGGGATGTTACACCACAGCGCCACCCTCCCACGCCCTAGTCGCTCGCGCGGATCTAGTAGTCGGCGTGCGTCGCTTCCTCCGTGCGTGTGGATACCTTTGGAGGCGCATGCATCGTGGCGTTGGGACGAACCGCAAGAAAGGAGGCATGCGTGGGGCGCGCGACGAGGGCGAGAAGTAGTACGACTACTGCCCGGACGTCTTGCATCAGCGAGTGCGACTACTGCTTGCCTGACGTCTTGCATCAACTTCGCTGCGCGTCTAGTGGTAAGACCGTGATCTATAACTGCGGTGATCTTGGTTTACGGGTAGAATTTTTAATTTGCGCTAGTGTAGCCTACTGTTTCCTACAAGTGCCATGGTGGTTTGGTGGGAGCCGGATGGGAGACTTGAGCATGATGAGAGCCGTTGGATCAACCTACACGTGGCGAACAGCGAGTGCCGCTGTCTGGACTCGGTCTTGGAGAAGGACCGAGAAGGGTATTTGGTAATCTTGCAAATATCGCCTTAGTGACCTTTTGCTAACCAGCGGCGCAAGGCGGTGCGTGGAGAAGCGGATTAGGTCAAGGCGAGATGAAGATGGCGCTTTAAAATGCGTGCGTGTGTGACCCGTTTGTTTTGGGCCTTAACGGGGCCCATTGGGAAACTCTTCTAGAAGGTCTAGGACTCCACTATAAATAGAGGAGGAGGTGGCTGCACCCCTTAACCCTTTCATTACTTGAGAATCCTAGTTTTTGCTTGTGTGCTTAGGGAGTTGATAGTTGGAGGTTAGGGTTCTAGAGAGTTGGATTTGATTTCGTGCTCATGTATTGAGTCTTTGTCCTCCATTGATGGAGTGGCTATAAACCAATACCATATCAAATCAATCCAAAGAAAGTTCTCTCAAAGATGAGTTCATTTGCCTTCTTTCTCTCTATTTGGTGATTTTGAGTCTTTCTTTGATCCATGAGTTTTGGTTGGTTTCTTGCTATGATCTAACTTGCTGCAACATGTGGGAACCCATCTAGGGTCATCTTGGTCATCAATCACCCACGAGCAAGTTTCTAGATCATATTTCGTTCTTGACTCGGTTTTGACCCACCTTCACTCAAGCGGAAAAGGTCTGAACTTTGGCAAGGATCTTCACGATCGTTGCTTGGAATAGGTTCGACATCCTTAGGAAGGTGTGTGTCAAGTTTCACGAAGTTTGGACGCACGAATCAAAAGTTAGATCAATTTGTGTTTTGGTTTTTGGTGATTTCACTATTCATTGGCACGGAGGTGCGACCGCCATGTATTGAGAGGTCGACCGATTTCAAAGGTCGAACCGATTTCTAGTTGGAGGTCGGACCGCCCAACTCATTTAGGTTTTGAGTTTTATGTTTTTGAAGATTTTGCTTGGGGTTTTGATTGGATTCAATACAAGTCTTCCATGTGCATGATTGATTGATTTTCATAGCTTTCATAGCTATTGGAGTGAGATTCGTATTGAATTCAATTAGGGAGAAAAAGAGATCGTGCTCCTATTCACCCCCTCTAGTCGCCTTTTCGGTCCAACAAGTGGTATGAGCCGGTTAGTTCAATCTTGATCTTAACCGTCCTTTGAACTTGGCGATGGATAAGTACTCCTCCAAACCGCATATCTTCAATGGGCACGACTATGCTTTTGGAAGAACCGCATGCGTGTCTTTCTTGAGAGCGAACCACGGGGTATTTGGGAGGTGTTCGTGATCCGCTTATCTTGCACGAGGTTGCTCACGCGGCTTACAAGCCCTCTTGGCTAGTGACCGTAAGGCAAGAATTTTCGTATGGTGGGCTTGGTAGGCAGAATATGATAGGATTTGCAATCTCGAGATCGCACATGAGATTTGGAAAACCCTCGAAACCTATCATGAGGTTCTTCCCAAATCAAACAAGTGCGTCGGCAGGTCTATAAAGAGAATATAACAAATTCGAGATGCGTCTGGTGAGAGCATCGATGACATTTTGATCGCTTTAACACGTTGATAAATCGGATGAAGGTCATTGGTATTGAATTTACGATCAAAATGCCATCCATCTCTGTTGCAATCAACACCGAGGAGTGGGAGATAAAGGCTACCGCCATTCAGGAAAATGTCAACTTCTCGATCGACCTTGGAGTGCTCTATAGCAAGCTCGGGACTCATGAGATCCAGAAAGCTGACCATTCTAAGAAGGGTAACATGGCTTTAGTGGCAGACCCACTCAAGAGAGCCTCTGATGGGTCGTTTGAGTCTTCTTCTGGAATCTCTCTTGCTTCTTTATCTGCAATCCAAGAAGAGGATCTTGAAAGTATTCCTGAGCCCGAGATGGCACTTTTGATTAAGAAGTTCACAAGGGCCTACAACAATATGAGGAACAAAAAGAGGCGGCCTGTGACTTGTTATGAGTGTGGAGAGCTCTATCATATCCGGCAAATTGCCCTAAGTTGAAAGGCAAGAGCAACCACAAGGAAGAGAAGCCGACTTGGAAGAAGCCTCAAGGGTACAAGTCCAAGTTTGATCTTGCCAAGCTTAAGAAGGTTGTTCACCGGTCTTTGCGCTCTTGGAGAACAATCCTTGAGCGATGTGGACTCGGAGTGAGGAGGACAAAGAGGAGGAGCTTCCTCAAGACAAGAACAAAGGGAAGGCTAAAGATTTTACCAACATGTGCTTCATGGCCGACTCGATCGACATCAATGACAATGAGGTACCTCCTTCCTATGATGATCTCTACGCTAGATGTGATAATCTCTTTGAGCAACTCTTGAGTCGAGGATAAGGCTTTAAAACTACCATGGCTAAGAACAAGGACTTAGAGTCACAAGTGGATAATTTAACTCTAGAACTTGTAAATGCTAAGACTCTTGAATCGATGAATGTTCATCTTGCCATGTTCTGCACTCTGAATTCTCTAAATTGCAATGCTCATGATGTTGCCTTGCATCAACTTGAAAATGCTAGAACCGAGCTAATTGAATTTAAATCTACTCCTTGTGATAAATGCTCGAGTCCGACAAGTTGGATGCTTACGGTAATGTGAAATCTAGCTTTTGCACTTTACGCTTAGAACGTGAAAATGAAGTCAAAGATATCTTAGAAGCGATTAGAGCTAAATATGCCAAGCTTAAGGCGATGTTGAGACTTCTACATGTGCTTTATGTCCAGCTCTTAAGCTTGAGGTTGCTAGTTATAAGAAGAGGTCTATGGCTAAAACTTGTGATTCATGTGTTAACTTTAGAAAAGAAATTGCTTACCTTAATGATACATTAGAAAAATTTTCTAAAGGAAAGAAGCAGTTAAACATGATCCTTGATCGATCAAAGACTCCTTATAAGAACCGGGGTTAGGATACAACTTTGCACATGACAAATCTAAGGGCATTCAAATATTGAAAAATGGCTTAGTTGAATTCGATACCCAACTTTGCCAAGATTATTTTCAAATCTGCGAGGTTTTGCCCAACCATCTGTTCGATCAAAGGTGCTTCTCCCGGTGGTACCAAGTACCATTGCACCTATTGCAAGAAGGATGGGCATTTGATTGAATTCTGTTGGCGTAGGTTGAAAAAGCTAAGAAAAATATTGCTAGGATGTCATCTAATCAACCTAGAGCTTTTGTGAGACATGGTAATTTAGAAAGGAAGAAACTGGTCTAGGATTTGCTTCACATGCTTCTAGACAGGATAATTCTCATGTTAGAGTAACCATTGCTCACAAGAATTTCAAATAGAATCAAGGATAGCATACGCTTTGCATACTACTGCAGATATGTGTCTCGATCTTGGGTTCCCAAGTCATGTTTAACTAACCCCATGTTGAGACACATCGTTCTTCGTGCCTTGATTTTCGGGATCGCGCGGAAGGAAGGACACGTGGTTCGTCGACTCGGTGTTCACGCCACATGACCGGAGATTCAAAATGGTTCACCTCCTTCACGAGTCGGCGGTGATGTCTTCATCACCTTTGGAGACGATACTCAAGGGCGGATTGAAGGAATGGGATCAATCGGGGTGAGCGACAATTTCATCCTAAAAGACGTCGCCCTTGTGGACAAGCTCGAGTTTAACACTCTCGTCTCACGACTTCTTGATGATGGCTATGAGACTATATTTAAGAAAAATGCTTGTCGGTACTTGATTCAAATTGGTGAGCTCGTTTTGGGATTTATAGAGCTGCTAGGATCTTTGGGTGACTTTTCCGAATCTCTTCTGGTTCTCTTAAATGTTTGATTACATCTTCTTACGAGTTACGGCTTTGGCACCGACGGTTCAGGGCACATTGGGTTTGATCATCGTGCGAGTTAGCAACCTTGATCTCATGAGAGGTTTGCCCAAACTCAAAGCCGTCAAGGATGTTGTATGTGCGCCTGTAGGCATGGCAAGCAAGTTGCCGCCTCACACCCTTCGGTGACTATGGTCATGGTAGCGGACGAGGCGATTGCTTCATATGGATCTTGTTGGTCTGCTAGGGTTCGGTCAATTGGTGGCAAATGGTACATTCTTGTCATAGTCGATGATTTTCGAGATACACTTGGTGTTCTTTCTTGCTTGAAGGATGAAGCTTTTGGTCATTATCATGATCTTGTTCTTCGTTTGGCTTCGAACTTCCGGTGCCTTGAGAGCGATCCGATGACAATGGTACGAGTTCAAGAATGCCTCGTTTGCATCTTTTTGTCTTTGGCGGAATTGAGCATCGATTCTCTTCTCCACACGTCCCTCAACAAAATGGCGTTGTGGAAAGGAAGAACAGAACCTTAGTCGAGATGGCTAAACGATGCTAGATGAGTATAGCACACCGAGGAGGTTTTGGGCGAAGCTATTGCTCTGACTTGCCATATTGCAAATCGTGTCTTCTTGAGACCATCTTTGGGCAAGACTCCTTATGAGCTTCGATTTGGTAGAAAACCCTTTGTTTCTCACTTTGAGTTTTGGAGTTAAGTGTTTCATTCTTAAGGCAGAAATCTAGATAAATTTGAATCAAGGACTTTTGATGGTTTATTTCTAGGTTATCACGCACATTCGAGGGTTTCGGGTTTTAATGTTGAAACTAACATTGTCCAGGAGACATGCAATGTCACTTTTGATGAGACTAGCCACGGAGCTAGATCAGACGTTTGGTGATACAGGTGTGAAAGCATTTTTGTGGAGGAAGATGATGACGGGCGATACTTGTCCTCCACTGCTGCGTTGAGGCTCTGTCCAAACTCGAGAACACGCTCGACTACTTCACCTTCGGTTGAGGCTCTGCCGCATCTTCATCATCGGTAGTACTGCGGAGGTCCAAGAGATCTTGTCTCCCAGCGCTCCACTTCACATTCGAGCGTCATCCTCGGATCGGATGATCGGTAATCTTCATGAGCGAGTCACTCGCTCGGGTATCACGATCCGAGTCTCTACTCCCATTCTGCGTTTGTTGCTTCTTTGAACCCGCGATATATCACATGCATTATCGATTCTAGTGGGTTAATGCCATGCATGAGGAGTTAGAGAACTTTGAGAGGAACAAGTGCGGAACCTAGTAGAACCTCCTAGTGGTCATAATGTGATAGGAACCCGTTGGGTGTTCAAAAATAAACAAAATGAGGATGGTTACGTGGTTAGAAACAAGGCTAGGTTAGTAGCTCGGGGTTTTAGCCAAGTTGAGGGGTTAGATTTCGATGAGACATTTGCTCTGTTGCTAGATTGGAAGCCATTCGTGATACGCTTGCATTTCTTTGCTTCTAAGGGCTTTAGATTATATCGGATGGATGTCAAGAGTGCCTTTCTGAATGGTTTTATAGAGGAGGAAGTGTATGTTAGGCAACCCCTGTGCTTTGAGAATCCCAAGCATCCACATCATGTTTTCAAGCTATCCAAAGCCTTGTATGGTCTTAAGCAAGCCCCTAGAGCACAGTATGATAGACTTAAGACCTTTACGCTTAAGAATGATTTTGAGATGGGTAAGGTAGACAAGACCTTGTTCATCCTTAGGCGTGGCAATGACTTCTTGGTTGCTCGATTTATGTAGATGATATTATCTTTGGTGGTTCTTCTCATGCTCTTGTTTCTAGTTTTTACGAGACCATGTCCGAGAATTTGAGATGAGTATGATGGGAGAACTCAATTACTTCAGGGCTTCAAATCAAGCAATGCAAGGAAGGGATCTTCATCCATCGAGCGAAGTACACCAAGGATCTGCTCAGCGCCGAGATGGTGGCGCAAGCGATCGCCACTCCCATGGCGACCCGATCGTTTCGGATCCGGATGAGGAAGGAGAAGCCGTGGATCAACGCGAAATACGCAGGCATGATCGGCTCCCTCCACACTGACGGCCTCAAGACCGGACATCCACTTGCGGTTTGCCTCGTGCGAGTTTCGAGGCATCTCAGAGGACTTCTCATCGCCAAGCCGTTAAGCGCATCTTGGTATTTACACTCTACCCTCGATATGACATTTGGTTTTCTGCTCTTCGTCTTTGTCCATTCGGGGTTTTCGATTCGATTTTGCGGTGTCGGCTAGATAGGAAGAGTACCTCGAGCACTTGTCACTTTCTAGGCACTTCTCTTGTATCTTGATCTTCTAGGAAGCGGTCTTACATTGCACAATCCATCTTTGGCGAATATGTAGGCTGCTGCTAGTTCTTTGTAGTCGATTTTGTGGATGGTGTCCACTCTTAAGGATTTTGGGTTGGCATTTGATAGTGTTCCTCTTTTACGTGATAACACTTCTGCGATTAACATTGCTAAAAACCACGTGCAACACTCTAGGACCAAACACATAGACATTCGCTATCACTTTCTTAGAGATCATGTCGAGAAGGGTGATATTGTCTTGCATTTCGTGAGTCAGAGGCTCGATTGGTGATGTAATACTCGAGTAGATTTTGAGAGAAAGCGAATATTCAAGAAAAGGACTAATTAGAAATTGATCCGGAGAAGGACCTAATGGAAAATAGCTAATTAATCAAGCGGAGAAGGGTTAGCGGCGTTTGTAGACAACTGGGCGGGGCCTCCGGCCATGTGCGTTCAGCCCACAAGTGGAAGGGGAGGCCGGCCTTAAAGAGGCCAAAACCTAGCCGTCCTCCCATTTTCCCCTCTCCCCTTGTGTGGCGCCACCCCTGCTCTCCCTCCCACTTGGGCGCCTTCCCCTGCCCCTACGCCTCCTCCATGGTGCTTCCCCTGCTGGTCTTCACCCCATCCATTGGCGCGGCCACCTCGCAATTGGTGTTGCCCGTTCCATTGTCGGCGATCGTGAAGGAAGAAGAAGGGGAAAACAGTGGGTGCTGGCGATTCAAGGGAGAAGAAAGGTTCTTCTTCTTGGGGAGTTGATCCACGTCTTCCACGGGCCTTCAAGGGTAACGGCGTGTTTTCCCCATTGTTTGTTGAGGATTAGAGGCGAAATCGATTATTTGGGTTCAATTGTTTTGCTGTCAGCAGACGTTCAGATCTGTCCAGTAGGATGCGTGGCTGTTTTCAGGTCCTTAAGGTCAGAATTAGAAGTTTTGATCTCCTAGAGAATTGTGGATAATGCTCTTAGCTTTCAGTGGCCGCCAAGAACATCTGATTCCGACATTCGAGTCAAAAGTTATGTTATTTTTAGTGTTTACTGTTTAGAAACCTGACGAGAATCTGCAGTCATCTTGTTTAATAAATAAGAAATTATTAAGTGCCGAATTAGAACTTGGGATCTCCTAGAGAGTTGTATGTTATCTCGTTACCTTTTATTGCCGACAAGAATCACATCATTTGGACCTCTGTATCAAAAGTTATGATTTTTCTTAGGGGGTCTGTGCTGTGGAATGGTGGTTGGTCTAACAGGTTTTAGTGTTTCGACTTAAGCGTGTAGTTAGAGGAAAAATCATAGGGGCTCACCATAATGAAAAATGTAGATAATCCTTCCAGGTTTCAGGAAAACTAAAGATCATGAAATTCGGACGAACGTAGAGAAAGTTATGATAATTTCATTGTTGCTGTCCAGAGACCCGACGCGAGAATTGATACTCTGTTGTTTGGTTTGGTAGGGCTAGTAAAGGGCCGAATCAGAGAACCTCACCAACTAGGTTTAGAAGGGGAATTCAATAACCTTTTCAGATTGTCCAAGATCAATCCATTTGGATTTCTGTGCATTTAGTTATGATTTTCGAAGGGTAGTTCTCTGGAAAAGAAAACTGACAGCTAGCAATAGAGTTGGGGATCGCGTTTAGTGGACAATGTGCTCATTTTGTGTTTATGGTTTTGTTATTAGACTTATATGGTAGCCTTAGCATGTCTCAATTGTATGTCAGGTGTGGGTTTGGCTCGGGAGCAGTACCTTATCCTCGACATCCACCTTCGCACAGTTGAGGCAAGTGCATTGTTGTTAAATGGGTGTGATTGATTGGCTATGTTGTGTGCTATTTGATATATGGTTGCATAGCAAGATGGATTACTTGATGAATGCTTAAGTGTGGTGATGGCTCAAATTATGCCTATGTTTTACTGTGGTTCAATGTTGTTGTCTTTTGGTAAGATTGATGATGAATGAGAGATGAGCATTTGCATATTGAGAGCATATTGAGGCTTGGTCACGCAGTGACAAGCATGTTTCTTTGAGATCCCGTCATGAATGTGACGGGCCCGAGATCCTCACTCGTGGAGTGTGGGCTTGAGGTCCCGTTACTTGCGAATAACGGCAATTGGTCCTGTGCGTGCGCGCATGCATGGGTATCTGGCGGCGGTTGCATACTCTGCATTACGTGTAATGCACAGAAAGTTAAAGATAATGGTTCCTTGAGCATTGCATTTGCATATGAGAAGTTCTATTGTTGATCTCCTTTACATGGATGCTTGATGTTATAGTTTCTTTATGTACTTGCTGAGTCAATGGACTCACTCTTGCTTTTATTGTTGTTTTAGGTACGAGCCAAGAACGACATGCATGGGAAGTAGTCTTGCTAGTCACACACATGCCACATGAACTAAATAAAGTTGAATGGTCTTGGATCGTAATTGTTTTTAGTAAATGGGCGAGATGCTCAAAGGTTTATTATAGCTTGTGTCTTGAGGTGGTTTAAGTGTAATAATGATGAGTAGTGGAACTTTATACTTCAACTGGATTCTTGGAAATGTAGCATATCATTGATTATCTTTTGATGTCTCTAGATGGTAGTTTGGTTAATTTATGATTCATTTGAATGTTGGAACCTCAGTGTAATTAACTTTACAAGGGAGGTTCTGAAATTATTAAGTTTGTTTTGTTTAGAATTAGTAGGGTTTGTTTAGTAGCATTCGGGCTCATGTTGGGTGGGGTGTTCTGATTAGTATCGAGCGGGCTTTAGGTCCGTGGTAGTTGAAATATTAAATTGACACACTGTGCACAGTAGGTGGGTTGGGTTTTTGCATTGCATATACGCTCCTGTTATGTTGTATTGTTGATCTCTGTCATGATCTAATATATCTATAATATAATACTATTGTTATCTTGTGTGGGGTTAACCCACGTTTGAGAGGTTGTGGTCGTGGTTGTGACCTTGGGCTTTACCAGGCTACACCACCATTCACGGTATAAGAATAGTGAAGTGCTACCTCGGATATCTTAGTACAAGTGTGGTTAGCGAGAATCTTCAGAAGAGTTGTTCTCTCTCTTGGGTTTAAATTTGGTTACTCTTATCCAGTTGTGATTGATGTTTTCTCCTGGGTTATTGGTTTATTGCGGTTGTGGGTTGTCTTGAAAAATGTTGGTGTGTTTCCATTTGCTTAATTGTTCCATAAAGTAATCGTTGCTCTTCGATCAATGGGTTCTTCTTGCGGTTGGTGAACTTGGTTGATTGTCAAGTTTGATCTTTACATTGGAATTGTGTCTTTCGTTAGAAATCTTGACCCGTTTATTTGCTTGATGATTTGGGCTATGAACATTTCCTATTGCAAGACCTTTAGTACGTGGAGGATTTGACTTTATGTAGCTCTTTTGGGTATGATGAGTGTTGAAGTTTATTAGTTCGATTTTATTAAACAAGATGTTCAACTCTTTAGCGATGTTTTGCTATTGTTAAGTGAGAGGTTATAACCAAGACAATTAATTGTTATGGTATGAGTTATCAACTTATAGTGTGGAACATAATTGGTTTTAACCAGTTCCTTGGAATTGAAGTTGTTTAAGTCGAGGTTGTCTTCTAGTAGTTCTGATGAACTGTGAGTAAAAGTATGCTTATACCTACTAGAAATCCGAGATTTATTAAGAAGTGTGAGATATTGATGACTTAGTTTAATCATTAAGATTGTGAAAATTGGTAGATTTGTTGGGTAATATGGAGTAATGTGTTTCAATGGATTAGTCTACCCATTCGAGATGGTTATGTTAAGGATGTGTTGGAGCGATGCCTTAGAGAATATCCATTTGGAAATTTTCTTAAACTAGTTACTTGTTGAGCATACATAAATTTCTAGATTGAAACATGTATATGATTAGATGAATGTTGAGGTAGCATCTTGTGAGACCTGTTTTACAGGAGATGATATTATTGAATGTCTAATTATATTTTGCCCTAAAACTCAGAGCATAAAGTGGAATGTTAACTTTGTGTTTATAGGTGGTTTGTATTTGTAAATAGAAGTAGGACCCTATTTGCATACGTGATAAATATAATTGTCAAACGTTAATGATAGTTGGTGTGGGTGTTGAGCAACACTAATGGTCAAGTGGATGATTGAATAAGTAGTCTTTGGTAGCATGAACTTATTAAAGAGATTTGCTTCAACCTCATAGTTGTGTTTCTTTTGGAGAGGTTATTGATGGGATTTTAATTGGTGACCCGTGGTTGCATGATGGTGAAGTTGTCGGATTATAGTATGCCTATGATGAGAGGGTCTTGGTATAACCTTTAATGTGGGTAGTAGATTCCTCTAAAAAATAATAAAAATAATAATAAAGGTGGTTGTTGTAGTGAGGTTGAAGATTTTGGAATACTCTCAATTGAGGATGAGATGATAAAGTGGTACATAAGAGTTTGGTGAACTTTTGGGGGCTTTATAATGGAGAAGTAGATGATGGCGATTCGTGTTAAGAATATATCATTCTTGATGTTAGTAAGATTGTGCAAAGGATTGTGACTAGTCGAGCGATGATGATTTTCTCTGGGAGTATTACTTTGGTGTTAGCAAGATTGCGATGAGGATTATAATAATATTATGGAATGTATTGTGTAAAGGGATTGGATCGCTTGCTGATATGGATTAAGTGAAAATATTTCTAGCTTGCGTATGTGATCTTCGGACCTCTTGTCGATGTGGTAGCTGAATTTGTTTTACGCCCGTTTGAGGTTTTTATTCTCTGCTTGTGGGGCGTGTGCCTAATCTTGATCTTATCTTTTGTTTTCGATATCATTATTATTTGATTGTCTCTCTTGAACTTGTTACCACTTGTTTGTGGTAATGTTTTCCTTCGTGTTGAATTTTATTTCTTTATGCCTCTCCTTCTAAGAAGGGTTTAACCAAAGCGCATTGCAAAGCTCCTTGGATGTGTATTGGCGGCTAATTAGTGGTGATCTAGTAGATGACTTTGTGAGCCCTTGGGAGTTGTTTGAGAGGCATTGAGTAATAAATAGATTTATTAGAACAGTTCTTGGAGAGGAATTAAGTTAAATAGAATGTTGTCGTTTGAGCCATCGATACGATGTCACAACTGGTAGAACCTATAGCAAGAGGTGGCCCAAGATCTTGTGATCATTTTCACATAACAATAGAATCGAAAGTTTGGAATTAGTGATCAATTCATTGAAGTATCGCAATTGGGTACTTGATAAGATTGTATAGAGAAATTATAATGATACGATTCATGATGATAGTAGTGTGGAGAAAATTAATCGTTGCGTTAATTAATGGGATAGTAGGAATTATTGAGTTCTTGTCAAGTATGACTCGGCCTCGATGAGTAACCTCATAGGAGTTAGATTATCTTGAAGAATGACTTGGTCAAGAATATAATTATCTTTTAGCGTTAATGATTGAGTATGTTTGAATCTTGGTCAATCGGTTTGGGTATTGCGAAGAGGTATATTGCAATTGTGTAATTGGATTGGATTGGTGTGGATTAGAGAAGGTCTAAGATTGGTGAAATAAATCGCTTTGTGGCGATTACTTGATTAATAAGGAATGATGATATTAATGAATACGGTTATTGTCGAACTGTGTGAAATATTAGTAAACGAATGTGAAGATTTATTATCCACTAAACCGAGAAACTCATGGTAGGGATTTAGAGATTAAATTTGGGGCCTTGCATGTTATGCTAGGACCGTGGAGATCCAATAATATGTGTAGAGCGGATGAAACGAGGCGAATTTTGTATAGTGTGTTGTTTTGGATAGAATACTTTGGGTAAAGTGAATAAATGTGATTGTGGATGAAATTTATATTGAGGAATGTTGAGAATTATTTGTCAAAATAATTCCTTTGGTAGAGAAGTTGATCAGAGTATGTTATTGTGAGATGAAAGAGTCTCTCTACATAGGTGTGGATTTTAATCGGTTTGAGCATAGCATTGAAGTTGTCAATTTAAGAGAAATGCATTAGTGTGAGATGTGATGATTTGAAATCTTTTGATTTAAGAAAAAATGAATTCTTACAAGAAAGGTTGAGAAAAGGTGGTATTCTCGGATAATGAAATGTTCTCTGGGTTTTTTTCTTGGTTTGCCTGATTCTTTTGGTTAAGAAAAGAAAGGAAATGGTTATTTTGGATATTCGAGTGATTTTCGCTTTTAGCTTATGTGGTGTTCTTTGGCATGCTGCCTACTTCGAAAGTGGAAGAGTTTCATGATGAATCTTTTGGTTTTGAATTTAACTCTTTTGGTGGGGAGTTGGTGATGTGTGTTTGTGATGAGAATCCTTGATTTTTAATCGAGTTCTATTGTGCATTCCTAGTGAAAGGAGGTGTCTATTGTTAAAGTGAAGAGATCAATCGAAACAAGGAACAAGAGTTTTGTGTGTTTTGTGCAGGTTGTGTGGTTTGGTACTAAAGGAAAAATATTGGCCTTTGGTACATTGGTTGTTTCTGAAATAGGCGAAGTTTCGGGAGAAAGCTGGAGCGTGAAGTTTCGTTAGGGCCGTTGGCCCACGAGTAAGATCGTGCCTTCGAATCGTGTCCGTTGAGTGACTCATGAGAGGTTGAGATGAGCATTAAGGCGTAAAACGTTAGTTATGTCAAGGGACGGTGGTCTCATGAGTTCGAGGGGGAACCGACTTGGGAATTGGAGTCTCGTATGTGGAGCTTTATCTAGTAATGTTCACAGCAGGTACGCCGTAATGAATGGTAAATTTTAACTGGGATTGTTCTTTGGTGCTAAGCGTGGGTAGAATTCGGGGTCGAATTCTGTTTAAGGGGGGTAGAATGTAATACTCCAGAGTAGATTTTGAGAGAAAGCCGAATATTCGAAGAAAAGGACTAATTAGAAATTGATCCAGGAGAAGGACCTAATGGAAAATAGCTAATTAATCAACTGGAGAAGGGGTTAGCAGCGTTTTGTAGACAACCTGGGCCGGGGCCTCCGGCCCATGTGCGTTCAGCCCACAAGTGGAAGGGGGGAGGCCGGCCTTAAAAGAGGCCAAAACCCTAGCCGTCCTCCCATTTTTCCCCTCTCCCCCTTGTGTGGCCGCCACCCCCTGCTCTCCCTCCCACTTGGGCGCCTCCCCTGCCCCTCGCCTCCTCCCATGGTGCTTCCCCTGCTGGTCTTCACCCCATCCATTGGCGCGGCCACCTGCGCATTGGTGTTGCCCGTTCCATTGTCGGCGATCGTGAAGGAAGAAGAAGGGAAAACAGTGGTGCTGGCGATTCAAGGGAGAAGAAAGGTTCTTCTTCTTGGGGGAGTTGATCCACGTCTTCCCACGGGCCTTCAAGGGTAACGACGTGTTTTCCCCCATTGTTTGTTGAGGAATAGAGGCGAAATCGATTATTTGGGTTCAATTGTTTTGCTGTCAGCAGACGTTCAGATCTGTCCAGTAGGATGCGTGGCTGTTTTCAGGTCCTTAAGGTCAGAATTAGAAGTTTTGATCTCCTAAAGAATTGTGGATAATGCTCTTAGCTTTCAGTGGCCGCCAAGAACATCTGATTCCGACATTCGAGTCAAAAGTTATGTTATTTTTAATGTTTACTGTTTAGAAACCTGACGAGAATCTGCAGTCATCTTGTTTAATAAATAAGAAATTATTAAGTGCCGAATTAGAACTTGGGATCTCCTAGAGAGTTGTAGGTTATCTCGTTACCTTTTATTGCCGACAAGAATCACATCATTTGGACCTCTGTATCAAAAGTTATGATTTTTCTTAGGGGGTCTGTGCTGTGGAATGGTGGTTGGTCTAACAGGTTTTAGTGTTTCGACTTAAGCGTGTAGTTAGAGGAAAAATCATAGGGGCTCACCATAATGAAAAATGTAGATAATCCTTCCAGGTTTCAGGAAAACTAAAGATCATGAAATTCGGACGAACGTAGAGAAAGTTATGATAATTTCATTGTTGCTGTCCAGAGACCCGACGCGAGAATTGATACTCTGTTGTTTGGTTTGGTAGGGCTAGTAAAGGGCCGAATCAGAGAACCTCACCAACTAGGTTTAGAAGGGGAATTCAATAACCTTTTCAGATTGTCCAAGATCAATCCATTTGGATTTCTGTGCATTTAGTTATGATTTTTCGAAGGGGGTAGTTCTCTGGAAAAGAAAACTGACAGCTAGCAATAGAGTTGGGGATCGCGTTTAGTGGACAATGTGCTCATTTTGTGTTTATGGTTTTGTTATTAGACTTATATGGTAGCCTTAGCATGTCTCAATTGTATGTCCAGGTGTGGGTTTGGCTCGGGAGCAGTACCTTATCCTCGACATCCACCTTCGCAGTTGAGGCAAGTGCATTGTTGTTAAATGGGTGTGATTGATTGGCTATGTTGTGTGCTATTTGATATATGGTTGCATAGCAAGATGGATTACTTGATGAATGCTTAAGTGTGGTGATGGCTCAAATTATGCCTATGTTTTCTGTGGTTCAATGTTGTTGTCTTTTGGTAAGATTGATGATGAATGAGAGATGAGCATTTGCATATTGAGAGCATATTGAGGCTTGGTCACGCGGTGACCAAGCATGTTTCCTTGAGATCCCCGTCATGAATGTGACGGGCCGAGATCCTCACTCGTGGAGTGTGGGCTTGAGGTCCCGTTACTTGCGAGTAACGGGCAATTGGTCCTGTGCGTGCGCGCCGCACGAGCATGGTATCTTGGCGGCGGTTGCATACTGCATTACACGGTGTAATGCACCAGAAAGTTAAAGATAATGGTTCCTTGAGCATTGCATTTGCATATGAGAAGTTCTATTGTTGATCTCCTTTACATGGATGCTGATGTTATAGTTTCTTTATGTACTTGCTGAGTCAATGGACTCACTCTTGCTTTTATTGTTGTTTTAGGTACCGAGCCAAGAAACGACATGCATGGGGAAGTAGTACTGCTAGTCACACACATGCCACATGAACTAAATAAAGTTGAATGGTCTTGGATCGTAATTGTTTTTAGTAAATGGGCGAGATGCTCAAAGGTTTATTATAGCTTGTGTCTTGAGGTGGTTTAAGTGTAATAATGATGAGTAGTGGAACTTTATACTTCACCTGGATTCTTTGGAAATGTAGCATATCATTGATTATCTTTTGATGTCTCTAGATGGTAGTTTGGTTAATTTATGATTCATTTGAATGTTGGAACCTCAGTGTAATTAACTTTACAAGGAGGTTCTGTACAAATTTATTAAGTTTGTTTTGTTTAGAATTAGTAGGGTTTGTTTAGTAGCATTCCAGGCTCATGTTGGGCTGGGGTGTTACAGCTGATATCCTCACCAAGCCTTTAGATCCAACTAGGTTTGCCACCTTGAGAAGTGATTTAGGGGTAATTTATCCCTACGGTTTGGTTTGAGGGGGAGTTGGCTCTGTTCTGAACTTTTCTTGTTCATTTGAGCTTTTCTGTTTTTCTGATACCTTCTTCTAGTGGTATTTTCTTTTGATCTTTTTGAACTTTTTAGGCTCTTTAAGTTTTTGTGCATCTCATTGTTTCATACTGCATTCATATGAAAAACCAAAAATATGTATTGTTATATAAGCTTTTCTGCTTGTCTTTTAAAATTGATGAAGCTTTGCTTATTACCCTTTTGAGCTTTAGTGTTTCAATTTTGCTCAATGTCATGTCTAGTTCTTTGACTTGCTAGAATTATCATGCTTTCACATGTGTAGCTAAGTCTTTCTTTGAATGAGCGAACTTTAAGACAACTTGAACTAAAAGCGCAATTTGTGGATGTTTTAGCTAGTTGCGCAATTAGTGCTCCTTTTGTGACATTGGCCTGTCAAAATTGCGGTGTTAGCTCTTGAATCTAGTATTGATCATTGCTTGAGCTTCTTGTTCTTTTAAGAATCTAAATCTGCTCTTGTGAAAAATGTAAAATCAAATTTAAAGATTGTCTTGTGCTTAAAATGTGCCAAACTATTCTCTCGAGACTGCATGTCATAGACATGAACTTGGAAATAGTTTGATGATCCGCACGATCTCATGGGGACCGCTTGTCACAATTGACATGAACCTCAAGATTTGTCATACAGTAGAAGCTTAGGAAGAGTTTGTGGATGGCTCCTAGTCCAGATCTTCTTCACTAAGATATACCTTTAATCAACTTCAATATTCATTGCAAATGAAAAACTGTTGAAAAATGGACGTTTGAGACAATTTGAGCAAAATGATTCAATTTAGGACCTGTTTGTCTCTTAATATGGTCATTGTTAGCGTCTTGGTCTCACATTGACATTTTGACATGGCCAGTATCATCTTAGGATCTCTATTGATGGACTTGCTAGATTTGAAGCTTTGCTTAAAATGCTAAAATTTATTGTTTTATATTGAGCCTTCTTGCTTTAGCTTTGTTATATATGTCTTATCATGATCTTGCTAGCGCTGATAGGCTTGATATGTATTGAGTGTGATTAGAAATGCTAGCTTGCTCTTTTTGGGTAATCTCCAAAGCTTCTTGTAATCAAAAATTGAAAAATTCAAAAATATGAAGCCACTCCATTGCATTTCATGCATGCTCCTTCTTATGCTTTTTCCTCATTCTGCACTTGTTATCTCTGGACGAGAGGAAGGCGTGATTCCTTGATGACTCCATTGTCAAAGGGGAAGAAGATATTTCGAGATGTGTAAAGGGGAGAAGATTTAAAAGTATTAAAAAGGGGGAGAAAATAGGAGAATTTGAAATTTTCTGAAATTTGAGGATCATTGTGAGGGGGAGTTTCTTATTTGCATTCGTTTGATCGTATTGCCATTTCTGAACGTGAACTGCAATTCTTGAGCCTCACGATGATCAAAGGTCATATCGAACAATTGTTCTTTCATATGGACCTTAAGTGAGATTTTAACTCTTTCTGGAAAATGAAGCTTTCTCGCTTTCTTTTGCCTTATCTCACTTGTCTATACTATTCTGAAGCCAGCTTGGTCATTTGCATTGCTTTCTCTTGCATATGGACCAAGTTGTGCCTTTCTTGTAAACGTCAGTTTTACTTTTCAAACCTCAAAATTTGCATTTGTTGGAAATTGCCAATGTGTTCATCAAGGGGAGATTGTGGATATCATGGGGATATGCTCATGATCTTAGGATGATGTGACAATTGGCAATGGCGTTGAAGGTTTGCGGCTCACGAGTTTTCGCAAAGTTCGATTCTGTCGAGGTCTCGGCGATCCGACCGCCATGGTGGCGGTCAGACCGGTCCTGTCTTGGGCTGTTTTGTTGGTGAGCAGCTGGCGGTCTGACCGGCCCAGTAGGCGGTCGGACCGGCGGTGTGGCGGTTTGACCAAACCTGGCGAGCGTCGACCGGTCATTAAGTGAAGTTTGGTTTTTGGAGCTGGGCCAAAAATAGAGGGTGTAGGCAAGAGAGAAGGTTCTACTATTCTTGGTCCCATAATTTTTGGAGTCTCCGGACAAAAGTTCTATTCGTTTGAAATTTCGGAGAGGTTGCGGATTTGAGTTGAAATTTTGGCTAAGTCCCCGAGTGGCGGTCGAGGCGCCTTATACGTTGGCGATCGGGCCGTGATGGCGGTCGACCGGCCAAGGGTGGCGATCGGCCGGTTTTCACTTAACTCGTCGGCCCGTGTGGCGGCGATGGTTGCTGTTAGGTCAATCTCATGGGTTTGGTGCATATGTGTTGCATGATGCATGTTTTGACTAACGTGGGTCAAGTTGTGAAGAACTTGTTCCCGTTTCGCTTTGCTTGTCTATTGTTGTGCGGGTTGCTTGGTGGTCAGCGACGGTCAACGGCGAGGATGATCGGGACTAGGCTTGGAGAGCCGAGGTTGAGCGATCGGCGATGCGGGTGAAGTCATGGACTCAAGTATGGTGCAAGATGGACAAAGGTGACCGAACGGGTAGTTCGGTCGGCGGTTGGATCAAGCGGCGCGGGGTGGGTGCAAGTGCCATGGTGGTTTCGGTGGGGCGGATGGGAGAGACTTGCCGACATGATGAGAGCGTTGGATCAACCTACACGTGGCGAACAGCGAGTGCCGCTGTCTGGACTCGGTCTTGGAGAAGGACCGAGAAGGGTATTTTGGTAATCTTACCAAATATCGCCTTGGTGACCTTTGCTAACCCGCGCGCAAGGCGGTGCGTGGAGAAGCGGATTAGGTCAAGAGGAGATGAAGACGACGCTTTAAAATGCGTGCGTGTGTGACCCGTTTGTTTTGGGCCTTAACGGGAGCCCATTAGGGAAACTCTTCTAGAAGGTCTAGGCCTCCACTATAAATAGAGGAGGGAGGTGGCTGCACCCCCTTAACCCTTTCATTACTTGAGAATCCTAGTTTTTGCTTGTGTGCTTAGGGAGTTGATAGTTGGAGGTTAGGGTTCTAGAGAGTTGGATTTGATTTCGTGCTCATGTATTGAGTCTTTGTCCTCCATTGATGGAGTATTTGTAAACCAATACCATATCAAATCAATCCAAAGAAAGTTATCTCAAAGATGAGTTCATTTGCCTTCTTTCTCTCTATTTGGTGATTTTGAGTTTTTCTTTGATCCGCGAGTTTTGGTTGGTTTCTTGCTATGATCTAACTTGCTGCAACATGTGGGAACCCATCTAGGGTCATCTTGGTCATCAATCACCCACGAGCAAGTTTCTAGATCATATTTCGTTCTTGACTCGGTTTTTGACCCACCTTCACTCAAACGGGAAAAGGTCTGAACTTTGGCAAGGATCTTCACGATCGTTGCTTGGAATAGGTTCCTGACATCCTTAGGAAGGTGTGTGTCAAGTTTCACGAAGTTTGGACGCACGAATCAAAAGTTAGATCAATTTGTGTTTTGGTTTTCTGGTGATTTCACTATTCATTGGCCCGGAGGTCGATCGCCATGTATTGAGAGGTCGACCGATTTCCAAAGATCGACCGATTTCTAGTTGGAGGTCGACGCCCAACTCATTTAGGTTTTGAGTTTTTATGTTTTGAAGATTTTGCTTGGGTTTTGATTGGATTCAATACAAGTCTTCCATTGCATGATTGATTGATCTTCATAGCTTTCATAGCTATTGGAGTGAGATTCGTATTGAATTCAATTAGGGAGAAAAAGAGATCGTGCTCCTATTCACCCCCCCTCTAGTCGCCTTTTCGGTCCAACACATTCACTACCTGACTCTCATTCTGGTTCCTCTCATGCACTTCTGGAATCTCTGCCACTAATGCACTGTCATGTGGAAAGTGGCTCTCACTCACTTCTGGACTCTCTGTCACTACTACACTGTAATGTGAAAAGTTGCTCTCATTCACTAATCTCATCACTACTTGACTCTCATTGACTTCACACGTGCAAACTGACATGAATAGCTTCACTTCCTTCTGCGCACTATTCTTAATGAAAGCCTCCATCAGAAGTGCATCACTGGCCACTCTAACCAAGTTAGTCTCCCTCCCAACATACCAAAATGTCGCCTCCTCATCACTGCCGCAAGAGTAGTACAGTTCCACATACCTCAAAAAATCCACAAGTGAGATCTCGTCGGATCCCACATCCAATCTCAAAATTCTTCCCTTCTTTTACTCTTTTCTTCCATCCTTTCATGTGAGGTAAAGATTGGACGCAAAGATCTACACTATAAATTCTCTTTGGATCCTCCCTACAACAGTTAAAAAAATGAAATTTTACGCTATTAAAAAATGAGACTCAAATGCATCTTCGTGCTATCACTACTATCACATTCCACGTCCTAGTTGACATATCTGCTCTCACATTCATCTCAAAAACATACAGACCCAAAGCAATACAGACCCAAATCCATCTAGACCCAAATCCCTCAAGACTCATATGCATACAACAAAAAAAAAACTGAAATTGAAATAAAAAAGATTCTTTGCTTACCCATGAGCAACTTTAGATGGATCCATGCTTCCTTAACCCTCCAACTACATGCTCTAAACTGCTCAAGAAAACTAGGGTTAGATTTGCTGCCTCAAATGGAAACCAAAACACCAAATTCGTGGATGGAGGTAGGAGATCTAACCTGCGTCAACTCCGGCATGTTGCCCTTTGTCACATCCCGTTTTCGGATGTTGATTAGTATCTTGTCGTTTGTCTTCTTGGTTTTCAAAGCCTACTTCAAATTATTGTGTAATTGCAAAATTCTCTAGTTTCTGCCTCATTTCAAAATTTGGGTTTCGAATTTCAGCTTGAATCTCGGTTTCAAATTCAAATCCTCTCTATTTGGGCCCGACCCACTTCTTTCTCTCGTCGCGCCGAGCCAACGCTTTCGTGCCCGCTTTGCCACACCCCCGTGCGCTCACCTGCTTGCCAGCGCCTTGTCGCGTCCCGCACCTGCCCCCTACCTCGCCTCGGGACCGTGCGCCTCCGAGTCTCTCAGCGGCTCTCTCCTCCTCTCCTCCGGGATATAAAAGAGCCCGAGCAGCCCTCTTCATCTCCTTCTGCCACTCAACTCTCCCTCTTTCTCGCTCTTGTTGCTGTGGTTTGCCGAAGCCCCGAGCTCCGAGTTCGAGCCGCCGTATTTCCTCTTCTCCTTCAGTCCCGACCGACCCCTTCGTCGCCGTCCTCCTTCGCCTTTGACCGTGAGCTTCCCCGCCGCTATTCGCTGTCCACCGACCTCCTCCGACCTCTCTCAATCTGGGTGAGCTCCCCAAGCCCTGTTCTCTCTCTTGTTCTTTCAACCACGTCAAGCAATCGAGTCCCTTTTTCGGCCACGTCAAGCAGTCGAGTCCTTTTGACCGCGTCGAGCAGTCGAGTCCTTTATTCGTCTGTTCAGCACATGGTAAAATTTTGGTACAAGTTTTCTCTTATCTTTCACAAAATGTCGCCCAAGGAATAACTTAAACATGATCGCTCCTCATTTTGAGTCAACATAATGCTAGCACACTTTTGTCGATTAGAAAACTGTATTTATTATTACCATGCGTACAGAGTATAGTGCACAAGCTTATTCGTCACACCAGCAGTTTGAAGCGCATACATCAGGAACGAAGCTTACAATACACACACGACAGCTCAGTCCAAATATGGGCAATGTGCAACAATGCATGCACAACATCTGATGTTCACCTTTACACCATAACCTGAGTAAACTCTGCTATTTAACAACCAACACGTATTTGAAGAGATGAAAACAACTACTAGGCTTTCCATGATGACAATGCAGGGGTCTCAGAATGCTTCCAAGTGTCGGCCATTTGAGGATGCCGGTCACCTTGGACATCACCTGCAGAAGCATAGGACTCGAGTTCAGCCATTTCCTCGGCTGTGAGCTTCACAGATAGCGCTCCCACATTCTGGTTGAAATTCTCGATTTTTGTTGTCCCGGGTATGGGGCAAACATCGCTACCCTGATGGTGAACCCAAGCCAGTGCAAGTTGTGATGGTGTGCATCCTTTTCTTGTCGCCATTGCGTTAACACGCTCAAATATCTGGGCATTCTTCTCAAGATTCTCAGATTGAAATCTAGGCATATACTGCAAAAGTAGAAAGTTCTCAGTAAAAGAGACAACTGATTGTAGAAGTTCTACTTCCCTTTTCTAGGATAAATAGATGAGACCTTTATGTACAGCAAATAGATGTATTCAAAAAGGTTTCTAGAAGATCGATGCAAAGGAAAAGGTTTCAATCAAGCATATGTATAATATATAGGATTGATCCAGATTTAGAAACCAAAAAACAATGAATAGTTAAATTAACTTGCCAGTTGCCACCAGAATACCAGCAAAATACAATTAATAGGTAGCAGTCATGGGAACTCACCTTGCGGATGTCCTGCTCTGATAGTGAGTCAACCAGTTTTGCTCCACTAGAGAAGAACCCTCTACCAAGTGGGCTGTAAGCTACAATTCCAATTCCAAGTTCTCTGAGGTGGACACCAAAAAAGACAATTTAGAAAAGTAAAGCATCTGACTCTTTCAACAGGCAAAATATTGTATTTGTACAATACCTGCATGTAGGGATTATGTCTTCTTCCACGTCTCTAGACCATAATGACCATTCCAGCTGAACTGCAGTGATAGGATGAACTGCATGAGCCCTTCTGATTGTTGATGCGGATGCTTCAGATAATCCGATGTATTTTATCTTTCCTTCTTCAACTAGCTTCTTGAGTTCTCCAACCTAAGAATGCCAAGGGTAAACTCAGTTGGTAATCTCAAGAAGAAAAAGTTCTCGGCTTAAAAGTTACAATAAGGATTCTTGGAAAAAAGTTAAAATGAATGCAAATTCAATTTGTACACAATAGTAATATGCAATGGTTCAAAAATGTCATAAGTAGTTGCTGGTGGGGGGACTATCAAAGTATACTGTATCAGACAGATATAGCCCACCAAAAGGATCAAACCCACGTGTTGCTGGATGCGTGCAGTGGCAACACATGGTAGCTCCTAGATGTTACAGGAAGAACACAAGCAGTCTTCTATATCAAATACTTTCTCTCTGCCACCAATTTCCAGTCCTCTCTTCTCAATTTATTGTTCGACAACACATTTGACCATTCAAATAAAAGTCTACTGCATAACTACCTAAAGATACCCTTACTACAATGTATGGTTCAAACTTTTCTAGTGAAAAAGAAAAGTAATGTTTGATGTTGTCATTAGGATGGAATACAAGAACATGGCACTTGTGCCAATCTAGTCGAAACACATGAATCTTGCACAGCAAGAGGAGAAAAATTAGAAATTGTTCTTTCTTTCAACTTTCCTCTCCCCCTTTTTTGTTAGATCAATTTGCTATTAATGAAACAAAAGTCGTTCTGGTTTTAAAAAGAAATAGGAAGCTTGTAATTACAAACAGCAAAACAAGACTCATCAACTTTGCTTTGGCCAAAAATTTGCCTCTCTTTGATATTTTTCATAAATTCATCAATTCTCCTTTTGATCTAGTTACTTCATAGTTTTGAGCCAAGGCCACAGCAAAGAAACTGTCCAAATATTGCCTTAGCGTTACAACAATTAGTTGGGACAAGGTGATTCTTGTGAGAAGTAGAAAATAAACCTAATATCCCTCACTGAGCTCCTATTTGGGCTTTTACCATGAAAGATTGACAGTGTCATAGTACAGACGTGGATAGGAATAAAGAATATTGTCAGGGATACTGTAGAAATATTCATTCTAGACACCAAGTCACCAACCCACATCCTTCTCACTGTTTAGCTAGTACTTCCCTCTCACCTCCAGCTTTCACGTGTATGTTTGTATCCAATAACAGAGAGATGGCACTCACCGTGACCTCGATGGGAACTGTGGGGACCCCGGTAATTATCTCCGTAAGACCGAGATTAGACAAGGTCTTAGGGACATAATTACGGGTCTCCGGTAAATGAATTCCAATTTAACCCTATCCAAGTGAGAGGCTTAGCCGAATACTAGAGCCTCAACGATCATGCGCTGCTCCTTGCAGCGCTACATGATTGTCGATTCTCCCTCGATTCAAGGCACTACACTTGGTGAGTTAAATGGGACTTCATCAACAACGAGTATGACATATATTGGCTCCCAAGATCAACGACCAATATACTCATACCCTTATCCAACGTTGATTACATCCATACAACACATGCAACAAGAGATAAAAGACATACTGCATAATAGTTAAGGTCTACAGCTTATTACAAACGGCCGACCGGCCAAATTTAAAGTAGAGTATCAAGTAGCAGCGGAATTAAATAGATAAAGCAAAAGACCAGCAGTGGTATGCCCAACACCCATCGGCAACCGACTGGGGGTTAAATGGTAGCACACTACTCATTAGTGTCACCCAAGTCAACACTAGCGAGATCATCGTAAGCATAACCTTCCTCACCTGAAAAGGCCAGCAAACATCTGGCTGAGTACAAGTGTACTCGCAAGTCTTACACAAATAAAAATAGTTATGCATAAGGGTCATTCAAAGGATAGTTCATATTGGTTTAGTTTTGCGAAAGAGACGCAACAATTAACATCCTATACATACTAGTTTTCATGTGCCCATTTTAAAATCAGATTTGAAGTAGAAGTAAAGCATGTAGTAAAGCATTTCAGTATTAAACAATTGAATCAATACAAAGACCAAAGTGGCAGCCCACTTTGATATACTAAACACATGAACAACCCGTTCATGACGATTACCAAGTTCAACCACAATTTTAATTAAAAGTCTAACAATAGTAACTCCCGAACTCAAGCGGTTGTCCATAACCGTGGACACGGCTATTCGAATAGATTGATACCCTGCAGGGGTAGAGGGGTGTACTACTTTACCCACACGACTTGATTAGCCCGTTAGCCTCCAGATGCCTCCGAATATAGCACACTTCCTATGGTATGCCGGCCGGGTAAATCAAGATACAGTCATTTTCAGCAAGAAAGCCCTATTGGGCTAAGTCCCCCTTGTGAGATGGTTCCTTGCCTAGTACAAGCGTCGATAGCACTTGCTAGGGGCTCACAAGTTATATTGGAAATACTGATGCAATCAAAACAAAAGAATTGGTGCTCTCTTGCACACTATAAAGGATTACATCGGCTCCTCAAAGAACATAGGATTTCACGGTCGCTATGTCCCTTACACCACCAAGGACTTAACACAATAAACCCTCCCCTACTTAACCATACGGCTCCCAACCCGCGTGTGGCAAGACGAGTGTACTTGAATTAACGACGTTACAAAGTTCGGTCCTCAATTGTCCGACAAGTCATTCCACATACCCAATTCGTGCACAAAGACACCATCACTAACCAACACTTGTCCGGACCAAATCTCATTTAAAATGACAAAGTTTTACTCATAAAACAGCTACAAAGATCTGAAGTAAAACATAAAGTAAGAGTTGTGTGTATCCCAAAACCGCGGGTTATTCCGACGATCGAACTACCAGTATCTAGACTTGCATGGCTAAGCAATTCTATAACCCATAATTCACACATCCTATCTTAAGCATATAGGAGTTGGCATAATTCAAGATTAACCTCAAGCATAGGACATAACTAAACTACACATCACAAAAATATTGACATAATCAAAATAGCATGCAAGCAATTATCATTGCACTAACTTAACCAAAATCGGGATCAAATATGATGCAAAAGAAAGTTCAAATGATGCTTGCCTTGCTGGTACAAAGAGCTGCTCGCTCTCAGAGCGTAAGTGTCGATGTCAATATGCTCGGATCTATATAATTATAACATCAAATAAACACCGAGAAAACAACTCAAAAACCAAAATGCTCAAAAATGCATGATTTTTCTACAGTAGTTAGGTCATGATTTTAAAGGATTTTAGGTGAAAGAATTATTTCATTTTGATTTAGCATGTGAAAGTTATAATGGTTTGAATTTCAGATTTCAATAAGCCGTCGTTTATGTAATTTAATTATGGGGTGAAATTTTGTAGAACAGTGGTGAGTACGTGGATCACATAGATAAATGGGCAATATTGCTATAAGTTAAGAACAGTTGAGTTTGTCCTTTTTGGAGTTTTTATGGTTCAATTATTGATTTTCAAAGTTGTCAGCCTTTTATAGTATAAAAATAATGGAGTTAAAGAGTATATTCTCCCAAAATAGTTTCTGTGACAGAGGTAAGGTGGAGACCATTTTCAGAATTAAGTTTACTGAAAATGAGAATTATCAAAAGTGGTCTCACTGTTTTTGGAGGTTCCAATAATTACTTATGCATTTTTAAAGATTTCAGCCCATTTTCCTATTGTAGAGATAATGATTTTAATGGACAAATTTCCAATTAAAGCCCTCTGCTACAGAGACATGTTTGAAACTAATTTTAATATAAAGTTTACTAAAAGTGAAAATTTCCAGAAGTGGTTTCATGTGATTTGGAGTTAAAATCAATTAGTTATGTATTTTAGAAGTTATTCATATTTTTCAGTGTATCAATAATTCATTTTCAGAATTTCTTAATCGGCTAATACTTTTCTTACCGAGTGCCGCGCTAGCCGCAGCGGCTGACGTGCGGGCCCCAAAGTCAGGTTGACTCGGTCAGCCGTGATCCCGCTCAGCCGAACACAAGCTGAAGGCGCATTTCGTGAAATGCGTTTTCCCAGACACGATAACGTACTATAAAATTTACAGCTAACCGATTACGTTTTCCCTTAACAGAAAGTGTATGTTCTAAAATACACAACCACTTAACAGGGGCTAAACGCAGTGTTTTGCGCGTGGTCCCACCTGTCAGCGAGATCCTAAAGGCAACATTTAAACTAATTGCGCCATTAACTCCTTAATCGCCGGACTCCCGTCATTTGCCGGATATTACCGACAACGGAGCTCCGCCGCGCCGCTTCGCCGTGGCTCGTCGGAGTTGTGGTCCTCGGCGGCGCAAACTGAAGGCTACAATGAAACCGCAAAAGCCCAACACACATCCAGGTAGTGGTGGCGAGGTCTGGGCTGCCCGGCACCGGCGGCTAGCCGGAGCGAAGCGGCGACAAGTTACACGGCAAAGGTGCATATAGCGTTCCGGTGGTGCAACGAGCAAAACCAGATACGGGTGAGCTACTGGAGGATTCCAAGAGGCTTACCAGAGGGTTGTAGAGGCTTGAGGAGCTCGGAGAAGATCTAGCAGCAGTAATGGCGGCGGCAGCGGGTCTACCGTGTAGAAGGCGTTCTGGGTAAAAGAAAAGGATTGAGGGGTTAGGATAACACCAGGGGGTGTATGAGGAGGTGTCACCACGACCAATTGCAAAATGACTCACCGGGAACGGCAAAATACCGTGAATAGGGTCTCTGGCTGATAAATGGGGAAACTTCAAATTCGAGCGTCCCTGCGATGCAAAGTGAAAATCGGTTGAGGGAAAATGTGATTCATATCCCAAGGCACCAGGTGACGCGCCAGAAAGAAAAGGATCTCACCGAGATGAAGATGGCAACACGGTTAGCCACGGCGCGCTCGAGCCGGTGAGGACACGCCGGTGTCCTTGGATCTACAAGCAACGACAAGAGCTCAAGTGAGCGAAAATGGATGCGGCATGAAAGGTAGGAGAAGAGGGACTTGATTTCGAGGGCTTTACCGAAGAACAAGGCTCAGGGAAGCTCCCCTCTCCTCGGCGGCCAGAGGAGAAGTGAGGGAAAAGGAGGGGCTTCGAGGGGTGATAAAGCCAGAGAGACGTTGGGGGTGGGGGCGGTGCGAGATGCCCGAGCTCGGAGTGGTCAGTCGGGGCGGTGACACGACGGCCTCGGGACGCGGCCTTTCGGCGAGACGTGGCGGTCTTGCTCGCTGCGCGCTCGTCGCGAGGAGGAAGAAGCGATCGACGCGATGGGTCCGGCAACATCAGCAACGGCGCGGCGCGGAGTGAAGAAAAACGGTTGGATCAACACCGTTGGATCACGAATGGATGGACGGGATCAGGGAGGGGTTCGGACAGGTCAACCGGATGCGCGATCTGGACCGTTGGATGATGATCTAACGGTCGCATGCGACGGTGCGTTTAGGTGGTTCGGCCGAGTCGGCTCGCTGAGTCGGACTCGAGTCCGAGGAACAGTGCTAGCCGATTAGGGTTGAGTTGACTGAGAATTAAATTAGATTTACTACTTTGACCAGAGCTTTATAAATAGAAATAAATTTCCAAAAATTGTGAAATAATTTGTGGGGGTTCCTGGGAGTATATAGTTCCCAAAAAAAATTATGAAACCCTACTGTTCATAATATAATTTGTGATATCAAAATTCAAACTTGTGGTATGTTTATGAAGGTTGTTTGAATTTTAATTATGTTCAAACTGTTCCCAAAAATTTTGGAAAAATTATATTAATTCATGATAATTAATTTAAGATTTGAATAAATTGGTTCCAGATGATGATCACAATTTTTCATCACTGATTTGAATTGAATTTCAAATTTGAAGGGTAGGTTCATGTTTTTAACAGATTTTCCAAGTGCAATATATTATGAAATGATTTGAATTTGAGAATGCATGTTAGTGAAATACAAACTAATCCAATTTAATTAGTTGGGGCTGTGACAGGAACCCTCTTATCGATGCGGTGCTGGTAGTAGAGGTCGACGCAGTCAACGCCGAGCCGCTTGAGGCTTCCCTCGCACGCCGCGCGCACGTACGCCGGGTCCCCGCGGATCTCCCGCTTGTCTTCGACGAACGACCACTTGCCGTCGACGAACGATATGCCGAACTTGGTGGCCAGATTCACCTTCTCCCTCACCCCGCCTTGAAGCGCCTGCTCACAAGCATTCCGTCGAACACCTTCAGTACACCGCACGTAGCAACAAAACCAAAGATTCAAACAAATCGAGCACGAAGATCCGGCGGCTTCCGAACCGACCTTGCCGAGGAGGACCTCGTTGGTGTGCGGCCCGTAGATGTCGGAGGTGTCGAGGAAGGTGATGCCGGCGGCGACGGCGTGATGGATGAGCGCGACCATGTCGGGCTCGGGCTTGGGCGGCCCGTAGGAGGCAGACATTCCCATGCAGCCCAGGCCCTGCGCCGAGACCTCCAGCCCCTGGGAGCCCAGCTTCATGCGGGGAACCGCCGCCGGTGCTGCCGCCATGGCCGGCAAGATGCTGCTCTCCGCTGCTGTTGGGCGTGGCCGGCGGGATCGGCTGTGGTTTGGTGAGTCACCGTAGTGGTGTGGCCTATCGGGCAGTAGGTGTCCCAGTTTTATACTGTCAGTGTCTGTGTGAGCGGCGGAGTGGAAGCGTCACTGCGTACGTGGGGGCAACGTAAGAGCTTACGAACTGCTTAAAGATTGTGGGTTAAAGAAAACTAGTGATCATATATACAAAACAAACGATCCCTAATTTTTAGGGAAATGCTACTTAACTTCCAACAGGTTTTTAATGCTACTTAACTTACTTTCAACAGTTTTTTATCAAAAAAACTGTCACTTTTTTTTTATCAAAGAACACTCCATCAATGAGCCGCCAGCTCGCCATGTCTGGTCCTCCCCGGCCCCCCCCCCGGCCCCCGCCCTTCTTTAATGGTGCAAGTGTACTGCTCCAGCCCGCCTATGGAGTTTCTTGCACCTGCTCGTCTGGTTCACCTCCCCTTGAGAGTCTGCGACGAGTAATGTCTCTTGTGCTTGTGCTTTCACTCCATTCCATTCCTCCCCTGGTAGCGTTAGCTAATGGCCTAATGGCTACAGCTCATCTCTTTTGCCTTTTTCCATGAAAGCTTTCATGGTGTTTGATGGCTACAATGGCCGGTAGCTTCTCATTAAAAGCTTAGATTGTTCTCTGGAAAAAGACCTGATCTTTCCTTTGGTATTCGCATTAATTTGGCATCTTGCAAGTGGGTTTAGAAGCTTAATGACCTTTAATTCTCGTACCTGTGTGATTCTTTAATGAGATGCCATGTTTGTTCTGAATTGTTCTTTTGCGTTCTCGGATAATTTTATTTAACCTCTCAAAGTACATGTGAAAAACATAATAGGTTCATCATATTATCGTATTTTATTGGTATATAATTTTTTTGTCTTTATTTTTGCTCAACCTCTCAAAGTACATATGAAGAATATAATGGGTTCATCATAATTGCTTTATTTTGTTGGTATATAATTTTTTTGTCTTTGTTTTTGAATCATGTGATGGAAATATAAGTTATTAAGACATTCAAGAATAATTACAGTGACCAAGAATTAAAATTATATAAATAATTTATTGTAATTTATGTACAATAAAGTTGTAAATAAACTTTCAAAATGTGACAGTTTTTTCCGGAGAAAACTGTCACATTATGTTTAGACAATCCCTAATTTTTAACCGCACTTGACACACCGACACTGTATATTAGGGGTAGCTAGTTTTGTGTGTGTGTATGGAAATGGTATGGTACTCCTGGGAGTACGTACTCCTACTTCGTATATATCATTTAAATTGTATGATAATACCTCTTTATATATTTGAGCATACTCCAATAATGATTATAACATACCCCAAAGTGAGTTCTACGAAAATTTTTATTAAATTCCACTTTTTATAGTAAATTTTATGTATATACTTCTTGTATATATGAAAAAAGGTATATAACAAAAAAAAAACAAAAGGCTCTATTGAAAAATTTTCAATCAAGTCGCATTGGAGTATTTTATAATTGGTATTTAAGTATATTGAAAATGATTAAAAAAAGTATAATATATGTGTTTAAGTGGTTTATTGGAATTGAGAGTACATACTCCCAGAAGTATGAAATGGGTTGTTGCTGCTGTTTTCTAATAATCTTTTGGAGATGCGGTTGCGATCAATGCGAGTCAGGGCCATGTAGCCGCCGGTGGAAGTAAGCTATGCGATTGGAGGAGGAAGAAAGGCGAGTTAATTTGGAAGCTTCTGATCACGACGCATGAGGGCATGTACAATGGTACAGACAGCTGTTGTCTATAGCAACTCTCCATGTCACCTGTGGACAGCACTAAAGAAAGCTTATACAATTGTACAGACAGCTTCTGTCTTTTTAGTTATCATTATAGAATACACAATCTTTTAATGTTTTTTTCTTATTTCTGGTGATACAATCGGCTACAGGATTGTAGATATCATCTTTTTTCTCTCTTAATTATCTTTCATCCACATCAGTAAAAATCCTACGTAACAGTAACTATAGACGGCTGACATAAGTCCATTGTACATGCTCTGAGGAAAAAAGAAAGATTCGCCACGCAGCCGTATAATGTTTTAACCACCCAACAAGCTAACACTACTAGAAAACATTAATTTCCCGAGTGTCCAAAACACTCGAAAATCAAGTTCCTAAAGGCCGGCCGTCGGGAAAAGGCACTCGGGATCATTTAGTCGGGGAAAAACTGATTTCCCAAGTGTTCCTGAGAGTTACACTTGAGAGAAATAGCTTTTCCGAGTGTTAGGATTTACACTCGGGAAACAGCCAACACTCGGGAGAATAATTGGCACAACGGGTTTAACACCGTAACGGAATACTTTTCTGAGTGTTTTTCAAGGAATAACACTCAGAAAATAGGTTGTGAGCCACACAGGAAACATGCTTCTTCCTAACAAATACAACTCAATTTTATACATACAATATTTTGTATAATGTATATTCTACCACAACGTATCACCAATGCTTAAATCATTACATATATAGATTCGACAACAACATTGACATAATGTTCGAGTTCACAACTAACACACAAGCTTACCTGTAGCACCCCTTCCCCCCCTGAGGTCAACCCCCGCCCGCCCCCTTCGCGCCGTCCGTCGCGCTGCCCCGCCGCGTCCCCGCCGACTGCCTCCCGCACGCCTCCCGCCGCCATCATTTCTCCTCGTGCGCGCGCGCAGCCTCGAGCCGCGCCGCCGCGGACCCTCTTCTCCCGCACTCCTCTTCGGCTTTAAAAGCCCAGCCCCGGCACCTCCGCTCTCGCCATCCCCATTTCTCCCGTCTTCCCCTTGTTCGTCCCCAAGCAAGAACCCGAGAAGGAAGGAGAGCAGTACAAGTAGGAGAAGAGCAAGAAGGCCGAGCCCTTACCTCCGTCGTGGCCGGCCTCTTCGCCGCCGTTGGTGAGCCCCGCCGCCGCTCCCCTCCGTGCATCGTCGCCGTCGCCGAGTCCCCCTCGTCTCCTCCGTGCGCCGCTGCCGCTCCCTGAGCCCCTCGCCTTCCCCACGCCACGCCGCCGCCCCCCTGCACCCTCCTCCCTGTGCCCTCCTTTGAGGCCGCCGCCGGCCGCGCCGCGCTGGGCAGCCGCGCCATGGGTGCAGGCTGCTTGCCCACGCCATGGGCTGGGCCAAAGTGGTTGCGGGTCGGTTCCTTTTTCTTTTATTTGATTTTCGGTTTCCTTTTCTATTTTAATTTAAAAGTGAGACTTCAAAATAAATAACTCCCATTTCAACTCCAAAATTATAAAATAAATTTCTAAAATTTCTAAAATCAAGATCTTGCTATTGGCATAGGTCTTGTTCAATTTGGAGTTCATTTGTGTATTCTTGTGTATTTAATTGCTCGTTGTTTATCGCTTATTTTGCCTGCATTTACTCACAGAGATTTCGGAGACGCCGGAGACCTCCACGTCGATCAAGGACAAGACTACCCGGACTCTCTCCCCTACAACCAAGGCGAGTCAATACTTTGATCATATTGAGCCTACATTTCATGTAAATTAAATTCTTTTAAAATAGCAAATTGCATGCTTTAATTCTTTAAACAAATGTATGTTAAAGCTTAAGGTAGTTAATTACCCATTTGTTGAATAATTAATTATTATGTCATCCTTGACAACTTGAATCCCTTAACCATTGTCACCCTAGTAACTATATGGTAATACTAGCTATAGGTTGTACTTAAGCGACATGCTAGCCTTGCTTAAGTACGGGACATTAAACCGTCCCAATCATCATCCTTTCAAATATAAATGATTTGGGCACCATTACATGTAAATGGTCGAGATGGTTGAATTGTTGTGTTTTGCTTCTCAAAACCCTAAAATTGCTATTACCATATCCGGGTGGATGGAGAGGTGGATGGTATGACAATGGGTGCTAATGTAGCCCACTAATGTCATCTTGTGGATGGGATGTGGAATGAACCGCCTGCATAACTCCTAAGGACTTAATCTTGTCACGACCTCCCGTAAAACAAGTACGACCACAAGTCCGCGACGAACCGCGACTTGGCTTAGTAAATTTATCGAATCCTCAAAGTCATCTCACCGGTGGATAAATGGCACGCGCAAGCTTGCGGTACATCCACAGCGACGGGACACCGATACAAGGTGAAGTTGCCAACGCCGTGCGGTACATCCAGCGCCGCGGTATAACATCCTCGCGAATATATGGGCGAACCCCATATGGGTGAGATGATGGAAAGGACGAGGTAGTTGAAAAGTTATTGTGACAACCTCTGACTACACGATCACGGAATCGTAGGGAAACGAGTTAATTGTCTCTTGTGGGTAAAGTGTACAATCTCTGCGAGTTAGAAATCGTTTAAACAGTGCGCCTACTGGCAAAAGCGACATGGGAACTTAACTTGAGTTAGTTCTATTTCAAAAATCTTGTGGGTGGTATGAAAATTGTGGCGGACTCTCCTAGCCCCGAGATTGGATTTTCCCAGTTTTCAGACTCAACATGTTAATAATTGAGGTAGCTCCAATCAAAATAAACATCGTAGAGTTTCAAGGAGGGATTCTCACGATATCAAATATTGCACAAGTACTCTCTTTAACTAAAATGAAATTTGTTAAAAATGCTAAGTGCTAGGAATTTGTACTTATGATATTTAAGAGTATTGCTTTCGCAAATAAAAGAACCGAGCCATCCTTGTAAGCCTTGCATGTATATTATTGCATTGTGTATTGGCTCATGAGCACGAAGTTGTGCTCATTCTCGCTCTCCCAAACCCTTCATAGGACGCGATGAAGGAGACTATGCGCATTACGAGGATCCGTAAGTCGATGGGCAAGGAAACGATGAAGAGTAGTCTAGGATCTGAGTTCAGGCCTCGACGCAGCTAAGTTGACTCGTTGGTGCTTGCACAAACCGATATTATCCGGATCCTGGACAATATCGCCAGACACGTGTTGCCCCGCCGCTGCCTCGTGACGAGATGAGTTTCACCCTTTGCTTCCGCTTATCGTATTCGTGTTCTCAGATTGTAATCAATTTGGCCGATCGCCCTGTTGTAAAACTCGACCCGACGTGGTCTATGTCACTCGTTGATTGTAATAATGATACTTTAGTTCACGCCATGTATGAATGATTCAGCAAGGTATCTGTGAGTGCTATCTACTGATCCAGGGAATAGCACGGTATTTTCACAGAGGATTCGGGTCAGAAAATCCGGGTCCGACAGAGCTGGTATCAGAGCATACGACTGTAGAGTCTTAGTTAGATTGGTCGTTGCCTTAAGGACTTGGATCTTATTTTCAAAAATTAAGAAAAGCTTTTGCTAAAATATAGAGTATTTATTGCTTCTACTTATCACTCTTAGTTCTACACTTATCTTTACTTCACTTGAGTTTTACCCTGTTGCTGACCTCCTCTTGTTTCCAAATTTTGTAGATGGCCACCCCGTCGTCAGATGGCCCGTGGGACCTCCTTGTTCACGGCGAGAACGAGGAAGGGTTCGCGGATATACTCCGCCAGCTGATGCCAGACCTCGCTTTCCCCGCCAGCCTATATTCCGGGGAAGGATGACGAGGATCGAGGCCCGCGAATCCTGGACGATGGAGGTGTATCTCTCCGCCAGGGTTGGCGAGTTTACGGCCTATCTCTTCAAGGCCGAGGCACCTCGGCAGAGCAGTCGTGACGCCATTCAGGACGCCGCACGCATCGCCTCCACTCGCCTGTGTTGGAAGTACGAGATCTCCCGCCGAGATCACCGCTCGCTTCTACCCGCACCTCCCCGAGGAGAGCGTGTCTCGTGCAGTTTCCGACACCGAGATGATGACCCCGCTGACATCCTGTGTCCAGCTTACGCGGCGATGACCGCCACCATCAAGATCGCCATGGAGGAGATCGACACCCGACACTCTCACCGGCAGCTATGCCCACTCCGACACCCTCCGCAAAGAACATGATCCGAGTGACGGCTCACTCCACGCGCAGATGAGAGGGATGCTACAAGACAGAGAGGGATGTCGCCGTGCAGAGTTGGCACGCCTCGAGCCGCCGCGACCCGCCCGGCCTCCTTGCACGTTGCTGCCGCGCGCCCACGCCCGCCGGTGCCAGCCGACGTTTCCCACCCAGGACCCCGCCTCCGCCTCACAAAGACGCAAGAAGGTGCGCGCCGCCGTCCGGCCGCCGCCGAGAGTCCACCGTGGAAGCAGCCTAGTCCGCCGCCTGATTCGGACGAGTCCACCGTGGCGCCACCTCACCGCCTCGCTCGCCTCGCCCGCCTCACTAGAGGCGATTGCTCCCGCCCCGCTCGCCGAAGTTTCGGGCCGAGCCATTCGCTTCTCGTTCCGCCTCGGCAACTGCACTCGCCTGGTCCGTCCCGGTGGAGTAGTTGTTAGATTAGACTAAGCTAGCTAGTAGTGCTTGCTAGCGCTTTTGGGTTGCAAGCACTTTTGTTTTCCTCTTTGTAGACGTTGTGGTTGTATTCTGTGTCATGACTTAGCTTAGCCTATAAGCTTTGTTCGAGAGTCATGTAACACTTAACCTCTTAATATAATGCAGCCGCTCTAGGCTTTGTAGTGTAATTGTTTTGTTCTCTTTGCTGGTTTTGTTCTTTCTGTGTGTGTTCTAGAGGGCTAGTGAACCCTCATTTACCCCCTCCTTCTAGTTCTAAGCTTCAGAGTTTCTTCAGGATGCCGCCAAGAAGAGCCGCTGCCCCAGTCCGTGGCGCCTTCGCAGCAGGCCGAGGAAGAGGCCGTGGTCGTGGCCGTGGCTGTGGACAAGAGCTACCTCCTCCGCCACCAGCCAACCCAACAATGACTCAAGTCATGTTTCACAGACTCGCATTCTTCAGCGTTACAATAAGCAATCAGACCGACCAGCCAGTTGCAACTCCAAGCTAGCAGACTTTCTCAGGACAAGACCTCTCACCTTTACTGCAGCCAATGAACCTCTAGAAGCTGAAGATTGGCTCAGGGACACTGAGAAGAAATTTCGTCTTGCCCGCTGCTCAAATGAGGACAAGGTGGATTTCGCCACCCATCAGCTGAAAGGCGCTGCCGCCGCTTGGTGGGAAAATTACCTCGCTGCCCGAGGTGGTGAAAGTATAGAGGAAGAAGAAGCAGAAATAGCTGAAGTCGTAGCATCTACGATTGGAGCCCCACAAGATCCCGCTGCCTCTGCCGCCGCAATAGAAGAAGTTGCTGAAGTACAACAAGCGGAATCTGAACCCGCATGGCAGCCGATTCTCTGGGAGGAATTCAAAGCCGCTTTCAGAGCCAGCTGGTACCATGAGGATGAAGAAGAACGAGTTTAGAGCTTTAAAGCAAGGCCATATGTCAGTTAATGAATACCTGACTAAGTTCAACCAACTTGCCCGCTATGCTCCTAATGATGTAGCTGATGAAGAGGAAAAGATTGATCGCTTCGTGGAAGGAATGCGCGAAGATATGAGAGGACACTTATCCTCCACGACACTCGACTTCCAAAGAATTAGTCAACAAAGCTCTCATCCGTGAAAATGAGAAGAAGACCGCAGAGAATAGCCGCAAAAGGAAGATGGCATTTCGAGGCCACAAGGTAGCTTTCCCGTGTCAACATTCCAGGCGCTTCATCTTTCGATCGTCTCGCGGTTTCCTCTCGTAAAACTCAAGTTTCCACCCGCATCCCCAAGGAAGTGGTTTTCGTGCTCCCGCCCACGGCAACCAAAGAACGATCAACCCAAAGAAGAAACCTCCATCGCTTCGCTCGTGGAGAAAAGGTCACTTGCTAACTAAAGGCCCTCGACGCCACAACACCGCCGCCAAGGCCGCTCCAGCTTCAAGGACGAACCTCCGCCCAAGTAAGAGTCACCGCACTTCGCAAGCATCAAGGTCTACACCAACACAAAGCCACGGCCGTGTGAACCACGTCACGGCCGAGGAAGCTCAAGATGCCTCAGGAGTGCTAATGGGTATGTTCTCTGTTAATTCAGTACCCGCACAGGTTTTGTTTGATTCTGAGCTTGCACTCTTTGTTTCAAGAAAGTTTGTTGAAAGGCTTGTTGCCTACCTTTAAGTTAAAGAAACCCGTGGTACTTAGTTCACCCGGGACCCCTTTATGCTACCTCAGAAGTCCCAAAGTAGAGATTGCTTTGAAAGTTCCGATTCCTAGCAAACCTTCCGTGCTAGAATCCCAAACTCTGATATCATCCTAGGGATGGATTGGTTGGCCAAATATCAAGGATTAATAGACTGTACAATGTAAGAGTGGTGCTCACTAAGAATCCAGAGACCACAATCAAGGTCGGTGTGGATCGTTCCTCTCCCTTGGATCGAGCAATCCACCACCTTAGAGAGTTGTCCCTAGAGACAACGCTCAGAGTTCAAGCTTACCAAGTCTTCCAAGAAGAATTATCTGCATGCCACCGCATGAGATGTTGAGTTTGTCATTAACTTGAAGCTGTGACACCCCAATTGCTAAGAGACCATACAGAATGGTCGCGATTTAACTTGAAGAACTTAAGACACAAATTGAAGACTTGCAAGACAAAGGTTTCATTAGACCTAGTTCTTCTCCCCGGGTTCTCCAGTTATCTTTGTGAAGAAGAAAGATGGCACCGCCAGACAGCGTGGACTACAGAGCACTCAATGATGTGACCATCAAGAACAAGTATCCCTTACCTCGCATTGATGACCTGTTCGATCGATTGACAGAGCATCGCTTTTCTCAAGATAGACCTCGAGGTCGATACCATCACTTAAGATCGAAATGAGGATATTCCTAAGACGACTTTTACCACCCTGGTATGGCTCGTATGAGTTCACTGTCATGTCGCTTGGCTTGACCAACGCGCCACCTTTACTTCATGAACTCATGAACAAAGTATTCATGGAATACTTAGATAAGTTTGTTGTCGTGTTCATAGATGACATCTTGATCTATTCAAAGACCGATGAAGAACATTCAACACTTGCAATTGGTCTTAGAAAAGCTTAAAGAGAATCATCTTTATGCCAAGTACAAGAAATGTGAATTTTGGCTTCATGAAATCGCTTTCTGACACATTGTATCCGCTGGAGGAATTGTGGTTGATCCATCCAAAGTAGCAATTGTAATGGAATGGAAACAACCCACATCAGAACTAAGTGCGTAGTTTTCTGGCTTGGCTGGATACTATAGACGCTTCATTGAAGGATTCTCTAAGCTCTCCAAACCAATGACCCATCCGCTAAAAAGGAAAAGAAGTATGATTGGACAGAAGCTTGTGAAAAGAGTTTCCAAGAATTGAAGAAGAAGTTAACTGCACACAAGATTGATCCCGCCACATACATCAAGACTTCAAGTTCATCATGATGCATCGCGCCAAGGTCTTGGTTGCGTGCTCATGCAAGGAGGAAAAGTTGTAGCTTATGCATCCGCATAACTCCGTCCTCACGAAGATAACTATCCAACCCATGATTTGGAGTTAGCAGCAGAGTGCATGCCTTAAAAATTTGGCGACATTATTTGATTGGAAATCATTGTAATATCTACACGCACTCACAAGAGTCTCAAGTACATTTTCACCCAATCGCACCTCAACCTCCGACAAAGAAGATGGTTAGAATTAATAAAGGATTACAACTTGATGTCCATTATCATCCCGAAATGCTAATGTAGTTGCTGATGCATTAAGCCGTAAATCCTACTGCAGTAATATCATGATGCAAGAGCATCAACCTGAACTCTACAAGGAATTTGAGGCACTCAACCTTTGTTTAATAAAGCAAGGCACCCTAGCCACTGTAGAGGCCCATCCAACTCTAGAAGAGCAGATCAAGGCCGCTCAAGAGGGACATCCTGGAGTCCAGAGATTCAAGCACCTCATGATAAAAGGAAAAGCCCCTAAAATGATCGAAGATCAGCAAGGAGTCCTATGGTATGTGAAACGCCTCTTTGTTCCCACCGTAAGGAACTCAAAGATCCGATTCTAAAGGAAGCTCACGCTCGCTTACACCCTGCACTCAGCAAGCACTCAAGATGTACCAAGACATGAAGATTTTGTATTGGTGGCCACGAATGAAAAGAGATATCGCGAGTATGTAGCTTGTTGTGATGTATGTCAATAATCAAGGCTGAACATCAAAGACCAGCCGGATTGCTACAACCCTTACAGATCCTCAAGGAAATGGGAAGAAATCGAATGGATTTCATTACACGGTCTACCTCGAACTAAGTCCGATGTGACTCAAGATGGGTTATAGTTGATGATTGACTAAAGTCGCCCACTTCATCCCCGTGAAGACAACTTACAAGGGAGACAAGTTAGCCGAGTTATACATGGCTCGTATCGTGTGTTTACATGGAGTACCCAAGAGAATAGTCTCCGATCGAGGTTCTCAATTTACCACGATTCGGGCTAGTTTGCATGATGCCCTTGGAACACACCTTACCTTCAAGATACTTATCATCCGCAGATCGATGGTCGACGGAAAGAACAAATCAAATCCTAGAAGACATGCTTCGAGCTTGTGCTTTGGAGTTTACTGTAGACTGGAAAATGTCTACCGTGATGCCGAGTTTGCATACAATAATAGTTATCATCAAGTTTGAAAATGTCCCCATTTGAAGCACTCTATGGAAGAAAATGCGAACTCCTCTGCATTGGTCGTAATCAGTGAGGGATATGTCTTTGGACCGGATACTCTCAAGCAAGTCAAGAGAAAGTTCGACTAATCGTAGATCGCTTCAAGCAAAATACCAGAAAGAGTTATGCCGACAACCGTCAAGAGACTTAACCTTCGGTTGGAGATGCCGTGTATCTCATGTATCGCCACTTCGTGGAACCCAAGATTCAAAGTTAAAGGCAAGCTCGCACCAAGATACATAGGCCCGCTCCCGATCACCGCTAAGCGTGGAGAAGTTGCCTATCGCCTAGAGCTACTCGAAGTTTGTCGACGCCCACAATGTGTTCCACGCTCTCAACTAAAGAAATGTCTCGAGTGCCCAAGAGCAGACTCCGCCGGCCATCGCACTTGATAAGGATTTGACTTATCCGTAACACCGATCCGGATCCTCGATGTCATCGAGAAGCGCATAAGACGCCAAGTCATCCGCTTTGCAAGGTCCAGTGGAGCCATCATTCACCAAAGAAGCCACCGGGAGCGAAGATCAACTTGCCGGATTTCCGCCCCGTTTTCGAGCACCGAATCTCGGTCGATTCCGCTAAGGTGGGTAGGATTTGTAGCACCCTTTTCCCCGAGGTCAACCCCCGCCGCCCCCTTCGCTGCCGCCCGCCGCGCCGCCTCGCCATCCTCGCCGACTGGCGCCTCCCGCACGCCTCGCGCCATCATTTCTCCGTGCGCACGCGCGCGGAGCAGCCGCGCTGCGGACCCGCTCTCTCCGCACCTCCCTCTTCGGCTTTAAAGCCCAGCCTGCACCTCCGCTCTCGCTATCCCCATTTCTCCTCCTCCCCCTTGTTCGTCCCCAAGCAAGAACCCGAAGGAAGGAGAGCAGATAAGTAGGAGAAGAGCAAGAAGGCCGAGCCCTTACCTCCGCTGTGGCCGCCTTCTTCGCCGCTGCCAGTGAGCCCCGCCGCCGCCTCCGTGCATCGCCGCCGCCGCCGAGTCCCCTCGCCTCCTCCGCCGCCGCCGCCGCCCCGAGCCCCTCGCCTCCCCCACACGCCACCGCCGCCGCCGTGAACCTCCTCCCTGTGCCCTTCCTTTGAGGCCGCCGCCGGCCGCGCGGCGCCGCTCGCTGCCGCGCTCCGCAGGTGGCGCTGCCTGCCACGCCGTGGGCTGGGCTGAAAGTGGTTGCGGGCCGGTTCCTTTTTTCTTTTTATTTGATTTTCGGTTTCCTTTTCTATTTTAATTTAAAAGTGAGACTTCAAAAATAAATAACTCCCCCATTTCAACTCCAAAAATTATAAAATAAATTTCTAAAAATTTCTAAAATCAAGATCTTGCTAATGGCATAGGTCTTGTTCAATTTGGAGTTCATTTGTGTATTCTTGTGTATTTAATTTCTCTCGTTGCTTGTCGCTTATTTTGCTTTATTTACTCACAGATTTCGAGACGCCGAGACCTCCACGTCGATCAAGGACAAGACTACCCTGACTCTCTCCCCTACAACCAAGGCAGTCAATACTTTGATCATATTGAGCCTACATTTCATGTAAATTAAATTCTTTTAAAATAGCAAATTGCATGCTTTAATTCTTTAAACAAATGTATGTTAAAGCTTAAGGTAGTTAATTACCCATTTGTTGAATAATTAATTATTATGCCATCCTTGCCAACTTGAATCCCTTTAACCATTGTCACCCTAGTAACTATATGGTAATACTAGCTATAGGTTGTACTTAAGCGACATGCTAGCCTTGTTAAGTAATGACATTAAACTGTCCCAATCATCACCCTTTCAAATATAAATGATTTGGGCAAACCATTACGTAAATGGTGAGATGGTTGAATTGTTGTGTTTTGCTTCTCAAAACCCTAAAATTGCTATTACCATATCCGGGTGGATGGAGAGGTGGATGGTATGACAATGGGTGCTAATGTAGCCCACTAATGTCATCTTGTGGATGGGATGTGGAATGAACCGCCTGATAATTCCTAAGGACTTAATCTTGTCACGACTCCCGTAAAACAGCACGACCACAAGTCCGCGATAAACCGCGACTTGGCTTAGTAAATTTATCGAATCCTCGAAAGTCATCTCACCGGTGGATAAATGGCACGCGCAAGCTTGCGGTACATCCACTTAACGGACACCGATACAAGGTGAAGTTGCCAACGCCGTGCGGTACATCCAGCGCCGCAGACAACACCCTCGCGAATATATGGGCGAACCCCATATGGGTGAGATGATGGAAAGGACGAGGTAGTTGAAAAGTTATTGTGACAACCTCTCGACTACACGATCACGGAATCGTAGGGCAACGAGTTAATTGTCTCTTGTGGGTAAAGTGTACAATCCGCAGAGTTAGAAATCGCTTAAACAAACCGTGCTCACGGTCAAAGGCGGACATGGGAACTTAACTTGAGTTAGTTCTATTTCAAAATCTTGTGGGTGGTATGAAATTGTATGCCTCCTAGCCTCGAGATTGGATTTTCCCGAGTTTTCAGACTCAACATGCACATAATTGAGGTAGCTCCAATCAAAATAAACATCGTAGAGTTTCCGGAGGAGGATTCTCACGATATCAAATATTGCACAAGTACTCTCTTTAACTAAAATGAAATTTGTTAAAAATGCTAAGTGCTAGGAATTTGTACTTATGATATTTAAGAGTATTGCTTTCGCAAATAAAAGAACCGAGCCATCCTTGTAAGCCTTGCATGTATATTATTGCATTGTGTATTGGCTCGCGAGCACGGAAGTTGTGCTCATTCTCGCCTCCCAAACCCTTCAGAGGACGCGATGAAGGAGACTATGCGCACACGAGGATCCGTGTCGATGGGCAAGGAAACGATGAAGAGTAGTCTAGGATCTCAGAGTCTAGGCCTCGACGCATCTAAGTTGACTCGTTGGTGCTATGCATACAACCGATATTATCCGGATCCTTGACAATATCACAGATACAAAGTTGCCCAGCCGCTTGTTCGTGACGAGATGAGTTTCACCCTTTGCTTCCGCCATCGATTCGGTGTTCAGATTGTAATCAATTTGGCCTGATCGCCCTCGTTGTAAAACTCGACCGACGCGGTCTATGTCACTCGCTGATTGTAATAATGATACTTTAGTTCACGCCATGTATGAATGATTCAGCAAGGTATCTGTGAGTGCTATCTACTGATCCAGGGAATAGCACGGTATTTTCACAGAGGATTCGGGTCAGAAAATCCGGATCCGACATTACCACAGACCAAGACACCAAGTACCAAAGGTTGCTATAGTTAACCATACAATGGTGTAGTTAGAAAACATAAACGGTCACCGTGGACCATACATTTCAGGATCCATACCCTTTGCAACAAAGAAGAAGATACACATTTCTCTACCCTTAATCATCGAGGCGTCCATCAACAGATTGTCATCACAAATTGCTGGATTATGTAGAGCTTTTGTTGGTTGTTGTCATAAAGGATTCGCCGCAACCGCATTCTCCCTTGGAGTTAGGATTCATAAACACAAATGGTTGCATTCTCCCTTGGAGTTAGGATTCATAAACACAAACTCGGACCTGCAAGACAAGGAGTTAGTAATGTCCAATATGTGCAAACAAGTAACATATATGTTAGAAATAAGCATACCTAAGGGCATCATCAATAAAATCCATTTTGGTTCCAATGAGATGCATAAGAGCTTTCGGGTCGATTAGTATCTTAGCTCCTTTATCTTCCACAAGCTCATCGAACTTTCCCTTTTCGTCTGAACATTTCACCAACTAGCGGTTTAGCAATTACAATAGTAGTACAAGCAAGTGCAAAATGATTGAATCAACTGGAGCCAAAATAACCGTGCAGAAACGCTTTCAGGTCTGTGTTTTGGTACTCATGTTACCTATAAGCAACCACTAGGCATTACTGCCAAACAAATATTTACTATTCAAAAAGAAAAATCAGCTCAGTAACTGCAAAGAAAGGCAATGTACTGATAGCTGAATCCTAGCTAGTAACATGTAACTAATATGGTCAAAACAAGTATGCAATTCCAAACAAACATGCTGTTGAGACTGTTAGAACGCTGCAGCTGTTTCACATTTCAACTAATAGAAATAGTAACGAAAAAAAAGTCATGGCCATTAAATGGTAAATGTGCTTTCTTTATTCAACAAGTACCAAGCAAAGTCCATGTTAGGACTTAGGATATAGGTACCGCATTAACCCCTCGACCACCTGATTTCAATATTTTGTATACATGTTCAGTTCAGGTTTAGCGGTGACAGGACAGTTACCAGTAGGGTTACAAATAGGATAGAACTATACCATAGTTCTGAACCTCCAACAAAAACAGCAGTGCTCAATGCCATACACCTCTGCCCGGCTGCGCCAAAACCAGCAGCAATAAGGGCATTCAGTGTGACATCTCTATCAGCATCAGGAAGAATAATGGCATGATTCTTTGCACCCATATTACACTAAAACAAACAGAAACTGGCATTTTCGATTATGCTGCTTACAACATAAGGCAGAAAGTAAACAAAATAGTTCTACACAGTTGGGAGCAGATGCAAACTCACATGAACACGCTTTCCTTTTGCAGATGCTCTAGAATATATATGCATACCAGCCTGAGTAAAAGAAGGAGATCACATAATATCATTACTATGTAAAAATGACTAAGTTTGAGAATAGGAGTATAACAATAATATCATATCTGCAATGTGGTATGTACTTACAAGTTACAAAATTGCATACGAATGGTATATTAAAAATATATTTAAATATATTAAATCAAATGATATATATCATCATCTGTATCGTTTAGTACATCAAGCCAGACACCCTTTTCAGTTTTTATCAACTAGTTTAGCTATCATCACACAACATAATGAAACCATGTTAAAAATACCAATTAACCAAGACGCCTCTGCTAGTGCATATCAGATAATGAGTTTCTTTTTTTTGGATCTCAAAATGGCTATTAATACTAATCTTATATCTAAAGAAGAAGAGTATTATATCCATGATATATATGATAGCATGCTCCATGAATTAAACAATTATATAAAACAAAAAAATAACAAAGCATTATAACTGAATGCACTCATTTTTCTACTTAAAAAACGATGCAACAGGATACACCGCCTCCCTCAGAATTGCCAAAGATAGTATCTGGAGCTGGAGAATGCCACTCCTGCAAAAGCGTGATATGTTAGATCAGAAGGACGAAACAGAATAGCAGGCACACAAACAAGATCAGATAAATGTAACTTGTTATCTCTGGTAGATTGTTCTTACAGGCTTACAGCGCATAATCAATCTATAATGGCAAAACTGCTCCTATTCAACACTAAATACCGGGTAGCTAACAAGACAGTAACATTACTATCAAGTTCTTTCCATTCAGTCAAAAGGGAAATGGGAGAGTTTGCTATTAAATGGCAGTACAGTGATGCTTGACAGAAGTCACCGAACAACTGAAAAGAATGGAAATGAAAGAATGACCGCATAACCAGAATAATGCTATGGCAGTATATCACCGAAATAGCTCACCACATCACCTCCTTCACGCATGCATCAACATCAGTCAACCCACCTCCTTCAACCTCACCATGTACATGCATGAACAACAACCAACCCACAGCAGCAAAGAAAATTAACTCAAGCTCAAACACTAAACCAAAATAACAGAAGGGGGAAATCAACAAGGGGGCAGAGCCAGCGGCCGGAGGCTGAGCCGGGCGCTGCACGGGCCGGAGGATGTAGGAGAGGACGCGGGCGACTGAGCCGTAGGGGAGGCAGGCACGGCCGGGTGCAGCGCATGACCGAGTCGCAGGGGGGTGCACCAGAGCCGGGCCAGGCCTGGGGGGAGGCCCAGGCGGGAGCAAGCCGGGCTGGGCACTGGGCCGAGCACCGGCGGCAGGGAGGTGACGCCGTGGGGCCGGGGTCGAGCCGGAGGACCAGAGGTGAGCCAGGGAGGCGCCAGGCCAAGTTGGGGCAGGAGGAGGGACCAAGAACCGAAGAAGCACCAGAGAGAGAAGTAGAGAGATGAGGGAGGAGGAGGGGGAGGGCGTGGAGGTGGCGCCGGTGGCGGTGGATCTGCAGCAGTGGAGGAGGGGGCGACGGGAGACGAGGGGGAGGCGCCGGGATCAAAGAACGGGGAGGAGGAGGAGGATGAGGCTACTGTGGAGGACGGGGAGGAGGAGGAGGACAAGGGTGAGGCTGCTGTGGAGGAGGGGGCGACGGGAGACGAGGTGGAGGCACCGGGATCGAAGAGCGGTGGCGGTGGATCTACGCGCAACAGTGGAGGGGGCGGCGGGAGACGAGGGGGCGCGGGATCAAGGAGTTGTGGCGGTGGATCTGCGCGCAATAGTGGAGGATTAGGAGGCTGCTGTGGAGGAGGGGGCCGGCAGGAGACGAGGGTGAGGCTGCGAAGGATTAGGGATCGAGCGTAGGCTGGAGGAGGGGAGGAACACGGGCCGGTGGCGCTGGGCGAGGGAGCCAGGGAGGCGCCGGGCCACAGCGGGCCGATCGTCGGGGAGGCGGGCGGAGGAGGGAGCCGGGTAGAAGGGAGGAGGCGGGCGGCGCTCGGGAGGAGGGAGTCGGGGGAGGAGGCAGCGCGGGCGCGGAAGGAGGATTGGGGATTGGGGATGTAGGGTTAGCGGCGGGAATAAAAGGGCGCGGTGGGAAGAGAAAAGCTGTGTGTCTCTCCCGAGTGTTTCTGTTTTAAAACACTCGGGATTATATTTCATTACTCTCTCCCGTCTTGATTTCCCGAGTCTTATGGAAAACACTCGGGAATGTTCTTTCTACTGTGTGCTAACGTTCCGTCCCATGTGTCTTTTGAAACACTCAAAACCTTCCCGAGTGTTTCTGTACAGACACTCATGAACAATATAGGCACTCGGGAAATACATACTTTCTGGTAGTGTAATTAATCCCAATTGTTCCTTCTCTGTCGACATTTACGTGTGTTGATTTAGCCGTGCATGCTACTAACTCTTTATTAGATGCACATACTCCTATACAGCTAGTAGAATAAATATGTGAGGGAATAACCATGGTACTTTTCTAAAGATATAATAACCTTCTTGCAAAACAAAAAGAAAGAAAGAAAGTATTTATAGTATTGGTATGTTTGTAATTAAATTGTGCAAGATGGCTTGGTATGCATAGCCATGTGAAATCGATGGCCTAGATATACATCATGTATTTTGTCAATGTACAAGTAACAATATCTCGGGAGTGATTCTCAATATATGGTATATATTATGGTGTATGTTGCTCATAGTGAAGTACAGTAACATACATGATGCAGAAATCATACATACGGTAATGGGAGACAGGAGACGAGAGAAGAATAACTATTTATGTCATTTGGATGGTTTGATTTATAAAATAAATTTTAAAATTTTTGGCTAAAACGACCATAGTAACTATGATTGCGTCCTACAGTCGATATTGCCCTAATACCATCCCTGTTGGGACCTAAATTTGTGAATTTGAACCCTCTGTGTATTCCGAACTAGTCCCAAGATCAGTACCTAGTTCACACAGTGACAACATTGATAAAATCATATCCACACAATGAAACAGTTATGAAATAAGCAAAATTATTATTAAATAGTAACAACAGACCTTATGGTCAAGATTTTACAAAGTTGGTCACGCAGGGCTTAACAACAAAGGAGTAAGCTTGCAGCGGAATAAAATAACTCGTGGTAGCCATTCGACATGCCCACAGGCAATCGAGTGGAGAATGCATCCTAACTCGTATAGTCTTCAAAATACTCCTCTTCATAGAACTCCGAGTTCTCTGGTTCTTCTTTGGTAACTGATCAACAAATGACGTATAGCCGTGAGTACATAAAGTACTCAGCAAGTTATAGGAAAATGTATGTAAATACTATTCATGCAAGACTTGAACAAAGATAGCTTATAGCTATTTTGCAGAAAGCAGTATTGATAATAATTACAGTAAATAGATTGAAAAGCATAATTTGAAAGGTTAAATATATAAATAAATAAGTTCTTTGAAACAACTAGTGAACAACTATGTTCAGTTCCCAACCATCAACCAAAACACTTCCTAACAAAACCATTCTAACATTTTTATGAAAATCTACCTCTCGTGTGAAATCACTGGGCATTGTCCATAACTGGGGACACGGCTATTCGAATAGTTTTTAATACTCTGCAGTGGTTGTACAGCTTGACCCACAAAAGATAATCATCTTATAATGTCAGACATGACACGCTTTCGAAGGCGTGCGACTAAGTGATTATCACAAGGCTTTTACAAAGCTCTGTTTTGACCTAGTTCTGCTCGCTAAGCATTCGCCATTCTGGGCCCCCTCTTGCACTGCTTATCAACCCAAACAGAACCAAATTAAACATTGCTAATTATTCAACTAGGTCCACCCCATCCTGGACATGTGGTTATACCGTATGGTCCAGATCAATGGCGCACAAAGTTAAGTCCTTAGTGACTACTCAAGCGAGTCAACCGCATCCCAAATCATCCCCTTTACTGCACGATCAATCGCCCGAGTATGGAATCATTTTCGGTTCAAATCCCGAGTAATTGGCAACCCTTACCATGGCATAACAAATTTTAATCATAGTGGTCACGCCATAATTCTATATATCATTAAGTCAAATTTTGGCCCCTTTAAACAAAGGAAAGGGTTTTAAAATTTTTGGACTACCCTTTGAAATTTTCCCCCTTTGGGAAGGGTTTAAAGGGGGCCCCCCCGGGGCCATCCTTTTAAACCCTTTCCCCTTTTTAAAACCCTTTGCCCTTTTTTTTCCCCTTTGGCCTTTTCCCTTTCTTTTTCCTTTCGGCTAAACATCCCCCCCTTCTTCAAACCCTTTCCCTTGTTCTGGAAACCCGGGGAAGGGGGATTTCGAGTTTTCTTAAGGGCCCCCCCCGGGAAAAGGCCCTTTTCAAATTTTTGTTTCAACCCACTTTTTGGGCCTCGGGTTTCCAACTGGGTGAAATAACTTAACAAACTTTCCCCAAAATTGTCCCAAAACCCCTTTAAGATAAAGCGCAAAAGGGGGGTTTTTTTGGGCCCAAAAGGTTTCCCATTTTTAAATCTCCCCCTTCTCCCGGCCTGGGAAAAAATTTTTTGGTTTTGAAAAAGGAGGGTTTCCCCCTTTTGTTTGCCCTATGCCACAATTTTCCTTCCCTTTGGGGAAAAACTAAAAGGGTTTTCCCGGTGCCCAAGGATTTGGGCCCTTGGTGGCCAAACCTTTCCGGGAAAACCCTACCCCCTTTGGTAAACCCCTTTCCCCCTTAAAAACCCCTTTGGGGGGTTTTCCGGTCCCCATGGGGTTCCCCTTGGGATTGGAAAAAAAATTCCCTTAAAAAATTCGAAGGTAAAAACCCGAAGGTTTCAATTTAAATAGAGATTAAAAATTAATTTAAAAAAAACAGTTTTTGAAAACAAATTTAAAAGGCTTTGTACTTAACCCAACCCAAAAAATTTTAACCCTTCCCAATTTTTTAACCCAAAAAATTTTTTAAAAAAATTTTCAGGCAACAACTCCCTAAGTTTTCCTTTTTTAAAAATTTCAAATTGAAAACCCCAAACCGAGTTTTCCTTTCCCTCCAAACCCAATGGTAAATTAGGAAATTATTAAAGTGGGGGCCCTTTTGGGGAAACTGGTCCTAAGGCCTTTTAAATTTTGGGCCCCCTTAAACCCCCCACAACAAAAGGCGTCCCAAAAAGGGAAATGGGTAAAGCCGTTTTTGATTTCCAGCCAAATTTTCCCTATTTCAAACCTCCTTAAATCAATTTAAAAATTGGCGGTTATTTTTTTCCATTTCCCCAATTGCGAAAACCGAGGGTTTTTAAAGGGGCTGAATTTCATTTCTTAAAGTGCCTTTTTTTGATTGGAATGGAATTTTCCGGTGGAAAAGGAAAAATAGGCCCCACCCCTGGTGGCCCCTCCCGGGGGATGGGAGGGGGTTTCGAGGGGTAAGTCTAAATTAGGGGCCCGGTTTCTATTCCCTCCCCCGGGGGGTGAAGTGGCCCGGGTGGAAAGTGAATTGGGCTTTTCCCCCCTTTCCCCGGGTTTCCCCTTGGGGTTCCCCCCCTCGGGGGGGGGGGTCGGGGGAAAAGGGAGGGGTTTTGGGGGAAAAAGGAAATAGGCCCAAACCAATTTGAAAACCCAAAAGGTACTTTTGGGAAAAAAATCCCTTTTAACTCCCAAGAAAGTTGAAAAGGGGGGCCCCTTTAAAAAGGGCTGCAAAATAACCCCCGGGTTCTCAAAAGTTTTTCCGGGAAACCCCCGAAACCCTCGGGAGGGAACCCCGCCCCCAAAAACCAAACCCCTGGGGTTTCACCAAAGGCCCCCAATTTCCGCCCAAAGGCCTCTGCGGTCCAAGAAAGGGAATTTTGGGTTTGAAATCGAAAATTTGCCCTTTTGGCCTCCCCGCCCCCTCTCATGTTAATTTAAAACATGATTAATTTGGTAAGGAACCCATGGCAACTAAAGCATGATTAAGCATAATACGATACCCATGTTGGTAATAAAAATATGTCCAACTAAAATTAACCCACCTACCCATGTTGGTAATAAAAATATGTCCAACTAAAATTAACCCAGCCTACGATGTCTAAGGGTACATGTCAACATGTCATTTTCAATTATTCAAGGAGACATACTGTCAAATAGGTGTTTAGCTACTCGTCTAAGGGTACATGTCAACATGTCATTTTCAATTATTCAAGGAGACATACTGCAAATAGGTGTTTAGCTACTTAAAAACTGTTCTATACTCACAAAAGACGAAGAATAACAGTAAATTCAAATAAAAAACATTTAATAAAAATTAGCAATGCATGTTAATTTAAAACAATATAATTTTATAAAATTGGTACAATATGGTCAAAGGTCTACGACTTGCCTTTGTCGAAATTTGCAGATGCTTTAGTAGATTGCTCCTCGAAGGTTTCGGAAACGCCAGATTCTATACTCACAAAACGAGACGAATAAATAACAGAAATTCAAATAAAATCTAAAATTTACAAAATAAATACTAGTAGTAGATAATGGTCTACACTTGCTTTTGTAAAATTTGGATGCTTTAGTAGATTGCTCCTCTAAGGTTTCGAAACATTCTATACTCACAAACGAGACGAATAAATAAATGTAAATTCAAATAAAATCTAAAATTTACAAAGGTCTCGACTTGCCTTTGTAGAATTTGCAGATGAGTTTATATGAATTTAGAATAATTTTAAATTTGATTGCTTTTAAATTTTTGGAAAGGAAAAAGGGTTTAAAGGGGTTTTTTTCCCCAAAAAGGGTTGTAAGGGGGCAAGGGAAATTTGAAAAAAAAAAATGCCCAAATTGGGTTTTGAATTTTTAAATTTTTCAAAAAAACCTTTTAAATTTCCATTTTTGGAAAAATTTCCAAAATTTTATTTGGAAACAAAAACGGCCTTTTGGTTTAAACTTTTTTTAAAAAAAGGTTTGAACCCCAAAAAAGCTCGGGAAAAGGAAAATTTTCCTTTTTTAAAAAAGAACATTTTCCCCAGGGGAAAATTTTAAATCAAAAGTTTAAATTTTTAAAGAAAAAATGGTTTCAATTTTCTTAAAGATTCAATTTTACAATGCGGGAAGGGGTAAAAAAGGGCCTAAAAACCTTTCAAAAACGGAGGAAAATTTTAAAAAAAAATTTACTTTCCCCAAAAATGAAGAAGGAAAAAACTTACCAAAAAACCGGAAGGGGCCTTGGAGGCCTTTTTGCAAAAAAAATTCCAATTCTCAAGCCAAACAACGTGGCGGGGGAAAGAAACTGGGCAGCTAAAGGGGAGCTTTTGGGTGGGAGTGGGCCCTTTCCCACCGGTGGGGGTTGGGGCCCCGGGAGGGTGGGGGGGGGCCCTTTCCCGGGTTTGGGGGGGGAAAAGGGCCCAAACCCCCGGTGGGGCCGGGCTTCGGGGTTTTGGAGGGGGGGGGAAGCTGGCCTTGGGGGGGGCGGGCTCCGTGGGGCCCGCCGGTCGAAAGCAGGAGTGTTTAGGAAGGTTACCGTGGAAGAGGGGCCAAAGTGAAACGGGGAAAGGGACAAAAGAGGGAAATTACCAAAACCTTTTCGAATGGAGGGGTTTTGGGGTGGTCCGGAGTGACAAGGAGGATTCGAAGATAAACATGAAGGTCATAACTTATTTGAGCAAGCAATAAGAATGATATTTAAAAACACAGCAGTAAATCATTGCAAAACATTAAGGCTAGTACAAAATCCATAATAAAGAAATGATAGTCCTTTGGAACAATTACATCGTGTCGGCCCGTAGGCAAACGGCAAGAATCGCTCAAAGTCAAAGTCCAAAATAATACAAGAAGATCCAACAACTACTAGCCTTACACAATTAAAGGATACACGTCACGAAAACATGCCCGACAAATGAGCTCACTACCTCAACATCCTAGATATTATTCCGTCAAAGTTCACGGAAACTCATCCAAAAGATGTGCCCGGGGATCCAGATCGTCGGGGTCCCCTAGGTTAGGAAGACATAAAGGTGATCCTATGGCATTCATATGACCTCCTACCACAGGAGACGACAATCTGTGTGCGAGAAAGATAAGGGAGATCATATTAGTGCCATATAGCACATCGGATGAATGAGCCTCATATCATGCATGAGCCTTAAGTGCTCTGAGCCTCAATGAGGCGCCGTCGCGTCTCCCACAACTCATACATGGTGCAGCGATACATCGGTCCATGGTGTGCACCGATCCTTGCCAATTGTCGAACACGAGGGTCTTCGCCGAACCGAATCCTAGCAAACTGCTCACTTCCCTTCACGTGCTTGCATGGGGAAATGGTCATAGGGCGGTGGGACAGCTCTGTCAGTCATAGCGGAGGCGACTCATGGCCACCTAGCCACTTCTTGCGCGCCATGGCCTCCGGTGCCATAGGCTCAAAACGATCAGGATGCTTCCGTAACACGCCTAGCAATAATATCGCCACACCAAGTATTCCTCCATTCCGGTCCTCGATCTCGACGGTAAAGGAGTACGTCGGTGGTAGGTGAAATCGCCTTCCACATCATATCCCTCGGTAACTCCGGTATCCTCCCACATCCTCGGCTTGGGTCTCGAACAAGGTATTGGGGTTCATCTAAAGGATGAGAAAAGGCAAGGTAAGTTAGTTTTGCAAAACCAAAACTGAATAAGGCAAGGAATGATACTAGGATGGGTAAGGAATAAAAGATACTCCTAACTTAACTTTTCAAAGTAATTTTGATAATTTCGGAAAATAAATTGACCAAGGGTTTGCTAAACTTAACGCCATGCTATCACTAACCTACAATCGGATGGCTCGATACTGTAACGTGGGGACCCGGGTTATCTCCTTAAGACCGAGACTAATCAAGGTCTTAGGGACATAACTCGGGACCTCCCAGAAATGGATTCCAACTTAACTCGGTCTAAGTGAGAGACTCAACTCAATTCTAGAGCCCGACGATCATGCGCTGCTCCTGCTAGCACTACATGATTGTCGGTTCTCCAACAAGTCAAGCACTACACTTGGCGAGTTAAATAGGAATCCAAGAACAGCGAGTATGACCTATATTGGCTCCCAAGATCAGCGACCAATATAATCATACCCTCATTACAACGTTGGCACATCCATACAACCATCATTCGTAAATAGTACAAAAGTTACAACACGCTCCAAGTGTACAAATACATAAGGGCCGACCGCCAAATTTAACAAGTTTATAGCGAGGCGAGTAAATAAACCAAAAGGACCAACAGTGGTATGCCCACAACCCATCGCAACCGATCGGGAGCTAGAAGATAGCATACTACTCGTCGGTGTCACCTAAATCGACACCGCGAACTCCTCAACCTCAATATCGTCCTCACTGTAAAAGCCAAGAACATCCGGCCGAGTACCAAGGAGTACTATAAGTCTTACACAAATAAAAATAGTTATGCATAAGGTCATTCAAAGGAAGGCTCATATTGGCTTAGTTTTGCGAAAGGGACGCAACAATGTACAACCTACACATACTAGTTTTTCCAGTGCCATTTCAAAATCAGCTTTGAAGTAGAAGTAAAACATGTGAATAAGTAATGACTAAGTAACAAATTAAACATACGAATAACAAAGTGGCTGCCCACTTTGATACAACAATAAGCATAAACATCCCATTCATGCTAATTACCAAGTTCACCCACAATTTTAATTCCAAGTCTAACAATAGTAACTCCCGAACTCAAGCGGTTGTCCATAACCGTGGACACGGCTATTCGAATAGATTATACCCTGCAGGGGTGTACTACTTTACCCACACGACTCGATTAGCCCGTAAGCCTCCGGATAATGGCACACTTCCTTTGGTATCTTTGGCGGGAGAATCGAGATACGGTCATTTTCAGCAAGAAAACCCTATTGAGCTAAGTCCCCCATGTGAGATGTTTCCGGTCTTAGTACAAGCAGCGTATAGCACTTGCTAAGGGGCTCACAAGTTATATTGGAAATACCGACGCAACATAAAGGGTAATTGGTGCTACCATGCACACTATAGAACATTACATCGGCTCCTAAGGACAAATGATCAAACACAAATACCCCTACACCACCATGGGACTTAACACAATAGAACCTTCCCCTACTTAACCATACAAAGACCCATATACTGCGTATGGTAGCACTAAAATACTTGAATCAACGACGTTACAAAGTTCGGTCCTTAATTGTCCGCACAAGTCCAACCACATACCCAATTCTCGCACAAAGCACCATCACTAACCAACACTTGTCCAGACCAAAAGCTCATTTAAAATGACAAAATTTAACTTGTAAAACAGGTACGAAGATCTGAAACAAAAGTATATAATGAGAGTTGTGTTTATCCCATAATTGTCGGGTTATTCCCGACAATCAACTACCGGTTCTAGACTTGCATGGCTAAGCAAACTCGAAACAATATAACTTCACACCTCCTATCATATCATTTCAGCAACGGAATAATTCATGGATAGCCACAAAGACAACATAATAGGATGTGTCTAACTATTCATCACAAACATAGCGACATTATCAAAATAGCATGCAAGCAATTATCATTGCATCTATCCTAACAAAATTGGGATCAAATATGATGCAAAAAGAAAGTTCAAAGGATGCTTGCCTTGCAGGTAGCTAAGTTGTTCGCTCTCAGTTGCGTAGGAGTCGATATCAATAAGGTCGGTATCTAGATAAATACAATACCGAATAAACATCGAGAAATACCTCAAAAATCAAAATACTCAAAAATGCATGATTTTTCTACAGTAGTTAAGTCATGATTTTAGATGATTTTTGGTGAAAGAATTATTTCATTTTGATTTAGTATGTGAAAGTTATGGTAGTTTGAATTTCAGATTTCGATATGTCTCCATTTAAGCAATCTAATTATGAAGTGAAATTTTGTAGAGCAGTGGTGATTACAAGGGTTACATGAATAAATGGACAATATTATCACAAGTTCAAAACAATTGAGCTTGCTCCAATTGGAGTTTTCATGATTTAGTTATTGATTTATAAAGTTATTAGCATTAATAATGCAAAAATAATGCCTTTTAAGATCATCTTCCTCAAATTATATTTTCTGTGACAGAGGTAAGTTTGAGACCATTTTTATAATTAACTTCATTTGAAAAGCAATTTACCAAAACTGGTTTCACTGTTTTTTGGAGTTTCCAAAAATTACTTATGGCTTTTTGAAGTTATCAGCCCTTTTCTTTTGTAAAAATAATAGGATTAATGACTCATTTTCCAAAATAAAGCTCTCTGTTAAGAGACAAGGTTAAAACCAATTTTGATACACAGTTCATTAAATATGAAGATTATCAGAAGTGGTTTCACCCATTTTGGGGTTAAAATGATTTAGTTATGCATTTTCAAAGTTATACCTGTTTTTCAGCATACATTTAAATGGATTTCGAATTTTCTTAAAGCATTCATTATTTTTCCACCGAGTCGCGCACTAGCCGAGGTCACTGACCAGCGGGACCCCGAGAAAAATGTTGACTCGGTCAACCTTGACCTAGCCCGGCCGAGTACAAGCCAAAACGTATTTCAGAAAAACGTCTTCTAGCTAGGAAAACATACTTTCGATCTTTCTACTGGAAAAATACGTTTCCTCTAAACAGAAGGCGCAAATTATAACTTACGCAACCAACTAAACATGGCACGAGGGCCCACGTGTGAGTGACTCTTTCATCTGCTAATACAATACTTAATCTCTAATTACGTCATTACGCCTAAACTAAACGCCGTGCTACAGTACCGTGCCGGACGAAACCGACAACAGTAGCGCCGGCCACGCTTGCCTGGCGGCTCGCCGGAGCTGTGGTCTAAGGCGGCGCAAACTGAAAGCTAGTATGGGACCGCAATAGCCATGCGCACCTCCAGGTAGTGGTGGCGAGTGAGGGCCGCCGACACCGCGGCTGCCGAGCTAGCGGCGACCTCCTTACGGCAAAAATGCACGCCGAGATTTGATAGTGCATCAAGCAACACAAAGCACGACGAGCTACGGGTGGACTCCAAGAGGCTTACGGGGTTTGTGAGGACGGAGAAACTCGAGTAGAAGCTAGCGTCGGTATTGGTGACGACGGCATAAGCTCACGAGTAGGGGACTATCTGTCCAAGAAGATCGAAAGTCACTGATTGATAAAGCTTAAGTGAGGTGAGGAGATGGTCACCATGCATGGAATCGAGGAATGGCTCACCAAGATGACAATGCGATGGTGAATAGTTCTGCTTACCGAAAAGAGGAAGTTCCAAATTACCAAAACTCTGTCAAGAATCGGAGAATTAGTTGAGGAAATGAGGCTTATACCTCATGGCCCAAGATGACGCAAGGAAGAAGAAAAGAACTCACCGAGGTGAAGGTCGCACAGAATTGGCCTTCGGGGCACGCTCCGGGTTCGCCGAGAGCACGAAGATGGACGAAGTTCTACAAGCAACGACAAGGACTGTGCTTAGCAAAAATGGAGGGGGTATTGAACATGGAGTCGAGAGCTACCACCCGGTGGATGCTTACCGGAGTGTGGAGCTCGAGCCAGCCTCCCTCTCCTCTGTCAACCGAGGAGAAGTGAGCGGCGTTGAAGGGCCTAGAGGGGGTAATAAGGCCAGAGAGACGTTGGGGTGGGGGCGGTGTGCAGAGGAGAGGCTCGGGGATAGGCCAACGGACGCGGTGAGGTGACCGGCTCGGCAGTAACGACCGCGTGGCGGAGAAGCCCTGCGCGAGCGCCTGCCCGAGGAGGAAGACGACCCTGCCAAGTGGGCCCGCTCGGTCAGAGGCACAAGGAGGTGCGGCTCGGTGCTAAGGAAGGGCTTCAATCGGGACCGTTCGATGGTGATCGGACGGACGCGATCGGTGATGGCCTTCGGACAAGTCGAATGATGAGAAGATCTGGGCCGCAGAAACTTGATCCAACGGTCGCATGTGAGGGTGCAACTAGGCGGTTGGGTTGAGTCCGGTCGCCGAGTCGGACTCAAGTCCGATGAATAGTGCGACTGGTTTGAGTTAGGTTTTGACTGGAATTTGAAATCTGCCTAGCAACTTTGACCGGGGTTTATAAATAGAAATAAATTTCATAAAATCACGAAATAATTTGTGGGGGTTCCTGGGAAGATGTAGTTCCCATAAAAATTATAAAACCCCACTGTTCATATTATACTTGGTGATATTTAAATTCAAACTTGTTGTATGACTTTTAAATTGGTTTAAATTTTAATTAGGTTCAAACTAGTCCCAAAAATTTTGGAAAAATTATATTTATTCATGATAATTAATCTAGTATTTGAATAAATTGTTTCCAGATGATGATCACAACTTTTTATCACTGATTTGAATTGAACTGTGAATTTTGATGTGTATGTTCATATGAAATGAGGTGTTCCAAGTACAACATATTATGGAAATGCTTGAAATCAATATTGCATGTTAATGAAATACATATTAATCCATTTTAATTGTTGGGGCTGTGACAAACCCCCCCCCCCCTTACAAAAGATCTCGACCCGAGATCTGGGTGGAGAAGAATTAGAAAGTTTTCATTAGAAGTTATAACTTACGTTGTCTTGATTTCCTTCAAAGATAGTGTTGACATGTTATAATTATACCATAAGAATAATTTTGTTTACATTGCTATGTTTTACCTTTCCTTTCTTGATACGAAGGCACTTCATGTAGAGAAGAGATCTGGATATGCCGCCCGCATCCGATCTTCACGTTCCCAAGTTGCTTCATCTTCCGTGTGGTTGCTCCATTGGACCTTGACGAACTTGATGTTACGATTCCTCGTCTTGCACTCGGTTTCCTCAAAGATGCGAATCGGGCTCTCTCGATAAGATAGATCGGGTTGCAAGTCGAGTTCGTCCAACTCAGTTGCTTCCGTTGGGACTCGAAGACATTTCTTGAGTTGGGAGACATGGAAAACGTTATGCACGTCTGAAAGTGATGGTGGCAACTCCAACTGGTAGGCCACCGATCCCAACTTGGCTAGAATACGGAAAGGTCCAATATAGCGAGGTGCTAATTTACCTTTGATTTGGAAACGATGAACTCCTTTCATAGGAGAGACTTTAAGATAGACATGATCGTCCACCTTGAAACTCAACTCGCGACGACGACGGTCGGCATACGACTTCTGACGTGATTGAGCCGTCCTAAGTCGTTCGCGAATGACACGAACTTGTTCTTCAGCATCTTCCACCAAGGTTGGGCCATAGAATGGCCTCTCCCCGGCTTCGGACCAGTTCAAGGGTGTCCTACAAGCCCTCCCATACAATGCTTCGAATGGTGACATCTGAATACTGGATTGGAAGCTGTTGTTGTAGGAGAACTCCGCAAATGGCAAACACTTCTCCCAGTTTTTGCTATAGGACAGCACACAAGCTCGGAGAAGGTCTTCTAAAACTTGGTTTACCCTCTCAGTTTGTCCATCAGTTTGTGGGTGATAAGCTGAGCTGAAAGATAGGTTGGTCCCCATTGCTTGATGCAAGCACTTCCGTAAATGAGAGGTGAACGAGGACCTCTATCTCAAACAATCACCTTTGGTACACCATGGAGACAAACAATTACGGAGATGTACAACTCGCTAGCTTGGCACCGTGTAAGTGGTCTTGACAGAATAAAGTGAGCAACTTTCGTCGAGACGGTCGACAATCACCCATATGGAATCGGACCCACTTGAGTCCTTGGAAGGCGGTGATAAAATCCATGCCAACTTCTTCCCATTTCCACTTGGGAATGGGCAGGGGATCTAGAGTACCAGCTGGCTTCAAATGCTCAGCTTTGACTCTTTGGCATACATCACACTCGGCTACATATTGAGCGATCTGTCGCTTCATTTGGCTCCACCAGAGCCTCTTCTTCAAGTCTTGGTACATCTTGGTACTACCTGGGTGAATAGAGAATTTGGAGTCATGAGCCTCTTTGAGAATTTTCCCTCTCAAAGTATGATCAAAAGGCACCACCAACCGGTTCCCGAACCACAGGGTGCCTTGTGAATCTTCTCTAAAACATTTGGCTTTGTGTTTCTTCATTGCCTCACGGATTTGAGCCACTTCTGCGTCAGTTTGCTGGGCTTCTCTAATCTGGTCCTCAAGTGTACAACTCACACTTAGGGCAGCGAGCGAACCTTCTTCAATTATTTCCAGTTGCAATTGTTGCATGGCAGCACACAAGCCTGCCGAAGAAGGGATTACAGATAAACAGGTTGCATTGAGATTTTCTGGCTCAATGCATCGGCCACCACATTGGCTTTTCCTGGATGATAATGAAGTCCCATGTCATAATCTTTGATTAACTCAAGCCATCTTCTTTGCCTCAAGTTTAGATCAGCTTGGGTGAAAATATATTTGAGACTCTTGTGGTCGGTGTAGATCTCGCAACGATTACCGATGAGGTAATGTCGCCAAATCTTTAGAGCATGAACAACTGCTGCAAGCTCTAAGTCATGAGTGGGATAGTTAGCCTCATGAGGTCTCAACTGTCTTGACGCATAAGCCACTACTCGGCCCTCTTGCATAAGCACACAACCGAGCCCATGGCGAGATGCATCACAGTAAATATCAAAGCTCTTGTGAACATCTGGAAGGATGAGCACTGGAGCTGTGGTCAAGCATTCTTTGAGAATCTGAAAGCTTTGTTCACAATCAGCTGACCATTCGAACTTCTTTTCCTTCTTCAGAAGTTGAGTCATAGGCCTAGAAATCTTGGAGAAGTTCTTGATGAACTGCGGTAGTAGCCCGCAAGCCCAAGAAAATCTGCGAATGTCGGTGGCGCTCTTTGGTTGTTTCGATTCAGCACATCCTGTACCTTACTTGGATCAACAAATGACACCACCCTTGGAGAGTACATGACCCAAGAAACTCACTTCACGTAGCCAAAATTCACATTTGCTGAATTTGGCATAGAGTTGATCTTGTGAAGCTTTTCCAACACAAGTCTCGAGATGTTTCGTGTTCTTCGTCGGACTTGGAGTAAATAAGGATGTCATCAATAAATACAATGACGAACTGGTCCAAATACTCCATGAAAACCGAGTTCATGAGGTTCATGAAATAGCAGTGCATTAGTCAATCCAAAAGACATAACGATTGTACTCATATAGACCATACCGAGTAGAGAAAGCTGTCTTCGGAATGTCCTCTGTCCTGACCTTGATTTGATGGTAACCCAACCTCAATTCAATTTTGGAGAACACTTGGGCTCCACTAAGTTGGTCGAACAGGTCATCAATCCGCGGAAGTGGATACTTGTTCTTAATAGTGACTTCATTCAACGGACGGTAGTCAACACACATCCGCAAGCTCTTGTCTTTCTTCTTAACAAAGATGGCCGGGCATCCCCAAGGTGAGGAGCTTGGCCGGATGAAACCCTTATCTTGAAGTTCTTGGAGTTGTGCTTACAATTCTACCAACTCATTTGGAGGCATCTGATACGGCCGCTTTGAGATCGGTAGCGATCAGGGTGCAAGCTCAATGACGAATTCCACTTCACGGTGCGGAGGCATGCACGTAGTTCTTCAGGGAATACATCTGGATATTCGCATACCACCGGAACTTTCTCAATTTCAAGAGAGGTACTAGCTCCCAAAGCATAGAGATGAGAACTGCCAACTGAAGGTGCGAAAATGACCTGACTGCCATCTTCGCTAGTGACTGAAATGGAACGTTGAGCACAATCGATCTTTCCCTGATTTTTGGACAGCCAATCCATCCCTAATATCACATCAATACCTACTGAATTTATCACAATTAAATTGGCCAGGAAGTTGATATTTTGAATTTCCACTTTTACGCCCCGGCAGACTTGATCGGTTTGGAAAACCGATCCCGGTGATTGAATTTGATAAGGTGGCTGAAGTTTGACTATTTCAAATTGATTAAGTGCAGCATATTGTTCTTTGATGAATGAATGAGATGCTCCTGAATCGAATAAAACTGATGCAGGACAAGAATTAACGAGAAGTGTACCCAAAACAACGTCGGGAGCGTCGCTAGCCTCCTCGGCGGTGACGTGGTTCACTCGGCCACGTGTTGGAATCTGAGGAGGGGTAGATGCTGCCCTCGGAGGTGGTGAAGGTCTCGCCACAGCTGGTGGAGTAGGAGCTCGATAAGTGCAGGGCATTCCTCGCCGCTTGGCGGCGGTGGTGTGCATAGTGGCCTGGCGACCACAATGGAAACAGTGACATTGGGCTTGTATGCCCCACTGTTCTGGGAGTTCTTACCCCCATTGTTCCGCTGCGCCACTGGTGGAGAGGGTCGTGGAGGTACCACAGGAGGCCTCGGTGGTGCTGGGGCACAGAGCGAGGTGCCCAGGGTAGCCTGGCGCCGCCGAGGAAATGCTACTAGCCGAGAACCTGGCTGCCTCCTCCTCTTCTGGACTCCTCCACTGCCACACTCTTATGCTCCACAACTATGGCCTTGTTCACTAGATCTTTGAAATTGCTGAAATCATGTGCGCTAAAGCCAATCGCATCTCCTCTGTCAAGCCGCCCATGAAGCGGCGTTGGCGGCGGGCGTCAGTGGATACATCATCTGGGGCATAGCGGGCCAAGGAGTTGAACTCCTAGAGGTACTCAGAGACGGTCTTCTTTCCTTGCTTCAGGGGCAAGGAACTGCTGCTGCTTGATCAACATAACCCCTCGGGAATGTGAGCCTCCACAAGGTGCGCAGAAACTCGCCCCATGATGGAACTTCCCATCCGTGCATGGCGGTATAGTTGTCCCACCACGCACTAGCGCGCCCTCAAGGCGATAGGCGGCAAAGAGCACCTCTCGGGCGCGCTGCACCGAGCAATAGCCGCTTCTTCTCAATGTCTCTCGGCCAGTCCTCAGCCTCCATCGGGCTCTCGGTGCCAGAGAAAGTGGAGGGATTGGTTCGCTGGAAATCAGCGAGACCTCCCCGCTGCCTCTGCCGTCCCCCTCCCCTGCTGCCGCAGGAGCAGGAGAGGTGTTGCGAGCTATCGCCTCCGTGATCTGGTCCGATCCATCCTGTTTCTCGATCGTGCCAAGACTTCCGCCATAGTGGGTGGCGGAGGAAGTACCTCCTCGGAAGAATCGTCCGCTGGTGGCGGCGGTGAGAAGGCTCACCCTCTCTCGCGGGCGTAAAGTTACGCCACGCAGCAGAACGAGTGCCACGGGTGGCGATCCCCATCGCGCCGAGCTCTAGCCCGAGTATTAGGACCTGACATCCTGGAGTGACAAGGAGGATTCGAAGATAAACATGAAGGTCATAACTTATTTGAGCAAGCAATAAGAATGATATTTAAAAACACAGCAGAAATCATTGCAAAACATTAAGGCTAGTACAAAATCCATAACAGCAAATGATAGTCCTTTGGAACAATTACATCCAGGTCGGCCCGTAGGCAAACGGCAACTGCTCAAAGTCAAAGTCCAAAATAATACAAGAAGATCCAACAACTACTAGCCTGTTACACAATTAAAGGATACACGCTTCGCTGAAAACATGCCTGGACAGCGAGCTCACTACCTCAACATCCTAGATATTATTCCGGTCAAAGTTCACCGGAAACTCATCCAAAAGATGTGCCCCAGGGGATCCAGTATCGTCGGGGTCCCCTAGGTTAGGAAGACGCAAAGGTGATCCTATGGCATTCATATGACCTCCTACCACAGGAAGACGACAATCTGCTGGTGCAGAAAGATAAGGGGAGATCATATTAGTGCCATATAGCACACTGGGATGAATGAGCCTCATATCATGCATGAGCCTTAAGTGCTCCTGAGCCTCAATGAGACGCCGTCGCGTCTCCCACAACTCATACATGGTGCAGCGATACATCTGGTCCATGATGTGCACCAGTCTTGCCAATTGTCGAACCTGAGGGTCTTCGCGAATCGAATCTAGCAAACCTGCTCACTTCCCCTTCACGTGCTTGCATGGGGAAATGGTCATAGGGCGGCTGGGACAGCTCTGTCAGGTCATAGCGGAGGCGACTCATGGCCACCCTAGCCACTTCTTGCAGCGCCATGGCCTCCGAAGTGCCATAGGCCTGAAAACGATACGGGATGCTTCCCGTAACACGTCTAGCAATAATATCTGCCACAGCCAAGTATTCCTCCATTCCTGGTCCTCGATCTCGACGGTAAAGGGAGTACGTCGGCTGGTAGGTGAAATTCGCCTTCCACATCATATCCCTCAGTAACTCCGGGTATCCTCCCACATCCTCAGCTTGGGTCTCGCGAACAAGGTATTGGGGGTTCATCTAAAGGATGAGAAAAGGCAAGGTAAGTTAGTTTTTGCAAAACCAAAACCTGAATAAGGCAAGGAATGATACTAGGATGGGTAAGGAATAAAAGATACTCCTAACTTAACTTTTCAAAGTAATTTTGATAATTTCGGAAAATAAATTGACCAAGGGTTTGCTAAACTTAACGCCATGCTATCACTAACCTACAGTCAGTATGGCTCTGATACCAACGCTGTGGGGACCCCGGGGTTATCTCCTTAAGACCGAGACTAATCAAGGTCTTAGGGACATAACTCGGGACCTCCGGTAAATGGATTCCAACTTAACTCGGTCTAAGTGAGAGACTCAACTCAATTCTAGAGCCCCGACGATCATGCGCGCTGCTCCCCTGCTAGCACTACATGATTGTCGGTTCTCCAACAAGTCAAGCACTACACTTGGCGAGTTAAATAGGAATCCAAGAACAGCGAGTATGACCTATATTGGCTCCCAAGATCAGCGACCAATATAATCATACCCTCATTACAACGTTGGCACATCCATACAACCATCATTCGTAAATAGTACAAAAGTTACAACACAGTTCCAAGTGTACAAATACATAAGGGCCGACCGGCCAAATTTAACAAGTTTATAGCGGAAGCGAGTAAATAAACCAAAAGGACCAACAGTGGTATGCCCACAACCCATCGAAGAACCGATCGGGAGCTAGAAGATAGCATACTACTCGTCGGTGTCACCTAAATCGACACCGCGAACTCCTCAACCTCAATATCGTCCTCACCGTAAAAGCCAAGAAACATCCGCCGAGTACCAAGGAGTACTCGCAAGTCTTACACAAATAAAAATAGTTATGCATAAGGTCATTCAAAGGAAGGCTCATATTGGCTTAGTTTTGCGAAAGGGACGCAACAATGTACAACCTACACATACTAGTTTTTCCATGCCATTTCAAAATCAGCTTTGAAGTAGAAGTAAAACATGTGAATAAGTAATGACTAAGTAACAAATTAAACATACGAATAACAAAGTGGCTGCCCACTTTGATACAACAATAAGCATAAACATCCCATTCATGCTAATTACCAAGTTCACCCACAATTTTAATTCCAAGTCTAACAATAGTAACTCCCGAACTCAAGTGGTTGTCCATAACCGTGGACACGGCTATTCGAATAGATTATACCTGCGGGTGTACTACTTACCCACACGACTCGATTAGCCCGTAAGCCTCCTGGATAATGGCACACTTCCTTTGGTATGTTTGGTCAGGGAGAATCGAGATACGGTCATTTTCAAGAAGAAAACCCTATTGAGCTAAGTCCCCATGTGAGATGTTTCCGGTCTTAGTACAAGCAGCGTATAGCACTTGCTAAGGGCTCACAAGTTATATTGGAAATACCGACGCAACATAAAGGGTAATTGGTGCTACCATGCACACTATAGAACATTACATCGGCTCCTAAGGACAAATGATCAAACACAAATACCCTACACCACCATGGGACTTAACACAATAGAACCTTCCCCTACTTAACCATACAGCACCCATATACTGCGTGTATGGTAGCACGAAAATACTTGAATCAACGACGTTACAAAGTTCGGTCCTTAATTGTCCGACAAGTCCAACCACATACCCAATTCTAGTGCACAAAGCACCATCACTAACCAACACTTGTCCAGACCAAAAGCTCATTTAAAATGACAAAATTTAACTTGTAAAACAGGTACGAAGATCTGAAACAAAAGTATATAATGAGAGTTGTGTTTATCCCATAATTGTCGGGTTATTCCGACAATCAACTACCGGTTCTAGACTTGCATGGCTAAGCAAACTCGAAACAATATAACTTCACACCTCCTATCATATCATTTCAGCAACGGAATAATTCATGGATAGCCACAAAGACAACATAATAGGATGTGTCTAACTATTCATCACAAACATAGCGACATTATCAAAATAGCATGCAAGCAATTATCATTGCATCTATCCTAACAAAATTGGGATCAAATATGATGCAAAAGAAAGTTCAAAGGATGCTTGCCTTGCAGGTAGCTAAGTTGTTCGCTCTCGCCATTGCGTAGGAGTCGATATCAATAAGGTCGGTATCTAGATAAATACAATACAGAATAAACATCGAAATACCTCAAAATCAAAATACTCAAAAATGCATGATTTTTCTACAGTAGTTAAGTCATGATTTTAGATGATTTTGGTGAAAGAATTATTTCATTTTGATTTAGTATGTGAAAGTTATGGTAGTTTGAATTTCAGATTTGATATGTCTCCATTTAAGCAATCTAATTATGAAGTGAAATTTTGTAGAGCAGTGGTGATTACAAGGGTTACATGAATAAATGGACAATATTATCACAAGTTCAAAACAATTGAGCTTGCTCCAATTGGAGTTTTCATGATTTAGTTATTGATTTATAAAGTTATTAGCATTAATAATGCAAAAATAATGCCTTTTAAGATCATCTTCCTCAAATTATATTTTCTGTGACAGAGGTAAGTTTGAGACCATTTTATAATTAACTTCATTTGAAAAGCAATTTACCAAAACTGGTTTCACTTGTTTTTGGAGTTTCCAAAATTACTTATGGCTTTTGAAGTTATCAGCCCTTTTCTTTTGTAAAAATAATAGGATTAATGACTCATTTTCCAAAATAAAGCTCTCTGTTACAGAGACAAGGTTAAAACCAATTTTGATACACAGTTCATTAAATATGAAGATTATCGGAAGTGGTTTCACCCATTTTGGGGTTAAAATGATTTAGTTATGCATTTTCAAAGTTATACTGTTTTTCAAATACATTTAAATGGATTTCGAATTTTCTTAAAGCATTCATTATTTTTCCACCGAAGTCGCGCACTAGCCGAGGTCAGCGACCAGCGGGACCCGAGAAAATGTTGACTCGGTCAACCTTGACCTAGCCCTACGAGTACAAGCCAAAGCGTATTTGAAAAACGTCTTCTAGCTAGGAAAACATACTTTCGATCTTTCTCTTTGGAAAATCGTTTCCTCTAAATGTAAGCGCAAATTATAACTTACGCAACCAACTAAACATGGCATGAGGGCCCACGTGTGAGTGACTCTTTCATCCGCTAATACAATACTTAATCTCTAATTCGTCATTACGCCTAAACTAAACGCCGTGCTCTGATGCGTCTTGGACGAAACCGACAACAGTAGCGCCGGCCACGCTTGCCTGGCGGCTCGCCGGAGCTGTGGTCTAAGGCGGCGCAAACTGAAAGCTAGTATGGGACCGCAATAGCCATGCGCACCTCCAGGTAGTGGTGGCGAGGTGGGTCGCCGACACCGCGCTGGCGGAGCTAGCGGCGACCTCCTTACGGCAAAAATGCACGCCGAGATTTGATAGTGCATCAAGCAACACAAAGCACGGACGAGCTACGGGTGGACTCCAAGAGGCTTACCAGGGGGTTTGTGAGGACGGAGAAACTCGAGTAGAAGCTAGTGTCGGTATTGGTGACGACGGCGGCGAAGCTCACGAGTAGGGGACTATCTGTCCAAGAAGATCGAAAGTCACTGATTGATAAAGCTTAAGTGAGGCGAGGAGATGGTCACCATGCATGGAATCGAGGAATGGCTCACCAAGATGACAATGCGATGGTGAATAGTTCTGTCGGCTGAAAAGAGGGAAGTTCCAAATTACCAAAACTCTTGTCAAGAATCGGAGAATTAGTTGAGGTGAAATGAGGCTTATACCTCATGGCCCAAGATGACGCGCAAGGAAGAAGAAAAGAACTCACCGAGGTGAAGGTCGCACAGAATTGGCCTTCGGGGCACGCTCCGGGTTCGCCGAGAGCACGAAGATGGACGAAGTTCTACAAGCAACGACAAGGACTGTGCTTAGCAAAAATGGAGGGGGTATTGAACATGGAGTCGAGAGCTACCACCCGGTGGATGCTTACCGGAGTGTGGAGCTCGAGCCAGCCTCCCTCTCCTCTGTCAACCGAGGAGAAGTGAGCGGCGTTGAAGGGCCTAGAGGGGGTAATAAGGCCAGAGAGACGTTGGGGTGGGGGCGGTGTGCAGAGGAGAGGCTCGGGGATAGGCCAACGGACGCGGTGAGGTGACCGGGCTCAGCGTGTAACGACCGCGTGGCGGAGAAGCCCTGCGCGAGCGCCTGCCCGAGGAGGAAGACGACCCTGCCAAGTGGGCCCGCTCGGTCAGAGGCACAAGGAGGTGCGGCTCGGTGCTAAGGAAGGGCTTCAATCGGGACCGTTCGATGGTGATCGGACGGACGCGATTGGTGATGGCCTTCGGACAAGTCGAACGATGAGAAGATCTGGGCCGCGGAAACTTGATCCAACGGTCGCATGTGAGGGTGCAACTAGGCGGTTGGGTTGAGTCCGGTCGCCGAGTCGGACTCAAGTCCGATGAATAGTGCGACTGGTTTGAGTTAGGTTTTGACTGGAATTTGAAATCTGCCTAGCAACTTTGACCGGGATTTATAAATAGAAATAAATTTCATAAAATCACGAAATAATTTGTGGGGGTTCCTGGGAAGATGTAGTTCCCATAAAAATTATAAAACCCCACTGTTCATATTATACTTGGTGATATTTAAATTCAAACTTTTTGTATGACTTTTAAATTGGTTTAAATTTTAATTAGGTTCAAACTAGTCCCAAAAATTTTGGAAAAATTATATTTATTCCTGATAATTAATCTAGTATTTGAATAAATTGTTTCCAGATGATGATCACAACTTTTTATCACTGATTTGAATTGAACTGTGAATTTTGATGTGTATGTTCATATGAAATGAGGTGTTCCAAGTACAACATATTATGGAAATGCTTGAAATCAATATTGCATGTTAATGAAATACATATTAATCCATTTTAATTGTTGGGGCTGTGACAAACGTCGATGGTGAATTCGGCGGTGCTAGGGTTGGCGGCGGAGGAGCTTCAGGCTTCGATTCCGGCGGCTAGAGATGAGAAGAGGGGTTGTGGTTGCGGGGAATGAGATGAGGGAATAAATGAGAAGGCCATGCCCCTTTTTATAGGATAAGAGAGTAGCCGAAACGATGGGAACGAGCACGAGCGTTTTCGGCCAATGCGGTGGTGAAAAGAAATGTGATTTAAATGATGAAGAAAAAGTCAATTGAGTGCGACAGAGAACGTGGGTGCTAATGTGCACATAAACGAGTGGAAAAAGACACATTAATGCGTGCAATCGAGCAGAAATGGTGGCGCTTTGCCTCGGCGAGAGGAAGACGAAGGCGCGAGGACAGGGATGACAGGTGGGGCTCGGAGAGAGAAAAAGAAAAAGGAAAGAAAACATAATCCAAAATTAAAATAAATTCAGAAAAATTCAAGAAAAATCCACAAAAATCCTTGGAACCTGAATAGATTGAATAAAATAATTTTGGATTTAATTGAAGTTTATTTTAATCATTTAAAATATTTTTATTTTTCTAAAAAAATCAAATTAAACTTTAAATTAATCCAATAAATTGCAAATCATTCCTTTTATTTTTATATTATTTTTGTTCTTTTTAATTTTATTTGCAAGGCTCTCGTCTCTTTGACTTTAAGGAGGTTGCATTCCTAGCCTACCCCAACTTGTTTGGGATCAAAGGCTTTATTGTTGTTATTGTTTAAGACTTCAAAAAACTCTGAAAATTGAGATGTTACAAACCTACTCCCCTTAAAGGGAATCTCGACCCTGATATTTGGGCTGGCTAGAGAATAGGTGCAGAAACTCGACATTTAGGTCCTCTTCACGCTCCCAGATGCTTCCTCTTCAGTGTGATTGCTCCACTAAACTTTGCAAAAACGGATGATCTTACTCCTTGTCACATGCTATGCTACCTCCAGAATCTTCATAGGCTGCTCCTTGTAGGTGAGATCTTCCTGCAAATCAATTGATTCCAATGGCATATGCTCCTCTAGCACTTGCAGACACTTTTCAATTGAGACACATGGAAAACATCATGAACATTTGACAACTGAGGTGAGAGCTACAACTAGTAGGCAACTTCTCCTTTTCTGGCTAGAACTGGAAAAGGTCCAATGTATCTTAGTGCAAGCTTGGTGCTTACTCTGAAATGATGCATTCCTTTGAGAGGTGAAACCTTCAGATACACATGATCTCTGGTTGCAAAAAACTATGTCTCGGCGACGATTATCAGCATAACTTTTCTGCCTGGTCTGTGCTGTTCTTAGCTTTTCCTGAATTGATCGAACTTGATCTTCGGCTTCCTTCAAAACGTCTGGCCCAAACACTTGACCTTCACCTGTTTCGGTCCAATACAAGAGTGTTCTGTATTTTCTTCCATAAAGAGCTTCAAACAAGGACATCTGTAAACTTGATTGATAACTGTTGTTATACGAAAACTCTGCATAGGGCAAACTTTGATCCCAACTATTTTTGTTTGCTAGAGGACAGGCTCTCAACATATCTTCTAGGATTTGATTTACTCTTTCTGTTTGTTCATCTGTCTATGGATGATAAGCTGTACTAAATTTCATATTAGTGCCCAAAATACTATGCAGTTTCTGCTCGAATCTTGAGGTGAACTGGGATCCTCGATCCGACACTATCTTCTCTGGTACACCATGCATACATACTATCTTTGCCATATACAATTCTGCAAGTTTGTGTCCTAAGTCAGTTGTCTTGACTGGGATGAAGTGTGCAACTGTGAGGACCCGGGGTATTTAACTAGTAATACTTAACCTCCACATGGTTCTAGTATTACTAATTAAATATCCTAAGCCTCGATGGACGTGTGCTTCCCAGAATTGCAGCACACATACATCTTTACAAAATCATGCATCATTTCCATACAACACATATCAACAATTCTAGCAAAGACTTACACATAAAGAGTTATTACAAAAGGTGCCAACCGGCCAAATGACAACAAAATAACAAGTAGCAGCGGAAACAAAAGTGTCATAGATGGCTATGAACAAAATACGACCGGTTAGCCACACAACCCACAAGGCAACCGACCGGGCCGCCAGCTAGTCGCCCCCACTGCAGCAAAACTCACAGAAACCGACCCCTTGGGGATCCACTTCCTCCTCTGCACACAGCAAGCAATGCAGGTGAGTACAATAATGTACTCGCAAGACTTACGAGTAACAAGCCTATACATAGCTACATGAAAGTTGAAATCAAAGGAGATGGCTATATGGTTAATTGGACGCGTAAAGCAATTTTTATTTGCAATAATGTAATAGATTGAAAGCAATTTATCAAATCTGATTTTAAATCATTGAAATAACAACGAGGTAACAATAAGTAACACAAGTAACCACCTAGAGGTGACTATCCCAATAGCCAGCACAACATAACACGAATCCCTGATTCGTACCACCATCAAGTTTTAGTTAAAAAGGTTGTAGTCTAATTCTTGCGAAAAATAACCAAGCGTGTTTATATCCTAGGACGAGGCTATTCGAATAGATTTAACCCTGCATGGGTGTACCAATGCACCCACACTTCAGACCGCCTTTTTGCCACTAGATCAAGCACACTTCCTTTGGTATGCCGGCACGGCTAAGTCCTACAAGATATTTCCAATGGAAAATGCTAATCAAGAGCTGCATGTATGGGGGTTATCACCTAGTGGACCACCTTCACGGCCCCCACTAAGGACCCATATGTAGAGTAGGATACATCGGCCTAGGCGGGTGCTCTCCTCTCCACACAAACATGTCCATGTTGCATATATCACATATGCAACCCACCACGCGACTCATTAATTAACACCCCCAAAGTACTTAGTCAAGAGAGGTCCCATTTCCCTCTAGTGTGGTTAGCACGTAATAATGCTTGGATCAATGGCGCAAGTATTCGGTCCTTGTTGACTCGGGCACCATTCCAGTCACACCCAAAAGCACACCAACATACTATTGTGCCCAAGTCCAAATCATTTTGTTTTCAGTTTTAGTTTTCACAACTAAACATAGCACAAAAGCTGAATATAGAGTCATAATAAACATTTGTGTGATCTAGGTCATCGACTAAGTCGACAACCGCCCAGTTCTACCGGTAGATAAGCATGACTAAGCAATACGACTCGCAAACTACTAAGTGACAAGGGCTCATCCAGCGAACCCTAAATCACAGCAAATAATCCTAGGCTCAATAGTAGAGGATAAATATTTTCCTACAGATTATGCATCTAATGGGTCAACTAATCGATAATGGTTTAAAACAAGATAGCAATGCATACGTAGAATTTGCAAACAACATATTAGAATTTGAAAATACTAGGAACAATATGATCAAATGATGCCACATCTGCTTGCCTTGCTGGAGGTCAGGGTCTTGCTACTGAGGATCATATTCAAGATCAATAATTTCTTCGGAACCTAGCGCAAAAACACGATAACGCCAATATGAACGAAGAACACCGAAAGAACTTCAAAAACAAAAGTGCTCCAAAATCCATGAAACTTACACAGCAGGAAGAACATGATTTTAGACAAATTTAGCAACAAGAATCATTTGATTTGGATTAGGCATGCAAAAGTTATAGCTAAAACATTTTCAGTCTGTTGGAAAAATCAAATTTAAATGCTATCTGTTACTGTTCAAAGCAATATTTTCTAGAATAATCTAGAACCTAAAATTTTTATAGTGGGTAGATAATGACATCCTAAGGTTAGAAAAATTGAGTTTGCTCAATTTGGAGTTAAAATGAATTAATTATGATTTTTCTAAGTTGTGAAACTAGCCCATATCACATTTCAGAGGTGCATACATGAACAAAACCTATTCCACATTAAAATACATTATCACAGAAAATTTTACAAGCTTAAGTTTACCTAATTTGGAGCTATACAGAAAAAGTTATGTATTTCACAAGTTTTAACTTAACTTCTGGAATCACCAAATAAAGGCTGAAATAAGATAATATTGCTCATAATGGTTTCTAGCACAAAACAGAGCCTAAATGTATTTTTAGATTAAACTTTAGTTAAACATGAATTTAACATAGTTGGAATCATCTAAAAAGGAATTGAAATAAATTAGTTATGAGTTTTCAAAGTTTTAGTTCAATTTTCAGTTGACAAATAAAACTTACCAGAAAACAAGCAAACTCAAATAAAACAAAATGACGTGGACGAATGTAGGCCGTTGAGATCAAATCCAATGGTCCACGCGCAGGACAGCGCGCGAGAGCGCCGAAAGCAGAAATCGATAGTTCCGCTGCGGTAAGAGCGGAACTATCGCGACATGTGGCTCCCGAGGGTGATGACGTGGAAACACCGCAAGGAACGGTAGTTCCACAGTGAAATAAACGGAACTACCGTAGATGCGGTAGTTCCACACAGGATGGAGTGGAACTACCCTAAGAACGGTAGTTCCGCCGTTACAAAAACGGAACTACCGCAGCACGGGTTCGGCGGTCCCGAGATCTGGGCCGCAGATCTAAAATCGGACGGTCCAAATCAAAGAGGTGTTGCGCATAACCCACGTGCTTCCTAAGCCCGCTAGGACAGCCATTAATGTGCAATGATTGCGGTGCTTGGTGATGATTAACCATTAATGCGTCCAAAAACGACAACGCGACAGGGGGTTCCGACCGACAAAGCTGAAATAGACCACGGCTGATCGTCGGTGGCTCCGGCCACCGCAATGGCAATTAAAGGACTAAAATAGGTCCGCAACAACCTTGCGCACCCACTGGAGGTGACCTCGACGGCGGCGGCAGCCTAAAATGCCGGCGAGCCGGAATTAAGTGAAGGTGACAAAATTGACCGAAAACGAAAACGGCTAAAAAGCTTCGCATTATCCAAAGAAGCGAGTGCCGCAGCATCTAACGACTAATAAGAAGCTACCTTAGCCAAAGAGAGCTTCAAAGATGGCCGGAGAAGCTTGAACAGTGGAGGAGCTCGCCGGAGTTGGGGAAGATGATGACCAAAGTGCAGCCTGAGCAAAATGAATACCACTGGGTGACCAAAATAGCTGCATTAGGGCCCACAATAGGTTCTAGAGCAAAATTTTGTGACAAGGAGGCACTTACCAGAGTTGGGGAAGAAAGGGGATGATTTGGCCGAAAATACCCCAACCTTAAAATTGAGCAATTCCTGAGAATGAAACCCAAAATTAAGTTAGGGGAAATACTTAGGGCATTAAGGAGCACAAAATGGCTCAAAAAGAAAGAGAAGAGAGCCATTGGAGCACCAATGCCACCACCAAGCTCCCACGGCCAACAATGGTGGTCTAGGGTGTATTTGGTGGTTTTGAGTTCAACAGGAGATGAAAAGCTAAGGGTTCTGTAAAGGGACACAAGGAGGACTTGGGGTGATATTTATGGCTGAAAGCCAACGGCTACAACCAGGATGGAGCCCCATGGGGAGCTGAGCTCACAGCCTCACATGAAATGACAGAGTAGAAAAAGGGTTTCAGAAAAAGATGGCCCTAGGGCTAAAAAGGTGACAGCACAAGAGCCAAAGTCAATGAGTGGTTGGGTATGACACACAGGGGAAGTACAGGACACAACCCCTCCCTGCCAAGGCACAAGTACACACGCAAGATAGGAGTTGAAAAGAACCATGTATGGCTTGGGCCCACTGCCAGAGAAAGGAAAAAGAGAGGCTCGAGCAAAAGTGTCTGACAGGTTAGGTTAAGGTCACAGAGGCAGAGTTGACTCTTCCTCAACCTTTGGATCAAAAATGGACGGCTCAGATCTGAATTGAAAACGCGAGCCGGAACTACCGGCGTGTTGAGAGCGGAACTACCTCTCGAGGCGGCACTTCCGAGGGAGGAAGGTATTACCAGTAGATTTGAAGTGAACGGCTAGGATTGAATCTCACGCTTTGCGGCTTTTAACGTTTGAATCAATCTATGCGGTCCGATTAGAATCCAACAGCTGAAAAATGACGGAGCCGGTACTACCGTACTCACGAGCGGTACTACCGCTCAACGAATCCACACACGGCAAGGGCTGGACACTGCATTGTTGGATCTAAATCCGATGGTGCACAACTTGCACCTGGAACTACCGCTGTTAGAACGGCGGTACTTCCGATTTAGGTAAGGCGGCACTTCTGCTTTAAGTGCGGTGGTACTACCGCTTTTAGAACGACGGTACTTCCGCTTCTGAGAGAGCCACCTCGCGGTTGGATCAGAATTGAACGGTTGAGATTGAACGAGTCAATCGGAGGTCCGAAAGTTCTTGAGAACGCGGGGCGCCCGATGAAGATCCAACGGCTAGGGTTAGTGCCAACCCTAAACGCGCCCGGTACTACCGTTTGGGAAACGGCGGTACTACCGGGGTTCGGACCGAGGGCTGGTTGGGTTGGTTCAACCAAGTCAACTGGCGTTGGGCTCGGGTCTGACTCGAGCCCAACAGCACATTTGACTAGGGTTTCGAGTCTTAAGCTGGAAACTTTAGGAAATTATTCAAGGTAACAAAACAACTCCAAAAATTCTGAAATTTTTATAGGACCTTGCTAACTTAGATATTGACCTTGCATAAAATTTTCAGAGGGTTTTATGCACAACATTTTTCTCCAAAAATTCTACAAGGTGCTGAGCTAGGGTTTGACCATAGTCAAACAGATTTGACTACCCTCTAAAATATTCAAACAATTTCTAAAAATTGTGAAATTTTTCAGAGGGGTCACACCTCAACCCTAGGTCTCAGAAAAATTATTTCCAAGAGATGAACACAATGTTTGATAAGAAAGTTTTTAAAGGGCAAGGTTTAGGTCAAAATGATTTGTGACTTTGTATTTTCATAATTTCTTTACAAGAATTTTTCAGAACATACATGAAATACAAGATGTATGAAAAGTTTTAAATTTCTACATATTTTCTTACATTTGAAACACAAGCCTAATACTTGGCAAGTTGGCATATCGAGGAGCCAACTTGCCCTTGATGCCAAAACGCTGATGGCCCTTCAAAGGCGAGACTTTGAGATACACAAAGTCATTGGGCTCAAAGCTCAACTCCCGCCGACGATGATCCACATAGCTCTTTTGCCTGGACTGGGCTGTGCGCAAATGCTCACGAATCAGCTGGACCTGGCTTTCGGCCTCATTAATTGAATCTGGGCCGAAAATCTGCCTCTCACCTGTCTCCGATCAGTTCAGCGGGGTTCTGCACCTTCTACCATACAAGGCCTCAAAAGGTGTCATACCGAGACTGGCCTGGAAACTGTTCTTGTAGAAGAATTCGGCAAACGACAGGCTTTTCTCCCACTTCTCCCCATAGGAAAGAACACAAGCACGTAGCATGTCTTCCAGAACTTGGTTGACCCGTTCCGTCTGACCATCAGTTTGAGGATGAAAAGCTGTACTGAAAAGAAGGTGGGTCCCCATAGCTTCTTGCAAGCTATGCCAAAACTGGGAGGTGAAAAGTGGGTCGCGGTCTGAAATGATCGTCTTAGGTACACCATGCAAACTCACAATTCGAGAGACATAGAGCTCAGCTAGATGACTCGTACGAATCTTGGTATTGACCAGAAGAAAGTGCGCCACTTTAGTCAATCGATCAATGACAACCCAAATAGCATCATTCCCTTTTGATGAGCGGGGCAGACCGGTGATGAAATTCATACCAACGGAATCCCACTTCCATTCAGGTACTGGCAACGGCTGAAGAAGGCCTGCTGGACGCTGATGCTCGGCCTTCACGCGACAGCACACGTCGCACTCGGCAACGAACTTAGCAATCTCGCGCTTCATTCGAGTCCACCAGAATCTCTGCCGAAGGTCTTGGTACATTTTTGTGGCCCCGGGATGGATAGACAAGGGGGAATCATGGGCTTCGCAGAGAATCAAATCCCGCAATTCCATGACTTTAGGAACAACAAGGCGTTGTCCAAACCATACCACACCATGCTCATCCTCTGAGAAGCACTTGGCTGTCCCATTTTTGATGTTCTGTTTGATTTGACTCACACCAATATCTATTTGTTGTGCAGCCTTGATTTGATCCACCAAGATTGGTTGCACAACCAAGGTAGCAAGAGAACCGTGCTCAATCAAACCCAAATTTAGCCGCTGAAATTCCTCATGAAGAGTGGGCTGCTGCTCCTGAAGTAACAAGGCATTGCAATATACCTTGCGACTAAGTGCATCGGCAACAACATCGGTGACTAAGCGGGCTGCTGCTCAACTCCCATTTCCACTCAGGTACCTCTAAAGGTTGAAGCAATCTAGCAGGTTTTTGATGTTCAGCTTTAACTCGCTGACAGACGTCACAATGAGCTATGTATTCAGCAATTTCGCGTTTAATGCTAAGCCACCAATATAAATCCTTGAGATCTTGATACATCTTCGTGCTTCCAGGGTGAATGGAATAAAGGGTTTCATGAGCATTTTTTAGTATCAACTGCTTAAGCTCTTTCTGGTCATGTACGCAAATGCGCTTCTCGAACCAAATAGTTCCTTACTCATCTTCGGAAAATTTTAAAGATTTTCCCTTTTTCATATTGCTCTTAATCTCCTTGATATCGGCATTTTCAATCTGAGCTTTCCTGATCTGATTTTGTAGAGTAGGTTGCATTTCCAAAGTGACTAAGAAACCTTCTTCAACTACTTCAAACTTGAGCTTTTGAAACTCTTCATGAAGTGCTGGCTGACTCTTCTTGATCATAAGAGTATTACAGTAGACCTTTCTACTCAAAGCGTCAACTACTACATTAGCTTTGCCCAGATGGTAGTTAATTCCAATACTGTAATAATTTATCAATTCCAACCATCTTCTTTGCCTCATATTAAGATCAGCTTGAGTGAAAATATTGTGAGGACCCCAGTTTATTTGGCTTGTAATGCTTAACCAACCACCTGGTCCTAGCATCACAAATCAAATAAACTGATCCTCGAGATATGTATACTTCCCGGAAAGCAGTATACACACCTCGTTACAAAATTAGACGTCAACTCCATTCCAAACATAGAGTCCAAACACCACACTACCAAACAGAAGATAAACAAATAGTAGAGTTATTACAGACAAAGGCCGACAGGCCACAAGATACAAAAATAAACAAGACGGACAGCGGAAGCAAAAGTGCCATAAGATGGCTATAAACAAAGCCAATCAGCGTGCCTCCAACCCACAAGGCATCTGACCGGACCGCCAAGTCTAGTCGTCCACGAATCGGCAACCACTCACGAAGTGAGGCCCTGGGGCTCACCTTCTTCCTCTGCAACAAAACATTAAGCAAAGCACACGAGTACAAAGATTGTCTTTGTACCCGCAAGACCGACGTGTGAACTAGCGGACCTATTCATAAGCTACATGCAAAGCTTATTTGGTGGAGGCCATATGTTTCATTTGCATAAAGCCAATTTTCATTTGCAATAAGGTAATACAGTTTAAAGGCAAGTTTGCAATTCATTTTAAGATTGAAATAACGATGGGATAATAATACAAAAGAATAGAGATAAAACATCCTAGAAGTGACTATCCCAATAGTCACCACAACAATAGCACGAATCCCATTCGTACCACCCATCAAATTTTAATTTAAATGTTGTAGTCTAGTTCTTGGGGCGTATCCGAGCGTGTCCATAACCTAGGGCGAGGCAATTCGAATAGTTTTAACCTGCAGGGTGTACCAATGTACCCACACTGGACCGCCTTTAAGCCAAGCACACTTCGAAGGTATGCGGCAAAGCTAAGTCCTACGAGACTTTTCCAATATTGTGTATTAACTACGAGCCGCTCGTATGGATAGAAATCCATACGCTTACATGGTAAAGCCGAAAAGGCAACTACCCACTCGTGGATAAAGCTTTTGGACAACTACCATGCTCCCACCTCCATCCCTCCTGCGACCTCCTGCGACCCGAGCCAATACACGCCAAAGTACTAGGTCAAGAGAGGTCCCATATACTCTAGTGTGGTTAGCACGCAAAATGCTCGAGACGGTGGCGCAAGTAACTCGGTCCTTAGCGACTCGGGCACCTTTCCAGTCACACCCAACAGATCACACCGTCTTACCATTGTGCCCAAGTCTAAATCATTTTGTTTTCATTTTTAATTTTGCAATTAAACATAGCAAATCTTGAAACATAAAGTTATAGTAAATTTTGTGTGATCAAGGTTACCACTAAGGTCGATAACCGCCTGTTTCTACCGATAGCTAAGCATGTCTAAGCAAATTGACCTGATCTACTAAGTGACAAGAGATCATCCAATGACCTCTAATCACAAAGAAATAACCTAGGCTCAGGTAGTAGAGATCAATATTTTGTCTACAGGATATGCAGCTACGGATTTAACTAATCAATTTAACACAAATTAAGCAATGCATACATACAGCTGAAACAAAATATTAGACTTTAAAATACTGGGATTATCATGATCAAACTGCTTGCCTGGTTGCTGTTGCTCAATTTGTTGCGGAGGGTCGTTCTCAGGGTTACCGCAAATGTCGAAGCCTAACGATTAAACAAATTACAGCGAATAAGAACGAATAACACAGGCAAAACTCAACACACAACAATAACAAAACATACCAAAACTTACACAGCGACCTAAGCATGATATAACAAAATTTTAGAAACAGAGAACAATTCATTTTGAGTTATTAAGAATTTTCCATGAATTTTCTAAGCTAAAAACACATCAAAACACTAGTTAATTACTTAACAAATTTTCATGAACAGAAACAGTGTATAAAACCTATCCTAATAATTAGTATACTGAAAATGAGATTTTACAGAATTGGGTTTATTGAATTTGGACAATTATTGAAAGAGATATGCATTTTCTAATTTGGAGATTACAATCTACAACATGAAATTAATTAACAGATTTTTGCACTGATACAAGGTTGAAACTCATTTTAGTAAATAGTACATTTAAAATGAAAATTAACAAAGACTGGTTTCATGCAATTTGGATAAAGATTGAATTAGTTATGCATTTTACAAGTTTAATTGAATTAATGACTCAACGAAAACATAAACCGAAATACTAAATCATTACCGAAATCTATAATGCACTAATTCCATTTCGCACCATGACCACTAGCCCCTGCATCGATAATGGGCCCAATAAAGGTCTTGACTGAGCAGTTGCGCGCGAAGGTGGCGTCGAAGCGTATTCTAATATCGTCTTGGCTACCAAAGTGCAAACCTAACATATTCTCACAGAAATACGCTCCCAACGAGAAAACGCATAACGTGAGCTACACAACCTAATCGACGGCCGGGACCCACATGGCGGTGACTAAGAGAAACATAATGGGTGGATTAAAGGATTTCAAACGCGATTTAACAGAGGGCCCACAAGTCGGTGACCTAACAGAACCAAGTTTAGTGATAACTAAACTCGCGCGCTGCTTCGCCAGACGCGCGGGACGCGGCGGCGCCGCACAGTGGATCTCGCAAACCAGTGAGTTACAAGACGAGTGAGTGATACCTTCGGGTTCACGAGACTTTGCGAACCCGCAGGTGGCGACGCGGTCCGATGGTCACCGGAGTTGAGCTCACGACGGCCGGAGGCGAGAAGAAAGCACGGCCACGCGGAGAAGGCGATACGGACTTCTAGAAGACTCACGGTGTGTGCTTAAGCCGCCTCAACACCGGAGCAAGAAGCACACGATAACGCCGAAGCGAAGAAGGCCCGAGAGTGACCGGAATTTCCACGGCGGCGAAAACCGAGCTTGAGAAGAATTGGTCGCACGCCCGCAACGATGCACCAAAGATGAAAATGAAGTCACCGTTAGACTCAGTGCATCAATGCGATCCTAAGGGACTAGGTGGCGGAGCTAGAAACTCACCAGATCGCAAACGAGCTCACGGGACCGAGATCGCCGGAGGCGAGAGCGACGATACCGCCTCGGTGATCCACGACGCCAAGGACCCGAATGGGCAAATGGAGGCGGCGAGGCAAGAGGAACACGACGTGCGCGGTGGCTCAAGGCGGCTCGAACGGCGGCGCTACGCTCGAGATCTTCTCCGACCGAGAAGAAAATTTGGGCGGAGAAGGCACGAATGGACGCGAAGGATAGTGGATGGGCTCGGTGGGTAGATGAGACCCGCGATGCTTCTGACCGACACGAGGACAAAAAGGTGGCGGCGACGAGGTACGTGGCGAGCATGCATGCGCGGCCCCGAGCTCCGGTGAGGTGCGAGAAGACGAGGCGATCGGCGGGTAGGGTCCACATCGCCGATCGACGGCGCGTGCGAACCGGTGGTTTGACTCGATCGATCGCGACCGACCGTTGGATCACGAAATGGACGGCCGAGATTGTCTGATGCATTCTGACAGTCGACGAGACAAGCAACGTGGACCGCTCGATCTTCATCGGACGGTGGACACCATCGGGCTCACGCGCGTGCAGCTAGGCGGTGCGACCGAGTCAAGTGGTGCGGTCGGACTCGAGCCTCGAGTTGGGTTCGCCCGAGAACAGTGTTTTCGATTTTGATTTAAAAGACAGAGAAGGTTTGAGAAATTTTTAGAGATAGATCAGGGCTCCAAAAATTCGAAATTTTTATGGTAGCTACTAGAGACAGAGAACAACATTGCATAATTTTTCCAGAACTTTTCATGCACTGAAAAGTTCTGCAGAAAATTCACAAGCATGCTGACCTAGGGTTTGACCAGATTTTCAACTAGTTTGACTTGGCCATTTGAAATAGCAAATAAAATCTAAAAATTGTGAAATAATTCAGGAGGTAGATAAGATGATCAAGATGCTAGGAAAAATATTTGCAGATGATGATCACAAGTTTGAAGGCTAATAATTTGATGACAACAATTTCCAATCACAAGAATTAACTTCTAGAAAATTGGAAATTGCTAGGAAAAATTTGGAAAACTTCCAAATGATTTGAAGAGACAACAAAAGTTTTTATTTCACCTCAAAATTTTACATTTGAAATACAAACCCTAAGTTAGGGCTGTTACAAATATACTTCAGACTCTTATGGTCAGTATTATCAGGGCCCAAAGATACGATTCAGGAACCCTCTGTGTATTCTGAACTAGTCCTAGATTAGTAGCTAGCTCACACAGGAAATAGTGATGAAATACCATCTATTTATTCGATTTAACAAAAAAGATCTCAAAGTAATAAATATTAATAATAACTGGATCTTATAGTCAACGTTTACATAACTCGCCATGCAGGGCTAAAGAAACAAATAAACTCTTGCAGCGGAACGAAACTCTTGAAATGGCCAATCAAAATGGCCACATGCAATCGAGTGGAGAACGCATCCTAATCCGCAAAACCTTCGTGGTACTCCTGGGCGAAGAACTCCTGAGCAGCTTGATATTCTTCAACTGATCAACAATGGCGCAAAGCTGTGAGTACATAAAGCACTCAGCAAATCGTGGGGAGATGTATGCAAATAGTATTCATGCAAGGCATGAGGAAAAGTTAGCTGTATAATTCTTTTGCACAAAGTAATATTGACGATAAATACAATAAATAGATTGAAATGCGTAATTGAAAACAATAAATAAATAAACAATTTCTTTGAAACAACTAGTGAACTTCCCACTCACTTTCCAACCAAACCAATGATAAGTGAATCCCCTATTCACCAATCGACACAACCCACCAAGTGAATTAACCGTTCACCAAACAAATATTATATTCATCAATTGACTTCCCATCCACACTCCGACTCATTTTCTAAGAAACTCCATCTCCCGTGTGAAATCCCCGAGCACGTCCATAATCGCGGACACGGCGATTCGAATAGTTTACACTCTGTAGAGGTTGTACAGCTTTACCCACATAACACGACTTCTCTAGTTTGTTTGGCATCCGTTAAGGCCTTTACAAAGTTCTGTTTTGACCCAGTTCTGCTCGCTAAGGTTTCAACACTGAATGTCTTTATCCGACCAGACAGGGTCCCCCTCTTACACCAAACCCAACCCAAACAGAACCAAATCAAAACATCGCTAATTAATTAGCTAGGTCTCACCCATACAAGACATGTGGTTGTACGGTTAAGGCCCAGTTCAATGGCACACAAGATTAAGTCCTTGATGAGTTAGTCAGACGATCTTTCCACAACCCAAACCGTGCTAAACCCACACCCTCAATACCCCAATCTGCTCGTCCGAGCGAAAATCATTTTGTTTAATCAAAACCAATGACACACGCTGTCATGATACACAAATTTTAACAAGAGTGACTCACTACCATAATTTCATATATCATTAAGTCAAGATTAATCATTATGACACATATGATGATGAACACATCATAACTAAGCTGAACTAAACATCTGTACGATACCCATGTTGGTGATATAAATATGTCCAACTAAAATTATACATGCTAGGGTGACAAAGGATTCATGGCATTCAAATAATCAAAAGAGGTATAATGACAACTGGTAATATCTAACCCAAAATAATTTGTATAAAGATAGCATGCAATTATATAAAATATTATACTTTTAAAATCATAGGTTCAATATGATCAAAGGACCACAAATTACCTTGGAATAAATCCTGAGATTGATCTTGATCTTGGGGTACTTCTCCTTGCTCAAAACTTCCCAAAGTATCAACGTCTACTCTGCAATAAGACAAATAAACCAAATAAATAGATAACAGAGATAAAAAAAACTCCAAAAATTAAATAAAAATCTCAGATAAATAGATCTTGAATTTAGTTGAATTTAGGAATTTGAATAGGCTCAATCGAAGTTCGGATGCAAAAGATATGGGCTCTGCAAGATTCATATGAAATAATAAAATTGAGAGAAAAAGAATATCCAAAGAATATTCCTTTGAATTAAAATAAATAAAAAGAATTAGAAGTACAAGTGGTGTCCACCGGTAAGTGAGAGAGAAACAAAGGAACGGAATGAAATGTGGACGAAGGTATGGAAGAGAGAAAGAGAGAATGGCATAAGGGTCCCACATGTAAGTGATGATGGTCCATGGTGAACTGAGTGTGTGGGCTTTTGGTTTCGGGCTTGACACATGTGCATCTGACAAGGATGACACTTGGATGCTACATAAGCAATAAGGCTGAGGTGGACACTGATGTGGACTGCCACGTCAGCGGAGAGAGAAAAACAAAGGAGAGGCAGAAGCTTTTGGCCGGCGACAATGGAGGTGGAGGCAAGGATGAACGGAGGCGAGAGAGATGGCAGTGAACAGCAAAACGGAATGTCGAGGAGGCAAAGCTACCAGAGGTGGTGGCTTGGCAATGACGGCATCAGCCCGTCGGTGACGGCAACTTGGGCGGCGTGAAGATGAACTGGTGAGGCGGTTTCGGGGAAACGAAGGCGCTCGACGACAATGAGGGGAAGCACCGAGTTTGCATTGACGAGAGGAACTCACCAGAACAAAAGCACGGCTTGCGGAGGATTTGAACGGTAGTGAGCCAAGGGTGACCGAAAGTCGAAACGAAGTGCGGCAGCGGTGCCTCGATGACCAGAAGAGAGGGAAAGGAGAGGGAATCGGATGAGAGTATCCCTGGGCGCAAGATGACACACTTTAGGGACAAAGTAGCTCACCTGAACAGGTAGATCGGAACGACGGCGGCGGTCGGCTTTGGAGACAAAGATGAATACGGCGTAGCAGCGATCTTTAGGAAAGTAGGATGGTGTCAGGGAGAAGCTTCCGATGATGCGAGTGCAACGAAGAAGACTACTCGGCTGGAGATGAACGGACGACGAAGAAGCTTGCGGCGGCGCTCGGTTCTGCAACAAAATCCCACGTGACGAAGGCAAAACTGGGGTCAGGAAATTAGGGTTCTCGGACAGGTGTTTGGGGCGACGAAATTGACGCAGAGGGGCGCTGTTTATATAGTGCCGGATAGGGAGGTGTCCAAGGAAAGCACGACGACACTACTCATGTTCAACCCGGACTCAAGAGTCCAAGCAAACGAGGAAGATAGAGCTGACAGCTCAGGGCCACTCGGAAGTGAGGCAAGGAAAGAAAGAAAGAGCTGCTCGGCACTGGCTTGGGCTAGCTTCACGCGCGCACAAGGAAGGCACGGGCCAGCCGGAAGAAAAAGCTAAACTGAAGTGGCCGAAACGGGAGAAAAGGAAACGGCGGGCCGACTCAGTGCGCAAGGAAAAGAGGATGCGGGCCGGGCTGAGCGGAGTTAAAAGAAATGGAATTGGGCCAAAATGAAATTTGAACCCAAAGCTATTTCTGAGATTTTAATTGGTTTTTGTTTTTAGAAAATAGCAGAAAATACAAATATCAATTAGAAAATAGCAAATACACTCCGAAAAACTCTAGAAAAATCTAGAAAATATATCCAAATACATAGAATCCAAATAAAATAATTTTTACAATAGTTGATATTGACATTAATCATATTAAATTATTTTCAAACTCTAAAATTCCAATTAAGCTTTAACTTTAACAAGAAAATTCAAATAGTTATTTTTCTTTTTAAATCTTCAAAAATAGACCAAATTTTGGGATGTTACAAGTATAAACTTAACAACGATTACCAATGAGGTAATGACGCCATATCTTTAAAACATGCACTACGACAGCTAGTTCTAAGTCATGAGTGGGGTAATTAACTTCATGAGGCCTTAATTGTCGTGAAGCATAGGCTACAACCTTCCTTTCTTGCATCAAAACACATCCAAGACCATGACGTGATGCATCACAGAAAATCTTAAAATCCTTTTGAACATTAGGCAAAATCAACACTAGAGCGATGGTCAAATGTGTAACACCCTAACCCAACATTGAGCCCGAATGCCACTAAACTACACTATCAATTTCAATATCAATTAACCTATAATTATAATAAGCATATCAATGATAAAAACCGTCCATGGGTCACAATAGCACAAGCATAAAGATATGATTATCATAGACAATTTATTTCTAGGAGCATAGCAAGGTATTAAACCAAGATTATTGCAAACCAATTGATTAAGTCTATCGAATGAATAATCAACTCTAACTTATCATCTAAGGTTATTCAACACCATCATATCCAAAATATAAGTCATCATGCTATAATAAATTTTTGCATGTCCAATGAATCAAATGGTTGGGTGTAGGTTGGGATTCCATGTGCGCTAGCCCTTCCCAAGTGAAACGTCTTCAACGGTCACATAAAAACCACAACATAGCAAGAATGAGTCCAAAACCCAGTAAATACATAATAAACCCATAAACAATAGTTTATCACCCATAATCAATGCTATCATCATCATCTATCTATTTAATGTCATTCTTATACTCAAATAAACAAGTCATATTCCATATAGGTAAAGTTGCACAATTTAATAATTTACTCATATATGCGAATGCACCATTATGCTCATGCTCATATGCATCTCATCAGCTGAAACCGGTATAGCAGAGTGTTCACCCGTCGATGAACCACTTTATCCTTCACTCCCGTGAAGTCCCCACCGAAGTAGGATTCTATCTAGAACACTCCGAACTAGTCATGTATCTTTCTCACCGACCTCACCGGATTAGTTACATGACTTTCTCACCGACCTGCCTCGTGCAACTCAACATCTTTAATTATTCATCAACATAATTCATCTCATTAACTCAATATCTCATTCTCATTAATGCAATATCATAATCTCATTCAATTAATGTCATCAATATCATGTATAAGAATAAACTTAACAAAAGTATAATAAATAGCATGATAAGTAATATCAATGACAATAGCGAACAACCCATTGTTCACCACTCTACCATATACTTACCTCTTAGCCATTCGAAGCCGGATAACGAAATTGTGGCACAGCGCATGAGGCCATAGTCCCAGAACAAGCAAGTAATAATACACACTCAAAAACATCACCAACCCGTCACACTAATCGACCTCGCATGTTTACGCCAAACGGACCAAATTAACCCAAATCTATCGGACGCACTACCCGCTGTCCCAGAGGTACAACGGGTAACTTATTCATACAAACTCCAAATTCCACCAACCAAGATTTTATAGAATCCTCACAAAACAACCTACATTTACCTAGTTATAATAAAACTTTAATTCTATCGTTTTCTACCCTGTTTATTTACCCCAAGACCGTTTCAGATTCAGTTAGAACAGTCTGTTTCACAATTTTATAACTTTAACTCTAAAACTTAAAAATATATGAATAATGTGAGTTATAGAAACTACACAAGATTTTCTACAATATTCAAGTTGACACTAATATTTAATTTTACCAATTTCTACACAAAATCGACCCAACTACACAAAGTCTGCCAACTACATCCAAAATCTGGACAACAGCATTCCAGAGGTCATAACTTTTCGCTCGCTACTCCGATTTTAACGATATAAAACTTCCTAGAAAGCTAACGCGATAATATACATTTTCTCTAATTACACCGAACTCTAATTCGAAGACTAAATATCCCTAATCGTTCTCGCAACGTTACGCCTAAACTCGATTTAATGCGGATGAGCAATCCAACATCCCATTGTCTAGACGATCTACCGAAAGAACAACGACTAAATTTAGGGGCATCTAGAGGTTTTCAGATCGTTACCCTCGAAGAATACGGAGCCAAAGCACGAATTCCTGCGAAACCCTCCTCCTCTCCTTCTTCCTCTTTTCCTTTTTACTCTCCTCTCTTCCTTGATCTTCCTCCTTGATTCTCCTCGACAACAACAGGGGAAGGGGCGTGCTACAGTAACCGTGACGCTACATTAGGCGTTGCTAGTGCTATAGTGCTAGGGTTTGCCTCCCCCGCCCTCTTAAGCGGTTCCCCAAGGCCCGAGTTCTAATACTCCTCCCAAATTCTGAATTTTTCTTTTATAATTCTTTTAATTTTAGTACTAACCACTTATTTGTTTTATTTTTAAACAGGATATTACAAAATACTTCTTTAATTCTTGAAAACTCTGCTCACATTCTGGCGTCCATGCAAATTTCTTCTCTTTCTTTAGCAACTGAGTGAGAGGTATTGCTATCCTGAAGAATCCTTCTATGAATCGATGATAATATCCCGCCATACCAAGAAAACTTCTTATTTGATGCACTATCTTGGGTGACTCGCAATTGAGCACATCTTTGACTTTGTTGGGGTTGACGACAACTCTTTCTGCAGACATGACGTGACCCAAAAAGGTAACTTCCTTCATCCAAAACTCACACTTACTGAATTTAGCACATACTTGAGTATCTCTAAGCTTCTCAAGAACCAAATGAAGATGCTCCTCATGTTCTTCCTCACTCATGGAATACACTAGGATATCGTCAATGAAGACAATGACAAACTTATCCAAGTAATCCATGAATACTTTATTCATCAAGTTCATAAAGTAAGCAGGAGCGTTGGTCAATCCAAAAGATATGACCGTGTATTCATACAATCTATACCGGGTTGAGAAAGCTGTCTTGAGAATATCCTCCTAACGAATCTTCAGCTAGTGATATCCTGATCTCAAATCTATTTTTGAGAACACTCCGGCTCCATCATGCTTCTTCATGGGGGCGTCAAATTTTACTTTAGTCCCAACTGTACTGACCAAGGTGATGCTTTTACCACCATAATCCAAATCTGCTTGGTGTTCGGTGAGCCAATCCATATCTAAAATCACATCTAAGGATTTGGTGTCAATGATTATCAGGTTGGCTAGGAATTCTACCTCTTCTATAATCATTTTAACTTATGGGCAACCCTGGTTTGTGCTTAACTCCGAACCGAGGGATTGAACCAACAAGGCAGTCTTAAGATTTGAGACCTTTAATTGATGCTTTGCAGCAAAAATCCGCAAAACAAATGAGTGCAAAGCTCGAGAATAAAACAAAACAGTTGTAGGTACTGAATTTACTAGGAACTTACCAAGCACAACGTCCGGGGTTGTCTGGGCTTCCTCCACTGTGATGTGGTTCACACGGCCTCTCCCATAAGGCTGAGGGGTCTTAGCTGGTGCAGCTGGAGTCTGAGGTGCTCTACGTCCAGCTCCGGGCTTGGGGGTTCTGGTTGGAATAGCTCCCAAATTGATTCTAACAGGCGAAGGGCCTTGCTTCTGTGGGCAGTTACTGGCGTAGTGCCCCAATTGCTGACAGTTGAAACAGGTGACTCCTACGGCAGAATTGGTGTTTCTGGGCTACTGGTTGTTGGTGTTGTTGTTGGGGCTGCGAAATCCGAAAGTCGGGCAAGGTGCTGTTGCTGGGGTCTTGAATGTGATGAGAGGAGCAAAACGGGCAGTGTGTTGCATATTCGTCCTGACTCTTTGTGAGTGGCTCTAATGAGCACCATGTTGCATCATCTTACTCTTATGAGACTATGCCAACTCGCGGCGAGACTCTTCTATGAGTATGGCCTTGTTCACCAGATGATGAAAATCTGCATAGTCGTTGCCGATGACTTGAACCTTCAAGCTAGGGTGGAGTCCTCGCTTAAAGCGCTTCTGACGTGCATCATCGGTGGCAACGTCCTCTTGAGCATATTGCGAGAGTTGAGTGAACTTTTTGAGGTATTCACTCACGGACATGTTTCCTTGCTTCAGCTCGCGAAACTCATTCTTCTTCATTTCAACCTTTCCATCACGGATGTGAGAGTGTTAGAAAGCTTCAGAAAACTCAGCCCAAGTGATGTTCTGGTGGTTCTCGTGGGCGGTGCAGTAGCTCTCCCACCATTCTGCGGCGGTACCTTCAAGTTGGTGAGAAACATACATAACTGTTTCACAGTCATCACACCGGGTAATGGCAAGCTTCTTTTCAGTAGAGCGCAACCAGTCATCTGTATCTAATGGCACAGAGAAGCTAGAGAATGTAGGTGGATGAGTCCTCATAAATTCTGCCAGCATGGATTGAGGGAAAGCTGGTCATGGCGATGTCGTGGCAGCGGCTTGGCTGTTCTGGTTCATTATTGCGAGAAGGGCAACAACGATCTAGTTCTGTTGGGTCATCATCTAGTTCATATTCTGCATCATTGTACTCATCAGTTGAGTCTGGGCTGCCATGAACTAACACAAACTCTGATCTGCTGTGGCTGTTGAAGGAGGCGGTGGTGGCGTATTGAAATCCACAGGGTCAACTTGGCCTGCGGAGTTGCAGGTCTGAACCATCTGCACAAATTCTTCCAGATTTAATAGACAAGAGGAAGAAAGCATGATAGATAAGATAGAAAAGCATAAGTACGAGCGAGGACGAGAGGGGAAGATAGAACAACCTAACTGGGAATAGTCGGTTAAACCCGAGAAACGGGTAGCCGGAAAGCTACCAAGAAGCAAACAAACTCGAGCCTAAAGTCCCTATTACACGAACTAAACGATACTACACTAGGAGGGTAACCCTACTAAAACATTTTTAATTTAACTTATTATGGATGGTCGGCCAAAAACAAGGCTCGATCCTACAGAGATTACTGGGGTAAAAGAAGTCAATTTAAGTTTGAAAACAGAGTTTTCAGAATAAATAAGATGTAAGAATCTAAGAATGAGATGAGAAAAGAATAGAATAAGAGAAGAGAAGAATAACTATTCACATTAATTTGTTGGTTTGATTTAGAAAATAAATTTTAAAATTTGTGACTAAACGACCATGCTAACTATGGTTACGTCCTACAGTCGAAATGACTCTGATACCACCTCTTGTCAGGACCCCAGGTATGCAACTCTAGGACCCTCTGCACATTCTGAACTAATCCCAGTTCAGTAGCTAGCTCGCACAGTTACAACAAAAAAGTAATCATAACCATACAACTAATTACCGATGAAGCGGACAAATTAATATTACTTGGTAGCAAAAGGACCTTATAGTCAAGTCTTACAGAGTTGCCACGCAGGGCTTAACAACAAAAGATAATTTGCAACGGAACCCAAAATATCTCGTGGTGGCCAGTCGACATGCCCAGAGGCAATCGAGTGGAGGATGTGACCTAGTTCGCATAATCCTCGAAGTACTCCCCTTTATAGAACTCTGAGCTTCCTGGGTCTTCTTCAGTGACTAATAAACCAGAGGGCATAAAGCCGTAAGTACTTTGAATGTACTCAGCAAGCCGTAGAAAAATATATGCAATTGTTATTCATGCTAGGCTTAACAAGGATAGCTTTATGTTTAATTTTGTAGAGAGCAGCGTTTAACAGTAAATACGATAAATAGATTGTAAAAGCACAAGTTAACTTCCCAACCATTCCACCCAAACCATCATTCCCACCATTTTTGATGAAAAACTCTACCTCTTGTGTGAAATCTCCAGGCATGTCCATAACCGGGGACCCTGCTATTCGAATAGTTTTTACACTCTGCAGATGTTGTACAACTTTACCCATAAGAGATAATTGACTTATAATATCCGTCTGACACACTATCGAAGGTGTGCGACTAAGTCATTATCACAAGGCTTTTACAAAGCTCTGTTTTGACTCGATTCTGCTCACTAAAGATTCGCTTCTAACTGGTCTATCTCCCGCCAGATTCATACCCCCTCTTGCGCCGTTCTCAACCAAAACAGAACCGAATCAAAGCATTGCTAATTAGTTGGTCCGGTCCACCCCATCCTGGACATGTGGTTGCACGGTATGACCCAGATCAATGGCATACAAGGTTAAGTCCTTAGTGATTTGCTCAGACGAGACTATCCGCACCCACACTCACCACTGCCCCTCATCCGAGCATAAATTATTTTCGTTCAACCCGGGCAAAGACCACCTAGTCTTGGCACAACATCTTTTAACAATAGTGGCCGTGCCATGATTCCATAATTCATTTAGTCATGTTTATTCATACGAGCATGTGATCATGAGTCCCAACGTATAATTATAGCATGGCTAAACATAATACGATACACGTGTTTGTAATTTATCAATGTCCAACTAAAATAAACCCTCCTAAGGTGTCCAAGGGTTCATTTCATTCAAGGATACATGATATTTGCAATTTATTAAGGAAGCATACATCAATTAGGCAGTTATTTATTTCCGAAATCATTTGTTATAAAACTAGCGATGCATGTTTATATCAAACAATATAGTTTTATAAAATGGGTTCAACATGATCAAAGGTCTATGACTTGTCTTCGTTGAAGAGTTGAGGAGCTTCGGTAGTCGGGTCCGAGAAATCTTCCGAAACACTAGAATCTACACGTTCGAACGAAGCCAAATAAATAAAACAACTCCAAATAAATACCAAATTAGCACTAACAGCAAGAGGAGGTTTTTAGATGAATTTAAAATTTTGAATCACTCGAATCGGAGTTCGAATGAAGAAGTTACGGCCTTTGAAAGATTGAAAATCAAGAAAAAGGAATTTTCCTGACTTTTGGAATTATTTTTCTAAAGGAAAAGGGATTTATTGCGCCAGCTAACGTCAGCGGTGGGATTTAAATTTCTGTCCGAATTATTTTTCAATGGAAAAACCCGAAAAAATCCACGCGGGCGTTGACTGGGCTACCATGTCAGCAAAGGGCTGACGTGGCTGCTAACTGGGCACTACGTGGCGTTGCCACGTTAGCACCGAGTCGGCGACGCGTACGGCCCAATGGTCGCCCGCGATTAGCGACGCAACGGCCGACGGCAAGGGTACCAGCAGCTAGAGGGGAACGTGGTGATCACGATGCTCACAATCTTGACGTCGCAGCGCTAGGGAATGGCCGGCGGCGAGGAAGAAAAGCGGCAACGGCGGAGGTTGAAGGCGGCGACAGTGCTCCAATGGGCTTCAGAGGGCGGGGAGGTGCGCACGAGGTAGGCGGTGTCGAAGGTGACGACGATGACAGCAAAGGAGGCTTGGCGGCGACACAAAAGGCGAATGCGATCTTCGGTGGCCGGCAGCGAAAAACTCCGATTGCGACCGGAGGAGAGTGAGAGAGGGCGAGAGGGAAGGGGGCACTTGGTGCGCGCTTTTTATAGGGCGCGGGGAGGCGAAGAGATGGAGGTTCAACGGTGGGGGTGCTCGCGGAGCTCTGCGGCGCTGGGGGCGGGAGGCAGGTCGTGGGGGCGGCGGGGCGGTGGGGCGGGAGCGGCGCGAAGTCGTCGGCTCACCAATGCGGGCGGCGGGGCGGGGCGGGAGGTGACGGGGGCGGCGCAAAGCGTGCGGCGTTGACAACTGCGAGGAAGACGACGGGAGGAAGAAGGACAAAGCTGACATGTGGGTCCCACCTATCAGCGAGGGGGTGAGAGAGGCGTGCAGAGGGGCGATGGCGAGGGCCATCCGATTTCGATCGGACGGTCCGCAAAGGACAGGATGTGAACGCGCGGTGCGCACTGATGCGACGAAGCTGGGCCGTTCGATTGAAATCGAACGGCCCACAATGGATGAGGCGTTCAGCGCTTCCCAACATGCGATGCCATCGTGATCGTCCGATCGTGATCAGACGGCTCACCAGGAGGGGAGGCGCGGGCGCGCGCGGGAGTGGGCTGAAGCGGGCCGCGGGAGAGAGAAAGGAGAAATGGGCCGAGAGGGATCGACCCAAAGTTTCTAGGGGATTTTAAATGGATTTTCGAATAAAGAAATCCCGAAAAAGCAAAAAGGACTTTAGAAAATAGCTAATAAAGTCTAAAAATTCTAGAAAAATTCACAGAAGTCCCTTAAATTATTTAGAACTTAATAAAAATGCTTTTAAATATACTTTAGCTTTTAATTTCGCAAACAAAATAGATTTTAACCTCAGACAAAAAGGAAAAAACCAATTCTAAAATTCAGAAAAAGCAAGGACTTAAAATCCAAAGAAAATCCAAAAAACTCAAATAAACCAACTTTTAAATTTAATTGAAGTTGGATTAATTCAAGTTAAATAGTTTTTTTTTTCTAAATTTCAAGTTAAGCTTTTGCAACTTAAAATCAAATGGTTATTTTTAAAATTTTGAAAATCTTCAAAAACTTTGCAAATTAGGGATGTTACATCCACCCTGTCAATGAGAGCAACTCTCTCTCTCTCTCTTTTCTTTTTCTAGGATTTAATTTAGGTTTAGACTTCGGAGAGCCCGTTCTCTCTCGTTTCAACTCCGAATCGAGTTTTTTTGTTTCTAAATTCGTCTAAATTGAAACCCTACCTAACTCAACCAAAAACACCTAATTTAGAGTTCATTTGCATTTTTAAATGCAAGTTGAATTCTTACATGCTTATTTGAAATTTGGTTGGTTATTTTTGTGTATATAAAATTCGAAGCTTCCGAAGACCTTCAAATTAGTCCAGAACTAGATCAGCAATACCAAGACCAAGGCGAATCAACACTTTGATCATCTTGTGCCTAATTTTGAAAAGCAGTTATATTGTTTTGAATCATGAAACTGCATTGCTATGTGTTATGCTTGTATGTTACTATTAGCTGATAGTTAATACCCTAATAATAATTGCATATAAACTTCCAACCCTTGAACTTGGACGTTATCCTTGTCACCATAGATTAATGGGATACCTGTTAGCCACTAAATATATATACTTAAATGTCATGCTTAGCTTTGCTTAGATACATTGTCATTCGGGCAATAAATTGTCCGACATCACTTGACCTTTTGAGAATGAAATTAGGCAATCGAGGCTGGGACCTGGTTGGTATGTTGGACTAAAGGTAATTTTAAAAATAAAGAAAAACCAAAACAGATTTCGACTCGGTGGCTGGAAAAAATGACTAGTGCTGGGTGCACAAGAGAAAGTAGGTATATGGATGTACCGCTCGAGTCAATTAAGAACCGTATCTTGTGATGACCTCTCGTGTAAAAACAATAGCAACCACAAGTCTACCATGCGTACGACATGGCTAACTAATTTGTCCACCACCTCGCAACTCCACCATTGGTGGGTGTGTGGAGTGTACAAATGGCAAAGGAGTCACCGATTCGCATAGCGCAAATGGGAGACCTCCGGGGGCCAAGCCCAAGGAGATGATACATAGCGACATAAGGTTACGTTGAGGTGGGACATTGTAAAGGCCTTGTGGTAATCATCTTAGTCGAACACCTTGGAAGTGTGTCAGACGGATATTATAAGTTGATTATCTCTTATGGGTAAAGTGTACGAACTCTGTAGAGTAAGAAAACTATCTAGATAGTCGTGCTCATGGTCAAGAGTGCCGAGAACTTGCTTGATCTTGCTTTCACCTTTATAAAACAATTTGTGGTTGGAATAGAAAGTTGGAGTTGGGAACCCAGAAATTTGAGATGGCTTGATCGGGGACCAGTGCTAAGTATGGGATATGACCCGAGCATTGGGTGGACGGAGCCACTCAATGGTATAGGAGATGGAATCTCCACTAGTACTTTACAAATAAAAACTCAGTTTATAAAACATGTGTTAGTTAAAATGCTAAGTCTCAGAATTTGCTACTACATAATCTATTTCAATAAGTGGCTTTATGCAAATAAAATAACCATGAACCTCTCTTAACTAGCCTTGTGTAACATCCCAAAAATTTGGTCTGTTTTGAAGTTTTAAAAGAAAAATAACCATTTGGATTTTTCTGCTAAAGTTAAAAGCTTAATATGGATTTTCAGAGTTCAAAAACAATTTAATATGATTAATGTCAACATCAACTATTATCAAAATTATTTTATTTGGGTTCTATGTGCTTGGATATATTTTCTAGAATTTTCTAGAATTTTTCCGAGTGCATTTGCTATTTTCTAATTGCCATTTGGATTTTCTGCTATTTTCTAAAAAGAAAAACTAATTAAAATCTCAGATTTCCAAATGGGCTGAATTCCTTGGTCGGCCCGTTTCCCTCTCCACCTCGGCCCAACTCTCCCCGCTTCCGGCCCATTCTTGTGCGGCCCGCTCCATCTCCTCCCGCCCGCGCGCGCGTGAGAGGCCCCACCTGCCAGTCGCTGCCACGCCGTGCGCAACTCGCCCGCTCCCAGCCGCCGTCGCTGCCTTGTGGGTCCGCTTGCCACGTCCTCATCTTCTTGGCCCGCTCCCGCTCTTTCTTGCCGCGTGTGAAGCCCAGCCGAGTTGCTCCCTCTCCTTGTCTCGCTGCCGGTGGCCCCGCCGCCATCGCCACGTGCGCATCTTCTTCCTCCCGTCCTGGGCATGGACTCTTGAGTCCGTGTCTTGCCCGAACGCAGTGCCGCCGTGCCCCTTGTGGACTCTCCCTTCTCCGGTGCTATTTAAAGCTCGCGCCCGCGTCAAAGCCTCCGCGCCGCCACCCTCTCTCGAAACCCTAAACTCCCAGCTCCGTTTTCAATCTCGTTTTGTCGGATTTCGTCAAAAGAGCCGAGCGCCGCCGTGGGCTTGTGAGCCGGATTCCATCGCCGTCGGACCTCTTCAGCCTGCGCCGTCACCGCCGTCGCGATCGCATCATCGAGGGTTACGCCGTGCTTCCATCATCTCCTTCGAAGGATCATCACCGCGCCGTTTTCGTTTTCGTCATCGTCCCGGCCACCGCCTCTTCCCTCCAATCTACACCGCCGGTGAGTCCTTGGCCTAAACAAGCGCGTCATCTTGTGCGCAATGATATTCTCATTCGACCCCTGCGCTTGTTCTTTTCTACCGGCCGCTGAGTTGTCCTCGCCGGTCATCTTCTCGTTCTCCGGCCATCTTGCTCTCGCCACCGTTCTAGCTCGTCTCCGGTCGGCCCGAGCCTTTCTTTGTGTTCCTGGTGTCGTCGCCGACCCCATGCTCCTCTTGATTTTCATCAGGCGCCACATCTTTGCCAATTCCTTCGTGAGCCCGTGAGCACCCCGCCGCCCAAGTCGCTGCCGCCGACGAACCGCCGCCGCCCTGGTCCAGCTGCCACCTCCAGTAGCTCCGCCTTGTCTTGGGCATCCCGTTTTGCCACTTTTCCGGAGCTTCCTCGTCGCCGGTTGTCCTCACCGCCGCAAGCTTTGCCGCCGGCCACAAGCTCCAGAGCTCCCCTCCCCTTCGGTTTTTCTCCCTCGGCTGATGTGGCTAGCCACGTCATCATCCACCTAAGCTTCCTGCTTGTGTGTCAATCCTAGTCACCCCTTGGTCAGCTGCCATGTGGCACATCCAAAGCTCCACCCGAGACCAAAGCCCAAGAACCCAGTCCACGGTGCACCCAGCCACTTCCAGGTGGGTCCCACCTGTCAGGTTAACGTCATCCCGTCCGAACATCCACTGCTGACGTCAGCTGACGTCATAATCATCTTTTCCTTCAGAAAAGTAATTCAGTAAATACATAAATTCTGATTTTCAGTATTTTATGAGATTTCAATCTTCCAGAGCTCATATCTTTTGCATCCGAACTCCGATTGAGTCCATTCAAATTCCTAAATTTATCTAAATTCGAGATCTATTTATCTGAGATTTTTATTTAATTTTTGGAGTTTATTTTCTCTCTGTTATTTATTTATTTGTTTTATTTGCTTGTTTTATAGTAGACGCCGATACTTGGGAAGCTTTGAGCAAGGAGTAGCATACCAAGATCAAGATCAATCACTGGATTTATTCCAAGGCAAGTCGTGGACCTTTGATCATATTGAACCCATGATTTCAAAAGTATATTATTTTATACAATTGCATGCTATCTTTATATAAATTGCTCTGGGATTAGTTATTACCTGTTGTCATTATGCCTCCATTGAATATTTGAATGCCATGAATCCTTTGTCACCTTAGCATGGGTAATTTTAGTTGGACATATTTGTATTGCCAACATGGGTATCGTACATATGCTTAGTCTTGCTTAGTTACGATGGGTTTGTCATCACATGTGTCTTAATAATTAATTTTGACTTAATGATTTATGGAATCGTGGTGGTGAGCCATTCTTGTTAAAACTTGTGTACCATGATGGGGTTAGTCATGGGTGTTGGTTAAACAAAATGGTTTTCGCTTGGGCGAGTGGTTGGTGGATAGTGGGGATGTGGATTGAACATGTTGTGGGTTTGTGGTAGTCTCGCCTGAGTAACTTGTCAAGGACTTAATCTTGTGCGCCATTGAACTGGGCCTTAACCGTACAACCACATGTCCGTATGGGACGGACTGGTGATTAATTAGCAATGTCTTAATTTCGGTTACGCGTGAAGCGTGGTTGCGGGAAACGTATTCTCACGGTGGCGCAAGAGGGCCACTGTCAGTCGGAAAGACATTGGTGTTGAATCCTTAGCGCGGCGGCAAGTTAAGAAGGAGCTTTGTAAAGCCTTGTGATGATCACTTAGTCACACGCCTACGGGCGTGAAATGCGACATTATAAGTTGATCTATCTCTTGTGGGTCAAGCTGCACAACCTCTGCAGAGTGTAAAACTATTCGAATAGCCGTGTCCGCGGTTATGGATGTGCTGGGATTTCACACGGAGATAGAGTTTCTTCAAAAATGTGTCGAGTGTGGATGGAAAGTTCACTTGATGAATATAATGTTCGTTTGGTGAATAGGTCATTCACTTGGTGGGTTGTGTCGATTGGTGAATGGGGAATTCACTTATCCTTGGTTTGGTTGGGAAGTGAATGGGAAGTTCACTAGTTGTTTCAAAGAAACTGTTTACTTACTTATTATTTGTTTTCAATTACGCATTTCAATCTATTTATTGTATTTATCGTAAATGTTGTTTTATGCCAAAGAGCCATACAGCTAATCTTTGTTCAAGCCCTGCATGAATACTATTTGCATACATTTCCCCATGGCTTGCTGAGTACATTCAAAGTACTCATGGCTTTGCGCCCTGTGTTGTTTAAATCTCCATAGAAGAACCAGGGAACTCCGAGTTCTACCAGGAAGACCATGAAGGTTTTGCGGATTAGGATGCGTTTCTCCACTCGATTGCCTGTGGGCATGTTGATTGGCCATTGAAGAGTTTATTTCCGCTGCAAGAGTTTATTTGTTTCTTTAGCCCTGCGTGGCAAGTCAAGTAAACGTTGACCATAAGGTCCAGTTATTATTATTATGTGTTACTCTGAGATCTTTTTAGTTAAATCGAATAAATGGATGGTATTTCATCACTGTTTTCCTGTGTGAGCTAGCTACTGATCTGGGACTAGTTCAGAATACACAGAGGGTTCCTGAGATGTATTTTCGGGTCCCGACACCTTGCATATATAATAATTGCATTGTGTGTTGGCTCGCGAGTACAGTTGTGTACTCAGGCTCGCTTAATATAATCATTCAGAGTCGTTTGATCAAGACTCATATGCCTACCACTTGGCATCTGGACCCGACGATGGAGAAGATGGAGAAACCTAGGCTAGGACCCCCAGTCGCTTGCTTGTGGGTAGAGTGAATGGATCCACCACTAGTTCTTTTGCTTCCGCTCTTATCCTTTATTCTATACTCAGAACTATGTAATTGTCTTCGTGGCTTTTTGTAAAACAATTGGCCGTATGGGCTGTTATGTAATAATTATGCTATTGAACAATGTATGCGACGTATGTGAATGATCCCAGGATGTATCTGTATGTGCTATCTACTGATCCAGAATGACACAGATTGACATAGTGGAACCGAAATACAAATTTGGGGTCTGACACTAGGGTCCTAGAGATGAGGGTCTTGCCAATGTTGCGGACGCTGAACACCGTGGGCGCCTTGATGCCGTACCAGTTTTATCAAGTTTTTACCAAATGATTAGTCGACTGGACAAAAGATTAGTTGATAGGACTACACAGCCATACAAAATTAAGACATTTCACTTCAAGATTAGTCGACTGGACTACTAAAATTTTTCCAAAAGATCAAGCCCTAAACAGCTATACTACACTTATAACTCTGAAGCTTCTAAAAAATCAACAAAAAATTGATTTTAACATTCATCTGTTCTTGTGGTCACTCCCTGGACTACTATTCTATTATCAACTAAACAAATTTGTTCATTTGTTTATGCATATGTGCACAATAGGGCAGTGATGAGTTACTGCATATGGACCTAAAATTCAAGCCTACACATCACACCATTATCAGTATGCATCTATCAGTGTGCTGATATTCGAGCTCAAGTCTATCTAGATTCCAAGAATCAAGCAACCAAATTCCAATGCCATGAATAACTCGGAATAACTCAAGAGTTTAAACCCAATGCATATGTACTCACAAAATTCCAATATTTTACACCAATGTTGGGTCAAATCCACTAGTTCAATAACATACAAACTCATGAAACTGTGTGTGTTGGGCACTGACCTCGCTGGGGAAGAAGCCGTGTGCGCTAGGGGAGAAGCGCGTGCGCGAGGGAGGACGAGGACGCCAGGGACGCCGAGGCTGGGGTAGAAGATGCCGAGGCTGAGCCGTGGAAGAAGATCTCGTGAAGAACCGGGCCAAGGAAGAAGAGGTCGTCGAGGAGGAAGAGCTGCCACTGAGGAGTCGTCGCTGCCGGGGACTAGGGAGCCGCCGCCCTGGCCATCGCCGCCAGGGACTTAGGAGCCAAATGCAAAGGGGTGGGGGATGCAAGGGGACTTGAGAGCCAGATGCGAACAGGTGGGGGCTGAGAGGGGATGCGAACGAGTGGGGGACTGCAGGGGATGCAAACTGGTGGGGGACGTGAAGGGGTGAAGATGGGGTAGTTGAGGGGCATTTTGCGGATAATTTCTATCAACTTCTAGGGGTATTTTTCATTGTTGGTCCATAGCTCCTCACTTGGAACAAAATTTCACTTGCTCCCAAAATTTGTACTAAGGGTTGTTCCACTCAAGGTTGCTCCAACTCCAAAAGTTTTGTAGAGTTAGCCTGTTTGACACAACTCCACCTACTACAACTACGAAGCTAAGAGTTAGAGCCATACCAAACAGGACCATAATAGCTGAACAAACTACAGATATGCTGTCTTCCACGATGTTCTTAAGCCTTCAGACAGATGTTGATAACCGACGCTGCTCTGTTCCCTTGAGAAATCATGCCCAATCTATCAAGAGAGCGCATATAGCAAAGATTACAGTATTAGGATCGTCAAGAGGAATTCCATGTAAGCATTTGAAAAATGGTCTAACATAAAGTCCGCATGGTAGTAAAACAAACACATAATTTGCAGGGGATTTTGCACCACCACTTGTGAACAACACATAAGCTTGGTGCCCACCCATCCCATTCATTCCAACAAAGATGGAAACAATTTTACATGCCTCTATACTACGCAAATGCTAGCTGCAGAATACAGTGACACTGGGCAAACATGTATACTATGCAAAGGAATAGGAAATCAGAACTATGCCAAATGTCGACCAATTGTAAATGATCACTGCAGTTACTCATATTATCTCTTCTATTGTCTATGCACTAATTTTCAGAATAAAGAACCACTGTTTCAGAAGAGAGAATATCAAAAATTCAGAACTATCAAAATATTGCACTGTAACATCCCCATTTTGGCTTGTGTTTCAAATGTAAGAAATTGAGGGTAAATTAAAACTTTTCTTACATCCTTGTGCTTTTGAACTTTTCTGAAAATTCTTGTAAAAGAATTTTGGAAAATTCAAAATCAAAACCCTCATTTATCAAGTCAACAACCTCCTTGGTCAAATCTTTTGTCAAACCCTTGGTAATAATTTTCCCTGGGTTCTAGGGTGCTTGGTAACACCTCTGAATTATTTCATAATTTTTGGAAATTATTTGAAATATTTTAGAGGCAAGTCAAACCTTGGTCAAACCTTTGAATTAGCCTTCTGGAATTTCTTGAGAAAACCCCAGTGCACAAAAATCTCTGGAAATTTTATGGAAGGTTAATCCTTAAGTCAGGAAGCTCCAGTTAAAATTTCATAAATTTTGGAGTTGATTTGATGCCTCAATTAAATCCCCAAAGTTTCAGTTCAAAAATCAAAACCTAATCTGGTTTGCACTGTTCATTGGACTCGAGTCAGGCTCGGGCTCGAGTCACTTGACTCGGCCGAGCCCACTAATCGCACTGCACGGCGAGCGGCGCGTCGTCAGCCGTTGGATCTCCATCGCCCGGTCCACGTTTGCCCATCCAAGCGTCGACGCGGTCGCGTGATGACCCTCGGATAGAAATCGGACGGTGGCCGAGTCGTCGCCTTCCTCTCGCTCGCGGCGCAGCGCCAGAGCTCACGTCGAGTGTGGGTGGAGCTCGGTGCTGGTCACCTCGCAACGGTCTCTGTGGAGCATTTAATGCGCGCCGCCGCACCGCCCCCTCGCAAGTCCGCGCTCAGCCGCTCCGCCGCTCCTCTCCGCCGTGCAGGTATGGGCATCCGAGGCGAGCGCCGTACCCTTTGCTCCCCCTCGGCTACTTAAGCCCCCTTGCTCCCTCCTTGACCTCCCTTTCACCTTTCCGCAGCTCTTGTGTGCACTCTGTGTGTGTTTGAGCTCCAAAACCTCGAAACCACTTCGGCCGCCATTGTTGCCGCGGAGCTTCTCGGTGAAGGCCGTGTTCCGTGGTTCCTGGCTCCCTCCTTGCTCCTGCACCTCCTCTCACCTCGGTGGTGCTTAACAACCGCTCCTTTTCGTAGCCGGCGGGCGCGGGATTTTGGATTTCCCAAATCGGCCGCGAGCACACTTCTTCGTCTCGGTGCGGTGAGGCCTTCTCCTCTAATTCCTCCTCTCGGTAGCATCGGTGGGTGGTATGCGACCTATCTTGATCACGCGGGCTCCTTGTTTTGGCACAAGTGATCTTCCTCGTTATCGCCATTGTTGCCGCCGCGAGCTTCGTCGTCGGGCTGCCGGTCGTCCTCTGCACCTCCGCGTCTCGTAGCATCGCCGTAGTCCCTAGATGCTCGTACCGCTTGGTTGAACTGCCGCGGAGCTCCTTGTCGCTTGTCGTCGTTGCCGTCTTTTACCGCCGCCGCCGTCGCCGCTCGCTCACCACCCGCTTCGGTGTGGGTGGTACCAGGAGGGCGCAATGCTAATGCGCACCCATTCCCGACATTCACTCCGACCGCCGAACCTTTGGTCGCCGATGTTTTGCCGGCGAAGCGTCGGGCTGCGTTGTCGGACGCGCTGGCACAGTGCAGCGCCCATGCGACGTGGCTCTCTGTGAGCCGTCCAAGTTTAGATCTACGGTCCACAGCAGCTGCCTCCCTCTCGCGCGCGTAGATTCAAACCGCCGCGCGTGGTCCAATCTCCGCCGTTGGATCTTGATCCAACGGTGAGCCTCTATGGGTTCTGTGCGTGTGTGCTGTGCGCGCCGTGCGCGTGGGCCGTCCAATCCAGGATCGACGGTCCATGATCAGCCACGTCGTAATGGCATTTATGAGTTTCCCGAAAGCTTTATTTGCAAACTGAAAAATGTATTAAACTTCAAAAATGCATAACTAATTCATTTTAAACCCAAATCGGTTGATTCAAATTTTGTTAGCTTTAGTTTGAACTGTACTTTAATCTAAAAATGAATAGGAGTTTAGTTCGGCTCCAGAAAACATATTTTAAAATTAGTTTAGAAATAGGTTCTACTTGTTATTCTAAAATTGGCAATTAACTTGTAAATTGCATAACTAATTCTCTGAAAATCAATTTTTAGTGAAACCAATTTTGTTAGCTTCCTCTAATAAACTACTAAATGATAAAATTGGTTTTAGGCATGTTACTGTTTTTAACAAGATTTCACATGCAATTTAATTTTGTTCATTTTCATGACTTGAAAAATCATAACTCTTTCAATATAACTCCAAATGACCCAATAATTTACATGTAACCTTATAATACCAGTAGCTAACTACCATAAAAGTTCCAGCTTCAAAATCACTCTAGAAAATATTTTATGAACAGTACTAATTAAGTGTAGCATTTTGGCCGAAAATGAGTATTTAGATCATATCATTTTCTTCACTAATCCTTTTTAGTTAGTTCTTGTTCCTAAGGTTAGATAGGACCTTAGACTACCTTGTGTATAAATTTTGTCGCATTTGGATAATTTTTGCTTGCTCTTTTGTTTAAGTGTTGCTCGTCTTATTGGTTGTTCTCGCTTCTTTTTGCTTTTCGCTTAGGCTTCGACATTTGCGGTAACCCCGAGAACGACCCTCAGCAGCCTATTGAGCAACAAAGAGCGCTGACAAGCAGTTTGATCATTTCCCATTTGATCCCATTACTTTTAAAGTCTAATATTTTGTTTAACTTCTATGTATGCATTGCTATTTTGTTGTTAAATTGATTAGTTAATCCTCTAGTTGCATAATCTGTAGGTAAATGATTATCCTCTACTACCTGAGCCTAGGTTATTCGCTGTGATTAGAGTTCGTTGGATGAGCTCTTGTCACTTAGTAGATTTTCGGAGAAATATTGCTTAGCCATGCCTAGTATCGGTAGTATTGGGCGATCATCGACTTAGTCGGTGATCTTGATCACACAAATGCTATTATTATTCCATTATGTCCAACCCTTGTGTTTTACCATTTTGCAAATCAAAAACTGAAAACAAAAATTATATGTTGGCTTGGGCACAATGGTATGTTGGGTGATCTGTTGGGTGTGATTGGAATGGTGCCTAAGTCCCTAAGGACCGAGTTACTTGTGCCATTGATCCAAGCAATTGTTGCGTGCTAACCACGCGAGGGGGATATGGAACCTCTCTTGACTAAGTACTTTGGGAGGTGTTAATTATGAGCTGGTCGGTGGGTGTGTTGAAACTGTGTGTGTGTGCATTGTGGTGTTTGGAGGGGGGGCATTAGCAGACCGGTTAGGCTGTTTAATGTGTCCTTCTCCCGTGGGTTGCAGCTCTTAATTAGCATCGTCCATTGGAAAGCGTCTTGTTAGACTTAGCCATGCCTGCATACCAAAGGAAGTATGCTAACCGTGGTCGTGGAAAGGCGGTCTATCGTGTGGGTACATTGGTACACCCTGCAGGTTAAAACTATTCGAATAGCCTCGCCTTAGGTTATGGACACGCCGTTATTTCCCGCAAGAACTAGACTACAACCTTTAAAAACTTAAACTTGACATGGGTGGTATGAAGGGTGCTTCATGCTATTGTTGTGGTGACTATGGGTTAGTCACTTCTAGGTTGGTGTTGTCATCTATCTATTGTTATAATTGTCTCTCTTTATTTGAACAATAAAAGTTAATTGCGAACTTGCTTTGAATCTATTACCCTATTGCAAATGAAAACTTGCTTTATGCTGAAAATAAGTCCAGAGCCTCATCCACTTAAATAAAGCTTGCATGTAGTTAATTATAGTTCTGTTATCTCACACGTCAGTCTATGCAGTACAAAAACAATTTTTGTACTCATCCGCTTTGCTTAATATTAATTGTTGCAGAGGAAGAAGGTGAGCCCCAAGGGCCTCACTTTTGTGAGTCAAGGCGCGCTGCTTTGGGACGATTAGCTTGGCGGTCCGGTTGGTTGCCTTGTGGGTGAAAGGCACACCGATTGGCTTCGCTTATCGCCATCTTATGGCCATTTTGCTTCTTTGTGTATTTATCTATTTGTATGTCTTTTAGTCAAGCGACTCTCTTTGTACTAACTCTCTTTATATTATGTATGTCTTTAAGTTATTGTTGTGCTTCGTTCTATGTGAATGAATGGAATTGATGCATGATTTTGTAGCGAGTGTGTATATCTGCATTTAGGAAGTATATATATCTCGAGGCTTGGTTTATTTGATTTGTAATTGTTAGGACCAATTGGATGGTTAAACAAGACAAGCCTAATAAACCGGGTCCTCACAAAGTTGGTATCAGAGCCATTCCGACCGTAGTAACCCAAGCTTGGTCGTCCTTAGGATATTTTGGAAAGCTTAATTTCAAAGTATCAAATGATTTATGAAAGCTTAAGTAAGTTCTCCGATTTTACTCCTTACCTATCTTAGCTTTCTATCTCACCTTGCTCTAATTTAAGTTTTAAGAGTTGTTTTCCTCCCCTTCCCTCCAAAGATAGTTGTTATTAATTAATTGGGTTTTGGGGAACCAATGAGTTTGGCAAATTGAAGTGTTAGCTGCCCTCTACAAGGTTTTGAAGCTTCCGAAGTTGAAGATTTCAATTAGGAGGCTTGGATGCGAAATCTGGACAGCGAGCATTCGATTTCCGGACAGCAAGCTCAAAGGTTCTAACTAGGGTAGAAAATGAGAGGTTAATCAATTAAAATTTGTGGGAACAAAAGGGTAAGATGTGATACTAGTTAGCTAAGTATCTAACACCTATTTCGCTGATTTAACCTTGCTCTCGAGTAGTGTTAGACTTGTTGCAAGGTGCTGAGATTTTTATCTTCTCACACTATTACTCGTTCATTCAATACGGGTTAATGGCATTGAGAAGTTGAGCTTGGTTTGGAGTTTCCTTGCTGTTTTGGAACTTCTTTGGAAACATTTAAAGTTTGTTTACTTGCTGTTTTTGGCTTTCGGTTAGGGTGATATCTCATTCCCCTAATCATTAGCTTTTCGCTTTCATCAACTTCTAGTCTTAGTGTTTTGGTTTCTAACCTATTTTTCCTTGAACCAGATGGTCGGAAGTACTCGAGCGGCGTGGTCGCGAAATGTTTGGATGAGGAGCTCCCGCCTCCTCCGACCATGGTCGAGGTCCTTCTTCGATCGAGCGCAACCGCTCAGAGGACGAGGAGGGTCTGCTGGATGTTATTGCGCGCAACACCTCCGCTCGACCGGTGCCTCGTGATCCGCAGGCGGGGCGGACATCGCCTCGTGGGGTTTGGCCGAGTTTCTTCGCACTCACCCCCACGTTCTCCGTGTCCGAGGACCCATTGACGCGGATGATCTGCTACGCCGAGTTGAGCGAAGCTCGACGTTGCTCGCTCGACCAGACAGGGCACTCCTTGCCTCCCATCACCGCAGGGGCACTCTCTGTGGGAGAACTTCTTGGCCATGCACCGCGGCCACACCGTCTCTTGGGATGAGTTCGGACGGCGTTCCGCCGAGCTCACGCCCCGCCGGCTTGATGAAGTCAAGAAGAAGGAGTTTCGCGCTCAAGCAAGGGCGTAAGTCGCTGATGGAGTACTGCACGAGTTCAACCACTTGGCTCGTTATGCTCCATCCGAGGTGGCCACCGATGAGGCCAAGCAGAGAAGTTCATGGAGGGCTTGTCCGAGGAGCCGCAAGACAAGCTCTCCATTGTGGACTTTGTTGACTTTCGTGCCTTGGTGGACAAGGCCATTGTTGCCGAGCACAAGGCGAAGGCGTGGCGAGTCCCGCAGCGCAAGTGGGAGGCCCAATGTCCGCATGTCGGCCTCTCTCGTCCCGTGTCGGGCCTACCCTGGGCCCGCTCGTGGCTTCACTACCACCGAGGCCGCCGGCACCAGCTCCTCGCCCTCCGCGGGCGTGCCCGATCCACGGCGCCGCGAACCAGCCAGGTGGCTCCCGCAATCCGGCCGCCGGGTCACTTGCTTTTCATGCAACCGAAGGGCATTATGCCAATAGTTGCCCTAACAGATCGAGCGACCCCTCGTCCTAATGGAGGACGCGGGCGGGGAGGTGGTCCTCCCGTGATCGAAGGTTGTCCCCGCTACCCAAGGCGTGGGTAGTGGCCGCCAACCTCATCTCCGCGGAGGAGGCACAGAGGCACCGACGCCGTGTTGGGTACCCTTCGGTTAACTCTTTCCTCGCTACGCTTTTGTTTGATTCAGCGCATCTCATTCGCTTGTTTCGAGTATTTTGCCGTGGTGGGGGTCTTGGTTTACTCCATTGTTGGTTCCACGCTCATTCGCTCTCCGGTTCGGAGTTGAGGGTCGAGTCCGAGTGTAGGGATGTCCCCGTTGAGATAGAGGGGTAGGATTCTTAGCAAACCTTATCCTCCTTCGATCGCGAGCTTAGATGTAATCCTAGGCATGGATTGGTTGTCTCAAAGACATGGGACAAATTGATTGCGCTAGAGGCTCATCTACCTCACCGATCCTTCCGCGAGCAGTTCGCTTTTAGCCAAGTCGCAGGATCCACATCTCTTCGCGCTTGAAGCGAAGCCACTCTAGATATTAGTGAAGTCCCAGTGGTATGTGACTTTGTTGATGTCTTCCCCGACGACCTTCCAGGGATGCCACCAGCTCGAGACCTCGAGTTTGTCATTGAGTTGGTTCCTGTATCGCCCGATTTCAAGAGGCCTTACCGGATGGACCCAATTGAGTTAGTGGAGTTGAAGAAGCAGCTGGGTGAGCTTCAAGAGAAGGGTTTCATCCGCCCTAGCTCATCTCCCTTGGGATGCTCAGCAATCTTTGTCCCGAAAAAGGACAAGACGTTGTGCATGTGCGTTGATTACCGTCCACTTAATGAAGTAACGGTAAAGAACAAGTACCCTTTGCCCCGTATCGATGACCTCTTCGATCAATTAACTGGAGCTCGAGTCTTCTCCAAGATTGATTGGAGAGTGGGATATCATCAAGTTCGGATTCGACCTGAGGGTATCCCAAAGACGGCTTTTTCTACTCGTTATGGCTTGTACGAGTATACCGTCATGTCATTCGGCTTAACCAATGCTCCGGCCATGTTCATGAACCTCATGAATACGGTGTTCATAGAGTATTTGGATAGGTTCATTGTGGTCTTCATCGATGATATCCTTATCTACTCCAAGAGCGATGAGGAACACACCGAGCATTTGAGGCTTGTGTTGGGCAAGCTTCGCGAGCACAAGCTGTATGCGAAGTTCAGCAAGTGCGCATTCTGGTTGAAGGAAGTAGCCTTCTTAGGCCATATTCTTTCAAAGCGGAGGCGTGAGCCGTGGATCCTAGCAAGATCGACGTGCTTTCTTGAGTCACCACTTCGGTCACCGGTTCGGAGTTTTCTTGGTTTAGCGGGATATTATCGCCGCTTTATCGAGAACTTCCAAGATAGCGAAACCGATGACGGAGTTGCTCAAGAAGGACAAGAAGTTCTCGTGGTCCGCTGATTACGAGGAAAGTTTCCAAGCGCTTAAGAAGCGATTGACCACCGCTCCCGCTCTTGTTCTCCCGATGTCGTCCGAAGCTTCGATATCTTTTGTGATGCTTCGCCGAGGCCTCGGTTGTGTCCTTATGCAAGAAAGCAAGGTAGTGGCATATGCATCAAGGCAATTGAGACCTCATGAATTCAACTATCCTACCCATGACTTGAGTTGGTCGTGATTCATGCACTTAAGATCGCGCGACATTACCTAATCGGTAATCGCTGTGAAGTGTATTCGGATCACAAAAGCTTGAAGTATTTGTTTACCCAACCAGATCCAACCTCGTGCAAAGGAGATGGTTGGAGTTGATCAAGGACTATGACATGGGTATTCACTACCATCCGGCAAGGCCAATGTCGCTATGACGCGCTTAGTCGCAAAGCGCATTGCAATGCATTGTTGCTTCAGAGCATCACCCCCTTCCGAGGAGTTCCAGCGTCTCAACTTGGGTTTGGTTGAGCATGGTTCCTCATTGCTTTGGTTGTACAAACCAACCTTGATGGATCGGATCAGTGCCGCTCGCAATCGATGTTGGAGGAACCGCATTAAAGAAAATGTCAAGAATGGAACGACCAAGTGCTTCTCCGTAGATGAGCTTGGTGTCGTGAGGTTCGAGCAACGCCGTGGTTCCAAAGGACATGGAGTTGCGGGATTTGATCCTCCGCGAAGCCCACGATTCTCCGTTATCCATTCATCCCGGGCCACGAAGATGTATCGTGATCTCCGCCGAGGTTCGGTGGACCCGAATGAAGAGGGAGATCGCAAGGTTCGTTGCCAAGTCGACATGTGTCGCCGTGTCAAGGCCGAGCATCGCCGCTGGATTGCTTCACCCTTGCCCATTCCGGAGTGGAAGTGGGATTCGGCCGGGATGGATTTTATCACCGCCTACCTAGATCACCGAGGGCAATGATGCCATTTGGGTTATCATTGACCGGTTGACGAAAGTGGCGCATTTTCTTCCATCCAAGACCAAGATTCGCACGGCCACCTTGCGGAGCTCTATATCGCCAGATAGTGAGCTTGCATGGTGTGCCAAGACGATCATTTCGATCGTGGTTCCATCTTCACTTCCCGCCTCGCATAGCTTGCAAGAAGTTATGGAACTCGTCTTTCTTCAAGACAAGATATCACCCCAAACAGATGGTCGACCGAGAGGGTCAACCAAGTTTTGGAGGACATGTCGCGAGCTTGTGTTCTTTCCTATGGGAAGCACTGGAGAAGTGCTTGCCATTCGCCGAAGTTTTCTTATAACAACAGCCTTCCAAGCCGGTCCTCGGCATGGCACCATTTGAGGCCTTATAGGGGAGGAAGTGTAGGACCTCGTTGAACTGGTCTCGAGACCGTGAAAGACCTTTGTTTGGCCCGACTCGATTAATGAGGCCAAGGTCAAGTCCACTCATTCGTGATCGCTACGCACGGCTCAATCCGAGCAAAAGAGCTATGCGGATCGCCGTCGGCGTGAGTTGAGCTTTGAGCCCAATGACTTTGTTTATCTCAAGGTTTCTCCTCCAAGGGTCACCAGCGCTTGGTGCCAAGGGCAAGTTGGCTCCTCGATATGTCGGTCCCTACCGTATTATCGAGAAGAAGGGAGCCGCGCCTACAAGTTGGAGTTGCTCACTGCACTTCATGGGGTGGTACATGATGTGTTCCATGTGTCCCGCTTAAGAAGTGCCTCCGTGTTCCAACAGAAGAAGCTCGTTGAAACCCCGGATGTTCGTGAAGATTTGACCTATCGCGAGCACCCTGTTCGCATACTCGAGGAGGCTGAGCGAAGAACAAGGAACAAGACCATCAAGTTCCTTAAAGTTCAGTGGTCAAACCATTCCGAGGATGTAGACGAAACAATCTCCACCCTTGGATCTAGATCGGGCGATCGAGGGAGGTGGTGGCATTCGGACCACTCCGAATCCCCTCTTGATCCCCACCGTCGATATTAGATCCAACCGCGCCGCCCTTTTTGTTTTGAACTTAAAGGCGCGCAATCATCTTTAGCCGTCGGATTCAAATCCTGCGGTACCCCTTTTTACCGCGTACATTTAGGGCTTAGTCTTATTGGACCGTTGGATCTTAATCGTAGGGTCGCTGTCGTGGTGACATTCGGACCACTCCGGATCTTCCTTCGATCTTGACCGTAGAAAACTAATCTGACGGTACCACGTCATCCCATTAGAGTGACGTGTATCCCTTTTTGATTGGCCGTTGGATTTAAATCCAACGCCCCTCTTTGAATGTAACCTCCGGATTTCCGGAGGACTTCTTTTAATCTCAATCGTCCAACTGAGATCGCACGGCCCCTATTAAACGATCTCGATTAAATTATTTTAACACCTAATTTCATCGCAGCCGCCCATCTCTAATCGGACGGTTGATGTTCTTTTGGGGTTTTAGGAGGCGCGCGCGACTGCGGCTGCCAGCGGGGCCCGCATGTCAGGGAGTCGTCTTTCTTCCTCCTTGTCTCTGTGCGCCGTCGCCGGCTTCACGACCGGAGTAGAGGCATTATCCAAAGATAATGCAACTATTATTTGGATATTTAGCCCTATTTGGACACCTCATCAACTCTAGACACTTCCCCTTTGCCCTGTAGCTCAACATCTATATATATACCCTAGCTTTTTTGCTGCTGCCATTGTTGACCGAAGGAGCTCACCATCTTCTTTGCCGTTCCAGTGGAGTTTCTTGCTCCTACCCTTTGCTTATCCATCCTAGATGCTTGTTTCACTTTGTGATATGAGCTTAGCATCTTTTGTAGGTTGAAACCGGAGGTTTTTCTCTCTCTTGATCATAGTCGGTTTTCAGAGCCTTCGGTGTTTATTATATCCTAGTAAGCTAAGGACTTAGTTCTTGTCATCTTAAGCACACTAAGGACCTCTGTAGCTCACATGAATCTTTCACTTGTACCCAAGTAGCTCCAACCTTCTTTAAACTGAAAAGTTGTTTTTATAACTTTTCGGTCTTTCATATCGTTTTCAAGTTCTAGGGTTTCTCCTGTCAACTTATCATCCTGTTTAGGTCTCAGTTGAACCCTAGTAGCATAAGCACTGGTTCTTTTGATTCTTGTTGTCTTCTACTTAGTTTTATAGTAGAGATCTATTTCTGTCATCTGTTGTCGGCTTAACCGACAACTTTTGTATTTCGTTAGTTTCTGTAACTTGACCGATTAGGGTTAGGTTAAGGTTAGCCTGGGGTATTATCTACCTTAAAGATTGGACTAAGCTTCAATTTATGATCTTTTACTTAGTCTATTTTCAATCAACTCGAAATCTGCAACCTGCCCTGTTTTCCATTCTTTTCAAAGTCTGAAAACTATAACTTTGTCCAAAATTCTAGTTTCTGTCATTCAAAAGCAGTAGATGACAAAATGGGTTATTATCTTTATTAGGGTAAGTATGATTTAAGCATATTGTTAATTGTACATTACCCTCTTGATCATACATCTTCTATTCATTTTTATTTGCTGCCAGTTTTCATATTCATTGGATTTTATTGTTTCTTTTTAGAATCTGGTTCTTCTGAAGTGTTTGATTCTAATTCTGAGCAACCAGAGCCTGCACAAGAAGTATATTATTATCAAGGCAAGCATCCTCTCTGCATCATGTTGATCCCAAAGTTTTATACAATAGATTTTTAAAGTACAGTGACATCTGTTGCATGCTAATTTTCTGAAAATACAATTGTGATCTGTTAGTAGTTAGTTATGACCTAACATTGTGGATTACCTCAATTATAACCATACACTCAAACTTAGAGTAGTATTGTACACTATAACGTTTAATTTCAGAATTTTGCTTAGCCATGCAGTCCATAGAACGTTAGAGTTTGGCAAGATTTTCTTGTCAAACAGGGGAGCAACAAATAAATTTCAGTCATTTTAACTCTTTGTCCAGTTTCTTTAAATCAAAACTGATTTTAAATCTTAAACCAATCTGGACAAGAGGAAGCTAGTGATGGTGCCTTCGTGCACGAGATTGGGAAATGTGGTGGACTTGTCTGGACCGAATAAGGACTGAACTCTGACTATTCAATTCAAGTCCCAACGTGCTTCCACACGCGGTGTATGGGCGCTGTTTGGTTAAGTAAAGGGTTAATACTATTGAGTTGGAGACAGGGGAGTAAGGATATGTGTATTGATCTTGTATGGCATAGATGCTCTGGTCTTCGGGCTGCGTTGTATGCCATGTGAGTTTTATATCAATATCGATGTTCTTAGAAGGGTGAGGGCGTATTTGTGTTCCATCGCATGTACGCATTACCTTAAAGATGCCGATTGCAATCTAGTATGGGTAGCGAACCCATTCGATTTCTTTTGTTTGGGTCGGCATTCCCGACGCAACATGTGTGCCCTGTTAGCGGATGCTATCACGTTGTTTAAGCGAGATCGGTTCACACATGGGTATCCAACTCAATAGTGTCACTTGTTGAAAAATACCAAATCTTAGTTTATCTACCGGCATACCAAAGGTTGTGTGCTATTATTCCGAGGCTTACTGCCAACTTAGTCGTGTGGGTAAAGTTGTACACCCTGCAGGTATTAAACTATTCGAATAGCCGTGTCCACGGTCATGGACGATAACTTGAGTTGATGTCACCTGTATAGAATTTTGTTTTCAACTACTGTTTGGGTTTTGATTATGCATGAGGGAATTCATGCACTGTACTGCTTATGTTTATATTTCCTTTACTTACTGTTTTACTCAAAGTTTGATTTATTAAATTGCTTTATCAAAACCTAGCACTTGTAGGTTAGGAAATATTGCTTTATGCAAGATGAACCATTATGCCATCCTGTTGTAACCTTATGCATGTACAAATCTAAATCCTTTGTATAGGTTCTAACAAACACCTTCTTTTCTTAGTTTGTGTAAGTCTTGCTGAGTACCTTCCGTACTCAAGGTGCTATAACCTATTGTTGCAGGTGAGGACGGTTATCTTTATGAAGTCCCCGTTAGCGCCGATCAGGGTGACGCTAACGAGTGAAGCTATTTCTTTCCTCCACGCAATAGCCTGCGGGTGATGGGGCCATTGGTGGTTTTGTTGTTTTATTCTGCTTCCGCTGTCAGATTTTGTTAGTGACCCGGAGTCACTCTATATTGTAGTACTAAACCGAAAAATTGTAAGCTTTTGTTTAATTATGTAAATGTATAACTTGTATGTGTATGATGCAATGTTGTTTAAGGATATATGTGCAATGGTCACTGATCCTGGGAACCATTGTGAGACATATATCCGGGATGCCTAAATATCGGGTTTGTTACTTGTTAAATTTATGCTTCTAGCATGATCTTTAATAAAGGAACCGCACTGTTCCTTCATTAAGAATTGTGCTACGGTATAACTTTAATTAAGTACATTTCCAATATATAGGGGTCTCCACACTAAGGAGTCTAGATCCCATCAGAAGTCCAAGCATATACTCAGGCGCTATCATCTTATTCGCGATATTGTGGATAGAGGAGATGTAAAGATATGCAAAGTACACACGGATTTAAATGTTGCTGATCCGTTGACAAAGCCTCTCACACAGCGAAAACATGAGGCGCACACAAGAGCTATTGCTATTAGATTCTTAAATGATTGACTCTAGTGCAAGTGGGAGACTGTTGGAGATATGCCCTAGAAGCAATCATGGAGATGATTATATTTTGTTATGTTCATAATTTATTGGATAATATGTTATCTTGTTTCTTGAATAATATCGTTAATATTTATTATCAAGTATGTAACATGATTGTGAAACTCTATATTTATCTTTGCGATGGTTATTCTAAAGCGATCCCTAGTCGAAAACATATGAGGACACATATGAATAGACTAGCATATGTATTAGTTGATGATCATGTTTCACGGATCATAGATATAGAGATATCAAACCAATAATATGACACATATTAGTGAACATGGGGTTGGATCGACCCACCATGAGACATTGCGAGAACGTTGTATTCTTCTATGTCATCAGTTGGTCTCATTTACAATGCGTATGCTATATCCTTAGACTTGAGATCGTCGCATGCACTCAAGATGTATAGTGACTTACTTAGGAGTTGCCAAACACTACTCCGTAACTAGGTAGTTATAAAGGTAACTTTCGGGTTTGTCATGATACATGCGTCGAGGCATGATCGATCAAGATAGGATTTGCCCCTCCATGCAACGGGGGAGATATCTCTAGGCCTCTCGAGTAATCGGATTCCAGAAATGCATGGCCATGCTATTCGTGGTTAAAGAGTTAACCATAGTCGAGGAATTCGAATCACGTGATCGAGAAAGAGTGGTCGAGCTAACCAACAAGGATGGCACGTACTCGCCTTGAGTTTGACCGATATCGTGAGGCAAAGGGAAATACATATGAGATTTGTTGAGGTTTGTCCGATGTGATCTTTACGTATACTCGGGAGTCGACATGTCCTGCTAGGGGCCACTACTGATTAGTGGACGAGTAGGAGTACTCGGGCCATGTCCAAGTGTACGTGAACCTATAGGGTCGCACGCTTAAAGGGCCGGGACACGTTTTGGATGGTGATCCGAATTCTTATGGGCCACGGGTTCCTAATGGGCTTTAAGCTCGAGACCCATTATGGATGCCTATATATAGAGGGGAGGTGGCATAGGGTCAAGAGTGATTTTTCGGAATTCCCGAAACCCTAGCCACCACACCTCCTTCGCCCAAAACCGCGTAGCCGGCGCGTGGTGTTCCTGCCCCATATGCGTGGATACCTTGGAGGCGTTGCTGCGAGGCTTCAACGCTAGGACGATCCGCAATTTGTGACGGCCACGAGGAGAACTTGGAGGAGGTGCAAGACTAGTACGACTACAATCGCACCAACACGCTACATTGACTCTTCTTCCGCTGCGAATCTGCGAGTCTAGTGGTAATCCCGTGATCTATTACTAGCAAAGGTTCCTTGATTGTGCGGTAGATTTTTGAATTTATGCTAGTGTAGCCTACCCGTGTTCCTTCAGTTTTTTCCTGGGCTGCCTTAAAGAAGAAGGTGAGGCGCACCGCGTCGAGTCATCCTCGAACGCTGGCGGGCAGAAGCTTGGAAGCTCCCTGTGCCAACTGAGCCGAGCTTAGTTCTCACCATTACACTAATGTGGAGCGTGAGGTATTGTTGTCGAGTCACCGAATTTGAGCAAATTAAAAACAGATTCTTAACTTTGTAACTTGCCCATGTGTTGAATCAAACCGTTCGAAAATGACATTACATAAAATTATATTGTAACGCAAACCGTCCTTACATGAATAACTAGTGGTTTTTCGATGCAAGCTGGTACCAGTAATCCTATCATCTTTATAGGTTAAATCAAACACGCGCCAGTTTGATCATGTACCCTTTGGCCGATCAGACCGCCGGCCACCTGACAGCAACTTCGGCAAAATACTAAACCATGAGTTTCTCTTCCAAACACCTCAACACCGATGCCAATTGTTTAACACTAAGAATATGACTATACCACATGGTCTCCACATATTTTATAGGTTTTCACTGATGAATAAGAACCATTACCCCTGATATATGTCGAATGATCATCATCATTGCGCAGCATTCGAACATATTACAATCAAATTATCGCAGGTTTGGTACAACACGTTCTTAGTAAGGTTTTGAAGAATGTAGGCGCGTTCCATGAGGAGGAAGATCATGCAATTTTGGATAGTGCTCTCTTGTTTCAAAAAAAAAATGGATAGTGCTCTGACTTCTTCCACACGGGCCGTTGCATGTTTTTGGATAGTAAATTTTGCCCTAGAATAATATCACACGGGCCGTTAGAAATATGTAAAGAATCGCAGGAAGAAAGTCGTACAGTTTTGGCTTTATTCAATAAACAGATAAGATATTATTAATAGGTCGATAGACATTGTTCAACATTATACATTGCATGGCCCCTGTTTTGCGCCTGCTTTTATAAATCCTCGTGTATACCCTACTAGTCCTATGATCAGTGGCTAGCATACACATCCACAACATTGGCATACACATCAATACAAAATTACATACAACATGAAACAAATATTCTACATAAACTTAAGCGATTACGTGGTTTACAATACAAGGGCCGATCGGCCAAATAAAAGTTTAAGTATCAGAAGTAATAGCGAAAATTTAGTAGATCAAAATCAAAAGTCCAACGGCATGCCTATCCAAACCCCTCAGGCAACTAAGTTACTGTTTGCTTGTAAATTCATTATTTGGTGTATGTAAAAGTTCAAAATCATGCTAAAAATAGTTTTCCCATACATAGACATGCTAAAATTATTATTTCATTTATTTTCATTATATTTTTGCAAAATATGGTTTTTTGGGATGTTACAATATTTGACAAAATCCATGCAAAATAATTTTTTCGGGACCGGTTTAAAATTTTACCGGGGTCCAATACAACTTATTTTCACTGATTTGAAAATTGGTTGAAATTTTGAACCCTGGTTCCATTTGGAGGAATAATGGAACATCATGGATAGTGCTATGGCTTCCTCCACACAGGGGCACTACATCGGGTTTCCCTGCTCAACGAAGATAAAGCCAATGGCCGGTTTAATCGCGCCTGGTTAGTCTGACCGCCAGCCCTAGGAACAAGAGACCAGTCTGACCGCCAACAACCGGCTGGTCAAACTGCTTCATATTTCCTGAAAATACTCTCTCTGGACTTTTCGCCAAAACTCTATTTAGTTTCACACCAAGTCTCTATTTTCAATGACACCTAGTGCAAACACACCCCGAAACACTCCCACATAAGTATGTAGTGCGCAATCCTCAAAATCCCATACCGCCAGTTTGACCGCCATGCTTAGCCGATCAGACCGCCGGCCACCTAACAGCAGCTTCGGCAAAATGCTAAATCAAGGGTTTTTCTCCCAAACAGCTTAACACCGATGCCAATTGTTTAACACTAAGAATAGGACTATACCACATGGTCTCCACATATTTTATAGGTTTTCACTGATGAATAAGAGCCATTACCCCTGATATATGTCGAATGATCATCACCATTGCGCAGCATTCGATCATATTACAACCAAATTATCGCAGGTTTGGTACAAGAAATTTTTGCATATTTGGCCCTGTAGCAATTTGAAATTTTAAAAATAGCCCCCTTCGAACGGAAATTTCAAAATAGCCCCAAATGTTGGTTCTATCATACACCGAGGGCGGCACCACCTACCTCGGCCGACGCAGAATGACTGCCGCGGCCGGGCGCGAACAGTTACCGCCGGCGCTGAGCGCAGCCCCCTCCCTTTGGATTTTTTAAAAAGGAAGAACAACTTAAAAATTCAAAAAAATTTAAAATTTAAATAAAATTTGGAAAATTTAGAATTTTTTAAAAATATTAAATATTATTAAAAATTTCAAAAAATAAAAATATTAAATATCTATTGTATGATGTTATTATTTTTTTGAAAATAAAAGTGTGGTGACAACGTTGGTTGGTCTGTTTGTTATTTTTGTAGAATATGAAGGGCACAAAATTTGTCAAACTCGCAATAACATTTTGTGATCGTCGTATATTGTTGTAGTGCGCTAAATTTCTAAGAAATTTTACGAGGACGATTAGGATAGTAATGAGTCGTAAGGAGGAAGGTAAATGATATTACTTTATGCTTGTTAAAAATGACGAGTTAAAGCATATTACTTTATGGAGCTTGTACAAAATACAATTAAAGGGGTGAGAACGCCACAGATTATGAAGATGGCCTAAAACAAGACATTGAAATGTTGGGGCCGAAATGTTGTGGTTCCATACTCTATATGCATCGCACAATTTTCTTCGCTATTTCGATTAGGGTTTGCGTAAATGAAAAAAGTAGGGTTTGCGCCTTGATAGCAAGGTATATTTGCGGTCTAGAGGAGGTTGTGGATATTCCAAATATGCTATATTTTCGCGTATACTCCGAAAACTATCCGTTAGACTCGAATATTTTGTTAACGCCAAACGCCAAAGTACAACAATGTCGCAAAAGCATACGTCATGTAATGCAGAGATACACGACAGTTGATCTATTTATGAAGGACTACGATACATAGATAAAGAGTGAACATTACAATCTTATTACAACTGGACTTCTACTTGGCAAGAACAAGAAATAATAGAAGAAATACCGCAAAACTAACTATGTGAAGTAATTTCTGAAGTATTTTCTCAACCCTTTCCATCCTTTCATCCAGTCTTTTAAGTCCGTTAGCTTCATTTTGCATTGGTTGATCGGAGGGTCGAGCCACTGGAGGAAATGCAGCAACACCACGAGTGTCTTCTTGTAAGGCAGCAATTTGCATTGCAATATCTCGAACTCATCGGCGCTTTCATCACCCCACCGCCAAAACCGGCATGTTGTGTTACAAAAGGAATTGCACTTGAAGTGAAAAAAGAACGTGCTATTTCAATGGAATTCATTTGGGATGATTAGGCAAGATTTACCGTAAGATTTGAACACTTCATGAACACACGGGATGGATTCGTTGGCGTATGCGAGGTGAACACATTTGTCGATCCTCGCAACGAGGGCACACGAGGTGTCGCGCAATGATTCTAATTGTCGCCACACGAAAGTTAGATGAGGCCAAAGACATGTTGTTATAGAATGAAAGAAAGGAGAAGAGGAAGTGAAGAGTGAGGTGAATTGCTGCCAAAGCATTCATATATAGCCTGTGGCTAAATTGCAATTGGGTTCAAGGATATTCGTGTCCGCGAGGTAGCTGGCCTGAGGAGGAATCATTTGGCAGTGTTGCGTGGTGTCTTTTAGATTTTGTCCCGACTCGTCGGGTCACATCACTATACAAAAGCTGACTCGTCGGGTCAATGACTACGCAAAAGCTGACTCGTCGGGTCACATCATCTGCAAAAAGTCGACTTGTCGGGTCACATCATTACGCAAAGTCGACTCGCTTCGTCACGCCATCGCGCAAAGATATGAGTTGGAAGAAAGGAGAAGAGGAAGTGAAGAGTGAGCTGAATGGCGCCAAATCATCCATATATAGCCTGTGCCTAAATTGTAGTTGGATTCAAGGAGAAGAGGAAGATAGGCTTGCACGAACCGTATACATTAGAATCAAAGACAGAGGCACATTACACGTGGTCACATGGCATACTAGTTCGCTAATTGCTTGAGTCATCCTTGCTACTACTACGGTACAGGTGGCGACACAAGCATCCGAACTATGTAAGTATACATGCCTTTAGGGATAGTAAAAACATGGCGGTAGGACGAAGGATCATTATTGGAATGGCCCGACCTACTACGAGGATCGGGCCATTTTCCTTCCTTGTGAGCTCGTGTTGAACTCCTCGCCGGCCTCTTTGGCCTTGGCCGCTATTTCCCTCTTTTTCGCGCCTCTCTCGCGAGCCTCGCGCCCCATGATTGCACGCCTCGAGATGAGCTTTGTCTCCCGACGATACGCCATTTTGCTCGCCGTTGTGGCGCTCGCCCTCCCGATCCGCGGGCCTTTGACATCCCACTCGTCAAGAGTCCACCGGTCATGTGGGTGGATCTCGTGGTCGATCCACTTGCGGTAGCCACATAGCGGATCCGGGACTACGGGTAGATGGGAGAGGTTGTTAGTGCATACTTCAAAGAGAAAGGGGATAAGAACATATCAGAATCGACCTTACCGCCGTCAATAGTCGCGTGTGTCCCAACGGCGGTCGGGATAGTCACAGGAGTAGTTCGCACAACCCCAGTAAGCATGCCCAGGCTTAGCCAGTGCTTAGACTTGAAGAACTTGCATGGGTCCATGCACCAGCAGAGGGGCGGCGTCTCCTCTCGGCGGGCCGCAGTCAACGCCGGTTGGAACGTTCGTGATGGGGTTGCGCAACGGGGCCTCACTACGGAGAGCTGCCATCTTAGCAAGCGCCTCTTGCTGGACCCGGGCCGCAGCAGCCCTTGCTTGGTCGTCCCGCTCCCCAGCAGCCTTTGCTAGTCCGCGGATCTCATCCCATTGCTTTGTTATCTTGTCCCATTGCTTCTTCTGTCTCTTGTCCATCCCGACGTGGTGAAGGAAGCTCTTGTGTAGTGTTGGGTTTGGTTGTGTAGTGTTCTCTCCCAGAGCAGGTCACCCCCTTTTATAAGCCCCGGGGGTGGTCACGGTATGGTTAAGTTCTGGTGAGTACCCTACGAGGTAGAGTGCTGTCTTATCTTTCTGAAAAGTTTCTGGGGCGAGGCAGAGTGATGTCTTGTCTTTCTGAAAAGTTTCTGGCGAGGCAGAGTGTTATCTTGTATTTCTGATAATTTTCTAGCGACGCAGAGTATTGTCTTGTATTTCTGAATAGTTTTTTGGCGAGGCAGAGTATTGTCTTGTCTTTCTAAATAGTTTGTGGCGTGACGCAGAGTAATCGCCTTGTCTTGCTAAAAGTTTCGCGAGGCGCAGTGTTGTCTTGTATTTCTGAAAAGTTGCCGACTCGTCGGGTCACGTCGCTGCCCAAAGCTGACTCATCGGGTCACGTCGCCGCTGCGCAAAGCTGCCCCGTGTGGTCTTATCGCTGCGCAGCTGCCCGTGGTCTTGTCGCCGTGCAAAGTCGCGCAAAGCCGCCCGTGTGGTCTTGTCGCCGCAAAGCCGCCCGCGTGGTCTTATCACTGTGCAAAGCTGCGTAAAGATGGCCCGTGTGGTCTTATCGCTGCGCAAAGCTACGCAAAGCTGGCTCGTGTGGTCTTGTCGCTGCGCAAAGCTGCACAAAGCTGAGCTGTGTGGTCTTGTCGCTACGCAAAGCTGCCCCGTGTGGTCTTGTCGCTGTGCAAAGCTGCGCAAAAGCTACCCCGTGTGGTCTTGTCGCTGCGCAAAGTTGCCCCGTGTGGTCTTATCGCTGCGCAGCCGCGCAAAGCTCGCTCGTGGTCTTATCGCCGCGCAAGTCGAGCCGCGTGGTCCGCGCCTCCGTGCTCGGCTATATAAACGCATGGACACACAGCCGGTCGATCATTCCCCTCTTTCTGAGGTGCCTCCCTGTCCCATGTGGTCAAAAAATTTATGTGTCCGTTGTTCGCACCATTTGCGAAAGTCGTCGTAACGGTAAGCTTATTTCAGCAACACGCGCACGGTTTTTACGGTGTGTTTTTGATGAAATATTGTCTTATTTTCGTCAAAATGGAGACGTTATACGTGTTCCACGGAAATGTGCGTTCCGGTCCAGACGGAGTGGATTTCTCCAGCTGCCAACATGCCTTGCTTAACATTCCCAGCCTGGCACACGTCGATTTGCTCGAGCTACGACGCTGCATTCGGCAGTTGTTCGATAGGCACGTCGCTAGGAATAAGATAGTAATAGAGGCGATCACCGCGAACACGGTTGTTCCACACGCACATGGTGTGGGGCCCGGCGAGGTGACCAAGGTGCCATGTGGGCACATCACATGGAGATTGTTAGCAATCCTCACGCCCGATCTATCGATGACCCATGGTGTATGTCCATTTTGTTTATCCAGTCAATCCTTTGGTGGGGCGCCGTTGAAGGAGGCGGCGCGCTCTTCTCCCCTCTCGCTTTGTTGACGATGGGAGAGATGTCGAGTGCTCCAAAGAGATGAAGATTCGTAGTTTCGAACCGAATGAAGGTGTCGACAAATGGAGCGGTGCTCGTGTTGATTGTCACGAGATTATTGATGGCATGTCCGATGGCACCGCCACCGAAGATGAGGCGAATTTTGACTCGCAATCCAAATGAGGATGAAGGCGACGGCCGGTGGGATCGTCGGTGGCATTGTTTCGACCGACACGGACTATGTTCCAAGTCGGTTGGATTGCCAGCGCCTCTTCCTTGTTCCGTCCCACGAGCACGGTCTCGTGGCCTTCGATGCGACACCCTACTTGTGGGCCAACAGCTTCCACACAAAGGCCGCCGCCAGCAAGCTATCATGAGTTTCGCGGTGAAGACTAGTCGGACTTACCGAAGTTTACAGTGAGTTCGGACATTGTTTGTTGTTGCTTTGAACTATGTAGGTAAGTCGCACTAACTATTATATGGTTTCCATTACCGCAGTCTAATCTCGACACGCATATAGTTAAGTGCGTGCATAGCTCTTGCCCCGCAAAGTTCGTGCGCAGAGATTCCTCGCGGAACGGCCTTCCGACATGGGCCGTTACGGTCACACGTGTGAGCTTCAAGAGCCATTGCAAATGCATCCGAATGTAACCTCTGCGCATATCGCGAGCATCGTAAGCCATGTAGTTGTCGCCGATTTGATCAAGCGCCCAAGGTCCTCATGGCTCACGAGCTAATACATTAGGGTATGCCGTTAGGTACAAGAAGGTATGGCGGGCGGCGGGATGTCCTCAAGGGTTGTACGGTACCTACAAGGAGGCGCACGATCTAGTCCCCGAATGCTTAAGCAAATTGCGGATACTAATCCGGGACATGTGTCAATAGGGAGGACAGGCCGACCGGTCGAACAAGCCACATTCCCTTATCCTTGATCGAAGTCTTTTGGGCATTTGGCCCGGCAGTCGTGGCTTTCTCCCACCGCCGTCCCGTCCCGACTATGGACGGTACTTTCTTTGCGGGAAGTACAAGGGCACCATTCTCACCGCTTATTGTCGATGGCAACGACGATTGCTCCCAGCTGCCTTTGCCATTGTAGAGAATGAGAGCACTATGAGCTGATTGTGGTTTCTAGCGAACATAAAGCAACATGTTGTAAGGGACCGACCGAATGTGTGCGCTATAACCGACCGTCATGTTGGTTGTTGTCCGCACGCCACCATGCAAAGACGGCACGAGCCCCCATTCCAATGGAACGACACGCGCACACGTTGGTGCATGCGACATCTAGCCGCCAACTTCCACACGCGCTCCGAGCAAAGACCTCATGAAGAAGTTCAAGAAGCTTTGCCTCGCAGTAACGAAGCGCAAGTTCGATGCCGTGTGGCGGGAGCTCGAGGTCGAACCGAGCGCATAGTGGAGGCTCGTGCCCAGCGCACCGCAGCGAGTTCGCGAGTGGATACGCTTGCATGCCCCGACTATGAGAAACGGTCCTTCTTCACGACACCTATGGTGCTCGGTACGGCATCATGACAACCAACATGTCTGAAGTCTACAACGGCGTGTTGAAAGGGGTTCGTGCCCCGCCCATCACAAACCGTTGTTGAGGTGACATGGAACCGCACGGCCGGTTACTTCACAATCGGGCAACAATGGCCAAGAAGCATTTGGACGAAGGAAGCAAGACGGAGGTTACCTCGCCTACATGGACAAGAAGATTACCAAGGCCCGATCCCATGTAGCTATCACAATGGATGGCGCCGAGGAAGTTCAAGGTCCGCTCATGGACAAATACGTTCGTGGCCACATGAGAGGTGACCGAAGCACGCTCGCACCATAGGCGATGCGGCGCTTGCACTTGCAATAAGCCTCAACTCCTGCAGCAAGTCTTGCTCGCACGTATATGCCGCATGTGTCGTATTTCACCAATCTTGTAACATGTATATGTCGGAGTACTATGACATACGACACCGTATGATACTTGAACGGAGAGTTCAACTCCTACGCGCCGAAGGCCACTATAGGGACATATGGCACGGAGTAGTTAAGTGGTCACCGAATGAAGCATCGCGACATCCGTGCCGTGGCAGCGTCGATCCAAGGCGCATCCGCAACGACATGGACGTGAGCCAACGTGGAGATCGCCAAGAGCAATAAGGTGTAGGCTATGCAAGAGTCATGGGCACTCATTTAGAACCGCCGAATAGGCCTTCTTCCTCCGCGCCACCGTATCCGTAAGCTATCCAAAGGTATTAAGTCATGTTGGTCGAGTGATGGCGGTGTTGTAGTGATTTGCATTGTAACTCAGACTCATCAGATGTAGCACACAAGCATACTAAACCCCAATCGCATCGCGCACGTCGTCATCGCCGGCGCTCACGATGGACTCGCAAGGTGAATATAACTCGGTACACCATGTCTCCTCGCGTGCTAGGGAACATGACCCACCCAAATTAAACAACAAATATGCAATTAGGTGACATCGAACCACCTCCTCTATTGCGCTATTTGGGCAATGCATGAAATGACGCAGCCAGCGCGTGGAACGCCTTTAGACCTCTCGGGATAGGATGCCCGGCGATGATGGAGACGCGCCTTCCACCCACGCACTGGAGGGGGAACAACCGCACGGCCTCGCAACGGCAGCCGGTAATGAAGTCGACGCCTTACGTTGTCACGGTCATCTCCCCACCGAATCGAACGTGTGGGTCTCCGGCCGCCAACGATCAACCAGGGCGGAAAGAAGGCAAGCATCGATAAGGAGGTTCTGCCCCATGTTCATCATGCGAGCGAACGCAATCACTCCAGATTGACGAAGTCTTGGAACATACCGCCGCCCAACGGCCAAGTCTCCCTCGGTCCTCGCACCGAGTTGGCGGTCCATTGCCACCGATCCAAGCGTGATAAATGATGTCGGGCGCCCCATGCCTCCTCAAGAAGGGGTAGTATAAGACGGGCCATTGCCGCAAATAGACAACAAAGAAATGGTTAGTGAGATCTGGCACGACGTAACCTCAAAACCGCATTAAGGAAATTAATTAGGTATGTCATTGCCTAATGTAATCACAATGTCGAACGCCACGCGCTATAACGATCGAGCCGCGCGCTCGCTCATATATACGTAGCGCCAAATGCATAAAGAAAGACCATGTGACGCGATGTGACTTCAACGTGATTTAAAGAGAAAAACAAAAAACTTTTGCTTTCTTGGAAAGCCACGCGCGCTGAAGGCCCTCGCCGCATGCGCATGCGGCGCATAACCGAGGCGCCACCGCCGCGAATACGGGGCTCGCTGCCGCGCGCCAGCATGCGACACGCGCCGCATGAGCCGAGGCGCCACCGCCGCGAATAAGGGGGCCGCTTGCTAAGCTTCGTGCATGCGACACGTGGCGCTACGAGACGAGGCGCCACCGCCGCAATTAGGGGTTGCCGCGCATCTCAGATATGCGCACGCACTGCCAGAGACGAGACAAATATGAAGCGATATGACTTCGACGTGATTTAAATTATTATTTTTTATTAATTTGTTTAAATAATATATTTTTTTCAAATATTTAAAAATTTTAAACTATCATTAATTTTTTTAAAAAAAAATTCCTCCATTTTTTTCCTATTTTTCCAAAAAATCAAAAAGTGGCGTCACTACCGCGGCTGGGCACTGCCCGCCGCCTCAAGAGTCGCAGAGGAGCACTGCTTGGGCTATTTTGTAAATTACGATGGAATAGGGCTAGTTTTGAAATTAAATTTTGCTACAGGGCCAAATACGCAAAAAAATTCTTGGTACAACACGTTCTTAGCAAGGTTTCGAAGAATGTAGGGGCGTTCCATGAGGAGGAAGATCATGCAATTTTGGATAGTGCTCTCTTGTTTCCAAAAAAAAAAAAAAAAACGGATAGTGCTCTGACTTCCTCCACACGGGCCGTTGCATGTTTTTGGATAGTAAATTTTGCCTTAGAATAATATCACCATACAAAATATGTAAAGAGTCTCAGGAAGAAAGTCGTACAGTTTTGGCTTTACTCAATAAACAGATAAGATATTATTAATAGGTCGATAGACATTGTTCGACATTATACATTGCCCGGCCCCTGTTCTGTGTCTGCTTTTATCTGGGAAAGATGTTCTATAAAAAGCCAGACGACGGTTGACAACTCACCGCCACTGTCGAGCCTCTTGGCATGGGACTCCCTGTTGCATCGGTTGGCTGCGTAAACTAAAAAATCCGTCCACATATTAAGCAACACATTCACTGCATCTTCCCTATGGAGAAGTACATCAGCGATCTTACGTGCATACTTGAGCCGAGGATTTTTTTTGTAATCGGTCTTCTCCGGATGGTCAAGTACGAAGCAGGCAAGCTCATCCTTTGTCTGCTCGACCCTAGAAAATTTCTTGAGCACAGCGCAGACGTTAGTCCTGCCTTCAGAATTGATGAGGCCCTTACGATAGTCTTCGCACTGTTGGTCCAGATTGTCGCAGGTTTTCTGGTACAACCAGTTTTGAGGAAGTCCCGGTAGCATGTAGGGGTGATTCACGAGGAGGAACATCATGTAATTGGATAGTGCCCTGATCGCCTCCACACGGTCAACTGTATCAACTGTATCATGAGCCCCGCTTCGCTTCCTGCTGGCGAGGAACAAGTCGGTGGCGATGTGCCAGCTAATAATGCTCTCGTGGAAGTCAACGCCGTGCCAGTCGTCCAACTTTTTGTCCAGCCCAGGGTACATCTTCATTGCCAATTCACCCCACTTATACCTGACCAAGCCCATTGTGTTCAAATCCTTCAGCAAGACCAGCCCATCCAAACGCTGTGTACGCTTCTTGACCTTCTCGGGAATGACGACGGTCCACGAGTAGTACCACCTGTCCCACCACTCACTGAACCCCAGCATCTTGGCGAACTTGCCAAGCCGGCGACTCGTCGGATCGAGCTGTCCAGTTGTAAAGTGCAGCATGCTGTACTGCCCCATGGTGCCCGACCGCCTCCTTGAGCTTCCCGTCGTGATTTTGGCAAGCCGGCGAAGAGGAAGAAGTGCACGACGAAGCCGATGCCACCTTCCAGTGCAAAGAGCTGCATGCCGAAGCCAACTCCATCGCGTGGCGCACAAGAAGGGAAACGCCCAGCTCGACCCCAGTGCGCTCAGCAGCGATTTCGTCTCCAGGACGAAGGCGCCACCCAACAAGACGTAAGTGATGGCAACATCAACTCCGCTGTGACCTTCTTTGCCACTGAACTGAAACAGCAACAGCGAGGCGACGATGGCGAGCGGTGCGACAACACGGATGCAGTAGCCAAAACAGGAGTGGATCACGTTTGCCTTGGTGTACAGGATGTCGTACATAAGGGAGAGCTCCATCTCCATCACCGTCCACATGCCCTCGCGATCACGCCTAAGGTCCAAAATTATTTTGGTGTCAGGGTTATCTTCTGAAACCACCTCTTCCGGGTTACCTGAATCCATCACGGAATCAACTATCCCACGCTTGCAGATATGAAACAGGGAGTGAGCGCGCTGCAGAAGGAATTCTTCATCGACGTCCTGAGCCCCCCTCAGGTACCCTTGATGCTCAGTGTAAAAATGTTGATGATGTTTGTTACGTGGTGGCAGCACCTTGAGAGAGCTCCGGATGCTGCTGAAGTTGGCGCACCAGAGCGCCCATGTCCGCTCGCCGTACTTGAGAACGCCGACGACCAACATCAAGACTGCGGCCAGAACGACCAAGGAACCGCTGCCCGCGATGTGCTTGTAGAGGATATATACGGTTCCCAGCACCTGCACCACGAGAGTTATAAAGTGGCGCTTCCAGAGTTTGTTGTCCTCGAGGGCGTAGGCGGTGATGTTGTCCGGGCCGCCGAGGTGCAGCAGGAGGAACGGCGCCCAGAACGCAACGAGCTGGTGCTCGCGCGGAGTGCTGCTGAAGGAGAGCTGGCCGACGGCGTATATTGCGGTGGAGTCGGCCAGCTGGTACGCCAGCCAGAGGAAGAACCTCGGCACAGCGTAGTCTTCACGGCGACGGATCCCGGCGAAGAGCAGGAGGACAACCTGAAGCGCGAGGCTCAAGAGTACCAGGATCTGGGTCTCCCACTCATTCCAGAGGTCCATCGGCCCTCTAGCCATTGTTGCGAGCTCAGCACGATCCTGCAATAACTGTACGTAAAATCAATATTGACAAGTAAAGAAAGTAGGGGCGCGGCTTAATTACATTGAGCTAGAAGATCACAAAGATGCCGTGGTACCTTCCAACTTCCAAGTGATCACCAGTACGTACGACACTGGTAGCTAGAGAGTAAGTACAGAGCAACTGGTAGTGATCTGTACCTAGAAGATCACACAGATGCCGTGCTACCTTCCAACTTCCAAGTGATCACCAGGACGTACGGCACTGCGCGCTAGCTAGAAAGTAAGTACAGTCAGATCTGAGTCAACATGCGATTGACTCCCATGTTGAAGTTGCTACTAAGAAGTACTAACAAGGAGTACCAACTAGCTATCAGCTTTCAACAAGAAGCCAAAGGAACAAGAAATTAAGAATACAAATGGTAAGGAATCACGCATGTGCTCATTGCATGTGGGCGTACGTGCTTGCATCTCTCAGATCAACTCATCGTTAGGTAGCTTGTCAATACAAAATTTGGGATCACGGGATTTGGTAGATAAGTGCAGTTTCAAACATGTGCTTACTTGCCAACTTCATTGTGGATACAAGCGATAACTGATCGATCTGATCTAACTTGGTAGGTGACCCCAATGATGCCAAACAGGAATCACTACTGGAATCAGGCGCTTTGCCGAGTGTCCCAGGCACTCGGCAAAGGCCCAAATGCACTTTGCCGAGTGCCACACTCGGCAGACAACACTCGCCAAAGAAACCGCCGGCAAAACCTTCTTTGCCGAGTGTCTTTTCGACACTCGAAAGCTTTGTCGAGTGCCGCGACCGACCTCGGCAAAGAAAAGTTGCCGTGATGGCGAGGGCAACGGTGACGCAGATTTGCCGAGTGTAAAGTGAAGACACTCGCAAAGCCTTCGCTTTGCCGAGTGTCGACGCATCGACACTCGGCAAATGCTCGAACTTTGCCGAGTGTCGCCGTTATGACACTCGGCAAAGACGTGAACTTTGCCGAGTGTTATGATCATGACACTCGGCAAAGTTGCCGAGTGTTATGACCATGACACTCGGTAAAGTTTTGACACTCGGCAAACGAGGTTCCCAGGTGCTCAGGATTGGTTACTTTGCCGAGTGCCTTGGTCATGACACTCGGTAAAGGCACCCTTTGCCGAGTGCAACACTCGGCAAAGTGACCAAAAATAGCACATTTTATTTATTTATTACTTTCCAACCAAACAATCATCACATTTATATCACCAACATCACATATATATCACAAACATCACCAACATCACATATATATCACAAACATCACATGTGTCACAATATATCACAATAAGTTCACAAGTAATCCATCATTCACAACCACAAGTGCCGAAAGTCGACAAATGAAACCACAAGTAATCCACAAATAACAAAGAAACTGTTCATGGCGACTGTCGGGGTGATGAGGCCCAAGATTCGATCCCAACGACTCTCCGAGGTGACGAGGCACATCATTCGATGCCGCCGATTGATTCTGCACAAAGGAGAAGAGATTGCATGTGTGAGACAAGATAAATATATACCATACATGACTAAAACATTCATACTCCACTAGGTTCCAAGTAGTGTTATGGTTTGATCCTAAGCATGAACATACAAACTAAAACATTCATACTCACAGGAGTAGTTGCATGAGGAGGTGGAGGTGGAGCGAATAGCCTGTGGCGAGGGTACACCCAGAAGGCGCCAAGACTTTGCATGTAATCAAACATCTCCGCTACCTCCGCCGCTCGGCCTCCGCTCGCCGCCATCCTCTGCGGCCGGCCTCCATCCTCACCTCCATCTCTCCCGTAGCCTCCTCTCTTCTTGCACCGGGCCTACAATATTTCACCCGGTATGTTACAATAATGCAAAGTTAAGGTATGTAAAAATCAATTAACGATTTAATAAAACAGAATAACTCGGAGTGCCTCCATCCGTAGTGTGTGCGGTCCGCCGTGGGCGTATGGTCGGGCTCGAGCCGGTGCTCCTTGCTCGAATCTGTGAGAGAGTGGGAGCATCGACGGTCGAGCGCGCCATCGCCAAGCCGCATCGCCCATGCTTCTTGCCTCCTCCCACCCTCATGACGACTTCTCCATCAAGGGCCCGGTGCTCGACCGCATCGTCCCATGGACCGACCTTGCCATCGACGTACTCACCGAGGCGGCCGTGGACGGTCGCACCATCAGACGCCTCGCGGGTCCTCCGGTTGTAGTCGACGCCGACGCCGCTTGCCCTTGTGGGCCAAAGCAAATGCCTTGAACGGGAGCAAGGCTGCCACCATGGTGTGACGATCGCGAGAAAAAAGCAAGATGATTAGAAATCATGTAGAATTGAGCGTTAGAATAAATAAATGAATTCGCGCACTCATCTTTGTGCGATCCGTCGAGGCTAAGGCTGCCTTGATGGTGTGGTATACCGCATCATCAAACGCCGCTCCCGCAAGCGCCAGCGCCTCCTCCCACTCGGGCCGCACCACTTGTCCACCATCTCGTGCTCAAGATCGGGATGCCGGACGCACCACCACGGAATCGCCTACACGCCATCAAGTATATGGCATATAAGAAGATCAAATTAAGCCTACTTAATCTCAAAAGAAATCGTATTAATGTCCTATATTTACCTCCGGTATCGCTTGTCGGTCGCCATGCTTCTTGCGTCACTTTGGTGACCTTCCTTCCAAGGAAGCTCGCGTTGTAAGTTACGATGGCTCGACGCGCGCCTCGTGAATGCATGTCCTTCACGAGTTTTACAAACTTTGTTAGCCACCAAAGCCGCCTCGTCCTCAAATCCTCCTCGCATCTCAAGAAATCCTGCATATAGACGCGATGTATCCATCATTATTTCAAGAATGTCCAATGAATGCGATGTATTGAGCAATGTATTGGGAGGAAGACTTACCCACAGCTCGGCCTTCACCCGCTTCCGCTTTGTTGTTGAATACCCCGCCACCGATCTTCAAGATCGTCACGCGACGAGTGGCCAAACGTGTAGGCCTGCCCACACTCCGGTGTACTCAACCAAAGCCAGGGAAGTGTTCCTCGCACGTAAGCCCCAGGATGCCATTGACTTGGCGTGTGAGCACCGCAGCCTACTACCGCCCAATTCCCGCCAAGTGGTTAAGAAAATTATTAGTTTCTATTGTGATTTTCAACATATCATATGAAGTAGTGATAACATCTAAAGTTACTTACTTTTGCCCAATGGTTGAATCACGCCAGGCCCGTGGAAGAGGTATCGCCGCCGAGGAGGCTCGTGGGACCTCGCAAATAGATACCCGACGAAACAGGAAGCGAACCCCTCGCCGCCTCCTCCTCGTCGCCTCCCATACGGCACACTCGTCGTCCGATCGCGAACCTCCTCCTCCACCTCGCCCTCCCGCGGCACCTCCTCCTCCACCTCGCCCTCCTACAAAGACTCGCTCCTCCTCGCCACGCGACGTGGCGGCAGCGACGGCTCCTCCCGCGGCCGCTCCTCCTCCTCCTCTCCGTCGGCTCCTCACCGCAGCAGCGTGACCTACACGCCGGTAAAGCGATGCGATGTTCCTCGCATCGCCCACCATCGTTGTTCAATCACCGTAATTAAAAAGGAGTAAACCAATAAGCACAGATAAACAAGACGCATTTAGAAAGAGATGCAAAATAAACAAAACATAATTACAAAATAACATAGTATTACATGTATTAGAAATAATCTTCATGATCGGATTAGCCGGATCATAAGTCTCATCATCACTATCAACCATGTCTAAATAATCAACACTATCCGAAGGAGCAATGTTGTCATCATTGTCATTGCCTAAATGTAATCGCCAAGCATTTGTAAGTCCTTCACATTTTGCACCTCATCTCCAGCGTCCCGCCAACAACCCTTTCATTGTCTACTTCCATTCCGACGCTTCGCTAAGTCTATCTCAAACCTCCTTCTAGCCCCTCTTCTTGAAAGAACTCTCCGTCATATGTGTTTCATCTGTTGTAATCTTCATCGCTTGGGACAGTGTAGTTTACCGTGTGGCGATACTTCAGGCACAACATACCAACCCTTAAGATGCTCTTTGGTTTGGCACGGGTATGACGTATAATAAACCTGCGTGGCCTGTTGAGCCACAATATAGACATCGTCTCCTGGTAAGACGGAATCCTGTCGAATTTCGACTAGCCCAAGATTAGGAGTCCGTCTCGTTACTTCAGGATCAAACCAATGGCATTTGAATATGACAGGATTAAGAGGTTTGCAACCATGAAACTTGAGTTCGTATATTTCTTCAATTGTTCCATAATACTCGACCCCATCAAGGCCGGGCGTAAAAACTCCGGAACTTGTGGTTCTTCGATTGGGCCGACTCTGCTCGTAGCTTGTTGTGTGAAAGCGATATCCATTCACGTCATAACCGGTAAATGACCTGACCCTATAGGCAAAGCTATCGGCAACCTGCCTCAACTCTGTACTATAGACGCATCCCCGCCCCGCAAGCTCAAGCAGATAGATCGTTATATTATTCGCGACGCATTTAGGAACTTGGAATGTCAAACTAAGTACGAGGTAAATTGACGGTACCTTCTGCTTGAACCAAGAAATGAAATCGGCATTCCATGTCCCGCACTCGCCTAAGAAGGGTATCGATTCTCGGGTAGGTTCCCTTGATTGTAGCCGCACTGATGAAAAATTCTCGCACTCAACGAAACAAGGGGTTGGATGCGAGAATAGTGACGGCGATTGAACAAGTTCATTGAGAACTTACCGCATGTACGGCTCCACTTCGTCAAGGTTGGTTAACACATATAGCATGATAGTGCACCACTGCTCATGTTTCACGGTCTTGGGGTCGATGCACTTGCGCTCCGAAGTTCCCCTAAAAGGTCGAGGTTCGATTCATTTTCGCCAAGATTGTAACGAGGGGTGGATTATGCGCCTAGGAAGGTTCTCACTATAGTATGTTGTTGTAAAGTCCGACACCTCCTCTAGAATGTATGCCTCGCAATGGAAGCCTCAATTTTGCATTTATTTTTACATTTCTTTCAAGAACCTTTAGACATCTCTCGATTGGATAGCACCAACGGGTCAAGACGGCCCCCATTCGTGCCTCATACGGGAGGTGCAAAATCAAATGTCAGATCGGATTGAAGAAGCCGTGGAAAGATCTTCTCCAACTTACGAGCAACACAAAGCCACTCTTTCCAAGTCCGCAATCACGGTCCGAGATAACTCTTGGCACAAAGTCATGGAAGAAATAGCTCAACTCGCCAAAGACTAGCCGACATGCTCGTGGACATAGCCTCGAACCATCGCCAAGAAGTCGCCAATCCATATGTGGTAGTCGTGACTCTTCATCCCATTCACTCGCAGCAGTAGATAAGTTCACTCCTCCTCGATTCGCCGCATACCCATCGTGAACATTAACGCTTGCAACCATTCAAGCACTTCCTCCTTTGGGGCCCGGTCAAGACGAATTCGCCTTAGGCCTTCTCCATGTCTTGCCGCTCTAGGAGGTCGCATTTCTTGCTTTGGTCTATCGCATAACGTTGCTAGATCCACTCTAGCCTTAACGTTGTCCTTTGTCTTATCAGGAATGTCCATGATTGTTGCCCAAAGTGCCTCGGCGGTATTCTTTTCAGTGTGCATTACATCAATGTTATGTGGAAGAAGAAGGTCATCAAAATAGGGGAGCCTCAACAAGCCCGAGTTATGAGTCCACATATGTTGCTCACCATATCCCGTAAAACCACCTTCTTCTTGGTTGACTCGAGAGCCTCTATCCGAGCACCAACCGTGGCACTACCATCATTCATGCGTGCGGTCCAGAACTTCGACACCTTTCATAAAATTCTTGATGTCTCGTCTGAATGCATGGTCAAGAGGGAGGAATTGACGATGTTTGTCGAACGAAGAATACTTGCCACCCTTCTGCAACCAAATGAACTTCGAGTCGCTTTGCATACGGGCATGGGAACTTCCGTGAACACACCAGTAATCGAATAACCCATACGCCGGGAAGTCATGCAGGAGTAGTGGTACCAAACATGCATTTTGAAGTTTGTCTTTGTAGCTCTGGCCGTATGTCCATACCCTTCCTCCCAAGCACGGACCAATTCATCAAACACAGCTCCATGAACACACCCATATTATTCCCGTGTTCAGAATTATCAACGACAAGAATACGCTCGTCGTTGAAGGAGGACGCCGGGGAGATTGAGGGGATAACGAACACGGGCCAACAAGTGTATGGGGCAGCCAAAGATTCCATAAGGATTGAACCCATCTCATGCCAGCCGCAACACGCATATTACGAGCCTCTAGAGCTTTCTCATGATGAATGCCATCAAAGCGAGTCCATGCTTCACCATCTGATGGATGTACCAACTTGTCGATTGTATCGCTTGCCATTTTTGTGCCATGTCATCCGCTTCGCGGATTCCTCGGTCATGTATAGTCGCTGGATCCTCAGATGAAATGTAAGGTACCGAGGATTTTCACGGGATCCCAAGTCGCCTCTTCCGCCATCACTGTAGTCTACCTCTAGGAACCTAGAGGATTTACACTTTGGACAACTTTGCTTCGCGTGTTCTTTCCTAAATAGGATGCACCCTTCAACAAGCATGTATCCGCCATACGGCATCTTAAGTGCACGGCGTAGTTTCGTGACTCGCATATGCTCTTTGGCGTATCGTGACCTCTCTAAGGCGTGCCGCCAATAATCGCCAACATACCATCGGCGCCTCGACTCAAAGCTACATCGACTTTAACGCCATTACGCGCCCAATGGCATCCAGCTGAGAAACCGCTGTATGGCCGTGAAGGGGTCTCGTGTCGCGACATCATGTCGAGAACGCCTTTGCGTTGCCTCCATCTCCTCCTCCCTACGCCCTTCAAATAATCGTGCTTCGTGATAGTCATCTAACATGTCTCCTACCCCAAAGACGCATCACAATCTCGACGTGTGGTCTCACGACCTCTCTCTCATACGATCGGCTTCACCATGGTACACCCACCGTATAGTCTGGCGTAAATCCATTCTTCCAAAGATGTTGCCCCATGACCTCCCTTGTTTGTCGACGCCTGCTTGCACATCTTCCGCAGGGACACCAAGTTGGACGCGCCTTTACTCTAGGGAAATGCTAGTTCCAAGAAAGCATCGGTCTTCTCGATCCATTCATCGGTGGGACTCGACTTGAGCGGCCCGTACATCCGCTCACGGTCATCCATCCTCTAACATATATATCGAGTAATATAACCATCTATTAGGTGAGGATAGGTCTCATCTCATTTCGAGGATGCGTAGATGAGGTTAGTTTCATGTTTATTTATCCGAGACGTATTTCAGAAGACTTCCCGCTTCTCCAAATACACGCCCCGCAGGAGAGTGTGTATCCGGAGAACAACAGGAGATGATGTCAAACTCGTCTCGGACGGAGGAGACCATGGAAACTAACCCCATCTACGCATCCGCTGGCTGTCTAAAAACGGGATACTGAAATGATACGGTTATAGATATGCAAAGATCTCGCATATTTCCAACCGTATTCTTTCAACAGAGACGCCTAATCAAGTTACGTGATCTACTTAACATGATACAAAAAGAGGGGTTCTACCTGGGTGGCGGTGGAGTCAAAGAAGGGGCCGTGGCGGACGGTGCAGTGGCGAGGCGACGCGTGCGGCAGATCGGTACTCGGCCGCTCGACGGTGTCTTCTCTCGCAAAAAGGAACATCACAATTGAAAATTTCGACAAAGACTTCCCCGCACGTGAGGTTTCCAAAACTCGCAAGAAACCAACGGCACGATGGCCGACAACCACATATATCAACTCCTCATCCTACTACCGCCGCGCCACCACCACCACCGCCGCCACCACCACCCCGCCGCCACCACCATTCCACAGCAAGAAGGGAGGAGGGGAAGGGAAGGCCATACCTAGTGGACGCCGGCCGAGCGCTGTTGCGCGGCGGGGACGGGGCGCCGGGCGTGGTCGCGGCGACGTGGCACCGGTGAGGCCAGCCGGGCGGCGGGCGCCGGCGCCTCCTCCTCCTCCTCCCGCCTCCTCCTCCTCCTCCTCCTACTCCGGCCGGCGGACAAAGCGGGCGCGGCGCGCGTGGAGCGCGGCGGCGCGGCGCGGGCGGGCGCGCGTGGGAGCGGCGGTTGAGTGTGCGTGTTCGGCCCGTGTGCGTGCCTCATAATCAGATCTTGCCGAGTGCCCGCGATCCGCACTCAAGAAAGAGGTTATATTTAAAAAAACATTTTTCTTTGCCGAGTGCCCCGATATGGCACTCGGCAAAGAGCTAACTTGCCGAGTGTTTCTTGGCACTTTCGGCACATTTATTTTATTTTATTTTCTTTCTTGCTCCAAACTTTTCTACTACCTTTATAGCTGAACTACATGTTCAAATTTGGCATATTTTCGATGTGTTTGTTATATTTAGTTAATTTATTTCATTTAATTGAATTTTTGGGATAAGTCAAATTGAATCGCAGTCATTCGAATAATGGAAAATGAATGGAAAATGATATTCATGTTATCGGTTAGAATAATATTGAAATCAGCAATGAAAGGAAATTTCGAACATCTTGTTCACGAAACATGACCACGAACTTGTGGGCTAATTGTTTTAAATTTATAGCAACGAAGTCTGAAAATCATGAAATTTGTCAAGATGTCATGATATCATACGTGAGGCTGTGGTAAAAATTTAAAAGGTTTCGCAAGTTATCACTACGCCGCTTTCCAAATCAAAGCATCTCCAAAGAAGATTCATAGAGTTGAGAAGGATCCAATGATTTGAAAGTAGCTGTCGTGACAACTTGTGCGAAACCTTTTAAATTTTTTAGCACAGCCTCCACGTATGATATCATGACATCTTGACAAATTTTATGATTTTCCGACTTCGTTTGCTTTTTATATAATTTAAAAACAATTCGCCCACAAGTTCGTGGTCATGTTTCGTGAACAAGATGTTCAAAATTTCCTTTCATTGCCCGGATTTCAATATTATTCTAACCTCACTAACATGAATATCATTTTTCCATTCATTTTTTCCATTATTCAATGACTTGCGCTCAAATTTGACTTATCCCAAAAATTCAATTAAATGAAATAAATTAACTAAATATAGCAAACACATCGAGAAATGTGCCAAATTTGAACATGTAGTTCCGTAAACCGTATAAAGGCAAGAGAAAAAGTTTGGAGCAAGGAAGAAAATAAAATAAAATAAATTTGCCGAAAGCCACCAAGAAACACTCTGCAGTTAGCTCTTTGCCGAAAGTCGATAGGACACTCGGCAAAGATCTGATTTGCCGAGTGTCGATAACCACACTCGGCAAACGACTAACGGCGCCGCCACCGTTAGTCGCTACGGTCATTTGCCGAGTGGTGACGCTTGACACTCGCAAATACGGCCTTTGCCGAGTGTCTTCTCCGAGACTCGCAAAGAGCTACCTTTGTCGAGTGTCCATTATTCGCGAGTGTTTTATTTTATACACTCGGTAAAAGTATATTTGCCGAGTGCCCACATAATGCACTCGCAAACTTATGCACTCGGCAAAGGAGCCGCTTCCGAGTGAATTGGGTGTATAAGGATCGATTTTGAAATAGATAATGGTAACGCAAAGATGCGCATCCATTTATACCGAGCCGTAATAGAATACGAATTTGATTATTCTTGGATTTGAGTATGAATCCGTGGAGACCATGAGGTGAGGTATGGTTCCAATCTAAGTGTTGAATCGGTGGCGAGGAGTTTGGAGTAAACTATAGATTTAGAAAAATTGTCATTTTTGCTTTCTGGGTGCTTGCGGTCTGATCGGCCTTGCTGGGTGATTTGACCAGTTGAAGCCGGCAATCTGACCGAATAGGGGTGGCGATAAGACCACCGGTGTGAGATTTTGATGAATACGCACCAAACACTTGTGTAGAAGTATTTGAGGGTGGGTTTGCACCATATGCCATTAAAAATAGAGACTAGATGCAAAATTATAGAGGCAAGTTCTCGAAAGGCGCTTTAGGCAAGGAAATAGATAAATGGATAGTTTAACTATGGGAATTAATAATATTAATCCCAAAGTTAAAGAATATTAATCCAAAGTTAAAGAATATTAATACTTTTTATAGAGGGAATTGATCTTTTTATCGAGGGAAAAGGCAACTGATTGATAAAAAGATGAGGCATTGAAAAGAGAATAAGGGATTATTCTCTTTATTTTGGCAATAGTAAAATCCAATAATTCCTATACTCCTACGCCTCCACCCAGACAACCACTGCTTAGCCACCGCAGATCCTCGTGCAGTCCCTGAGCCGCATACGCCCTCTACAAACAAATCACCAAAGCAGTGAGACCTTGATCTCGCTGGCCGCCATCTTGATGTTCGCTGTTGGTGTTGTCAAGTATGGGGAGGGGACATGGGTGCGCAACTGTGGCAACATGGACAGCATCCGGAGCTCTCTAAAGAAGCAACCACGTATCAAATGCCATTTTTACATGGATTAAGTACATTTGTTCATCTCTGAACTTTTGATCTAGTTTAATATTCGTCCCTCAATTGCCATACGTACCTCGAGCGAAGGTCCAACTTGGAGAAGAAATTAGTGTCAACTAGCTCATTCAAGATTTCATCCACGATCGACAAAGGAAATTTGTTTTTCACTATATATTTGTTAAGTATGCGATAATCCATGCAAAAATGCCAACTGCCATCTTTCTTCTGAACCAATAGCACTGGTGAAGCGTATGTGCTCATGCTCGCCGTGATGACCCCTGACTCCAACATCTCTGTTACTTGCCACTCTATTTCGTCTTTCTGTAGGGGAGAATAGCAATAAGGTTGAAAATTCACTAGCAGTGTGCCCGGTTCCACTGTTATAGCATGATCATATTATCGGTGAGGAGGTAGACTTTTTAGTTCAGCAAAAACATCTTGATATTATCGTAATAAGGACTGAACTGCAACTAGCATGTGTGTGCTTTGTTCTTTGTTTGACTATGATTGCCCTTCCAGTACTGCAATAGACCAAATTTCATTGCGAGTGCACCATTTTTGTAATTGCCCTAAAGAAAGCTCTGGCAATAATGCTTGTCGTTCGGTTCGTACACCCTGAATGCAAATGCTTTTTCCTCCATATTCAAAGGACAAGATCTTATTGATACAGTGATAGTTCATAGGGCTCAATGGTTGAAGCCAATCCATACCTAGCACCGCATCATAAGCCCCCAATTCCAAAACACGCTTATCCGTGTTAAAGGTGATGCCCTAAATACACCAAGTTAATCCCAGCACCATGTTGTCGCACTGCAATAATTTCCCATTTGCCATCTTGACTGCCATAGCAGGAAGTGCTTGTGTTTTGAGAGTTGTTCGCTGCACAAATTGTCGATTGATGAAGCTATGCGTACTATCAGAATCTACCAATATTAACATGACTCGATTTCCAACCAAAGCTCTGAGGCGTATTGTCTCCCCTTCCTCTGTTCCTGATGCGGCATGAACTGACAACTTAAAGCACTCTTCAGTGGGTGGTGTTTCTGTCAAGTCTAGAGTGTGCAATGTGTCTTCAGGTATCACTTCTCCAAAATCGCCATTCTAAATTGTGAGCAATTGCATTGGCTTCTTGCATGTATGTTCTTTACTGTACTTATCTCTACACTTCAAACAGAGACCATTTGCACGTCGATAGTCCCTTAGTTGGCGCTCACACTAGAAATCGTTGCCCATGTCTCTTGGACTCTCCATGTACTATTCCATGTTCTTTACTGTAGTTGGTAATGCAGTTGTCACTCTTGACATAATTGTAGTGCGATGGTGTGGGCGACTTGCCTCCAATTATTCCTCCTGAATCCGTGATAGTACTGTCGCCCGGGTGACACTCGTTGGAGCTTGCAGACAAACTGCACCCCGGATCTCATCCCTCGGACCAAGTGAAAACTATGTGACAAAAAACTTGCTGTTTAGTGTAGCATCTAGTGAGGTGATACATGCTTGCTTCGAAGGCAATCCGATACTCGACAACGGTGCTCGTCTGCTTGAGTTGCGGCAATTGATCATATGAGCGTCATACTCGTCAGATTCAAACTCATCCTTGACTGCTTGACAGAACAAATCCCATCCAGGTGCAGTCACAGCGCAGCATGTCCATCCATGTACAAAGTCGCGGTTTCCACCCATTGGATAAATAGGTGCGACAATGATCCAACCACAAGCGGGGATTCTCATAGAAAACTTGGGGAAATTCAGTTTCGGTGGTTTTGTGTACCCACCCGATTCGGCCGACGATGCTGGTGTGGTGATGACGCCATATGACGAAGGTTGCCCTTGTGGCTGTGGGAGCAAGGGTGGGCCATGATTCGTGAGTGAACCCGGAGGGATCATCATGGTTACTTGACCGGCCTTATGGGGCAATTTCAACACCGTTGGTGGTTGTTGTTGCGGAGGTAGAGATGGCGGTGGTGAGGGGATCGACACAAGAACTCCGCTTGCGTCTACTTGTTGTTCAAGGTTCTTCACTTCTGCCAACAATCGATCGAGTTTCTCATCCTGAGCATCGAAACGGGAGAGAATTTCGCCTAGCATGGACTGAATCTGACCCGTATTCTCTTCAATCGCCATGATTACTTGGCGAGACTGCAACGAAGGCTTCTTGGGCGTCGTGGTAACTCTTTCCTAGCAATCCAACCTGGGATTGGGATTACGGGACCAATTTGGTCACCAACCTCTCCAAGGGATTTCATAGATTGGACGAACAAGTCGGTGGGATTTGTGGCAGTGACACCAAATTGTAATATCCCCGATTGTAGCTAGATGAAGATACTAGCATTCGGGAGCAATACAGTCGGTAGAAAGTAGCTATCCAAATGGATCCCAAGAAGAACATGAGATGAGAACGAGAGAGACAAGACGATAAATAAGTTGAGTTCATTGTTCATTCATACCTCGAATGTTCGTTACAGGACATACTTTAAACTCCCATAACTTAGGGCATGTACAGTGATCCATCATCAGCTGTCTATAAGAGATGCCACCTAGGATTTTTGATGACATGGAGGAAAAAGAATATATAGAGAGAGAAAGGTTGTCTATCATGCAATCGACGGCTTCGTTCCAGAAAAACCGGATGCTATCGACAACCTTCTCCCCGTTGTACGCATTTTGTGCCCCCCTAGATCGATCCGGTGCTCCCAACCTCCTCAAGCGATTTTCCCCGCCGCCTGCCCCTCCTCGCACGCGATTTCATCACCACGCCCGGCCTCCTCGCGCGCAATTTGTCCACGCTCGCGATTTCTTCTCCACGCTTGCGATTTCTTCTCCACGCCCGCACCCCGCACGCGCGATTTCTCCTCCACGCCCTGCCCCCGCGCGCGAAAGCAAACGGGGATCGACTTCTTCTCCACGCCCTTCTTCTCCACCACGCATGCCTCTTCCAATCCCAGGCGGCCGCATCACCTCCCGCAGGCCGCAGCTGCTGCTCACATTTGCTGAACTGGGAAGATGCCTCGCCGATCGACACCGGTAGGTGCACTGCCACCGCCGCCACGGGGATCTGAAGGAAGCACCTCTGTGGAGCATGTAGCCGCCTCCGCCCGCTCCAGCGCCGCCGCTTTGTGGGGCGGCGCATACACGGGTAGCCCCGCCGCCTCCTCACCTAAGGCAGTCCCCACGGACAAGCAAGCAGGTCAGGCCGCGGCGGTTGAGTTCTCATCCCCAACCTCAGATCCACAACACTGGTACTTTATGTTATTTCCAATTTCTTGATTTGTACATTACGAAGAGATTGGTTGTTCACAAATTCGGTTCTTATTACTTCCCTTTGCTAGAGCAAATGTGAGTTTTCATAACCCCGTAGAACTTTGAGGCATCAGAATTTTTTTTGAATGTTGAAATCTGTCACTCCATATGTAGGATTCCAAGTTTGCAACATACATGTTGCTGTGAGCCGAGATGTTTACCATGGACATAAATTTATGCATATTCGAATCAAGCACACTGTTCCATACTATGGTCTATCTATCTATGACACTACCTCCCCATCCAGTCAGCATTGCATAGTCGGGATGGCATTCTTGACGAAACCCTCCAAATGCATAAACCATACTATATACTGTAGTTCTAAACTTGTAGCTATGTATCATACAGACCCTCCCCAATCTGATTGCTCAAGTAAAAATAACACAAATTTGCTACTAATTTTGACCTACATGCTTGTGTCTGATTTCCATTTATGCAAGATAAGTTGATACCTACATGCTTGCATGTGAGTATATAGCATGTGAGTATGTACAAGGTATCTGTAGAGTTAATTTTGTGACATATGGCCTTTTATTAAATTGACAGCTTGTTTCCAAGAATCAATACTTTGCTGTTAATGCATAATAGAATCAATATAATAGGACAAGCATTCCCATCACTGATCATGGTTATATACCTTGGTTTCTGCATGACATCATTACAATATTTCAGAATTTATGCCACTATGTAGCTGGTCAAGTTTTGTAAACACTATTGTATGGTTTGTAAGAATAGAATTGCACTTTGAATACGTCCTGTGTATGCCAACTATCAACTTATCCATTTATCACAAAAGTATGTACGGTTTTTTCCATCTTTTTCAAGGGGGAGGATCCTCGTCCGCCAGGTGGTTTCCTAAGCTATTTTCATAATCCATCGAGTTTCCCCCTTCCACATCAGGTCCCTAATCAGTCGGCCACGTCACAACATTTCAATTTCATTGGCGGTCCTTCACACTATGCTCCATTCATGGCAACACGGCCATCAGATACCAAAGGGATTCCATCACCATCAGCTTTCAAGTCGAGCACTCCACTTGCACCATTCGGTTTGCAATCCCAGCCACCCATCAATGTTGATAGTGGCGATGACGATGGAGAAATTAGGACCGACAAGCATATTGCATGGACAAAAGAGGAGGACCTAAGATTGGTAAGTTTCTTATGTACTTATATGTATTAAATGGTAATATGAATGAATCTCTGAGTAACTATTTAAGATCTTTAGAATGTCCATAGCAGCTAATCTTCTTTGATGACAATGTAGATGAGCTCTTGGTTAAATAACTCAAATGACCCAATCAATGGGAATAACAAGAAGAATGATCGATATTAGGGAGATGTTACTAGTGTGTACAACAGCACCACTCCAAAAAATCGGAGAAGACTAGCGAAGCAAGCCAAGGACCGTTGGCATAGTCTCAACAGGTTAGTCTACCAGTTTCAATGCTCTTGGAACAAGGCACTTAAGACTATGAGAGAGAGATTATTTGGCAACGCTTAGTAAGATCTATTCCTTGTCAAGTTAATGAAATGCGGTCTAAAACTTTGATAATGTGAGAGATCATTACATAATGTCACATTCTGATAGTCTAATATTCTAATTGCTCTTTACATTATGTCATATTCTGATAATAGTGATAATCTGATTGCACAGAGGATAATGTGATAATCTGATTGCTCTTTTCACAACTAATAATCTGATTGTTCTGTAAATTTGATATTATGATAATCTGATACATCTGATAATCTTATTGCACAGAGGATAATCTGATTGGTGGACTGGATAAAAAACGGAACATATGGAGAAGTGTTCATGGTGTGACATTTTGATCATGGTGTGATGCTGCTCTAGAGTCGCAATGTGTTGATGTTCTGTTATTAGAATGAGCTCTTGTCATTTATCGTTTGATTTATTTTCATGCACATGTGAACATGGTCTGTAACAATTTACACTTCAACTTGGACATATGTATCTGCATGTATGTATGTCAAGTTATTTAGGAATGTTGGAATTGATTGAGTCAAGATCTGCATGTATGTATGTCAAGTTATTTAGGAATGCTGGAATTGATTGAGTCAAGATCTGCATGTAGTATGTCAAGTTATTTAGGAATGCTGGATATGAGGAGTCAAGATCTGCATGGAGAAAGACTTGGTCCAGCTAATCCAGTAATGATCTAATGCAATCAAGATCTGCATGCAGATTGACTAGGATCAGTTTATATACAGCTGACATCTTCACCTATTTGCGTGTTGTGCAATGAGCTCTTGAACTCCCTTGACCGTGCTTGCAACCTTGCTAAACAGGTCTGCTTCTTATCCTTTTTTCTCCATATGTATCAATTAGTATGGCTGTGATATCATCAACTCATCATGATACTGAGCAGATTTTATACCACGTCTCATTTTGATCATGCATAAGTACTCGGTTCAAGTAGTTAACAGAGTTAGCTGTATGTCCAATTTAGATGGTAATGGTTTGTATGGTAATTAGCTGAAATTTTAGTGCTATCTACTTTGCATCTGACATGCACTCTGTTGTTTTAAAGTCCAATAAGTCTTGAACCTCTTGTACCAAATTCCAATAGGATCAATGCACATATTTAAAGTCGAGTAAGCACATATGAATCATGTACCTTACTTTCACTCTCATTGTAATCACGTAGGACATCATCAACAAAACATGTCATATGAATTAGGCTCTTCTTGTTTTGATGATGACGACGACACCACCACTTTTGACCCAACCGAAGTATACACGTTCGAAGACTTCATCACTGAGCAAGAAATCTTGGACCGAATCGGCGAGCGGATTGGTGCAGAATTAATGGCAAAACTAGAGAAACAAAGTGTTGAATCATCACAACGCCGAAGTGGTCCCAGGAGGTACATACCGAGGGATCATGAAGCCGCCCATAAGGAGCTTGTGGTCAACTATTTCTCTGAGCATCCTCTCTACACCAACGAAATGTTTCGTAGAAGGTTTCGAATGAGAAGACCCCTATTCCAACGAATTGTGACTGCACTTGAAGAGTGGGATCCCTATTTCACTTATAGGACAGATGCCACTAATAGACTGGGACTCTCGCCACTGCAGAAGTGTACAGCTACAATCCGTATGTTAGCATATGGCACCCCTGCCGACCAACTTGATGAGGTACTAATGATCGGCCCTAGCACTGCATTAGAGTGCTTGGGCAAGTTTGCGCAAGGGGTGATTGACATGTTTCGTGGAGAGTACTTGCGACACCCTACAAGTGACGAAGTGGAGCGTTTGCTTCAAATCGGTGAGTCTCGTGGCTTCCCTGGCATGCTAGGGAGCATTGACTGTATGCATTGGCAGTGGGAGAAATGTCCAGTTGTATGGAGGGGCCAATTCACCCGGAGTGATCATGGTGTCCCTACTATGATCCTTGAAGCGGTTGCTTCGCATGACCTTCGAATATGGCATGCATTTTTTGGTGTCGTTGGGTCAAATAATGACATCAACGTGCTTAATCAGTCACCGTTGTTCATTGAAGTGTTGAAAGGGAAGCTCCACAAGTGCGCTTCATCACAATGGAATGCGTGATGATAAGGGTTACTACCTAGTCGATGGGATTTACCTGCACGGGCCGTCTTTGTGAAGACTATACCTCCTCGCATGCAGAAGGACAAATTGTTTGCACGACATCAAGAAGGAGTAAGGAAAGATGTTGAGAGAGCATTTGGGGTATTGCAATCTCGTTTTAATATCGTGCGGCGTCCAGCGCGGTTGTGGAGACGGGTCGCTGTCGGGAAAATCATGGAAGCTTGCATCATTCTTCATAATATGATTGTTGAAGACGAGCGAGAAATGGTTACCGTTCCTTTGGACTTGAATGAGACTCCAGGGACATCATTCGTTCTACCGCCGGAAGTCAACAATGGCCCTAACATTTGCTTCGCGGACGTGCTACGAAGGAATTCATCTATTCGTGCTCGGCCAACACATACACAACTCAAAAGTGATTTGGTTGAGCATATGTGGCACAACTTTGGGAATAAGTAAAATCATTATGCCTAGATTCGATAATTTTATTATGTAATATTTTACTTCTATTAGTAGACAATTTCGCTATGTACTTGTTCCTACAGATGCAATTCGCTCTGTCCAATGTGTGAGAACTAATCTCTTTCTTATATAATAATATTATTCTTGTGCAGTATGTCCATAATATTGTTCATGCAAGTGTGTTTCAATTGTGGTAAAAAAGCAACAAAATATACCATAAAGATATAATTTAGTGTTGATCAATAAATTTTCATATTTCATGCAATTATGGGGCTCTATATAGACAACTAAATCGATGACCCATTATACAAAGTATTTTTTGTGCTATCTATAGATGACATAGAGTGGTAATACAGACAGCAGTTATCTGTACCACTGTACATACCCTTACACTAACGAGTGAATTTCTTGGGCTCATGCACCCGAACCAACCACTCCACGCAGCGAGCTCAACACAACCCACATTCCCAGCCAGGCATTCCCCTTCCATCCTGACAGGTGGGCCCGACTCCTTCCTCTGATCATTCTCAGCGCTGCTTGTGTCCACCGCCATGGTTGGTCTTGAGCAAGTGATGTGAAAGGCTCCTGCTTCTCCTCCTTACCCGCCGCACCTCCTCATCGCCGTCTTCCGGCGTCGCCATTGCTTGCTCCTACCCCCTCTCCCCTAGCGCCGCCTCCCGTCGTCATCGAGTGCCGCCCCGCATCCCAGATCCACCAGCCGTTGCGTCGCGTGGCCGGAGGGAAGGGAGAGAGGCAGCAGCAGCAGGGTGGCGGCGAGTGGGAGGGGAGGTGTGGAGGGTGGCGTCGTGCTGGTGAGGACGCGATGAAAGCAGAAGAGAAGACAGGAAAAAGGAGGCGGTGACGGTGACGGTGGGAAGGCAGCGTAGGGACGGGGTAGCGGCGGCACAGGGATGTGGCTGCGGCGCCGGGAGGCGGGCCACCGGCAACGAGAGGAAAGAGGAATTAGGAAAAGAAATCCATTGAAGAATGGCCCGTTTGAACCCACCAAATGGGGCTTCATCACGAAGCCCGGCCACAGATGAGGACGTGCCTGAACAAGCGGCTGACGAGGCCCAGTTCGACAGCCGCTTCGGTAAAGCCTGAATCATTTCAGAGTCCAGTCCAGTGGAGTGGACGCTGCTAATGTCAGCTGTCAGTGCTACACCCACCACTCCGTTCGAGCGCGGCCGGCGACGAGACAGGCGGCGGACGCCGTCGAGGACCCCAAGCCCACACAGGTAACCACCGCCAAGGATAAGAAGATTTCTGTGGAGTTTGTGTTCTTTAATAAATCGTGTACTTCTTTTTAGTTAGGGTTCTTGGTCCCCGTTAAGCACCATCGTGTTCTTGATTCTTCTCGCCCAAGAGCATCGTCAACCCGTTTGGAGTGGTGTATCATGTTTGGATGAGTCTTTTCTTCTTCTTTTTTCAGGTCCTGATTTTACCGGCCGGATGATACATTAGGGCCTAAGTTTTTTTTTTTTGGATCGTTTCTATTTCCTAACTATTTCGGTCGAAAATTTCTTCACCTACTTGTTGCGCAACCAAGGATTTGGTATAGTTTTTGGATTCCTGGGTGGAGCGCTTAGAATGAGATGTGATTGGGCGTTCCGAAATCCTAATTCATGGGAAAAAAAACATAATCTTTTTTTACGGGGCCAAAAACAAAATCTTAAGTTGGGTCAAGAGGAAAAGAGCAAAGATTTATAGTAATTAAGGCAATCCTGGATTCCTGGTGATGATTTTCTCATAGGCAACTAACTGATGTACATAAACATAAGAACAACATTTCCATGTTGTAATGGGGAAATATTTTGTATCCTTCCATAGGGGGTTTACAAGTTGCATCCCATGTTTTGTTCTTATATTCCCAAATTAATCCTAATTACCGTGATAGAAGGATTCCTCCGTCGCCGCCGTGCGCCCACAGTAGTGCTCTGCCGCGTCTCGCACTATCGGATGGCACCTTGTATATCTTCCCCCAGAGCAAGCCCTTCCGCTTCCCCCAATTGCGCCGGCTACGACAACTCTTGTGACAACTGGAATGCTTTACAGAGGGGACCTACACACGGTGCTTGCTGTTGGACGGAGTGAGTCCACGGTGGACCGAGGTGAGTCGCCTTGGCGGCGAGGGCGACCAGGTGTTATTCGTGGGGAAATCTTGCTCCAGAGCCCTGTGCATGTCGGGGCACGAGATGCCCAGGGATCGCATCTTCTTCTTAGATGATCGCGATGAGTACCCAAAGGCAGGGCCGAGGTTCTTCTCCTCCCCTATGCCGGCGGCGGCATGGCTCTTCCCACCGGCCTGAGGTAGGCGCCTTAAGCAGTGTCAGATGCATCACTCAGTAGTGGCGTATGTAGGATAAAAATAGAGGGAATGGTTATGGAGAAAGCTGATATGATAAAATTGTATCAAACATAAATAATATATTTGAATATCTAATGCAATCTAAATTTATACATAAATAAACAAGAGACAAAACGAGAATGTAAAATACAATTAATGTAGTACCTGGCTAATGAACATAACAGTCGGAATGCCTATAAATACATGGGAGTAGCAATCTGTAGAGCAAAAGTAGCAAAATTAGTGAGACAATCAGAAAATTGTTACTAATTACAAACATTAAAATGAAATATAATATATCGCAAAATTGCTAGCTCTGATTAGGAACAGGAGGCAAGTCCATTCTGCGAGATTTCATCTGTTGAAAACTATTCATGATCGTTTTATCATCAATATTTTTGAATATTTCTCGTTTTGTGTAGTATACTAGCAAGTCATTGAGTCATTCATCGAAGACTTTGTTGCGCAAGTCTATCTTGATAATTTTTATTGCCGAAAACATTCTTTCAACTAATGCCGTTGCCACATAAAGAATCGATGTTTAACTCAATGAGACGACAGACCAATGTGAAGGTTTTGTTTTTTCTAGTTCCAATCATCTTTTCGGCGAGCCTTGCAAGGTCGCGACATCCACGAAATTCTATATTTCTCTTAACTTGTATTTGAATTGTTAGAGAAATAACTATGCAAAATTCGTTTGTCAATCTTTTATAAATCTACATCAAATTATATATAATCCATAAGTACTAAGTACATTTAACTAGAATAAACAAGTAGACAATATCACAACATCATCTCAACATTCTAATTTCAACATCATACCATGCTGCTACAGTGCACACTGCCGTGCTCGCCTAGAATTTTGCCCATGACGGTGTCATGAGATCCTTTCTATTATTTATATTCCTCCTGTCAACTTCCAGTCTCTTGTGAATACATCTGAGATGATGCTTCAGATCTGTCAGGTACATATGGCTTTAGATTCAAACCAAATTATGTTCCAAAGCTTTGGGTCAGCATTACAGTTTTTTTTTTTGTTCTCAGTAGTTAATAGAACTATAGGATGAACATAGGAGTCGAGATAGTTGAATCTTTTTCCCAATTTTTTTCTTCTGAATCTTGTGGGGGGTGGGGGGGACTCGCGCCATAATATCGAGGCATGTTTCAAAGCATTGGCTAGACAAGCAACAGAGTAGGACAAGGCTCGTTAGATTTGTGCGTTTGCTTGGGTAGCCACGAAACAAATCAACTAGCATTCAAATGAACAGAGCACTAAATCATTTAGCAACCTCTACTAGTAAATTTGCTTCAAACTGTAGCATGAATCCACTAAACCCGCTAGTCATCAAAAGGAGATGAATTCTATAATATACAAACTGTTTGTTTCGCCTAAAAGATTAGGTTAACAATGAATACTTCCTCATCAAATTGAGTCAACACATACAATGGTTTCTCACTACCTGGCAAAATGGAGTTTTAAGCATTTCCACATTGCATCATCATCCAGAAATAAACATGCTAGTGAGATACACTTAAAAAAAATGAGTTTTGAATGAAAAAAATGTAGCTTCCAAAAACTGCAGAAGCTAAATGAGTTTTGAATGAAAACATGTAGCTTCCAAAAACTGCAGAAGCTAAACCACTACATAATAGCTGAACAAACTACAGATATGATGTCTTCCACGATGTTCTTAAGCCATCAGACAGATGTTGATAACCGACGCTGCTCTGTTCCCTTGAGAAATCTTGCCCAAAAGATTACAGTATTAGGATCGCCAAGAGGATTTTAAAATTCAGCCATGTAAGAATTTTAAAAATGGTCTAACATAAGAATTGTTTCCATCTATCGAAGTAAGCCATGTAAGAATTTTAAAAATAGTCTAACATAAAGTCCGCATGCCAGTAAAACAAACACATAATTTGCAGGGGATTTTGCACCACCACAAATTTGTGAACAACACATAAGCTTGGTGCCCACTCATCCCATTCATTCCAACGAAGATGGAAACAATTTTACATGCCTCTATACTACGCAAATGCTAGCTACAGAATACAATGACACTGGGCAAACATGTATACTATGCAAAGGAAGAGGAAATCAGAACTATGCCAAATGTCGACCAATTGTAAATGATCACCGCAGTTACTCATATTATCCCTTCTATTGTCTATGCACTAATTTTCAGAATAAAGAACCACTGTTTCAGAAGAGGCAATAGCAAAAATTCAGAAGAACTGTCAAAATATTGCACCCTCCCAAACCACTTGTTAAACCAAATATATACTTGCCACAACATCTTAACTTGGCCAAATAACATACAAAATGCTTGTCGGAATTCAGCTCTGCCAGGCACCTATATTTACTTGCAAAACAACCAATACATCACCACTTTTCCTTCCCTACTATTACATTTGCTTTTTGGGGTTAGAGTAGCAACAATTCTGAGTTTTTGATATCAGCAGGTGCTACTGCAAGATTATGTTTCAAAAGAAAGGTGCTAAATAACTTTGAACAAATAAATTAATATATGTCAGAAAAAAATCTAAATAACTGATGCTAGGTACTGAAAAATGGATAAATTAACAAAATAGTTGTCAGATCTGAATTACATACACTTATGAAACATATAGTAAATTACCTCGCATTGATGAATCACATTCAGATTATGAAACAAATAGTAAATTACCTCGCATTGATGAATCACAAGTTTAGATCATAAAATTTTCAAGATCACATGCTGGAGTGAATTTTCGTTGAGACACACTAGCAGGTCTAAACCAATCCTGTAGCCAGATTAGTGCCTCAATAGTATCGCTTGATAGCCTGCTCTGTAATCACTAATTACCCGCTCTCCAGTGCTGAAAGCTGATTCCGATGCCATCGTGGAAGCCGGTGCAGCTAACAAATCACGAGCCAAGTGAGAGAGAATTGGATACTTCAAGGAATGTATCTACACCACCGAATAATGTTGACATCATTTTTGCGAGGGAAGAGTTCATCTTTCAACTATGTATTCATTGCTTACTTGCTAACGTTGTACACTCAAATGCATGTCGCAGTCGGAAAAAGGATCATTTTCTCCCACATTCTCACCATTGACTTCTTCTAGTGCCAACTCAGTGGGTGACACTCCAATCTGAGCAGAATATTCATCAAACAAACCTCTTATTGCATTTTTAATCTTACAAAGGGGTTCTTTAGCAGCATTTCTGAAGGCTTTTTTCAAGCGGAACTCGATGTATTCATACTTGAATCTTGGATCAAGGATCACTGGAATGCAAGTTGTCAAGTATGACTCCGACCAATACTTATTGAATTTTTCTTGCATTGCATGAACCATTGATTTAATGAAAGGGTTTTCGTTTGAATCTTCCTTTTGCAACATCAGCTTGACATTCCATATTTCATGAAAATATGGGTTGGAAGTTGGATCATCTGAACCTGATACAACATTTGTTGCAGTGTAGAAGACTTTCAATAGATTACAAACTAATTCCTAATTCAACCATTTCCCATTCTTCATGCGAAGGAGCAAAGTTGTAATTTATGTATTGTTGTCCTAAGGCATGAAAAGCTGCTCTAAATGGAATTGCAGACTCGAGCATGAGAAAGGAGAGTTCCAATGCGTTGCCACATCAAGCGAAAGATGTTTCTGACCAAAAATCCCTAATTGTGCAATTATTTCTTCAAACTTCTCCTTCCTAGACTGTGAGCTCTTAACATACTTGACACTACTCCTTATGTTATCAATTACTCCAACCAATGTTTTAAATCCATCTTGGACGAATAGGTTGAGCAATGACATGCACAACAAATATGCAACAGGTCGCCGTTGTAGTGCAACATACGCTTGGTCAGCATATTTTCTTTCAAAGCATTGACCATTGCAGTATTGGCGGATGCATTATCTAATGTTGTACTAAAGAGTTTGTCCTCTATGCTCCAATCTTGGATACTCCTCAATATAACATTAAACATTTTCCTCGCATCATGAGGGGTCTCCAACAGACAAAACCTGATCATTCTTTTTTGTATCTCCACTCATTATCAATGAAGTGGCAAGTTTTTTGTATCTTCCACCCATTATCAAGGAAGCGGCAAGTTATGCATAGATACCCTAACGTTTGCTTAGAGGACCACATGTCAGCAGTTAAAGAGACCCTGCCATTTAAATTGAACTGGTTGGATCAGAGTGGGGCTACTAATTACAATGTTGCTTTGTTTAGTTTTGCAGCTTTGGCATGGACTCTTTGGAGAATTAGGAACAATATGGTGTTTGAGAAGAATTTTATTAAGAATCCTATAGATGTGATCTTCAAAACTTTATCTTGTTTGCAGCATTGGAGGATCCTATTACAAAAGGATGAGGGTGGAAAGCTGGACTGTCTCTTGACGGCTTCTGAAGCGTGGATGAAAAACTTTTGTAATAAGAATGACAGCTCTTCTGTGTAGATTGTGGTTGGAGTAATGGTCCTTTTGACTTGCTGGTAGTTGGTTTTGCTGTGCGTGTGTTGCAAACTGGAGACCCCAGTGTAGATCTTTGTTTCAATTTGTAAGAACTGATTATATGCTTTCAATCAAAAGCAGGGTTTCCCCCCTTTTCAAAAAAAAAAAAAAAAGAGACCCTGCCATTACAATTCTTGAATACCTCACGCAAGGCTGACCTCTGCTCATCATACAATCTCATAAAATCACTTTTTTGTAGTATTTCTACAAATAGGCTTAAACAGGGAATTCAAGCTTTGCACAAAATTTCTGAAACCTTCATATTCAACTATGCAAAAAGGGAGGTCATGCAAAACTATCATTCTAACAAGTTCATTTCTAGAGGCTTCCTGATCAAAGTGTCAATCTTTTAGCATAAATGATTAAATGAGACAAAACTGAAGAGCCCATCTTGTCAACAATTTGACGTGCTTCTAATCTTGATTTGCAACTACTGCTTGTGCCCACATCTCTTGTGGCTACCAAGATTTCATTTCAATAATTGCATTGGGCTTCTACAAGTTTCCTGTGGCGATGGATAGGCTTAAAATCTTTCCATATAGCAGAGGTAAGTTTGCGTTATCTACGAGCTGATCATATGTCATAGCATATGTGCGTGTGTTAGAACATGTATTGATCACTAAAATCTAATGATTTGTCCTAATAATTAGCATAGCAAAAATAGTAAAAAAACATGTAACATCCGAAGGTGGTGGAGATCTAGCTGTAGATGGAATCCCTTCCAGAGACCTCACTGGAGATGGAAATGGCATCGTGTAGCAAGGTGTCCGCTGTGATTCTGACCATGGAGATGTCCGAGACTTTGCCCTTTTTGCTAAAGGGGGTGTTAGAGTACAATGCATTTGGTAGGTTAGAGTCCATTAGGGTTTACAATCCCTTGTACTATCTTGCCCCCCAAGTCTTGTACCTCTATATATACCGCCCGAGGGGCTCAATGCAATACATTCAATTCCACCCAACTCTATCTTCTATCATGGTATCAGAGCGGGTTTAGATCTAAACTTACCCGCCGCCGCCAAGACGCGCGCCCGGGAGATCTATCTCGCGGGGCAGCGCCACCGTTAGGCGGCGGATCCTATTGATCCGGCCGCCGCCGTCGTCGTCAAGCAGCAGTTTGGGCGTACCTCGCGATAGTCGTCGTCGTGCTCGGGCTGCCGCCGCCCCGTTCCCCAGGCATCCGCCGCCTCGCCCGGCCCTGCGCCGCGTGGTGGCGGCGGGCTAGGCCGCGCCGTCCCCGAGCCGCCATGGCGGCGGCCGGGCAACGCGCGCCCCTCGCCGGCGGCGGATCTGGAGGAGGCGGCGGGCAACGACGGAAGTTGCGCCGTGCGCGACCTCCGCACCGCGTGGCCTCCATCCTCCGCAGCTCCGACGCCGTCGTCTTCCGCCGTTGTCCGCCGCTCGGAGACCCCCAAGTCCCCAGATCCCGCCGCGCCACCAGATCCGCCGTCGCCTGGATCCGTCCACCCGCCGCGCCTCCTCCTTCCTCGCCGCGCCGCGCTGCAGCTCTCCGCTTGACGCCGCCGCCACCGGATCCGTCCGATCCGGCGCGCCGCCCGCCTCTCCGACGGATCCTCTTTCACCGCTCGCACCGCCGCCGCCGGCCTCGCGCCTCGGCCTCGCTGCCGTCCACCGCTACCGGATCTGCGCTGCCGGCGGCCGCTGCCGGATCTGCGCTCGCGCTGGCGCTGCGCTGCTGCGCCGCTGCCGGCCGCCCGCCGCCTCGCCTCAGCGCCAGCCGCCGCCGCCGTCGCCTCTGCTGCTCCAGGCGGAGCCAACCTTTTAAAGGAAAAGAGAGAGACAGGGCGGGGAGTTCGTGAGTGAGCTCCAGGCGGCACGCTGGATTTTTGACCGGCTCTAGGTATGAGTTGCTCATGAGGATCCCACAACTACTGCTGTATCTTTTCCTTTTTTTCCCGATCACTGATCGGGGTTGAGTCGCCCACCGCCTGTCGACCTCGCACGTATCTACTCCGACATCGGCGTCGACTACACCGGCCTCTACCTCTTCGACTGTGCGGCCAGGCCGGCCACGCGATGTCGAGGGGACGCCTTCGCGCGTCGCGTCTCGGTCATCCCGTCCGCACGTCTTCATCGCCGGTTCGTCATCGCCACCACAGATCGGGACGCCTCCACCGACTTCTTCCATCGTCGTCCCGCCTCGCGTGTACTCGATGCGATCACCGACAGCGCGATCCACCCGGCTCCCGTGACATTCGTCGTCGAGTACTACGCGCATCTTCTCCGAGCAACAGGGCTGCTGTTGTGTCGCCTCCTCGGGCCGCAGCACCACCGCACGTGTGTCCCCTCGCCGTTGCATCTACATCGCCGTCCCCTGTGCATCGACGACTGTGCTGCGCAACCTCTTGTGCGCCATTTGTCTGCACATGGTCTTCGTCATACTGATCGGGCCTTCCTCGTCGACATCGAGCGCTACCGCCGCCGCGTTCCTTGCGTCGGGGCGCCGCCTTCACGCCGAGCGTCGCCGGGCGCTTCGCCGGTAGAAGCGTCCGCTCCCGCATCGCTCCTTCGCCCAAAGACAACCACGCTGGTTGGGGCCTCTACCTTGTACGTCCGGTATTGGCAACACCGGCGCGTGCTCATCCCCGACGTTGCGGTTCGCAAACTCGCACACGCCTCGGCTCGCGCTTGATCGCATCGACCCGGCATCGACTCTCCGTTCCGCCCCGCGCCTCGATTGCATCACCGCTTTTCGTCTACATCCTCGACGGCCCCTGATTGTGTCGACCTCGGCATCGCCCCCTTTCCACGACGACTGCCTCGACGCGTCTCCGTCATCACCATGGCGCCTCTTTTGCGCCCGCGGCTTCATGAGCGACCGCCTCGACATCGGTAACCCGACCACGACTACGTCGACCACGGCCATCTCCAGCATGGCATCCTCGACCACGACTACTCCGCCCTCGCGCTCGGCTACCTTGACATCGGCACAAAGGGCTATCGCCTTGCTTGAGTTACTCATCGGTTCCTCTCCAGTCACAGCGTACGCGCCGTATCCATGGTTATGATTGCGGGGGGGATGTTAGCTCTTCGGCTTCTTCTCCAGTCTCACCGTCTGCGACGCTCCCGTTGTGACTGCGGGGGGATGTTAGAGTACAATGTATTTGGTAGGTTAGAGTCCATTAGGGTTTACAATCCCTTGTACTATCTTGCCCCCCAAGTCTTGTACCTCTATATATACCGCCCGAGGGGCTCAATGCAATACATTCAATTCCACCCAACTCTATCTTCTATCAGGGGGCACTGCCATTGTCATTGTCGATGAAATCCCTCTTTTCAATGTTGTCGCTCTTTCCAGCGCTCCAAGAGGAGACCTCAGCAAATTCACCCCTGGCGATCTCACCCTAGTCACCACAGGAGACCCGACTCATCGATGGAGAAACACCTCCTTGGGCAACAAAAGGGAAGATTGGTGATGCAATTCATTACATTTCATAGTCTACAACCGAGACCAAAACAAGAACAGAAAAAAATGGCTTGGACAACTACCTAAGCAGTAGGATTTGTTTTATTCCTCTTCGCTTCCTCCCTAAGCCGACGCTCCTCCTCCAGCTTCTTCCTCTTCTCCTCCTTCCTCTTCCTCTTCTCCTCCTTCCTGTCTCTTGACCCAGCGAGCACACGAGAACCAGAAATCAGGAAAAAAAAAGCAAACAAAATTTGAAGCCAAGAACGCAAGAAGGAAGGAGAGAGGCACACTTCTTGGAGAGTTGCAGCTCCTCACGGCCCGTCAGTTCATGCTGCTTCTCGCGGCCTGCCAGCTGCTGCTCCTCCCCATGGACTGCATAGAGCCCGATAGGATTCTCCGCATCGGCTGCTGCACAAGCTCCTCTTGTCGGCTTCTGCACAAGCTCCTCCATGCCGCCCGCCGCACCCGGCAATACGACCTCGCCGTCCGCCACGGCGTGGGTGGCGGCGGAGTCTAGCTAGGGCGGAGGCGGCGGGCTCTTGCTAGGGCGGAGGTGAGGTGGAGGGATGGAGGCAGAGGCTCAGCCGCAGAGCTTCTATTGCGAGCGGGCTAAGCGTCTAAACATGGGCTATGCGGGCTGAGGCACTTAAGCCACTTAGCTATTGCAATTGCCCGCAACAACCACATGTTTGCTTTTTTGCGGGTGGGCTAAGCGGGCTCGCGGGCTGACTGCCGCCACTTACACCCCTAACGGTGCATCATCACTAGGTGATACTATATGCTTCAAAAACTATTTCCAACAACACATTTAGAGCATCTACAATAGTCCATGTCACTTGTTATTCAAAGATGGATACATCAGCATTTATGTGATATGGGGGAGAGATGATGATAAGAGAATGTGAGCCTATTTCTAGATAAAGAAACAAGCAAGTTGTTGGTACCAAGACACAAGAAACAATAAAGTAGCTATTGGAGACTTGCTTGTTACCTAAAAACTTGTTTTGTGGGTAGCAATTAAAGTAGTAATTAAAGTCTTAAATACAAACTTAAGAAACAATCCATTGAAAGATTTGTTTTTTTATTAGATTGGATACTCTCTCTCCTCTTAGAAACAAACTAAAAAACAAACTATTGTAGATGCTCTAGTTGCAAAGGTTGACTGGCATCCCGCACTCCCCTTGTTAGAAGATAGCTGTGGACAGAATTGGGAATGCACCGTAATAACCTATATGGTTTATATCTGACTCAGTACTGATTTTCATACATTGGCATCCCTGATGGTATCTTGCTTGACTCAACCGCAGCTCAAAAGGTGTTTTTGTCAAGGTCAGAGCATTACAAGTTAAGAAATGAATGCATACTACTCCTCCTTTTAACTTGGAACGAGATCGGAGGGAACAGATGGAGTGGCCTGAATGCTATAGCATCCCAGTTGCTGCTTACGCTAGGAGTGTAAATGGTTGTTCAGGCTTTATTATGAGGACGGTCTTTGGCAACAGATTTTGAAAAACAGGTATTTGAAAACCCAAACATTGTCTCAGGTAGGCATCAAGGTAGGAGACTCTATTTTGGTGGGGGCTCCTTAAGGTCAAAAACAAGTTTTTCCCTCTTCGTTCTTTCAGAATTGGGAATAGGGAACAAACCAGATTTTGGGAGGATCCCTGGCTTGATGACATTCCATTTTTTTTATGACTGTCCAGCTCTTTACAAGAGCTCTTTTACGGTACACTCAATTTAATACAGACCGTCTATTCTGTTTGATCCAATGGTTCAGATTAATTAGGATTTAGTTATACTACACCTCGTAGCATGAGTAGTAGAATCCCGAATGGGTAGAATTGTAATATCTCATGTAGGGATCACATGACACAAGAGTAATATTTTCATCTTTGGAAAAGTTCATAATATCCTTACAAAAAAATTATAAATAAAAAGAAAAGTCTACTATACCATTAACAAATCAAACATAAGATTTGATTTATATTATCACCATATACTACTAGTAGAATGTACCATAAAATTTCTCCTACTTAACGTGACCAAAAATAAGAATGTGACAGTAGCCTCTGTGTTTGAGCATGGACTTAGTAGTATAACTTTTAGGCTCCGTTAAATGACAATTTGGGCTTGGAATCATTCATCCTTAAGATGCTCTTATGTCAATCTTACTAATGAAAACGATGTGTTGAAGTGGAAATCTCTACTACTTAAAAATACGAGTTGGTGACGGTCCGTCCTCCCTCAACGATGGAGATGCCCTCTGGAGCGCTCCTGACATCTGTTGGATTCGCGTCGAAGGCAGAACCGCTCCCATGCCCCACGCCCACCTTCCTCCCTCTCCTCTCCTCTCCTCTCCTCTCCTCACTCTCAATCTGTCCCCCACCCACGCCGCCCTCCTCTCCACAAGCGCTCTTCCTCCTCACCGCGACGCACATCGCCGCTTCCGCCCGCCGACGCCACCGCACCGCCTCACCCCTCGCGCCTCGCCGCGCTCGCTAGCCCGTGCCGCCATCGCCCCTCTTGGCATCCCATGCCACCGCTGCTCTCGATCGCCGCTTGCGGCGTGGCGGCATGGGCGCCTCCTGCTTGTCACGCCTCTGCTGCTGGATCTCCGCCTCCACCTATCCCCGTCCTCCTCCCTTGCCCCCAAACCCACATAGAGACGGAGACGGAGGCCCAACCACCTTCATCGCAGCCAGCCGTGAGAGGAAGAGCAACCGCCATGATACCCTACCACGACGCCGACTGCACCCTCCGCGCGCTTGCCGTCCGCGCTGAGGGCTTCGGTCGCCACGTGATTGGGGGACTCCACGGCCCACTCTACTATGTCACCTCCTTGCAAGGTTTGGTTTGGAACTAGGGGCAGAGGTAGCGGGGTGGGCGCAAGCTCCCTTCGATGGTGGCGAGCTGATTTGGCGGGCTGGGTGGAGGAGCAAAGGGAGCCGAGGAGGAAGATGAGGGGATGATCATGTGCTCCATGCGCAGGTCGTCAAGGACTCACTCAAGGTGCTCGAGGCCGACATCTAGCATGCAAATACGCTGTGAGTCTGAGCCACCCCTAAATTTCCCTCTTTTTTGGGGGTTATTTTGATCGCAAATTGCAAATTGGTTGTGTTCTTCTAGACTTGTATTGCACGTGCAATGTGCTAGAACGTATGTCACAACGCATTGAGGATCCTGATAGCAGGGGAGGCAATCAATTAATCGCTTTATGTAATTTCAGCAATTAACACTTCAAAATTATTTTGCATTCGAGAACAATTGCTCGCTCGATGTGATTTCAAAGAATTGCTCGCTCTATGTGATTTCAAAGAATTGCTCGCTCTACTTGGTGTGGAATCACTGTGCAAATAGCAACATTTCATGTTCAGTTTCATTGTTATTCTTAAAGGGTATTTGGGACACTAAGAATTTATCGTTGTGATTTCTGGTACTCTTTCTTTCCTCTTTTTGAGCAAAAATTGATTCTTTGTTCTTACAAAAGTCCATCCTGATTTATGCATTATCTTCTTAGCATTAAATGTACTTGGTGCTTTGATGAATATTGTACTGATTTTTCTATGAAATTTAATCGTCTTTGGGTAAACAAAACTAAAAATTTAATTTTATCTATCTCAGGTCATATAAAAAGATTTTGCATCAAACTTATGTGCAATCCGTGATTATGTTGAAAAGGTGGAAGCTGAGAGCACTAATTCCACAACTCACTCTAATGCGCCAAAGAAATCCAGTTCTTCTTGCTATTGATTATGCGTAGGAGGCAATCAGAACAAGCATCTGTATCTCACTCTTCAAGTTCTACAAAACAAAGACCAAAAGTCCCAAGTCTGCAAAAGGACATCGAGGTCCTCAAATCTGAACTTGAAAGTTTTATTGCAAAATATGGTCAGGATGGCTTCATGCCTAAAAGAAAGCATCTTTGTTCACTTGGAAGAGTGGATATCGAGAAGGCAATAACATGCATGGGTGGGTTCAGGAAGATTGCCAGCATAATGAATCTTTCCCTTATAAAAATCGGAAACCAAGAGGTTATTGGGATAATCTAGAGAACTTGCAAGAAGAGGTAAGACAATACCTTTTTATCCCTCCCTATGCATTCTAGATGTCCAACCTGATGCTACAAGCATCATAGTTTTCTTAGCTTCAGCAATGTACCATATGTTGCAAATGAAGAACGCTAAAACTTGCTCCCTGATTAGAGAAATGGTAATAAGCACTCCATTGATTGAATGACATAATTGTTAGTTTCTTTTTTTGGACATGTTCAGTTTATGGCCATAAGTTAACAATGATCATTATCTACAGATCAGGCGATTCCAGAAGAATTGGGGGATGGACCCTTTGTATATGCCAAGTAGAAAGTCTTTTGAAAGAGCAGGTGCTTGATTACTTTTGTCTAGATCAATTACTAAGTTTAGTACATGATTTTTTTTTGCTAATGTTGATCCGATAGCTAGTATCCTGGTAGAGCTATGTAATTAGTCACAATTTCCTGGTTAAGCGTTGTATGGTGTTTTTTTGTTGTTGTCTATATGGTTCATGAAACTCACAACTTCAACATGAAAATTTCAGAACTATAAATACTGCCTTTCTTTCACACTTGCATGAGATGCAACTGAATCAGGTTAATATATGTGAGGACTTGGACCAAACAGTTCCTTTCTGTTTTTGTTCCGTGTGGGCTCACATTGCCACATTTCTTTGCAGGACTATGGATGGGTTAAGCAAGGGATAATCTTTCCCTTTGTGGACTACTTAGATAGGTAAACTTCGGCATGTGGAGGTGAACATGCTTTCCTACTTGGGTGTGTCCAAATTTCTCTCTCTTCGCTGTGTTTCAAGGATAGCCTTTGTATAAGCTCAAGCCAAGCAAATTCCGTTCAAAGAATTGAGGAGGCTTTCCTTGGCGGCGTTGCTTTTTAGCTCCAACCGGATGGGGTGCTCACTGGAGAAATATTTCAAAGACCAGTTTGCCGCTGATGGCACACAGGAAGGGACTGGTTCTAATAATGAGCAAGAGTGTCAATCTGAGGCCTAGGTAACTGGATGCAGTGAAATTGTAAAATTTGAGCTTGTAGTTGTTTCATTTATTACTTCTCAGCTAGGCTGCAATATAATCTACTGTATTGCATGTTGTTGGTAAAATCATCAGCATGCTGTGATAGTTGTGGTAATCGCCTTCCATCCAAGATTTCAAAGAAAAAGAAGCAAGATGGAGGACAATTACTTTGTAGGCATTGTGAAAAGGTATGCGCCTGGCTTGTGACTTGTGAGATAAATTACTCTGTAGGCATTGTGAAAAGGTATGCATCTGGCATGTGACTTGTGAGATAAATGTTTTTGCGTGTTCCATTAACTCATTTCTTTTCATTTGGTGCCTTACGTGTGTAAACATTGTTATGCCTGCAGCTTTTGTAGCTGAAGCAATACTGTGGCATATACAAAAAAATTTGTCACCACACACATGGTGGAAATTGGGTAAGAACCTGGAAGGATATGTGCTTTGGTGATGTTATATCATTTGCTCACATCACTTATTTACAACGTAATATCATTTCCAATTCTCCTTTGGCATGGTAAAGCTTAAGAACATCACAACATACATGTAAGGATATAAACAAACCAGTGCGACCTTGCAGAATGAGTACATAGTCATGACTCACGATCATCTGGCTACATTTTCTACTATTCTTTTTCTTTCATATGCAAAGTTCAGTTCTGAGAGTTGGCACTGTCCGTCAAGACAGTCCTAAAATCTTTCATCTCAAGTCAGCATTGAGATATATTCCTACCATGCTTCTTTGGGGAAAGTTATGCGCTCTTTTGGGTATATTGCAGCTTTTTTAAGACTGTATATTGCAGTTTTAGTGCTCAGTTCTATGATTTACTGATTGCGAGTTCCTTACTGATTTTTTCCTAATGTTTATTACCATGTTAAAACATGTTTTTGCCTTTTAATAGTTGTTGTAGAGACTAGATAATCGACTATTCATGTTTGATTTTTAGCTAAAGATTACAAATGGGATTCCTGGCTTATTGCTCCCTGCGATTACGAAGTTTGCATTGCTGGTTTTTACTTTAGCTTGACCGCCTTGATTCTGAATGCAATTGAATTTGTTTGTTTTATTTATGTTCTGACAGTAAGTTAATAACAATATAATTCTATGTTTCTTAAATGAAATAAGACATTAAAAGACTAAAAGTAGGATAGCTGGATATGTGTAATGAAATCCAAATTCCTAACTAGGTCATACCCCTCGACCTCCCATTATCTAGAGAGCTCAACGGTGATATGCCTATGGGGTGAAATGGCTAATTCTTATGATTTATGACATGGTGGTGTTGGTGTTTGTGTTTGTGTTCAGCTAATGGATGCCAATGGGAACAAGTATTTGTGATCCAGCTGCCACACACAAGGTCTTCAAGTTGTTCCACATTAGCCTTGTTAGGGAGCTCAAGAAATTAAGTGGAGAGATGAAGTGTAACTTGGAAATGCTCCTTCGCTTACTTGTCTTGTTTAGTTGGCATGTTAAATGGAGCACGGCTGTTGTAGTGGACAATGTATATTAGACACTGCCCAAGTCCCAAGCTCAGACTCCAATGTATTTGTTCTTCTAATGTACATTATAGTTTTCTTTTCTTTTCTGTAGAACTCAAGAAGTAGGTATAAAATCAATCCATTCAAGACCTTGTACGTAGGTTGTAGGACATAATGATACGGGAATCAATTCATTCATGGACATATTATGGTTGGTTTACCTAAAAAATATTATTGGTTCTGAGTTGTGACTCCAAATGTGTGCAAGACTTAAGTTATTAGAACTGTTGGGTTTAACTTCAAATGTACGGCTAAATTTTCATATATAATCATGTGTTTTCTGTTTGCTTGGAATAACAATTTGATATTTTGTTCATTTTTTTAGCCATAAAATGAAATGCACAACTGTTTTGCATTCCTGGCTATTGAAAATTTAAGTGGGAGACAATTTAGAAGGCTTCAACTTTGTACGTACACTTCATATAATATGAAATTGTTTCGTTCAAAATATGTATTTGTGTTGCAACGTATGTACACCATACACAAACAACCTACACATTGCTTAGAAATAATTGATGCAAAGTATGAGTTTTCGTTGCAACGCACGGGCACATGACTAGTCTAGTAAAAATGGGAATTTCAGAGTCCATTCGCTGTATTCTGTGCTGATTTATTCTGGGGTTACTTTTCATCATAAAACTATTTGACAATTGAAAATACCACTAAAGATGAAGATCTTGACGTGGTATCTGGTTACGGGGTTGATTCTGACCAGGGATAATCTCTTTAAGAGGAATTGGAAGAAAAAGGATAGATTGTTCTGTTTCTACTCTAATTTTGAGCCTATCCAGCACCTGTTTTTCAATGTCCGTTGGCTAGATATGCTTGGCAAATTGCTTCCATCTCCTTTGGTTTTGCACCTCCTAAAACCAAAGGAGGTGAAAACGGATGCAGCCGAAGGGGGTGAGAAGATGTTGCATGTGAAGATGAAGCCGCGCATGAGAAGATGGAGATTGAGATGAGCAAGCACGGGGAATAGAGGAGATGGTCACCTTTGATGTCGCAGTCGGAGGATTAGAGAGAGAGAAAAAAGAGGATGGAGGAGAGCAGCTGGGATGGCGGCGCTAGCGACGATGCAGCTTTGGGTGGAGGCAAGCTGTGTGCTGGTGGGCTGGCGTCTTTGGGTGGGCAGTGGTGAATGGGTGGCAATAGTGATGGCTAAATGGGCCGTGCCAACTAGGCTAATTCGAAGCATGACGAGTACCATGCTTGGGTTCACACTCTGGCCCAACCAGCATGACAGCGGTGACACCGAGTGGCGGGCCAAGGGGAGGCCAAGGGTGGGTGCAGCAAAGGCAGGGCGAGGTAGGAGGAGGGGGGCGCGGCGAGGAGGGGGGAGGGGGAGGAGGGTGAGGTGGCGCAGGACAGTGGCGGGCGCGATGGCATGGGACGGCAGGGGCGGTGGGCGCGGCCGCACAGGGGAGAAAAGGGAGGCGGAGCTAGGCGGGGTCGTCACTGCTATGACCATTGGGCCCGTGTTGGCACGGTGGGCTGTGCCAGCACAACACAGCCCATCTAGCCCGATTAGCCCGTTTTGCCTGGAAAACGGTCAGATTTTTGGAAAATTCGACCGTTTTTTAGCTGTTGTCGGCTTTAGAAATAGCAAAAAAAAATTCCAAAAAAAATTCTGTAAGTAGCCACCATAACAACCCCCCCCCCCCGTCATTCAACACCCATCCATTCCTCGATCTCTTATGAATGTTATTGTGCAAATTTAGATTTCTTGTGAGATAATTTGGCAAAATTCAAAATATTTGTGCTAAATTTTGGAAAATTCAAATTCCAGCAGCAAGTCAGCAAAAAGGTACAATACTATTTTTGCATATTTTTATTGTTATTCTTTGTTATGCTAAGATGAAAGAAATAATAGTGTAACTTTTGATTTTTGCAGTTTTCGTTATGGTAAATTACGATAGCTTTGCTCTTAGTGGTTACAGACTTTCACCAGGGGATATTGCATCCTTCGAGAATGTCGTTGCCTCAATCCAACTGGAGTTATTACTGGAAGGGCAAGGGGGAGTACCATCATCAGGTTCTACGACAACATCTTCATCGGTAACCACCGGAGCAAAGAGGTCCTAGACGAGTACATCGGGAGTTTGCAAGAATTTTGACAGGACAACCAAGGAAGACGCACAAGGAGTTTAGGTACCATATACTGTTTGTAAAATTTATCGTCATGAATTATCTGCAAAGTCTTCGGGTGGAACATGACACTTGCTTAGACATGATGTAAGATGTAAGGCCAAGCAAGGATTGACGATGAGGCAGACGCAACTGCAGTACAACCCCGACGGTATGGTACGTAGCTGGGACAACAATCCTGAGGTAGTCCATTAATCTCTTTATCGTTTAATTGCTTCTACACAGTTGCAATACAACCCCGACGGTACGGTACGTAGCTGGGACTGCAATCCTGAGGTAGCCCGTCAATCTCTTTGTCATTTATTTACTTCTAAGGATTTACCTTTAGGCTTTAAGGAGTCTACAACTTTTGAAACTTACATAAGGATTGCGCATGATCCTAGATTTTCTATTGTTTCTAGACAGATAACAACTATCAGTCTAGTTAAATACTATAATAAACGTCGTGATAAATTAAAGGACCTATTTAGTACGTGCACATTTTCAGTGGTGAAAGCATCCAGCCCCTAAAAATGATTTTGATAATTAATGTCAACAATGTATTATGGGACTAACATGTGTACTAAGATATTTAAAGGTTTAGTCCTGGAGTTTGAATGATGACATGAAAATGGCAATACAAAGATAATAAAAGATCAACATAGCTCCAGGCAAAGGCATCATATAGTCTAAGGATCCTTTTGTAGTTTTTACCGGTCTTGGTGTTTGGAGAAAAGATCGAATTAGTAGGCTAGATGTTGTACTATAAAGAGAGATCATGGCTAGTAGCTTGAAAGTTTATTTTATGCCATTTTGATCAATCATATGACATGCATTGCATTTAGAATTGATTTGTTTTGGCATCTGGAAAACTGTTCAGAAAAATTGGTATGACTGCATGTGATGAGCGGTACTACCGCAGATCGGTAGTACCGAATTCTAGTTGGTGGTACGTATTTCCAGAGAGCTTGTTTTTGGAGTTTTGATCTCCTCTGCTAATCAGTATGATTGTATTTCGTGAGCGGTACTAACAGAGAGCGGTAGTACCGAAATTTAGTTGGCGGTATGTTATTTCCAGAGAGGATGTTTTTTTGTGTTTCTCAAAACCTTTGGAAATCGATAGTTCTATTCTAGCTGAGTGGTACTACCGCTATGCGGTAGTACCGATTTCTAGTTCGCGGTAATACCGTAACTTTTTCATAACGGTTATTACTAGCGCATTTAATGAACAACAGTCGACCGTTGAACATCGACCGCGATAATATCAGATTTGTACAGTGGTACTACTGCAAATGCTGTAAATTTCAAGGATTTGTTCCAAATGGCTAGTTTTTTTGGTTGGGAGCTATAAATGCACTCCCATATGCACCAAGCTCAGAACTTTTGGCCATATCGAATACTCTTGAGGCTTTGGTGCACTCTCTTCTACTCATTTGCATTCAATTCACATTTTGAGATAGTTGAGAACATTCAAGTGCAATGCATCATTAGTTGATCATTTTGGTACTTGATAATCTTCAAGCAAACACTGCGATTTATTACTCTTGGTGCTTGTCGGCACCTAGACGGCTTGGAGAAGAGTTTTCGCGGTGATCACTTCAAATAAGCTTGTGAAGTGACCCAGCAAGGAGTTGCGAAGTGGTTGCGTGCTTACCATCTCCGGAGAGGAGGAAGAGTAACGATAGTGATCGAGGTAAGTGCTCGTGTGGAGCCGACTTGATTTGTTTAAGTTTCCTCAACGTGGACTAGTGAAGACCGATAAGTCTTCAATACTACGGGAAAAATATCAAGTGTCTACATTGTGGTTTTTCCTCTCTTGTATTTATGTTTCTGTATTTATATTTCTAGCTCTTACTTGTGTAGAATTCTTGCTAGAATTGTTTTAGTGATCTTGAGTTACCTTAGCAAATATTATTCATGGGCTTTAAACTTGTACTAGTATTTCTTCATTAAGATCACAATTGTTAATTACAGCATAAGAATTTTTATAACCTCCTATTCACAATTGTTAATTAGAGTATAAGAATTTTTATAACCTCATATTCACCCCCCCCTCTAGTCAGTCATCCTTGATCCTACAAGTGACCTTGACCTCGGCCACATGGAGTGGTCGGACTAGGGAGGATTATCTTAGTATAGTTGCTCATTATGTTAATGACAAGTGGAAAATAGATAATAGAATTATATATTTCAAATTAATTGATGTAGCACACAGGTGAGAATATTGAGAACTATATTATCAAAGTCATGGAAGACTTTGGTCTTACAAATAAAATATTCTCAATTAATTTAAACAATACTGTTTCAAACTTTAGGGCAATGGATATTCTTACTCCAATGTTGAGTATATACATCGATTCCTTTTTGCTACATCAGCGATGCGCATGTCATATGTGAGGACCCCCGAGACCGGATCCGTATCAAGCTAAGTGATTACGCCATAAACGAAACACTTAACGTGAGACGAACACGATTCCGAGTGACCCGGATATGTGTCACATGCTAGCTCCCAAGGATCAGTGGCTAACATGCACATATCCTAGTACACAACATTGCAATCACATCCATACATAATTGTACAAGAGAAAAGGGACTTTGATACATCTTCAACATATAGAACCTTATGGTCCCAATTTTACATAAGAGGGCCAATCGGCCAAATCTAATTAACAATAACACAAATAAATCGCAGCGGAAGATAAACTTAAAAGAAAAAGGGGATAACCGAGTTGGCATGCCCACAATCCCACAAGCAACCAACTGGAGTTAAAGTCGTTGCGTCCGTCGTCCTTACCTGATCAAATAGACACTTTTCAAGTACAAAGTTGTACTCGCGAGACTTTCAATAAAAATAAGGATGCATGTAAGTAACAAAGGAAGGCTACTACACTAGTCAATTTTTGGCATAAAGCAAGTTTTCATTTAGATGAATAATAAAGATTCAAATTGCCATTTGTAAAACATTTAGAAAACATTTTATAATAGTAAGTAATGATCATCAAAGGTATCATCTCCAACTATAATCAACACACGAACGTGCCGTTCGTGGCACAATTCATTCCTCAACAAAAGTTAACGCGCGAACAACGCGTTCATGATAACATTTCAGATTTGAACCCACTATCATAAAGACAAAACATTTCCAACCATAACCCAACTTAAATTTTCAAAAGCTAACTGTGCCTGCTTTCCCACAAGTGTTGTTCATAACCTAGGACGAGGCTATTCGAATAGATTTAGTTACTCTGCAGAGTAGTACAGCTTTACCCACACGATATGCATTCCTCTCAATGTCGGCCAATGCACTCTTCCATAGGAGTGTGACTGAGGTAGCATAACGAGGCCGTTACAATGTTATGTCCTAACTATCAACCCACCCGAGGAACAGAAACCCTGTGGGAGTCAAAATGCCTCCTAACCACAGGTGAACCTCGTTACGTAAGTAAGTCCCAATCAAGAAAGAGACCCTTAAGGACAAGTAAGGCGACCCTTAACATGCCCCCGCGAGATTGACAAAAGAACAATTAAATACATAACAATAACAATTGTCAACCCCATTGTGTTTTGATAGCTAACACACAACAAATTATTAAGCCAAGCCTTCTCCATTATCCCGGCGTGTGGTTGCACGTAAGACTTGGTTCATCACACCACAGACCGGTCCTTAAACACCCAGACGGGGCTACATGAATCCGGGACCACCCCTTCATCAGCCTATCATCCGTCCAAGTCCAACACACAACAACAACAACAACCCAACAAGTCCATATTGCCAAATTCGAAGATCTGGATACAACCCTCAAGTTCAACATAATCCAATCCATAAAATCCTCAAATTTCATTAAGATTCAAATCAATCCATCGGCCGATGGACTAGCTCCATCAACCACTTTCGGCTACAACTACTTGCATGGCTAAGCATCGTTCTACAAACTAGCAAATAACCCATATACATATATCCTTAATTATTCAAGGCAAAAAGGGTAATCAACATTCAAAGGAGGGCTTAATGCAGCAATTAGGAGACTAACTACTTCTACCCATAAACATATATTTCAAAATAGCATGTAATTGTGATAATAAAACTCACACAAAGCATTTAAAAACCACTGGGAGCAATATGATTAAGAGGAGGGTGCTCGCACCTTTGCTGTATCACTTGTCCATTCTCAGGTTATACTCATAATACACTCACGAATATAGCGTTATCGTCGAAAAACCTAAAAAAAAGACAATATTGCAATAAACATCAAATAAAGCCAGAAAAATCAACATGCTCAAAAATGTATGAAATTTATACAGTAGGTAGTTCATGATTTTATATGAATTATGGTGAAAGGTTCATCCCATTTGGATTTAGTATGTGAAAGTTATGGCGGTTTGAATTTCAGATTTTAATACGCCTTCATTCGGATAATATAATTATGAGGTGAAAATTTGTAGAGCAACGGTGAGTACATGGATTACATGGATAAATATGCAATATTATTAAAAGTTCAAAACAGTTGAGTTTGCCTCATTTGGAGTTTTCATGATTTAGTTATGAATTTCTAAAGTTATCAGTCTTTTTATTTTGCAAAATAATGAAGTTAAAAGATTTTTTTTTCAAAAGTATATCCTCTGTTATAGAGCTATGCATGAAACCTATTTTAAAATAAAGTTCATCTTAAATTAAAAATAACAAAATTGGTTTCACTGTTTTTGGAGTTAAAATGAAATAGTTATGTATTCTTGAAGATAAAAGCCTTTTTCTATTGTAAAAATAATAGAGTTATGGATCAAATTTCCAAAACTATATTCTCTGCTACAGAGACAAGTTGGAAACCTATTTTGAAATAAATATCACTCAATATGAAAAATATCAAAACTGGTTTCATTCAATTTGGAGTTGATTTGAATTAGATATGGATTTTCAAAGTGAAATAGCGATTTATAGTGTACAAATAAATGGTTTCTGTAATTTCTAAGGCAATAAATACTTTTCTTACTGACAGGAACCTAGCCATAGCCTATGACAGGTGGGGTCCGGAGTAAAGTATTACTTTCCACTTTCTATTCAATTTAGTTGCTGCCGACGGTGGGCCCCTAACGTCATTGTCTCGGTCTTGTGAACCTAGTTCATGGTCCAAGTGCACAGCCCACTTAAGGGGACTAGGCCCACATGTCAAAGACTCTAGCACCACACGGTTTAATTAAATGCCTAGATTTCTGTTCACGGGGTCCCACATGTCAAAGGAACCACACTATCCATTTAAACCTGATTTTCGACAAAGATTCGCGTCATTTACTTCTAATCATCGCTTAACCTAACGACGCCGCTACTGGGGCGGTGGAGCCGACAAGCGAGCTCGCTTGACCGCGAGCTTGACCGGAGCCTCGCCGGCGACTCCAGCCTCGTCGGCACCATCCAAGGCCAGGAATGGGTTCCTGGTAGCTTCACGAAGCTCATGGTGGTGGCGGCGGCGGCTGAGATGGCCCGCACCGACGGCTGGCCGGCGACTAGCGGCGCTCACTCCTACGGCTAACGTGCAGCGAAAACGCGGTGTAACTCCGAGCTAACCAACGCGTTTTCAAGCTACAAGGAGGGTCACCAAGCTCACCAGAGAGATGGAGAGGTCGGTGAAGCTCGGGAAGAAGCGGTCACCGGTAATGGCGGTGGCGGTGGAAGGCCTCACGTGGAGGGGGTTCCCTAGGCAAAAGAAATGACAACAAAGGGTTGAGGAAGCTTGGGGGTGACTTGTAGATGGTGAAAATGCATGGAATCGAAAAATGGCTCACCAGGATGACGATTGGACGATGAATAGCGACATCGGTAACAAAAAGGGAAACTTCAAAATACGGTTGTGCCTGTGAATCAATGATGAAATAAGTTGAGGGGAAAGCACCGTGGAGTTAAGGGACACAAGATGACGCACAAGAAAAAGGTAGGGGCTCACCAGAGACGATACTCGCACGGAGGCGACCTCGGGTGCGCGCTCTAGAAGGCAGTGGGAGCACGACGGCGTTCCGAGAGATACACTGCGAATGAGGGGCTCGGGTTAGCAAAAATGGACAAGGCATTGAGTGTAGAGCCGAGGGGGATGACCCGGTCGAGGCTTACCAGATAATGGAGCTCAAGGGAGCTTCCCTCTCCTCGGCCACCGAGAGGAGAAGTGGGCTGAGAGAGGGGGGTAGAGCCGGTTTTGTGCGAGAAGGAGGATGGAGGAAGAGGCGGCGTTAGGAGGCGTAGCCCGGGGATAGGTCACGGAGGGCGGTGCGGTCACGGAGGTGACGGCATGCAGCAGGGCTCGGCGGGCGCGTGGCACGGAAGCTCTTCGCGAGCCAACGGGAGGAAGAAGAAGGGCCTGACCAGCGGGGCCCGCAGGTCAGTGGCACAAAGTGAGTGGACGCGGCGAGCTGGTTGGGCTGGATCGCGTTGCGTCGGGCTCAGGTCGGAACGATTCGGACCGATGGATTTCGATCGAACTGATGATAGTGATTGGAGGCGATCGGACTGGTCAAATAGTGTCAAGATCTGGACCGTCGAATCCCAATCGAACGGTCAATCTAAGTTGGGTTCAGCGCAGTGCACTTAGGTGGTTAGGTTCGACCGCGTGCGTCGGGGTCCGGTGCGGTCGGTTCAACAGTGCTGAGCCCAAGATTTGATTTCAGTTTGACCAGAAAAGAAGAGGGTTTGACCGAGGCTTTAAATATAGAAATAAATTTCTAAAAAAATTAGAAAATTTTCATAGGTGTTCCTGGGATGACCTAGTATTTATAAAAATTATTAAAGTCACTGTTCATAATATAATTTGTGTAAAATAAATTCAAACTTAATCTAGGTCTATTAAAGGTGTTTGAATTTTCTTAGGGTTCAAACCAGTTCCAAAAATTTTGGAAAAATTATATTTATTCATGATGATTATCAAGGTATTTTAATAAATTATTTTCCAGATGATGATCAAAAGTTTTTGTTCCTGTTTTTATTTGGAGTTTAAATTTGAAGTGTATGTTTACTCCTTGATTTAGATTTTCCAAGTACAATATTTGATGCAAATGTTTCCAAAATACCATGTATGCTGATAAGATGCATACTAATTCTCATTAATCAATTTTGGGATGTTACAAACCTCCCCCCCCTTACAAAAGATCTCGACCTCGAGATCGGTAGAAGTAGGACAAGAAGGGTTCTAATAGAAGATACAACATCTATTGTCTTGATTTCCTTCAAAGGTAGTGCTAAGATATCTTTCAAAGGTAGAACTAAGATATCCTAATAGGGTTACAAGGAATTTCTATTACATTTTTCTTCACATTGCTTTGTTTAAACTTTCCTTTCTTGATTCGAAGACACTTCAAGTAGAAGGAAAAAGGTCTGGATAGTCAGCTCGTATTTGATCCTCACGCTCCCATGTTGCTTCATCTTCAGTATGGTTGCTCCACTGAACCTTGATGAACTTGATATTGCGGTTCCTTGTCTTGCGCTCCATTTCTTCAAGAATGCGAATCGGGTGCTCCCGATAGGAAAGATCGGGTTGTAAATCGAGATCTTCCAAATTGGTTGCTTCGGTAGGGACTCGAAGACATTTCTTCAGTTGAGATACGTGGAATACATTGTGCACATCTGAAAGTGATGGTGGTAGCTCCAACTGATAAGCTACCGAACCTCGCTTCGCTAGAATACGTAAAGGACCAACGTAGCGAGGTGCCAATTTGCCTTTGACTTGAAAGCGTTGCATTCCTTTCATCGGGGAGACCTTAAGGTAAACATGATCATCCACATCAAAGCTCAGTTCACGACGACGACAGTCGGCATAAGACTTTTGGCGAGATTGAGCTGTCCGTAGTCTCTCCCGGATTACACGAACTTGCTCTTCGGCTTCATTTATCAAGTCCGGTCCAAAGAATTGTCTCTCACCGGACTCGGACCAGTTGAGTGGTGTCCTACACCTTCTCCCATAAAGCACTTCAAAAGGTGACATTTGGAGGCTTGCTTGATAGCTATTGTTATAAGAGAATTCCGCGAACGGCAAGTATTTATCCCATTTCTTGCCATAGGACAGCACACAAGCTCTCAACATATCCTCCAAAATTTGATTCACCCTTTCAGTTTGACCTCCAGTTTGTGGGTGGTAAGCGGTGCTAAATGATAGTTGAGTTCCCATTGCTTCATGGAGACAATTCCAGAAATGCGAGGTGAATTGAGTACCTCGATCTGAAACAATTATCTTCGGCACCCCATAGAGGCATACAATTCTAGAGATGTACAACTCCGCCAATTGCCTTCCTGAATAAGTGGTCTTGACCGGAATGAAATGAGCAACTTTCGACAACCGATCGACAATTACCCATATGGAGTCATATCCTTGTTGAGTCGTAGGAAGTCCGGTGATGAAATCCATCCCAATTTCATCCCATTTCCATTCGGGAACGGGGAGGGATTGAAGCATACCCGCTGGCCGTTGGTGCTCGGCCTTCACCCGTTGACATACATCACATTCCGCAACAAAGCGTGCAATCTCCCGCTTCATCCGAGTCCACCACAATTTTTGCTTCAAGTCTTGATACATTTTTGTGCTCCCAGGGTGGATAGAGAAAAGAGAGTCATGGGCTTCACGAAGAATTAACTCTTTAAGCTTGGCGTCATTTGACACAACCAAACGCTTTCCGAACCACAAAACACCTTGGTGGTCCTCAGAGAAACACTTGGCTTTGTCGGCCTTCATTTTCTGCTTAATTCTCTCCATACCCTTGTCATTCTTCTGGGCCATCATGATCTGGTCCTCAAGGGTAGGTTTCATCTCCAAGGCAGCGAGAAAACCTTCGCTAACCATTTCCAAGTTGAGCCGTTGAAATTCATTGCATAGTGCTTCTGTTTCAGGTCGAACCGAAATGCAGTTGCATTGCGATTTTCGGCTCAACGCATCGGCAACGACATTGGCTTTCCCTGGATGATAATGAAGTCCCAAATCATAGTCCTTGATCAATTCAAGCCATCTTCTTTGCCTTAGGTTCAGATCGGCTTGAGTGAAGATATACTTCAAACTCTTGTGATCAGTGTAGACTTCGCAGCGATTGCCGATAAGAAAATGTCGCCATATCTTCAAGGCATGAACCACTGCTGCAAGCTCAAGGTCATGAGTGGTATAATTCACCTCATGAGGCCTCAATTGCCTCGATGTATACGCCACAACTCGGCCCTCTTGCATAAGAACACAACCAAGACCAAGGCGAGATGCATCGCAATAGATGTCGAAGCTTTTGTGGATATCCGGCAGAACGAACACTGGAGCAGAAGTTAGACGATCCTTCAACATCTGAAAGCTTGCTTAACAATCCGCTGACTATTCATACTTCTTTTCTTTCTTCAACAATTGGGTCATCGGTCTTGCTATTTTTGAGAAATTCTCGATGAAGCGGCGGTAATAGCCCGCAAGATCGAGGAAACTGCGGACTTCAGAGACGGACTTGGGATATCTCCAATTAAGCACATCTTGAACTTTGCTTGGATCCACAGCAACTCCGCCTTCGGATAGCACATGACCCAAAAAGGCGACCTCTTTTAGCCAAAATTCACATTTGCTGAATTTTGCATAAAGTCGATGTTCTCAAAGTTTGCCCAACACAAGCCGGAGGTGTTCTTCATGCTCACTTTCAGATTTGGAGTATATGAGGATGTCATCAATAAATACGACCACAAATTTATCCAAATACTCCATAAACACTGAGTTCATGAGATTCATGAACAAGGACGGTGCATTTGTCAAACCGAAGGACATGACGGTATACTCGTATAAGCCATAACGAGTTGAGAAAGCCGTCTTGGGAATATCTTCAGATCTGATCCTAACTTGATGATAGCCCAATCTCAAGTCAATTTTGGAAAATATACGAGCACCGTTCATTTGGTCGAACAAATCATCAATCCGTGGAAGTGGATACTTGTTCTTGATAGTGACCTCATTCAACGGGCGATAGTCAACACACATCCGTAGACTGTGGTCCTTTTTCTTCACAAATATAGCTGGGCATCCCCAAGGTGAGGATCTCGGCCTAATAAAACCCTTCTCTTGAAGTTCTGTGAGTTGCTTCTTCAATTCAACCAACTCATTAGGCGGCATTCGATAAGGACGTTTTGATATTGGAGCAGTTCCGGGCTGCAGCTCAATCACAAATTCAATTTCTCGAGAGGGTGGCATGCCCGGTAGTTCCTCGGAAAATACATCCGGGTACTCACATACCACCGAAACTTCACTCAAATCTGGCAATTCTTCACCGCTAAGGGCAAAGAGATGTGGATGCTCCAATTTTGGCACCAATTCGACTTGGAGACCAAGAAGACTTGTAAGAGTGATAACCTTGCGGGCACAATCAATTTGACCATAGTTCTTGGACAGCCAATTCATCCCAAGAATAACACCAAGGCCCGCTGCATTTATCACAATAAGATTGGCCAGAAACTTCACCCCTTTAATCTCAATTTCAACTTCCCGACATTCATGAATGCTTCTCATTTCTGAACCCGGTGATTGAATCATCATAGGTGCAGGCATCAAGCTGAGTGAGATGTTCTGGAGTGAAGCAAAATCTCTGGACATGAAAGAATGAGAGGCCCCAGAGTCAAATAACACGGTCGCAGGAGTCGAATTGACTAGAAATGTGCCCAACACGACGTCGGGTGCTTCCTGCGCTTCCTCGGTGGTGACATGGTTGACATGAGCACGACCGGGGTTCTGAAACGTGACACCAGACCTCTGATCAGGGGATGCTTCAAGGTCTTCACACTTATAGGAAATGGCTTGGTGCTTCACCGGACAGTGTCTTGCAAAATGCCCTTGATTGCCACAATTGAAACAAGAAGTGTGCTTGTCTCGATGGAGTCGGCGTCTACACTTCTTTCGGGCTGCCCTTGCTGGACATCTTTCTGAGATGGATAAGACTTTTGCATAGGAGATTCTGGAGGTACTGTTGGAGATATGCCCTAGAGGCAATCATATTGATGATGATATTTCATTGTATCCATGATTTAATAAATGTTCCTTGAATATTGCCTTTGTGTTGATTAACAAGTATGTGACTTGTTTGTGAAACTCTTTACTTGTATGGTTATTCTAAAGTTGTCCCTAGTCGGAGTTCATGTGAGGACACACGTGAATGATGGATTAGCACATCTATCGGTTGATGACCATGTTTCACAGGTCATAGACATGGAGATGTCAAACCAATAATGTGGACACATGTTTAGAACATGGGGTTGGACCGACCCAACATGAGACATAGCGATTATACTTATGGTTCTCTCTACACAATGTGTACGCCTTGTCCTTAGACACAAATTGTCGCATGTACTTGAGATGTGAATCGACCTACTTAGGGGTTATCAACGCTACTCATGAATCGGGTAGATATAAAGGTAGCTTTGGGTTTGTCATGAAGCATGATGCGAGGCATGGTCAGTCGAGATGGGATTTGCCCTCTCTACAGAGAGATATCTCTGGCCTCGAGTGATCGGATCCGAAATGCATGGCCATGCTACTTGAGTTAAGAGTTAACCTAGTAAGGAATTCGGATCACGGGATCGAGAAAGAGTGGTCACTTGGAGCTCGGCGAATATCGTGAGGCAAAGGGATTGGCATGTGCATAACGTTGTGATGGTTCGTCGATATGATCTTTACGTGCGTTTAGGAGTTGGCACGTCTTGCTAGAGGCCGCTACCAACTATTGACCAAGTATGTGTACTTGCGTCATGTCTAAACATACGTGAACCTATAGGGTCACACACTTAAGGGGCTAAAGCCTAATTCGGGTTGGATCCGAGTTAGACTGGGCGTTGAGTCCTAATGGGCCTCTATTCGTAGAAGCCCATTATAAGGGCGTCTATAAAAGGAGGCGGGCGCTTGGTTGAGGATGAGTTTTCGTGACCTCCTCAAACCCCGGCCGCCACCCCTCCCACGCCCTAGTCGCTCGCGCGGATCTAGTAGTCCGGCGTGCGTTGCTTCCTCCCGTACGTGTGGATACCTCTAGAGGCGCTGCATCTGTGGCGTTGGGACGAACCGCAAGAAAGGAGCTGTACGTGGGATGCCACAACGAGGGCGAGGAGGAAGTAGTATGACTACTCTGCCCCGACGTACTGCATCAACTGAGTACGACTACACTGCCCCGACGTGCTGCATCAACTTCCGCACATGCGCGTCTAGTGGTAAGACCGTGATCTATAACTGCAGTGATCTTGGTTTACGGGTAGAATTTTTAATTTGCGCTAGTGTAGCCTACCCGGTATCCCTTCAGGTACCGGGTCTTGAAAATCAGGAGGAGCAGGCTGCCAAGCACACAGTTCTTGAAAACTATAGCTTGCTGAAATTTGTGCAGCCTTCTTGCGCTTTCGCGATTCTACAACCGCTCGCATCTTATTCTCCACTAGCCTTATTTACCACCTGTTGGAAGTTGTGGAAGTCGTGTGCAGCGAGTGCCAACTGCATCACTTCCGTTAGCCTATTCAAGAACTGGTCTTGCTTCCTTGCATCAGTGGAGACATCGTCTGGAGCGTAACGAGCCAAACGATTGAACTCGCGGAGATACTCCAATACGGACTTGCTGTCTTGCTTCAGCGCGAGGAATTCACACCTCTTGATACTCATGATGCTGGAGGGAACATGTGCCTCACGGAAAGCTATCCGGAACTCGTCCCATGATGGAACGGAACTGGCGGGCTGCATGGCGCAAAAATTGTCCCACCATGCAGAAGCGGCTCCTTCGAGTTGATTGGAGGCGTATAAGACCTTCTCATTATCGGCACACTGAGCAATGATCAACTTTCGTTCAATGCTCCGAAGCCAATCATCGGCATCGAGAGGATCCTCAGAACAAGAGAACACAGAAGGCTTCGTGCTCAGAAAATCAGCAAATCGGGAGCCATAAAGATCGGCTCCTTCCGCTGCCATTTGAGCACCTTGGACACTGGCGGTGTTCTAATCAATTTGCTGCAAGATGAGAGTCTGATCTTGTTGACTCCTTTCCATCTGGATCAACACATCGGCCACAGATGGCTGGGGTGGAATCACTTCTTCTTGTCGACCCACGTGCTGAAATTGCAGGTCGGGGTGCTCCGGATTATGCCGTTGAGGATTCGGGGGCTGATCATCGGTTATTTGAGAACCCACGGGCTGCGAGCCCTCCATTACTCCCGATGTCAAACGAGTTTTTCGACCCGACATCCTGTTGCCATACAACTTGTTAGCAACCGGCAAAAGAAACGAGGGAAAAACCGAAGGTAAGCAATTGATAACAGGGAGTGACTTATCCTAGTATGAATGCATGATGAGAACACATTTATGCATCACAAAATGGGGTGCTAGAGCCTAGGTGGACAGCACAAGATACAAATGGAAACACAGTTAGTTTTCCGACATAGTTGCGATCCAACCCGCCCGTAGGCGATGCACAACTACTTGGAATGAAAGAGAGTAAATGGTCACCACAAAATCCAGCGTCTATGAGCTAAGTATTATCATTACGGTGTATAATTCCTAAGAATAACCCTAATTTATTCCTAATATCGCAGCAAGGCGTCGTTTTCTTGTTCTTGCATCAATGCTCTTTACCGGTGACTATTTAACGTTTCTAGTGTTGGAAGAAAGATAAGCATCGGAGAAAATGATTTTGTACAAATCAAAAGAATAGTGAGGTAAGAAATTAGATGCTAGGATGGGTAAGAAAGAAAAGAATTATATTACTAATATTTTTGCCAAACGTTTGATATTTCGAAAATATTCTTTTGCAAATCATAATCCTAACAACGTCCATTGCTATGGCTTTAACCTACAATCAGTATGGCTCTGATACCAACGCTGTGAGGACCCCCGAGACCGGATCCGTATCAAGCTAAGTGATTACGCCATAAACGAAACACTTAACGTGAGATGAACACGATTCCGAGTGACCCGGATATGTGTCACATGCTAGCTCCCAAGGATCAGTGGCTAACATGCACATATCCTAGTACACAACATTGCAATCACATCCATACATAATTGTACAAGAGAAAAGGGACTTTGATACATAATTCTCTGCTACAGAGACAAGTTGGAAACCTAATTCTCTGCTACAGAGACAAGTTGGAAACCTATTTTGAAATAAATTTCACTTAATATGAAAAATATCAAAACTGGTTTCATTCAATTTGGAGTTGATTTGAATTAGATATGGATTTTCAAAGTGAAATAGCGATTTATAGTGTACAAATAAATGGTTTCTGTAATTTCTAAGGCAATAAATACTTTTCTTACTGACAGGAACCTAGCCATAGCCTATGACAGGTGGGGTCCGGAGTAAAGTATTACTTTCCACTTTCTATTCAATTTCTGGTTAACACCGACAGGTGGGCCCCTAATGTCATTGTCTCGGTCTTGTGAACCTAGTTCATGGTCCAAGTGCATAGCCCACTTAAGGGGACTAGGCCCACATGTCAAAGACTCTAGCACCACACGGTTTAATTAAATGCCTAGATTTCTGTTCACGGGGTCCCACATGTCAAAGGAACTACGCTATCCATTTAAACCTGATTTCCAACAGAGATTCGCGTCATTTACTTCTAATCATCGCTTAACCTAACGACGCCGCTACAGGGACGGTCGGAGCTTCCGACAAGTAGAGCTCGCTTGACCGCGAGCTTGACCGGAGCCTCGCCGGCGACTCCGGCCTCGTCGGCACCATCCAAGGCCAGGAATGGGTTCCTGGTAGCTTCACGAAGCTCATGGTGGTGGTGGCGGCGGCTGAGATGGCCCGCACCGACGGCTAGCTGGCGACTAGCGGCGGCACTCCTACGGCTAACGTGCAAGCGAAGGCACGGTGTAACTCCGAGCTAACCAACACGTTTTCAAGCTACAAGGAGGGTCGCTGAAGCTCACCAGAGAGATGGAGAGGTCGGTGAAGCTCAGGAAGAAGCGGTCACCGGTAATGGCGGTGGCGGTGGAAGGCCTCACGTGGAGGGGGTTCCCTAGGCAAAAGAAATGACAACAAAGGGTTGAGGAAGCTTGGGGGTGACTTGTAGATGGTGAAAATGCATGGAATCGAAAAATGGCTCACCAGGATGACGATTGGACGATGAACAGCAGCATCGACCGATAAAAGGGGAAACTTCAAAATACAGTTGTGCCTGTGAATCAATGATGAAATAAGTTGAGGGGAAAGCACCGTGGAGTTAAGGGACACAAGATGACGCGCAAGAAAAAAGTAGGGGCTCACCAGAGACGATACTCGCGCGGAGGCGACCTCGGGTGCGCGCTCTGGAAGGCAGTGGGAGCACGACGGCGTTCCGAGAGATACACTGCGAATGAGGGGCTCGGGTTAGCAAAAATGGACAAGGCATTGAGCATAGAGCCGAGGGGGATGACCCGGTCGAGGCTTACCAGATAATGGAGCTCAAGGGAGCTTCCCTCTCCTCGGCCACCGAGAGGAGAAGTGGGCTGAGAGAGGGGGGGTAGAGCCGGTTTTGTGCGAGAAGGAGGATGGAGGAAGAGGCGACGTTAGGAGGCGCAACCCGGGGATAGGTCACGAAAGGCGGTGCGGTCACGGAGGTGACGGCATGCAGCAGGGCCCGGCGGGCGCGTGGCGCGGAAGCTCTGCGCGAGCCAACGGGAGAAAGAAGAAGGGCCTGACCAGCGGGGCCGCAGTCGGTCGGCACAAAGTGAGTGGGCGCGCGGCTGGTTGGGCTGGATCGCGTTGCGTCGGGCTCAGGTCGGAACGATTCGGACCGATGGATTTCGATCGAACGGATGATAGTGATTAGAGGCAATCGGACTGGTCAAATAGTGTCAAGATCTGGACCGTCGAATCCCAATCGAACGGTCAATCTAAGTTGGGTTCGGCGCAGTGCACTTAGGTGGTTAGGTTCGACCGCGTGCGTCGGGGTCCGGTGCGGTCGGTTCAACAATGCTGAGCCCAAGATTTGATTTCAGTTTGACCAGAAAAGAAGAGGGTTTGACCGAGGCTTTAAATATAGAAATAAATTTCTAAAAAAATCAGAAAATTTTCATAGGTGTTCCTGGGATGACCTAGTATTTAAAAAAATTATTAAAGTCATTGTTCATAATATAATTTGTGTAAAATAAATTCAAACTTAATCTAGGTCTATTAAAGGTGTTTGAATTTTCTTAGGGTTCAAACCAGTTCAAAAAATTTTGGAAAAAATATATTTATTCATGATGATTATCAAGGTATTTTAATAAATTGTTTCCAGATGATGATCAAAAGTTTTTGTTCCTGTTTTTATTTGGAGTTTAAATTTGAAGTGTATGTTTACTCCTTGATGTAGATTTTCCAAGTACAATATTTGATGCAAATGTTTCCAAAATACCATATATGCTGATAAGATGCATACTAATTCTCATTAATCAATTTTGGGATGTTACATCATATTATTAACCTTATAGTAAAATACGGTTCGAAGAGGTTAATATCATATATTAAAGCTTTCCGTGATACCATATCTTTTTAAATAATTGTAACATAAGAATAGTAGCATATAAGAACTTCTGAAAAGCAATGGGTGTACGTCCAAGAATATTTAGTTTGGACATACCGGTAAAATGGAACTCTACTTACTTGATGCTTAAGAGTCTTTTACCATGTAAAAGCATTTTTCCTATTTTTATTCAAACACACTATCAAACCCCTGACGGTAGTGTACTATTGACTGAGCAACATTGGTTCGTTGGTAAGAGGATACTTCAGTTTTCAGGAAAAAAAATATAAAGTCACTGTTGTTTTGTCCGTTGTGTATTATCCAATATCTCCTATAATTGTGTATACTATTCTACAAATTGCTAATCAGTTGAAAATGTATGAAAATGATATAGTTTTACAAGAGGCTTTCATTGCTATGAAAACAAAATACCTAAAATATTAGAGAGAAATCCCTTTCGTGCATGCATTTGCATTTATTTTAGATTCTAGTGCTAAAATTCAAGGATTTGCTAATGTTCTTAATCTTCTTATTGATGCTACATGCCTAGACTATTATAAGTATTTTGTATATGTTCATTAGATTTACCGATGTTTTTCAAAGGTATGGAAATAAGTTTCAAAGAGTTCGCTTGCAACGACCTCTATTACCACCTGTCTCAGGTGACAAGATAAATTTGTGGGGCAAGATCTGGGGTGCAGATTCTTCCTCCAGGTCCAGCGGGTTCTATAGCGGTACCTTCTCAACCAAGACCAATCTCCCACCCAAGGAGTGGAGAACTATCCAGCTATCTGGACAACGATATGGTAGATTTCAACTCAAAAGACTTCAAAATTTTACAATGGTGACACCCCCATAAGTTAACATATCTCGTACTATCCATACTTGCATGTGATGTATTAACTGTTCCTATCTCAACGGTTTCTTCTGAGTCTGCTTTCAGTCTTTCTGAAAGAATATTGGAGGAAAGAAGAACATGTCTCACAAGTGAGGAGATACTTCTAACTGTAAAGCACTGGGAACAAGCTGATGCGCGAACACAACACTCTGTAGAATATCCAGAGTTATTAGAGGTGCTCAGAAATATGTACCTAGACAACGACACTAGAACATGGATTATGTAGAGTTATAGACTGTACTCTTTTTTTTCCTTTGCTAAGGTTTTTTATGTTGAGTTTTCGTATGTATTGCTATAGAGCTATATGTTTTGTCTCATTCTTTTTTTATAATTTGCATATGTATTTATGAATTCTACATATTTTTCTGATTTTTTTTTAACTTTTTTTTAAAAAACTTTTGGGCCAAAACAGGCTATACGGGCCAGCCACAGCCCGTCGAGTCAACCGTGGCTGGGCCGGCCCAGCATGGCCCGAGGTACCGGTGTATTGTGTCTGGGTTGACACCCTGGTCCACAAGCCGGCACAACACGACCTGTGTCGTGACCAAGCCTTATCGGGTCATGCCTAATTGAGCCACGCCTAATCGAACCGTGCCAGCAATGGGCCCGGGCCGTGCCAGCGGCACATCTGGCAATGACTAGGTGGCAAGCACGTAGGTGAAGGTGTTAGCCGCTGGCTAGTACGGCCAGCCCTCACAGGTGGTGGGCAGAGAAGAGGAACCAGGGAGATGAAGTGATGGAGGTGAGGAGTCGGGGGCAGAAATGTTCGTGGTGCTATTGAGACAAGCTATGCATGTTAGTGGGTGCTATTTTGAAGGCTTTCATCCCCATGAATTGAGCAGACAAACCCCACATGAAAAAATCAAGGCATTCATTCCGTGAAGAGTGTAATCTGAAGCTCTGAATAAACATCATGAAGAGTTGTGAGCTTTTATCCATGAATCTGAAGTAGCAGCTATAAAACTAAAGAATTTCAAGCGGCGTTTATAAGACAAGTTGCTGCAGATGTACTGAAACCAAACTAGCTTAGCTTGGAGCCGGCGGCCTGTCTCGGAATCGGAGACGCGTCGAAGGTCCGCTGCCTTCGCCGGAGACAGCTGCCGCGGCCATCGTCGGCAGGCAGCGCTGGTGGCCAGGCGACGTACTATGCATGTACCATGAACTCTTTCAAGTAATAATGGGAATCTAAGAGCCTTGTATAGATAGAAGTAGCTATGATGGAGAACGAGGACTCACTTTTCTTGACTTTATTCTGAACAAGACAGCACAATTTATGACTCATTATTTCGCAAACAGTGAGGTGAGATGAGCTGCACGACATAGAACAAAAGATAATGATATCATCATTAGCATTTCGCTGGATCAATTGATCAATTGATCATTTTTTTATTAATATCTGTGAACTTAATTGTGTGCAAAGACTAGATTGCACAAATTATTAAAGTAGGTATTAGCGTGTGCTTCCTCAAAACTAGATTGCACAAATTCCGAAGTATTATTAGCACCGGAATAGTGAGTGATTGCATATCAGACATCAATATGGTCTGAAATTTTTATGCTTTGAGAGGTGCTAAGGCAGCGGGCGTCCGCCTGGCCCTGGGCACATGACACGTACAAGTGCACGCCCTCTCACACGCATGTGGGCCCCATGCCCTGTCTGTCCAGGGCGGACGTCCTTCTGCTAGCATTGGTGCTATCACTGCTATGCTTTCCACTTTTAAAGAGAGCACTAAAACACCTTTTGCATAGGTGTTTTGTTTTCATTCTTCTTGTGCGTAGGCATCATATGCAGCCCAGGCGACCGCCGAATCAGCGATTAGCGCTAGACGTCTATGATGTATAGTTCGAGTAGCGTCTAGCTCCTTCGTTACAGTACAAAAAATTGCACCGACACCTGAACCGGTTAAGCAGCCGGTTCACCAGTCCAACACTGATCTTATATATATATATATAGTATTATATGTATTATCATAATTTTTTATATAAAAATAGAGATTTTTAATTAAATATTGCAATTAATTTGTATATCTAAATTCTAGATTATCAATCTTCAGACCAAGAGATTTTATCATTAGAATTAAGCATGTATAGCTAATTAGCTATACCAACATCATAGTTGTACTGTAATTGTGTGCCACTGTATTTATTCAGAGCAATCGTGTGGAAACTACATTCTAATTCTCAATGAAACAACTACCGTACAACGGTAGAGCACTCATATTCACATCTTTCTAATCTTACCTCTAAATTCACAGCAAAAAAAAAAAGAACGAGGGTATTTATATCTAAACAAAAACTGTCTGGTTCAGTGAAATCGGCACTGGTTTGCCGGTTTACGAAAAAACCAACCGGTTCGACCGTTTTTTTTATCCGAATGCATGGACAATCTTTGAGCTGAACTGAGCCGACTAGGTAGCCAGTGCTGGCTTTTTCTGGCTTAATCGGTGTTTCGGTCTGACTTTTTGTACCATGACCTTGGTGAACACTGATCTGTAATCAAGGTTATAACAGTTCAATGCACGTATTTTAGGACAAGTAAAAGAGAACGAACGAAGTACTAACCTAAATGAGTTCCACCCATCAATTTCTTCACTGTTTGTAACAACATTTTTTTTGTGACTATAGTAATTCTCTAGTGGAGAAATGCAGTAGGGTAGTGGTACACACCTTCCCAGCCTCCCTGTAGTCAGCTGTACCTAACCAAGTCTTGCATTAATTCTTGCATGAATATTGCAAGATCTGACCTGATGCTGCCTCATGTCACAGGACAGGAAATCCAGTGTGAGCACCGCCTGTATTGTTTAAGCATTGTCCTGCCTCTCTTTCTTGATGGATACATGCTACAGCTAATCCTCACAACATTCACAAAATATGGAATAAATGTCTAGATGACCCGAGCCACACACGTTAGTGAGACATAGTTGGTAGCCGTTAGAGCGTTCTCACATGAGGGGGATACTAGCAGGATTTTTTTTCAGACATTGCAAATAGGAAAGCACCAAAACAAGATAACAAACCAAATGCCCTGTATTGTCAACAAAACCATCACCCTTTTTCCAAGGTTGAAGCTCTAGGAGCTATATGATCTGACCCTCTCCATGTTAGACAGGGAGACTTTGATGTCAACATGCATGTGCCAGTAGTCCTCTGAAGTTCTGCATGACAAGTACCCCTGCAAGCTACCAACCCACAACCACACATGCATGTATAGACATTCTCCTAGTCAGAGATATATATGTGTAGTGGTCTGTACTATGCAGGGGTGGCATGCATGCAACTGTAGTTTGGTCTATCTTTCTCCATCAGAGCTGGTACCTGTGAAAATGATATCAGGTATAAATAATCAATGCAGACATGCTCAGAGCTAGCCTCCTACAGGTTTCGAAGTTCACATTTGAGCCACTTGCAATCTCTGCCTTCCCTAGATGCCAGACAGGTAAACAACTATTTTCTAGCTGCAATATTTAAGCAAAAGTTGGGCAAGGATGAAAGATTACTTGGCCAGTGATGATGATTAGAGATAGGGACAGAAGGCAGAACCTAGGGCCGAGATGCATTATTGGCTACAGTACGTATGATGGCATGGTAGTTCCCATCTTGGATTCCCTTCTCGTGCAAAACATAGGATTCATGCACAAAAAAAGGAGAGGAAACAAAGCAAGGTAACAAGGACAAAAGAGGTTGTCAAATAAATCACAACCAAAAGACAGCTCTCTTTTTTGCGTGAATTGCACATATGTATGTGCTCACAAACATGCATGTACTTTCAAAAAATATATGTGTATGCAATAATATAAAGAAATATTTGCAGAGTTGGGGTCAGAATATACAGTACCCTAGAAGGGAGAAATCACCTCAAAGAATCTAGCTAATGAAAAATAAGGGGTTTTCTTTAATACTATCCTTCACTCTGTAGTCTATGCACATGTCACGCATGGACTTTCATCCTAGCTAGGTTCATGAGCTTAAGAACTTAATAAGCTCCTCGAATCTATACTTGGATAGTGTTTCGATGCTATATATTGAGTAACATCAAACTTTATTGCCCTCATTAGACCAAAATAAGTAGCGTGTGGTTGTTAGTTATCATGAGAAGCTTCGGTTGATGACTGGCCACCATACCGATGAGATGTGTTTGAGAGTGACAAGCAACCATGCATCCTAATGGATTGATGAGCTCATCAACTATATGTAAACGATCTTACCAATGAGATAGGCACCGTACTCCTATACAAATTATTCATGTATGTGTTGTCAAATTTTCCACAGTTCCATCATATATACACGCTAAATTAAAGGTATTCTAAACACAAGTTGTTAGTACTAATTAACTAAAATCTACAGGAATGAGCAATTAACGGAAGCAAGGAATTATATATCACTTAATTCCTCGGAACGCAATGTCTTTTTTCACTTTATACTTGGCATACACACATATATATACACACATACCCCACTTCCAATATACCACTTAAACGAACCTATTATATTTATTTATCACTTTCAGTATACTTAAATACCAATGATAAGATCTTTCTCATACGACTTGATTGAAAAAATTCATCGGAGCACTTTATTTTTGTCATATACCTTTTTCATATATAAAAGAAGTATATACACAGATTTGGGTATAAAAATGGATTTTACTGAATTTTTCAAAGAACTCACTTTGAGGTGTCTTATAATCATTATTGGAGTATACTCAAATTTATAAATAGGTATCATTATACGATTTAAGTGGTATATAAGAAGTAAGTACGTACACATAGGGAAAGTCCATTTGACACCCTTGAACTCTTCCAAAAGTTCGAAAATCAACCCTGAACTGCTAAACCAAACACCTGAACCCTCTCAACTATCAATATCGTTCATTTTACCCCCCTTGAGTCCATTCCACTCCGATTTTAAGTTGACGTAGTAGTGGTTTTGACATGTAGGCTAGTTTTGACTAACATGGATAGGCAATAGTGAGTCAAGTGGGGCCCACATGTTAGCCGATAAGCCCTTCTTCTAACTCTCCCTTCTTCCTCCTTTCTTTGTCTCTCTTCACCTCTCTCAAACCTGAGCTGGCCAGGCCCCGCTGCCAGCTGCCTCCTCCTCCTAGTCGCCGGTAGCGTCTCCCCTTCTTCGACGCCACATCCTACTCCCCCTCGTTGCCGGTGGTGCCTTACCCTTCTCTGACCCCACATCCTCCTCCCTCTTGTCGTCAGCGCCGCCTCCCCCTCCTTCCACGATGTGGCATATTCCTCCTCTTCCCCTCTCTCCCAATGGTTGCGACTCTTGGGAGCTTTGCCTCCTCCCCTAGATCTGACCATGGCTCTCGGTGACTGTCCTCATCTTCCTCTCTCTATGGCTTACTCTCCCTCTCATCTTCTCCAAGTCCAGCATCGGCCAGATCCACCGCCTCCCACCATGCCACCTCTTACCATCGCCATCCAACATTTCCCTCAAAACCCATACCATTGCCTTTGCTATCTCTCCACGCCGCCACCCCCCCCCCAATCTCACCCTCTCTGGGGTCAATGAGGAGGTAGTAGGAGGAGGAGTCAGTGGTGAAGAGGCAGCGGCGAGGTTGTCGATGGTAACAGATCGGCCACGAAGAGGGGGGCGAGGTCGTCGGTGGGGGTAGTGGCAAGGTCGCCTGCTGCCGAGGGCGAGCAGTTGCGGTCGGTGGTCGGGTATGGCTTCATCGCCTCTTGGACAAAGTCCCTCAATGCGAGCTTCAAAGACCAGCAATGGTGGAAGTGGTCGTCTGTATTTTTATATCTGTGATGAGGACGGGAAATCATAGACGATTCATATTAAAATCCGTCTGTGAAATATCATAGACGGTTCTGAACAAGAACCGTCTGTAATACTACTAAATATCACAAACAGTTCTTGTTCATAATCGTCTGTAATACTTCACAGACGGTTTTTAACATGAACCGTTTGTGATATTATCTCTTCACATACGGTTTTTAACGTAGTCAGTAACACAAACGATCGTTAAAATAAAACCATCTGTAATTGTATTTAATACAAACGATTTTGGTCAACCGTCTATGATGAGGCATCTAGTATTACCCTTTTTGTAGTAGTGCTACACGAGTGCAAAAGAGAACAATTTGCATATTACTGAAGTTTTACACATATACTTGAAATTTAATAAAATGGTAAATAATTTGATTAAAATTTGTCCACAAAAGAAATTGAGTTAATTAAATTATATATATAAAGATCGATACTCATGTAAACATGAGTGTATATACAATAATACAACCAGGCCATGTCTAGTAGCACAACTCCTTAAAAAAAAGGTCAAGTAGCACAACAAATTAAAATGGCAAACCCACACAAATATACATACCCCACAACACTTTGTCTAATCACATTATCTACTAACAAAACCAACCTAGATTTAAAAGAGACGAATAAGAAACCCAGAAAAAGATCTTCTATATATACCCTACCACACCATCACCAATCCAAGATCTCAACACATATACCATCAACCCTTTGCCTACACTCCTCCAAACCCAAAACCCAAACCCAAACCCAAACCCAAACAACACAACAAAAGAACACAAGCACATCATATATGGAAGACCGCGGCGGCCACCCCTTGCTCCACGGCGGCCACCACCTCCAGCCCACCGCCGCGCTGGCCTACGCGTGGGACCCATCCCTCGCTCCCTTCGGCCACGTCGCCGGCGACGACCAGCTGGAGTACTTCTCGACGGCGTCGGAGCTGCGGCAGGCGCTGCTCCGCGCGCTGGCCGAGCTCGACGCGGCGCGCGCGGCGCACCAGGCGGAGCTCCGGCGGATGGAGTCCGAGGCCGCGCGGCTCGCGGCGCTCGTGGCGTCCGCGGCCGCCGAGCGAGACGAGCTCCGGCGCCACTGCCACTCCCTCCTGCTGCTGCTCCACCACCAGAGCCAAGCCCCGCCGCCTCAGAGCTTCCCCGCCGCGCACGTCCCCACAACCCACGCCGGCGTCCTGGGAGGAGAAGCCGGCACCACAGGCGCCGTGGACGAGCACGCGCCCGACGCCGCCGCCACCTCGGAGGAGGCGGAGATGGAAATGGCGCTCACGCGGCGGCTGCCTGAGAAGGGCCGCCTAGTGGAGGCCGTCGTGTCGGCCGGCCCACTACTCCAGACTCTGCTCCTGGCCGGCCCGCTCCCGCGGTGGCGCCACCCGCCGCCGCCCGCTCCTGCCGACATACCGCCGTTCAACCCCGGCCGTCCGAGCCCGACGAAGGCCGACCCAGAGGCCGGCAACAACTCCTTCTCGTCGGCGTCGGCAGCGTCCTCGTCACCGGAGAGCAACTGCAGCGGCGGGCCCGCGCCGCTGGCGACACAGCAGGCGCTTCCCTATCACATGAGCTCCTTTTGCATGTAGCAGATGCTTGCGACGCTCCCTTGCTTCCTGGGCGGGCACATGCATGCCGCTAATCAACACGAGTGGCTTAATCGTCATGAGCGTTGGCATAATTACATCTCCCTAATCTAATTAAGGCTTGCATTTTGATTAGTAGGAGTGATTAGCTAGTGTCAGTAGTGGGCAAAGATTGGGACATGTATGCAAGACAGCACATGCATGCCACTAGTAGAGTAGATCGACTAGTGTCGTCTTTGTCAGGATGTATATGTACGTGGATCTTTCTTTCTTTTCTGCGACCACTGCAGAATGCACTGGGTCGCGATACTTGATTGATGCATGCATGGAGAGTGATCTATGTACTTCTTAATTTCTTCAAATGGCTGGGTGATGTTGATTCAAGTCTGTTGGAGGAATTTGATTAACTGTAGGGAAATTATATAGCACATTAGTTTGTAACATCGAAAAGGAAGTGATGTCCCATACATATCACATATGCCTAATTATAAAGCAATGTTATATAAAAATTAGAATAGTAATGTGGTACACAATTCAACATGACGATAAAAAAATAGCCATCAAAGTGCTTACCAAAATAAAGAATCCTACACTCCTAGTAGTAGTTTTAGTTTACTGTGGCAAAGTGAATAAATGATGGATAAAGTTTCAAACCATGGACAAAAGATGGTCGGCATCGGCAAAAAACAACATCCAACCTTGATAGCCTACAAAAAGTAGAGAAAATCACTTAGTAAAATTTTAAGTAAAAGAATTGTGAATTTATCGAAACAAAGATAAGTATATTACATTTTATAATTTCTTTCTACGCTCCCTTAAGTTCTGGAAGCGATGAATTACAGCATCATTGGTAACTTCCCCATTTCACATTTCTCCACATAGCAAATAAGGCTATCTCTCAAGAAGTCATCGCTAATGCGATTAGCAAATATGTTTTCACAATTTTCATGGTGAAAAGCATCTCTCAAGCTATGCTTGGCATGAGCAAAACTAGTGTTAGCTTCAAAAGTCGATAAACCAAAAGATAGTAAATATGTTTCCTTGTCTCCACCATGTTTTGAGAAAGGTCGCTAATAGTCTCTATGTTAGAGAATCTATCATCTGCACACACACATCGGTAATGTAGAGGCGAAGGTGGTGTTTAAGGTCCCTCAATTCTCCATCATCAAAATCATTGAGATAAAGTTTAGCTAGATCCATCAAATGCTCCAAATTGAAATCACGAAATGATTCTCTTGGACTCAAAGCGGCCGAGCAAACAAGCAATCTAGAGTTTTTCTCGTTGAAGCGACCATTGAGTTCTTGAAGCAACCAATCAAGAATATCATTAAAACAATCCACATCATAATGATGCTTGTTAGTAATTCCATATTTTTGGCGTGACTTCTTTGGATTCACATATACTTCTCCCATTTCCAATTTGGAAATATCATGCTTCTCACAGAAGGCATCTCTCATTTACACTTCATCTAGAACAGAATCCCATCCATGCCTCCTAAGCTCGTCCAAATAGCTTTTGGTTGATTTCACACAATCAATGGCATTCATAATGTCTAGATCCTTCCTTTGTAGAGTTAATGACAATGTGTTTGTGATTATTAAGATGGTTAACATAAGCTGCAAATAAAACACAAAATTAAATGACTGAAAATAAACTAAAAGTCCCCATTCTTGCCTTCTATTTTTGTCATCTTTATCACCTTGTTCCACATATTCTAGTACTTTAACAACCATTGGAAACAAATCAACCAAACTCTTAAGAGTCTTATAGTGAGAACTCCAACGAGTGTCTCTGGGTCTTTGAAGACATAGCTTTTGATTTAACCCTAACCCAGTTTTAAGTAACCCATAACCTAAGGCCTCATACACATGTTCTCGATTGATATCTCGAAACATATCCCTTCTCTTGGAAGATCCACCAACCACATTTAACAAAACAAAAATCATATCAAAAAAATTACCAATACCTTTATGCTTTCTTACAACAGCCACGCTGATGAGCAAAACAATGGATATAATATGCTGAGCTATTTTCTCTCATAATCAATGATTGCAAGCCATTAAACTCACCTCGCATATTGCTAGCACCATCGTATCCTTGGCCTCTAACTTGTTTCAAACTTAGCTTATATTCCGCAAATAAAGAATCAATGGAGGACTTGAGGTACGAAAAAGTTGTCTCTTTTATATGAACAAGGCCAACTAACCTCTCTTTAACAATTCCATATTTATCAACATATCTCAAGATCACCGCCATTTGTTCTTTGCAAGCCACATCCTTGGACTCATCAACTAGCAAGCAAAACACATCATGACCAATTTCTTCAAGAATAGATTGCAATATATTCTTTGCAAAACAATGTACTATATCCTTTTGAATGTTTGGAGACACCATCAAATTATTACCTGGAGCATTGTTGCCCACAACCTTGCTTACAGTTGGATTCTGCTCAGCAGTATAAGCATGAAATTCCTTGAAATTTTCTTTATTGGAGGACTCATCGGACTCATCATGGTCTCGAAAAGGCAATCCTTGGTTCAATAACACTCTAACAATATCAACTGAGGCATTTAGTCGAGTATGATAAGCAATCTTCTCAACATTACTTTGGTTATTCAAAGCAACATAAATGTGTTCGTCTTGTTTTAACAAAGAATCACAATCTCTCTTTGCTTGGTTGTGAACACTATTGACATCTCCTATATGCTCCTTTAGTCTAAATTTTTTGTTCCAACTAGACTAACCAGTTGTAACAAATGCATCATACCCAGCTTCCTTTTTGTTGCGGCCTCTAAACAAGAAACAATAAAAACAATATACTCTATCTTTGGATTTGCTATACTCAAGCTAACTCCCAAAGTCAGCAAACCATTCAGAATTAAACCTTCTATTTTTATCGTCAATCGTTGAATATGGAAAATCAAAAGTGCGAGGTTAGCAAGGCCCATTATCAAGGTACTTTCTTCTTACCACATCCTTTTGATTAGGAAGGTACTCCTCTATCCTTCTCCTTTTGCCGGGATCAAATTGAATCTCCTCTTCCCAATTGATTACTTCTATAGGTGAAATCGCTGCATTAGTAGCATTATTTTCTTCATGGGAGGGGCCATCATTCTGTTCATGTGATGGGACATCATTCTCCTCCCGTGGCAGTGGTGGCACTTTTATTTTAAGAAATCTTTCCATAAATTTACCTGTCATTTACCAATTATTTAAATACTCCATTAGATATTTGTACTATAGAATAATAGAAGCATACATTCATAGTCATTTATTTAAAATTGTAAGGCTTACTTACTTGACATTGTGTCTCAACTCTCAAGAAGTCAAAAACTCAAATCCAAATCTTGACACATCACATATTCTAATTCCCAAGTACTACCACAATTGTAAAGCCCAATCCTAGGGTTTGAGAAAATATACCAACGATTAGCAAATTGGATCCCTAAACATAAAATTAGTGACTGTGGTTGAGATAAATCGGTATTTTACCGTGAGAAATCAAAATTACCTGGTGAATAGTGATGGCGATTGCCGATTGGTGAAGAAACTGAAAGATAGCTCGTGTGGCTTGGCCGCGCCTTCGCCGCTAGAAATTTCACTGCTGGAGCCTAGAGTAGATACGAGTACGGCCATCAACCGGCGACTAGAAATTTTGCCATTAGAAATTGTGTCTCGTCTCGGACTCTCGGTGGTTCTGGGTTCGACCTCGACCGGCGACTGGAATTCTAGAAGACACGAAGTCTCGAGGCCTTGTTGGCTCGCGCACACCCGCTCGTATCGTGCACACCCGCTTGCATGGCCGCACGCCCACTCAGCTACCTGGGCCACGCGCCCTCGCCCTCAGCTGCCGGCTGGGCCACGCGATTCGCTCGCTGGCTAGGCGCCTGGGCCGCGCGCTTGCTCCCTTGGCTGGTCCTACTGCGCGCCCGGGCGGGAAGTGGGCCCACGTGGCAACGCGCCCACGCGCACGCGCCTAAGTCTGCTGGTCGGTCCGTTGGTGTCCTTCGTAAAACGAACGGGTGTCCAAATTTCATACATGAGAATATGATATATATATATATATATATATATATAACGATTTTGGACTCGGTGTCTGTGCACCCTGGTGGGCCTTACTGGATCCTCCCCTGATTAGAGAAACAACGTCGCAAAAAAGTTTGACTGCCAAATGAAGTTGTAATCACCGTTTATTATATAAAATAAGGTTCTCTTGGGTAAAATGACTTGTTCAACCCCTGTGGCCTTCTAGAGGTACACAGAGGGTAGGCTGTAATAAGAGCTCGAGCTTACCTGGCCTCCTAGTCTCGAGTTCGGTATAAACTCAAGCCGAGCTCGAGCGAGCCTGAGTTTGGGTCCAAGCTTGAACCTGGGCTCAAGCTCGGTGAGTAAGCTCAATATGCAGGAATTTTCAACAATTAGAACAGATTATTGAATTTATTTAGGCATCCAAAACAACTAGTACATTCTCATTGGATATTGTGTGAATCTTTTGAATGCAAGAAACAAAAGAACAACCCAAAGAAAGAAATCTTCTTGGCAACAGCAACAAGAAGTCTAATGTTCTTCTTTGTCAATTCCTAAAAACACGGCTTATTGAATAAAAATACCCAACACTATAGCTCAAAGAAACACAAAACTTCAACAAATTTTTAGTTCTTCGCATTAACAAAAGAAGAAGAGTGGAGTGGTGAGAGGGATAGTGCATATTCAGATCTTGTTGGAAGAGGAGGGTTGGCGGCATCACAGACTCACTGGTTGTCGGTGTTGAAGTATAAGTGAATTGTCTATCTTTCATCATCAACTTAAGCTTTTGGGTAAATTGGTTGGTGCATACAACTCAATAGTTGGGATAGAGGAAGATGCAGTGGTGGAGAATGGAGATGTCATCCGTGCCAGCTCACGACTGGCTGCAGCGTCGCGGACTCACGGGTTAGAACCTGGGGGATGGCGATGTGACCAGCATCGATCCAGGGCGAGGGATGAGGGTCGGCGTCGCGAGGAAAATCACAAAGTAAGGAAAATTCCAAGCCATGGTAAAATCGCGAGTAAGAAAAATTTCAAGCCATGGTAAAATCGCAGAGTAAGGGACATTCCAAGTCACAGACGGTTCTATTTATGAACCGTCTGTGATGAGATACTTATCACAAACAGTTCGTATAAAGAACTGTCTGTGATACTTCACAGACGGTTCTTTTTGCAAACAATCTGTGATAATTACATATCACATACGGTTCTATTTACAAACCGTCTGTGAAGTACAACACAGACGGTTCCAAAGGAACTGTCTGTGATGAGGCATCTATTATAACATGTTTTGTAGTAGTGTGAGTTCAAGACCCGGTGACGCAATTAAGAAAATAATTGCAGTCCATTTCTATTCCACGTCTTAGGCCTGAGGAGCCTACATGTGAGGAGGAGTGTTGAAGTATAAGTGAATTGCCCGTTTTTCATCATCAGCTTAAGTTTTTGGGTGAATTGGTTGGTGCATGCAACTCAATAGTTGGGCTAGAGGAAGATGCGGTGGTGGAGAATGGAGATGTCATCCGTGCCAGCTCATGACTGGCTGCAGCATCGCGGACTCACGGGCTAGAACCTGGGGGATGGCGGCGTGACCAGCATCGATTCAGGGCAAGGGATGAGGGTCGGCATCGCGACTGCCATGGTTGGTGGGCTGGCGAGGTGGGAGGATGCGGCGATCAGGAGGAGGAGGCTGGGGAAGGGTTGGGATAATGGGACTTGGAGTTGGGACTAGGGTGTGTGTGGCGACTAGGGTAGGGTTGGTTTGTCCACCTATTCGGTCTAGGATGCGTGAGGTGAGGTATTTGATTTTGAAATTGGGCCAAGGGAAGGCAAGGAGGGCTGAAATATTAACAACTTATCGAATTATTCGAGCTCGGCTCGATAAAGCTCGCGAGCTTGGAGGCAAGCTTGAGCTGGGCTTGATTTCCATACGAGCCGAGCTCTAATCAAGCCTAGCTAGGTCTAGCTGAGATCGAGTAGCTTGTTGAGCCCAAGCTTTTTTACAGCCCTACCAGAGAGCTAGGTTGTGTGTAAGAGTGCAAAGGAGCTTGCGTCGGTAGCGGTGGGGGGTCATGGTAGCAGAGTATCCCATCGCGGCAGTGGCTAGATGGGAAAATTGGTGACGGTTGAAGTTGGGGAGGAAGATATGGAAAGCTATTTTCATTAGGTATGTTTTATCAAACGGCCAAGAATGAATTGTGTTCAAATTTTTTCCATTTAAACGGACTGCATTTGGGAATCCACCTCTTGGCAGGTGGTGGAGTCGTGGGAGTATGAATTCACCCGCTAGGGTTCAAATGCTGGTGCCCACATTCACACACACGTGAGTGTGCATGCATCTAAGTAGGAACTTTGTGAAGTCACGGATTTATCCCCAGTTTTGTGTTTTTAGGCGTGTACTAAGGGGGCACACTTGTGGCCTGCGGGTGCATGTGTGTGTGGTGGTGTGTGTGCATGTATATCTTCTTTGTAATCGCGAAAAAGAGAATGCATTTAATACAAGATGTGGGGAAAAAATATACTTGAGATCTCTACCAAAAAAAAGTGTACATGTGATTATCAGATGTGTGGGTTTAGCCAAGAAATGAACTCACACTAGTATTATAGAAAAAATGCGTTTTGTACTATGTAAGTATACATACATGCCCTAGATATATTGAGCTCCGTACAATTTTAAGCAATTGCTGTAGAAATTGCAAAATGTACGTTATCAGCTTTTATAAAATTTGAACTTTGCCAGCAATGGTGAATAACGATGTTCCAACTTACACAAGATGATGCCACCACATAGAAAGACTTGGACAAGACACTACCGGACACGGCTTCTTTGCCGAGTGTCCCCGCCTTTGCCGAGTGCTTTTTATCGGGCACTCGGCAAAGAGGCTATTTGCCGAGTGCCAGATAGAAAGAACTCGGCCAACATCTGGCACTCGGCAAAGAGATGGTTTGCCGAGGGCCGAGCACTCGGCAAAAAATTACACTCGGCAAAGGGCACCACCGTTAACGGCCGGCAGCCGTCGTTAACCCTTTGCCGAGTGTCTTATCCTGACACTCGGCAAAGAGGCTCCTTTGCCGAGTGTCATTTTTTGACACTCGGCAAATCATATTTTTTTTCCACTTTTGACCTCCAAACTTTTTCTGCAGTCCTCATACAATACCTGGTACTCCATGTTCCAATGTGGCACATTTCTCGGACTTTTTCTATATTTCTTTAATTTATTTCAATTAATTGAATTTGTAGAGCCCCAGAATAGAATTCGGGAAGAAACCTAGTTAAGTAAAAGGAAAAAGTATTAGGAAGTTGTTTCCGGCGGAGGACTAGTTGGAAATTATGTTATAGCGGGAGAAAGAGGGGTTTTGAAAGTTTCAAAACTTGGGCTGGGCTTTGGCCCATAGGGGCCCATGTGTGGCCGGCCATGGGGAGAGCACCTCCTTTTCCCTCCTCCTAACCCTAGCCGCCTCTCTCCTTGCCCCATCCCCTCCACGTGAGCCCTCCTCCTCTCTCCTTAGGCAGCCGCCCCATCCTCTCCCCTGCGCACCACCCTTGCCAGGGTCTCCCCAGCCGCTGTACTCCCTTGCCCTTGCGCCCCCCCCCCCTCGCTGCCGGCAAAGCCCCGTCCGTCTTCCTCGCTTGCCGACTCGGAGAAGAAGGAGTTCGCCGGTGGTGATCGGCTGTTGGAGGAGGAAGAAGAGGAAGGGATTGGGACCATCTTTGGGGGAAGAGCTCGCTGGTGGGTGCTCGGCGTGCCCGGCAAACTGTTCTTCAAGGGTAACCACGTTTTCCCCTCGTTTAGATGCCTTAGCACTTAATTGTTCTATGTCGGTAATTCTGTCGCCTTAGGGCAGATCGCGTTAGAGGACGTTTTGATATAGTTAAGTGTGGATTCAGTCTCGGCGTCTCCTAGAAAGTTGTAGAGGACGTCAATAGCTTTCAATGAAGTGCTAGATCGTATTTTTGGACTTCTGTAGCAAAGTTATGATTTTATTGGTGCGGTTGTTCTGCAACCCTGTCAGTTTCTGGACAGGTTTTAGTGATCTGACCTTTGCGATCAATTATAGAGAGAATTAGAGCTTCTCAGTATAACGAAAGTTGTAGATAATTGTCGTAGCTTTTAGGGAAGCACAAGAACGCGAAATTTGGTTAAACGATCTGAAAGTTATGATAGTTTTAGTGCGCTGTCCAGAAAGGGTGACGAGAAATCGATGTTTTGTTAATCAGCTTAAAAGTGATTTTAGATGGCCGAATCAGGGAAGCTCACCAACTAGGTTTAGTTGGGAAATTTGATTGCCTTTCAATGAAGTCCAAGAACACCTAATTTGGACCACTGTACGGAAAGATATGAATTTTAGAACTTGACTGTTCCCAGAAGGTACAAAACAGCAATTAGAAATTTGGAGTCGGGATTGGGTTGTGGGCTATTGCTAGTTGTGTTTGTTTTTAGAATTCTTGTGGTTCGTTACTATGGTCTTAGTCTATGTTCTTGATTGAATTTAGGTGGGGGAAGAGTACCGGAGGCAGCACCGACTTCACGTTCCCAGTTCTCATGTGGTTAAGGCAAGTGCATTGTTGATTCGTGGTTGTGATTGATTGGTCATGTTTGTGTGCCTTTTTACGATATGTGATGGCATAGTGAGATTGTTGGCATGATGATTGTTTAAGATTGATGGATGTTCCAAATATGTCTATGCTCTATTGTTGTATGATGTTATCGTCTTTTGATAATTTGATGATGAATAAATGATGAGCATGTGCATATTGAGATCATGTTGAGGCTTGGTCACGTGGTGACCAGGTGTATTTCCTTTGAAGATCCCCGTCATGATTGTGACGGGCCCGAGATCCCCACACTCGTGGAGTGTGGGCTTGAGGTCCCCATTACTTGCGGAGTAATGGGCAATTGGTCCCTGTGCGTGCGCGCACAGGCATGGGTATGCGGTGACGGTTGTATACTCTGCATTACTGGTGTAATGCACACAGAAAGATAAAGAGAAAGGATCCTTGAGCATTGCATCTGCATGTGAAATGTTTGTTGTTGATCTTCTATATATTGATGCTGATGTTATAGCTTCTATTACTGTACTTGCTGAGTCTGTGGACTCACTCTTGCTTTTGTTGTTATTTTAGGTACCCGCGCCAAGAATGACATGCTTGGGGGGAGGTAGACTGCTAGTCACACACATGCCACACGAACTAAATAAAGTTGAATGTTATTCAGATCGTAATTGTTTTTAGTAAATGGGCGATATGCTCAAAGGTTTATTATATCTTGTGTCTTGAAGTGGTTTAAGTGTAATAATGATGAGTAGTGGAATATTATACTTCACTGGATTGCTGGGTACTTAGCATATCTTTGATTATCTTTTGATTTCTCTGGATGGTAGTTTGGTTAATTTATGATTCAGTCGAATGTTGGAACCTCCGTGTAATTAACTTTACAAGGGAGGTTCTGCCGAATTTTATTAAGTTTGCTTTGATTAGAATTATTAGGGTTTGTTTAGTAGCATTCCAGGCTCATGTTGGGTCAAAAGTTACGATTGGTATCGAGCGGGTCAGAGGTCCGTGGTGAACATATTAATGACTTAGGTAACTTAGCTTGTTAAAAATTTGTTAATGGTTAATTAACTGAAAACCTGACACACTGGTGCACAGTAGGATGGGGTGGGACAAGCATTGCATTTACGCTTCTGTTATGTTGTATTGATGATTCCTATTATGAGATGACCTTATATACCTGTAATATTATTCTATAATTAGAATGAGTGATGGTAGCGCGTGTTGAGAGGTTGAGGTCATGGTTGTGGCCCTGGGCTTTACCAGGTTACACCATTGTTCGTGGTAAGAGAAAAGGAAAGAGGTTACCTCAGATATCTTAGTACAGGCGTTAATAGTGAGTATCTTTTGAAAATTTGTTCACTTCCTTGAATTTGAATTTGGTCAACTCTTGTCCAGTTGTGGTCGATGAAGTTCTTTTGGGTCAATAGTTCATTGCAGTTGGTGGGTTTCTTTGAGAAGGATTGATGTGTCTTCATTGGCTTAACTTGTCCCTTAAAGCAATTATTGTTTTTCCAATTGTTGAGTTAATCTTGCGGCTGGTGGACTTGGTTAGCTGTCAATATTGACCCTTGTATTGGAGTTTTGCCTTTCTTACTGGAAATTGTAACCCATCTATTTTGCTTGATGATTTGGATAATGAAAGTTTCCTTTTGCAAGTCTTGTAGTACTTGGAAGTTTTGATTCAAATTATCTCTTTTGGGTATTTTGAGTGTTGAAGTTGAAAGGTTCTTTTATGAAAGAAAATGCTAAACCCTCTAGCGATGTCGTCTCGTGGTTAAGTGGGAGGTTATAATCAGAGAAATTAGTGAATATGATATGAGTTATCAAGTTGGGTCTGAAGTGTGGTGTGTAATCGATCCTAACCAAGATCCCTGGAAGGAAAGTTGATTAATTTGATGGTGCCATGTAGTAGTTCTTGTTAAACTGTGATTAAGTGTATGGCTATACCTAATTGGAATAAAAAAAGTTATTAACAACTGTGGAACATTAACGGAGTGGTTGACCCCTAGAGTGTTTAGTTTGCTAAATTTGTTAGATTGTTTGATCTTAATGGATTAATCTAACTGTGCGGGAAGAGAAATATAAGATGTCTTCGACTGTCGTCTTGGTAGATATTAATATAGAAATTTTCTTTAATTGGCTATTTGATGATCTTATTTATGGTCGTGGGAGTACAAATAGATATAGGACCATCAATTCGTCCATGATTGAATAATCATCAAAAGTTTATGATAACCTCTAGATTGAAGTTAGTGTGTACTAAATGAGTATGAGCATTCCGAATATGCTGTGTTTCTGTTGGAAAGGTTTATGATGGGATTTAATAGGTGACATGTGTTTGCTTGATGGTGAAATTGTCGGATAATAGTATGTCTTTGATGAAAGAGTTTTGGTATAACCTTGTAAATTGTGTAGTAGGTTCCTTCAAAAATATGGTGGTTGTTATAGTGAGGGTGTAAGAATTTGGTGTACTCTCATTTGAGGATGAGAGGATAAAGCGAAATGTAACAGTTTGGTCAGCTTTTGGGGACTTTATAAAGGAAGAGTTGAGGATAACGAACCTTGTTAAGAGTGAATTATTCTTGATGTTAGTAATAAGGTCTACAAGAGATTGTGACGCGTTGGAGTGGTGATGATTCTTTTAGAGAGAAAGTAAGTTGATTGTTTTAATAACGGTTAAATGAAATGTTTGGAGTTTTGTATTCGTGATCTTTTGGGGGCTCATGATTTTTGTAGTAGATAAAATTAGTTGAGCAATGTGACATATGGAAAGGTTCCGTTTGGTTCCGAAGTGATATTGTGTTTTGGTATTAAAGACATCTCTTGTTTGGTTTGGCAAGTAATGTTGTAATCAAAGAGATTACTTTCGTTGTGTTAACAGAAAATGTTTACCATAAGTATTTGAGGTTGGAGCTAAAAACAAAATGTAATCCGCAACTTTCTTGTTGTCTCAGCTTAAGAGTTTCTTGGGTTTGCATAGCAATGTTTTATTATGATTTATGGTGGTGGAAAATTTCTTCTTGTGGGACTTGTGCCCTCGACTGTGGGCTCGTATTTTGTTTTCTGAGATCCTACTATTTGACTGTCTCTCTTGGTCTCGTGCTCACTTCGCGGAGCCACGATTTCTTATGCGTTGAACCTTGTATCTGTTTATTTCTTCCTTTTGAGTAAGACATTAACCAAGTTGTGTTGCCAAGTGTTATAAAGAGTAATATGGTGATTGGTTGGAGGTGGTCAGGTATTTGGAACTGTTGAGATTTTTCAGGAACCAATCAATTTGAAGAGCAGTATAAAGTGAATTGGTTTCGATTTACAACACCCGGAGAGAATTATATTTAAATGGAAAGTTGTCGATGAGATAAAAGTGATTAGTGTTACAACTAGTGGAACCTATGGCGAATTATGATCCAGTAACCTTTGTCCATGTTGGAAATTGGGATTATCGAATTTATGGACTCTTGATAAACTTATCAGAGTAACGCAATTGGATACTTAGTATGATTGTGCAAAAGAGTTGTGGTGGTGAAGTTTAATGAGAGTAGCGGTGTGGAGGAACCTAAGTGTCATGCTAATTAATGGGATAACAGAAATTGTTGAACTATTGTCAACCATGACTCGGCCTTAGTAAGTAACCCTATGGGAGTTAAATTATTTCTAAGGATGTCTTGGTCAAAGGATATATTTATTTATTGACGTTAGTGATTGGGTATATTTGAATGTTGGTTAATCAGTTAGGGTTTGGCGAACGGATATATTGTGGTTGTGTAACTGAATTGGATTGGTGTGGATTAGAGAAGGTCTAAGACTCGTGAAATAAATTGCCTTAGGGCGGTTACTTGATTAGTGAGGAGCGTGGATGTTAATGATTGAGGTTTTGTTGAGCTATGTGAAATTTTAGTGAAAGAAATTAAGGATTTCCTATCAATCATAATAGAAATTCATTGTAGGAGACTTCGAGGTTGATTTTGGGCTTTGCATTTTTATATTAGAACCTTTGATGCCAATGATTATGTGCAGAAGTGGTAGAATAAGAGTGGATTCCGAGTAGTGGACTGATCATTGATAGTATCCTTTGGAGCTAGTATATGAGAGTGTGGGAGGTGAATTTCAAAAAAATTGTTCATCCTTAACGGATTAAGGGATGTGATAGTGGGTGAAATCTATATTGAGTTTTGTTGGAAATTATTTTGATAAGTTCATTCGGTAGGGAAATTGGCTAGAGTACGAGATTGTGGATTGGAAGAGTCTCCCTGCATAAGTGTGGATTTTGTGATCGGTAGAGCATAGGTTTGAGGTTGCCAATTTAGGAGAAATGAGTTAATGCGTTATGCGATGAGTTGGGATCCTATGGTTTAAGAGGAAGTAAGTTCTTAAAAGAAAGATTGTGGTAAAGGGTTGTGGTAAAGGGTGTTATCTTGGATAGTGAGATGCTTTCTTAGTTCTTACTTGAACTATGTGGTTATGACGGATGTCAATTACAAATTGAGTTGGTTCTTATCGGTATGTGTGATTCCTTCCAGTTAAAAAAAGGGGGTAAAACTGGTTTTTTGAGTGATTTGACTTTTTGGCTTGTGTGGCATTATTTCTAAACAGCCTGTTTTAGAAAGTGAAAAAGATTTCGTGGTAAATCCATTGATTTTGGATTGGGCTCTTCTAAGAGAAGTGACTTTGAGTTGGATGCATTTTGACTCCTTTGTTTTCAGTTGAGTTTTTCGGATAAGTGAGTTGATAGGCGAGTTCTTTGTGCGTCCCATGTTAAAGGAGATGCTGCTTGCTTAGGTAAAGTGATCGATTGAGTGTTAGAACAAGAGTTCTGCGGGTTCTGTGCAGACGATGTACTTCGGTACAAAAAAGGAAGTTTAACCAAAAGTGTGTTGGATAGGTTCCTTAGTCACGGGAATATGTAGATTGGCGTATTGCTAGGACCGTCTCGAGTACTTGCGCGGAGTACGCAATGTCTTGTGATTTTCGGTGCTGAGAGAGCAAATGAGAGGTCCGGAGCTTAAGATTTTGTTGAAGCTGTTGGCCACGAAGTAAGACCTTACTTTTGAGTCCCGTGTGTGGAGCGTACCTGTAAAGGTCGAGTCTAGTGTTGAGGTGAAAGACGTTGGTTTTGGATATCCGTCAAGGCGAGGAGATCCCATAAGCTTAAGATAGGGAAGCGACTTACAAATGGGAGTCTCGCATGCGCGAGCTGTGCCCAGAGTTATTCACAGTAGATGCGTAATATTGATGGTAATCTTGTAGCTATGTTATTCCTTGGCGTTAAGTGTGGTTTGAATTCGAGGTCGAATTCAGTTTAAGGGGGGTAGAATGTAGAGCCCCAGAATAGAATTCGGGAAGAAACCTAGTTAAGTAAAAGGAAAAAGTATTAGGAAGTTGTTTCCGGCGGAGGACTAGTTGGAAATTATGTTATAGCGGGAGAAAGAGGGGGGTTTTTGAAAGTTTCCGAAAACTTGGGCCTGGGCTTTGGCCCATAGGGGCCCATGTGTGGCCGGCCATGGGGGGAGAGCACCTCCTTTTCCCTCCCCTCCTAACCCTAGCCGCCTCTCTCCCTTGCCCCATCCCCTCCACCCGTGAGCCCTCCTCCTCTCTCCTTAGGCAGCCGCCCATCCTCTCCTCTGCACCACCCTTGCCGGGGTCTCCCAGCTGCTGTACTCCCTTGCCCTTGCGCCTCGCTGCCGGCAAAGCCCCGTCCGTCTTCCTCGCTTGCCGACTCGGAGAAGAAGGAGTTCGCCGGTGGTGATCGGCTGTTGGAGGAGGAAGAAGAGGAAGGGATTGGGACCATCTTTGGGGGAAGAGCTCGCTGGTGGGTGCTCGGCGTGCCCGGCAAACTGTTCTTCAAGGGTAACCACGTTTTCCCCTCGTTTAGATGCCTTAGCACTTAATTGTTCTATGTCGGTAATTCTGTCGCCTTAGGGCAGATCGCGTTAGAGGGACGTTTTGATATAGTTAAGTGTGGATTCAGTCTCGGGCGTCTCCTAGAAAGTTGTAGAGGACGTCAATAGCTTTCAATGAAGTGCTAGATCGTATTTTTTGGACTTCTGTAGCAAAAGTTATGATTTTATTGGTGCGGTTGTTCTGCAACCCTGTCAGTTTCTGGACAGGTTTTAGTGATCTGACCTTTGCGATCAATTATAGAGAGAATTAGAGCTTCTCAGTATAACGAAAGTTGTAGATAATTGTCGTAGCTTTTAGGGAAGCACAAGAACGCGAAATTTGGTTAAACGATCTGAAAGTTATGATAGTTTTAGTGCGCTGTCCAGAAAGGGTGACGTGAAATCGATGTTTTGTTAATCAGCTTAAAAGTGATTTTAGATGGCCGAATCAGGGAAGCTCACCAACTAGGTTTAGTTGGGAAATTTGATTGCCTTTCAATGAAGTCCAAGAACACCTAATTTGGACCACTGTACGGAAAGATATGAATTTTAGAACTTGACTGTTCCCAGAAGGTACAAAACAGCAATTAGAAATTTGGAGTCGGGATTGGGTTGTGGGCTATTGCTAGTTGTGTTTGTTTTTAGAATTCTTGTGGTTCGTTACTATGGTCTTAGTCTATGTTCTTGATTGAATTTAGGTGGGGAAGAGTACCGAGGCAGCACCGACTTCACGCTCCCAGTTCTCATGTGGTTAAGGCAAGTGCATTGTTGATTCGTGGTTGTGATTGATTGGTCATGTTTGTGTGCCTTTTTACGATATGTGATGGCATAGTGAGATTGTTGGCATGATGATTGTTTAAGATTGATGGATGTTCCAAATATGTCTATGCTCTATTGTTGTATGATGTTATCGTCTTTTGGTAATTTGATGATGAATAAATGATGAGCATGTGCATATTGAGATCATGTTGAGGCTTGGTCACGTGGTGACCAGGTGTATTTCCTTTGAAGATCCCCGTCATGATTGTGACGGGCCCGAGATCCCCACACTCGTGGAGTGTGGGCTTGAGGTCCCCATTACTTGCGGAGTAATGGGCAATTGGTCCCTATGCGTGCGCGCACAGGCATGGGTATGCGGCGACGGTTGTATACTCTGCATTACTGGTGTAATGCACACAGAAAGATAAAGAGAAAGGATCCTTGAGCATTGCATCTGCATGTGGAATGTTTGTTGTTGATCTTCTATATATTGATGCTGATGTTATAGCTTCTATTACTGTACTTGCTGAGTCTGTGGACTCACTCTTGCTTTTGTTGTTATTTTAGGTATCCGAGCCAAGAATGACATGCATGGGGGAAAGTACACTGCTAGTCACACACATGCCACACGAACTAAATAAAGTTGAATGTTATTCAGATCGTAATTGTTTTTAGTAAATGGGCGATATGCTCAAAGGTTTATTATATCTTGTGTCTTGAAGTGGTTTAAGTGTAATAATGATGAGTAGTGGAATATTATACTTCACCGGATTGCTTTGGGTACTTAGCATATCTTTGATTATCTTTTGATGTCTCTCGGATGGTAGTTTGGTTAATTTATGATTGATCGAATGTTGGAACCTCCGTGTAATTAACTTTACAAGGGAGGTTCTGCCGCATTTTGTTAAGTTTGTTTTGATTAGAATTATTAGGGTTTGTTTAGTAGCATTCCGTGCTCATGTTGGGTCAGGTGTTATAGATTTTCTTGGATAATTCAAATTATAAGCGCTAGTCATTCGAATAATGAAAAAAATGAATGGAAAATGATATTCATGTTATTTAGTATAATGTGAGGCCGTAACGAGAGCAGACCACCAATTTGAACATCTTGTTCACGAAACATGACCACGAACTTGCGGTCGAGTTGTTTTTAAATTGTATAAAAGATGAAGTCCGAAAATCATGAAACTTGTCAAGATGTCATGATATCATATGTGGAGGCTGTGATAAAAATTTGAGAGAGTTTCACAGCAGTTGTCACGTATGATGCTTGCAAACCGAAGAAAATGCAGAAGAATACGTGACAACTTCTTCTGAGATTCTTGGTTTGCAAGCATCGTGCGTGACAACTTGCGCAAACCTTCAAATTTTTATCACAGCCTCCACATATGATATCATGACATCTTGACAAGTTTCATGATTTTCGGACTTCGCTTGCTTTTATATAATTTAAAACAACTCGATCGCAAGTTCGTGGTCATGTTTCGTGAACAAGATGTTCAAAATTGGTGGTCTGCTCTGTTACTACCTCACATTATACTAAATGACATGAATATCATTTTTCCATTCATTTTTTTCATTATTCGAATGACTAGCAGTTATAATTTGAATTATCCAAGAAAATTCAATTAATTGAAATAAATTAAAGAAATATAGAAAAAGTCCGAGAAATGTGCCACATTGGAACATGGAGTACCAGGTATTGTATGAGGACTGCAGAAAAAGTTTGGAGGTCAAAAGTGGAAAAAAATATGGTTTGCCGAGTGTCAAAAAATGACACTCGGCAAAGGAGCCTCTTTGCCGAGTGTCAGGATAAGACACTCGGCAAATATTTTTAATTTTTTTAAAAAACCCCTCTTTGCCGAGTGCCAGATCGGGGGCACTCGGCAAAGGGGGGATTTAACCCCGCGTCGACTAATTTTAATTTTTTTTAAAAAACCTCTTTGCCGAGTGCGGACGGGGCACTCTCAAAGAAAGATTTAACCAGCGCCGACTAATTTTAATTTTTTTAAAAAAACCTCTTTCCGAAAGTGCGGATCGGGGCACTCGGCAAAGGGGGATTTAACCATCGGCTCGACACACGCACACCCGCCACGCGACACGCACACACGCACACGCCGCGCGCGCCAATCAGGCCCGCCGCGCCGCCGCTCAGCGCCTCCGCGCCGCGCGCCCGCGCCCGCGCCTCGCTCACGCCGCCGCGCCGCCGCCGCGCCGCCCTCCGCAGCGCTGCGCTGCGCGCGGAGGAGGAGGAGAAAGAGAGGAGGAGGAGGAGGAGGAGAGGAGGAAGAAGGAGGAAGAGAAGGAGGAGGAGGAAGAAGGAGGAAGGAGGAAGAAGGAGGAGGAGGCGTCCCGGCCACCGTTGCCACGTCCCCGACGCTTCCCCAGCCGTCGCCTTGTCCACCGGCGCCTTGGCCCCTTCACCACCGCCGCCCTACGACGCCCACTAGGTATGCCATACCGCCGTCGTCGTCGTAGTATTACTAGTAGTTGCGGTAGTAGTAGTGGTAGAGTAGCAGTGGTGGTAGTCTAAGTAGTCGTAGGAGTGGTTGTGACATTGTTATATATATGTGGTTGGATATAATCTTGTGCATGTCGCCATCGTGCGTTCATATATATGTGCATGTCACCATCGTGTCGTTGGTTTTCTTGCAGGTTTTGGAAACCTCACCGTGCAGGGGAGGTGCTGCCGAAATTTTGTATTGACAGTTTTATGTTTCTTTTTTTGCAGAGAAGAGCCAGTCGGAGCGGCGCCGGAGTACCTCGGCGACCCCGATCGCCTTCCTCGCCGCTGCGGGTCTGCCTGCACCGCGTCGCCTCGCCACTGCACCGACCCGCCACGGCCCCGCTAGCCTGACTCCACCGCCACCCTAGGTATAACCCCTCTTTCCGTATCATGGTCGTAGATCACGTAACCCAGTTAGGCGTCTCCCGTTCGAAAGAGATACGGTTGGAAATATGCAGATATTTCCATATCTAAAACCGTATCTGTTTCGAATTATCCACGTTTTTTGGACAGCCCGCAGATGCGTAGGTGGGGTTAGTTTCATGGTTCGCTCGATCCGAGACAGTTTCAGCATCATCTCCCTCGTTGTTCTCCGGATACACACTCTCCTGGCGGACGTGTATTTGGAGAACAATGAGAGGTGTTCAAATTCATCTCGAATAGAGAGAGCATGGAAACTAACCTCATCTACGATCCTCGCGTGGGATTAGGACCTATCCTCACCTATTAGATAGTAGGAACGTCGTGTAGATGCAATTGATGTTTATATTACTCGCCGCTATATATGTTAGAGGATGGAGGACCGTGAGTGGATGTACACGGCCGCAAGTCGTGGTCGTCACCAATGAATGGATCGACAAGACCGATGCTTTCTTGAACGGGCATTTGGCATGGTCGCTAAAGGAGCGAGTAAAATTTGTCATCCCCGCAAAGAAATGTGCAAACAGAAAAGACAAACGAAGAAGGTCATGGGGAACATCTTTGGAAGAATGGATTTACGCGACTATACCCGGTGGGTCTACCATGGTGAAGCCGATCGATGAGAGAGGAGGTGGTGAGACCACGCGTCGAGGATTATGATGTCGATGCGGGGTAGCGTACATGTTAAATGACTATCACGAGGCACGTCACGGAAGGGCGTGCGGAGGAGGAGCGAGGCAACCCCAAAGGCGTTCTACGACATGTTTGCCGCGGCACAGAAACCCCTTCACGGCCAGACAAAGGTTTCTCAACTGGATGCCATTGGACGCATAATGGCGTTAAAGTCCCAGTATAGCCTGAGTCGAGACGCCTTCGATGGTATGTTGACAGTTATTGGCAGCCTGCTTCCGGAGGGTCACCTTCTGCCAAAGAGCATGTACGAGTCACAGAAACTCCTTCGTGCACTTAAGATGCCGTATGAGCAGATACATGCTTGCCCGAAGGGGTGCGTCCTATTTAGGAACGAATACGTGGAAGTAAAGTACTGTCCAAAGTGTAAATCATCTAGGTTCCTGGAGGTAGATTCTGGTGATGGCCAGAAGAGGCAGCTTGACATTCCCGTGACAATCCTACGGCACCTTCCGTTCATACCGAGGATCCAACGGCTATACATGACCGAGGAATCCGCGAAACAGATGACATGGCACAAAAATAGCAAACGATACAATCCTGACAGGATGGTACATGCATCCGATGGTGAAGCATGGACCCACTTTGATGGCATTCATCATGAGAAAGCTAAAGAGGCTCGTAATGTACGTGTTGCGCCGCAATGATGGGTTCAATCCTTATGGAATGATGGCTGCCCCATACACATGTTGGCCCGTGTTCGTTATCCCCTCAATCTCCCCGGCAGATGCTTTCAACGACACGTAACGATTCTTGTCGTTGATAATTCCCGACACCCGGGAATAATATGGGTGTGTTCATGGAGCCGTGATTGATGAATTGGTCCGTGCTTGGGAGGAAGGAGTATGGACATACGATCGAGCTACAAAGAAAAACTTCAAAATGCATGTTTGGTACCACTACTCCTCGCATGACTTCCGGCGTATGGGATATTCTCATACCGGTGTGTTCACGGAAGTTCCCATGCCCGATATTCAAGGAAGGTCCGAGGTTCATTTGCTGCGTAGGTGGCAAGTATTCATCGCTCGACAAACATCGGCAATTCCTCCTCTTGACCATGCATTCGAGACGAGACATCAAGAACTTTACGAAGGTGTCGAGTGATGCACTCTGCACCACCGATAATGATCACGCCGCGTTCGTGAACAGATAGATGGTCCCGTGGTCAATCCAGAAGGTGGTTTTGTGGGATATGGTGAGCAACATATGTGGACTCATAAGTCGGGCTTGACTCGGGTCCCCTATTTTGATGACCTTCTCCTTCCACACAACATTGATGTAATGCACACCGAAAAGAATGTTGTCGAGGCACTTTGGGCAACAATCATGGACATTACTGACAAGTCAAAGGACAACGTTAAGGCTAGAGTGGATCTGGCAACGATATGCGATAGACCAAACCAACATATGAAGCCTCCTAGTCGCGGCAAGACATGGAGAAGGCTTAAGGCCGATTTTGTCTTGAGCAAGCCCCAAAGGAGGGAAGTACTAGAATGGATCCAGACGTTAATGTTCCTCGATGGGTATGCAACTAATCGAGGAGGAGTGAACTTATCTACTATGCGAGTCTTAGGGATGAAGAGTCATGACTACCACATATGGATTGAGCGGCTTCTTCCGCGATGGTTCGAGGCTATGTCCTCGAGCATGTCCGCTAGTCTTTGCAGAGTTGAGCTATTTCTTTCGCCACTTTGTGCCAAGGAGTTATCTCGACCGTGATTGCCGACTTGGAAAGAATGGCACCGTGTTGCTCGTAAGTTGGAGAAGATCTTTCCACCCGCTTCTTCAATCCGATGCAAGATTTGATTTTGCACCTCCGTCGAGGCACGAATGGGGGCCTGTGCAGGCGATTGGTGCTATCCAATCGAGAGATGTCTAAAGGTTCTTCAAAGAAATGTAGAAATAAATGCAAAATCGAGGCTTCCATTGCGAGGCATACATTCGGAGGAGGTGGCGAACTTCACAACAACATACTATGGTAACAACCTCCTAGCGTGCATAATCTGCCCCTCGTTACAATGTCAAGAAAATGAATCGAACCTCACCTTTTCCGAGGGCAACTTGAAGCGCAAGTGCATCGACCCCAAGACCTTGAATCATGAAGAGTGGCGCCATATCATGCTATACGTGTTGACCAACCTTGACGAAGTGGCACCGTACATGCGATAAGTTCTCAACGAACTTGTTAAATACGCCGTCACTATTCTCGTATCCAACCCCTTGTTTCTCGTTGGTACAGGGAATTTCTTCAAGAATTAAGGCGTCAATCAAGGGATCCTACCCCACAGCAGGTAGATACCCTTCTTAGACAGGGTGCGGGAAATGGAATGCCCGATTTCATTTCTTGGTTCAAACGGAAGGTACCGTCCAATTTAGCTCGTGACTTAGTTTGATATTCCAAGTTACTCGACGCGCGAATAATATAACGATGTATCCCGCTTGAGCTTGCGGGGCGGAGGGATGCGTCTATGTGTGCCGAGTTGAGACAGGTTGCCGATGGCTTTGCCTATAGGTCGTCATTTTACGTTATGACGTGAATGGATATCGCTTTAGCACAACAAGCTACGAGCGTAGTCATTGTCAAGAACCACAAGTTCCGAGTTTTTACGCCTGCGTTGATGAGGTCGAGTATTATGGAAGAATTGAAGAAATATACGAACTCAAGTTTCATGGTTCCAAACCTTTTAATCCCGCCATATTCAAATGCCATTGGTTTGATCCTCAAGTAACGAGACGGACATATTCTAATCTTGGGCTAGTCGAAATTCAACAGATTCCGTCTTACCAGGAGACGATGTCTATATTGTGGCCCAACAGGCCACGCAAGTTTATTATCTCCCATATGCGTGTCAAACCATAAGGCATCTTAAGGGTTGGGATATTGTGCACAGGGTATCGCCACACGGTAAAGTGCCTGTCCCAAATGATGAAGATTACAACTTAGACCCAAACACATATGACGGAGAGTTCTTTCAAGAAGAGGGACTAGAAGGGAGGTTTGAGATAGACTTAATCAAGCGATCGGAATGGAAGTAGACAATGAAACGGTTATTGAAGAGGACGCTGGAGATGAGGTGCAAAATGTGAAGGACTTACAAATGCTTGAGCGATTACATTTAGACAATGACAATGGCAACATTGCTCATTCGGATAGTGTTGATTATTTCGACATGATTGATAGTGATGATGAGATTTATGATCCACTAATCCCGATCATGAAGATTATTTCTAATACATGTAATACTATGTTATTTTGTAATTACGTTTTGTTTATTTTGCATCTCTTTCTAAGTACTTCTTGTTTATCTGTGCTTATTGGTTTACTCTTTTTAATTGCAGGTGATTGAACAAAGATGGTGGGCGGTGGGATGAGGAAGCTAACGTCCTTGTACCAAGGACAAGGACCACGAACCGGGAGAGAGGAGGAGGAGCAGCCGCAGAGGGAGTCGCCGCTGCGCCCCGTCGCGTGAGGAGGAGGAGGAGCAGTGCTCGTGAGGACGCCGAGAGGCGCAGGAGGACGACAGGAGGACGACGAGGAGGCGCAGGAGGAAGACGAGGAGGAGGCGACAGCAGGGGTTCCGCTTCCTCTAGTTCGTCGAGCGTCTACTTGCGAGGTCCCGCGAGCCTCCCTCAGCGACCGATACCTCGTGAGAGACGCCCGCTGATTCGACCCGAGGGGGAAAAGTAAGTAACTTTAGATGTTATCACTACTTTATATGATATGTTGAAAATCAAAATAGAAATTAATAATTTTTCTTAATCACTTGGGCAGGAACTGGACGATTGTGGCGAGTGGAGGTGCTCACACACGCCAAGTCAACGGCATCCTCGGTCTTCTGTGCAAGGAGCACTTCCCTGGCCTGGTTGAGTACGCCGGAGTGACGGGGCCGGCCTACTCGTTTGACCACTACGCCGCCGCCCCCGATGCTGCAGATCGGGCCCGCAGGGTATTCAACAACAAGGCGGAGCGGGTGAAACAAGAGCTGTGGGTAAGTCCTCCTCACACTACATTGCTCAATACATCGTATTCATTGGACATTCTTGAAATAATGAATGGATACATCGTGTTTGTATGCAGGATTTCTTTAGATGCCAGGACGGACATGAGGCCAGGACGGATGCGGTGGCTACCAAATGCTGCAAAAAACTCGTCGTGGACATGCATTACGGCGCGCATCCAGCCGTCGTAACTTACCACGGACCGCCTTGGAACGAAGGTCACCAAAAGGGACGCAAGAACCATGACACTGACCCGGGACCAGTACCTGCAGGTAAATACAGAACATTAATATTGATTCCTTTTGAGATTAAGTAGGCTTAATTTCATCTTCTGATATGTCATGTACTTGATGGCCTGTAGATGATTCCTTATTGGTGCGCCGCGCGTCCCGATCTTTGGGAAATGAGATGGTGCACAAGTGGTGCTCACGCGAGTGGAGGAGACGCACAACTTGTGCCGAGGCGGCGTTTGATGATGCAGTGTAGCACACCATCAAGGTAGCCGCAACCTCGCCGATCGCGAGAAACATGGGTACGCGAATTCATTTATTTATTCTAACGCTCAATTTCGCATGATTTCTAATCATCTTGTCGTTTTTCTTGCGTTTGTGTCACATGGTGGCCACCTTGCTCCATCTTCAAGGCATTTGCTATGGCCCACAAGGGCAAGCGACGTCGACGTCGACTACAACCGGAGGACGGGCTCGAGGCGTCATGGCAATGCGATCGCCACAACCGCCTTAGTGAGTACACATCGATGGCAAGGGAGGTCCATGGGCCGAGTACGATCCGAGCACCGAGGACCTTGATGGAGAAGTCGTCATGAGGGTGGGAGGAGGCAAGAAGCATGGGCGACATCGATTGGCGACGGCGCAATCGACTCGGCCGCTACTCCCGCCTCTCCTGTTCGAGCAAGAGCAAGCAAAGACGAGCACGAGCCCGCCATACGACCTCGGCGGGACACTTCACACCACCGGTGGAGGCACTCGAGGTTATTCTGGTTTATTAAATCGTTCATTGGTTTTTTCATACCTTTCCTTTGCATTATTGTAACATTGGGGTGAATATATTGTAGGCCCAACTGGAACAAGAGAGGAGGATACGGGAGCATATGCAGGCGAAGATGGAGAGGGTGGAGGCCGAGCAGCGGAGGATGGCGGAGATTCTTCAGTACATGCAAAGTCTTGGCGCCGCTACGGGTGTAGCTCCGCCACCTTCGCTATTCGCTCCACCTCCACCTCCACCTCCTGACTATTCTACTCCTGTGAGTATAAATGTTTTAGTTTGTATGTTCATGCTTACGGTCAAACCTAGTGGAGTATGAAAGTTTTATTCATGTATGGTATATATTTATCTTGTCTCACACATGTAATCTCTTCTCCTTTGTGCAGAATCAATCGGCGGGATCGAACGATCCTCATGCTTCAGTGAATCCTTCACCAAATCAGTCTCATTGGTCATCTTGGTGATACTACTTGTGGTTGTTAATGGTACTTCGGTTTGCAATTATGGTTGTAGATGATGGAGCACTTGGATTACTTATGAAGTTATTTGTGATATATTGTGAGACATGTGACGTTTGTGATATATTGTGAGACATGTGACGTTTGTGATATATATGTGGTGTTGGTGATATATATGTGATGTTGATGATATATATGTGATGTTGATGATGTTTGTTATATATATATCTTCTGTTTGTTTGGATGGGATGTAAAAATAAAATAAAATAGGCTGTTTTCAGTCACTTTGCCGAGTGCAATGGTCATGACACTCGGCAAAGTGACTAATGCTTTGCCGAGTGCCACGGGCCAGGCACTCGGCAAAGTGACCAATTCTTTGCCGAGTGCCACGAGCCAGGCACTCGGCAAAGTGACCAATGCTTTGCCGAGTGTCCTCCCGGTGGCACTCGGCACAGACACCACCTTTGCCGAGGGTTTGACCTTGACACTCGACAAAGACGTCGTCACGGTGGCGCTCGCCGTCACGGCGGCTTTTCTTTGCCGAGTGTCAGATTAGCACTTTGCCGAGTGCCCGATAAAGTGCACTCGGCAAAGGGGTCTGTGCCGATAAACTGTTTACCGAGCGCCCTTTGCCGAGTGTACCACTCGGCAAAGCCTTTGTCGAGTGTATATCAGCCTTTGCCGAGTGCCTGAGGCACTCGGCAAAAAAAGCTGTCTCCGGTTGTGAGATCCCTTACCCAGATTTTGGTTTAAAAGTTATCATATGCTGCATGATACAAATAGTATCTATAATCACCTGTGAAGCAGGTTGGTTCGGTTGGGAGTTTGGGATAGGATGACATTATCCAATCATGGGCTAGCTATTTGGTTGGTTGCATGAGCTCACGTAAACTAAGATGAGATGATGTTTGGTTGGCACTACCGCTTCTGCAATTAGAAAATTGTGTGACATAAACAGACTCCAGAAGTTAGTAATACGCCTTACTTCATTTTAATTACTCCATCTGTTCTTTTTCAAATTACTCCATCTATTATTTATTTATTTTTTCACGGTTTACAAGATGTGACTTTAACCGTTGCTTTTTGAACTTTATTTTATTATATACTAATAAAGTTATAATATTATGAAAGTATTTTTAGTTACAAATCTAATGGTATAGTTTTTATGTAACCAGTCTAAATTTTTTTTAAACATATTAGTGATCAAAAGTTTGACGGAACGGGATAATCCTAGGGTGTCACTTAAAAAACACTTAATCCACCTTAATAAATGCTAAAAATATATACTTAATATATGTCAATCACATGTCTAATCGTGTCATTAAGCTCAAGCCCCAAGGCTAAAAGCTCATCTGTAGCGTTTTCATTGGCCAAGGTTGAGGAGGCCACAGATGCATCCCAGGGCAGCTCTAATCATGGAACTAAACACGATGGGTAGGGAATATGAGGATTTACCATTACAAAATAGATATATTTAATGATTTACTTCTCGATATCTCACTAACATATAAGTTCTGAAGATAAATCATCAAATGCACCTATTAATAATGGTGAATCATCGATTGCTCCTATCTTATGGCCCGCCGATAGAATGGAGAAAGACCAGCATCTGTAGCACTGCACCTTCACTACAGTAACAATCGGGTTATGTAGTGGCCGGCTTACGGGTGAGGCATGCAATCAACCAATTGCTACTATCATCACAACTGGGTCTCGAATCCCAGGACCTGTTGCTGTTGGGAGCTGGGACCCAACATTTTTCACACATCGATCTGAGTCCAAAGTTCGACCAGGCTTTGCTGCATGTTTTGTCAGGCACTGTCCACCAATGGCCGATGGGCCATGTCCTTGTATTGACAGGTTGTGGGCCCTGCATTCCTCTGACAGAAGGTGGGCCTTGTCCTCTTGCATGGCCAATTGATCTCAACCCTTCATTTTTCTTTTCTCTGACCAAACAAATCAATTGATCTCAACACTGGTTGGTTAGCTAACAGATTTGTAGTCAACCACTCAACTGATGATTAAACTAGATAATGGGCATATAGGACCCGTCAAACTAACATGCAATTATAATTAATGACTTAAGTAAAGCAAAAACCTAAGTTTAAGGATCTACGATATAATTAGATACAACATAAGGAGACTATGTCAGACAACAAAAGTGTGTAAAGAAAAAGAGGAATCCATTGCTCGAGTACACCCATCACATGGGCTCAACAAGCATCGCATGGCGGCAGCATATGATCATCCATACGTCCAAGACTACAGAAAAAGGGAAAAGTACAGAGTACTTGTAGTGTCTAGATGTGGAGTATATCCCTTTTAACATTTTGGACTTTGTTATGGCTCCAGCTTAAGGGCCACCCAATGTGCAGCACATGGTGCATACATGCTTGTTGCTCGAAGATATCTTTGAATATCACAGGACAAACTTCTATGTGCATTACAACTCTTCCGGCATGCATTCTCCTTGGAAAGAAAAAGGACTCATCCATAGGATGGTTGATCTCAATTCGATGCTTGTAGCTAGGAAGCAATGGCCTAAATGGCACTGTTTTGAGGTGTAATTGTGAGAGTAGCTCTCCTCACACGGCATTTGTAAATTTGACACCTCATCCGTACGGTTACCGTACAGACAAGCCTCACACCAACATATGGCACCTCGTCCGCACAGTGGTCATGTGGATGAGTCTCACGCGGACACATGACACCAAAACCACACGGTGATCGTGTGGGCGAGGATCCACTGCACGGTGGCCGTGTGGACGACACAAAACCACACGGTGGCCTTGCGGAATTTGTAGGTTTTGCCTTCTCAGCTCGTTCGGGCAACCATTTTAGCAAATACGGCGGGAAGAGAGCCATTTCCACAAATGCGTCCGGAAACCGTTCCATTACGGCAAAAAATCCTACAAATTTCTCCCCTGATTTCCATAAGATATGTATGTGCCTATGGCTATCTAGAAAAGACCATTGAAATGTTGAGTGGATAGTGCGCTAGTGCAACTCGAACTGTTCAAGATATGGAAGGATGGTTTTCAAAGACCATGGTCCAAATGTAATTGAAAACTAGAGAAAATTATCAAGATTGTTACCTAAGATTCTCTCTTCCCATGGAATGCCAATCCTACACGCGCACATATGGAGTGATTGATGGGTAGTTAACATTGAACCATCACATAGTTGGTTCGCATAAGCCACATTTGCAAATGGCGCGTGATCGATGCACTACTCTCGACACGTATCTCTAGTGCTACTGGTGGCCACCGTATTGTTTATGTCTATGCGATTAATAATGTCATACTTTCTATACTGGCAAAGTGGTTGATGCACAACCTACATCTTATATCTCTCAGGACCACAAGGTCCACTATAAATTTGTAGTGCTCGGATTGAGCTTACACTAACTTTTCTTTGTAAAACCATGAGTAAAAAAGAAAATTTGGCACTATGCTAGCCTCCAAATGGTGTCATAGGTGTCATGTGAGTAGCAACACTCCACATGCATGCTATATTGCTATGGCTGATCGATCTTGCACACTGAACAACCAGCCTCCATGCTGCCTTCCCTTGGCCTCCTTTTGGACTGGTCCATAGCAACAAGGGAGGATAATGCTAATCCTACACAGCCAATTACAAACAGTTTGTATCTACAAATGAACCCTAAAATCGGCCACCTTTAATTTTTGCTTGCAAAATTGTTCATGATTCACTGGTTTCAATCACATCCTGAATCAAGCAAGGGGGGAGCAGCATGGTGAGGAATTGACTAGTGTTACTCTAGCTATAGCTAGCAATGAGAGCTAGTCATGCTTTCCCAAAAGAAGGAAGAAGAGTAGGAGCAAGCTATAATAAATCTTTCAATCATAGGAGCAGAGGCTACAAAATTTTATACACTAAGCACTTCTTTCTGTCTCAGTCTGCAATGACTGCTTGCTTGTCCCTGTCCTTTGCTGCCCAACTTTATCTTGAATTTTTTCTGTATTTGTTTGCCATCAAAGAAAGCAAGATCTTGCAATCAAGTGCTGCAAGACTGCACTATTTATGCATGGTACGTGGATGAGTGGGCTGGATATCATCAATTAACTAACCGAATCTCACTGTTTATCGATGAAAAATGTTATCCGTTTCTAGTTGTATGTTAATCTGTGAGAGAAAATGACATACTTCATACTTGTGAGTACAACAAATGGGATGGTTCTATGAAGTTGTTTTTTTTCATATAAATTATGTAACTACTGAGTGTTAGATCGGACCCTAACCGCATAATTAGGTCTAACCGAGTTTACTCCCCGGGTCATAGGTCCAAAAAGACTGAACACAACTAAACCCACGGTCTACCGCATGCAAACCCTATAACAACAACCTTATAAGTGGTATTAGGCTTTCTCCTCCAAAAGACTAGTCCAATAGGTGAGGTTTCCCTCACATCTATAAATTGTGTTTTTTTCTTCCCACAACCGATATAGAACTATTCCCAACACCCACAGATAGGCCTTGTCCACATTTGAATTCTTCTGCTGCGTATTCTTTTTCTAGAGGAGTTCTTCTTTATATTCATGATCAAAGACTGACGTAAAAAGGGGAAAAAAATGCAAGAAAGAACACGTGAAGGTGCCCTTCCATGGTTGGATATGATATGGTTGGGAGCACTCGGATGATGCAAAGACAAGTGATGTTTGTTGGGTGAAATTAAAGGTGTGAACCACGGAGAGAAAAGAAGGCCCAAATTGGGGTGCTGTCATGTACTGTCTAATACTCTAATGTGCAGTGCAGCTGAACAGCAAAGCTTGAGCTTTCAAAGGTTAACTTAGCAAAACGAGCCAGCTAGGTGCAATTTTCTCCCCCAAGAATTTGTTCTATGAATGTCTCTGGACTGCCTGTATCGATCCAACTTCATCTTAACTATTTCTTTGGATCTTCCTCTATTTGGTAGGGCTAAGTATAAAATGTAAGATGATGTACTACTTGTACACATTAGTAGCTACAAATTAGGCATTGCCTAGAGGAGTACAAAAAGTTTAGATCCATGTCTGGTGCACCGTGCTAATATAATAGCACTATTGATCTTATCATATCTATATATGTCGCCATGAATTAGTGTCTAGTCAGAGGCTTAGCCTGTTGCTAGCTCGGCGATTGGCCAAATAGTCAAGGGGGTCGATGATGCGAACATGGTACTATATATGTAATCATGTCTTACACCAACTAATAACATTGATGTACCTCAGCTAGCTAGCTAGTTGCTGTAAGGTTGATTCGATAATTTAACTAATAAAAATGCAGCGTGATTTTTAAAGCAGCTAGAGAGATGACATGGTCAATTCCGTTGTAAACAAAATGATGTGGGGTCAAAATTTACAAGTACTACCTCCAATTCCAAATCTAAGTATTTTAGAATTTGTGCTTCAATAATTTTCCAAATAAAAATATAGCATGATTTTTAAAGCAGCTAGAGAGAGAGATGACATGGTCAATTCCGTTGGAAACAAAAAAAGATGTGGGTCAAAATTTACTACTACCTCCGATTGCAAGTGTAGGTTGTTTTAGAATATGTGCTGGTCAAACATTATTAGTTTTGACCATCAATATAAAAAAATACTAAGGTTGACAAAATCAAATTGGTATTATTAGATCCATCGTGAAATGTACTTTTATAACGTATAATTACTTTTATTTGAAATAACATATTTTCGTAGAAATTGATGGTCGAAATGTTACCTCAAAGACCATATTAATTTCTATAACAACTTATATTTGAAATTGAAATAAGAGGAAATAAGTTAATGATCGCTCTTAGCATGCACGGGATCTCATCAGTCGTGTAGACGTAGACAGGCGGCCTTGAATTAGTCTACACGCGTCTTCTTCTTCGTCGTGTCTTTCTCCATTTTTCCAAGCCATACATATGTATATGTCTGCTACCACATGATGCATACATATGCACATTCCTCCGTTTCAGAATACGAAAACGACACTGCTTACATAGCCACTCGATCTGCACCTAGCTTGTACACGTCCCTACATGCACTTAGCTAGCATACATGTATATATGGCTAGATATTTTTCTTCTCCAGAATTAACCTTGTTCGTCACCCACCCCAGATGATATTCGGTAATTAAGCATGCATTAACTCATGAACTTTTTTGGGGGTGGGGGGTAAGGATGAAAATGGAAAATTTCGGCCGAAATTTCCAAATTAAAAATTGAATTTTTAATAAAAACAAAATTGAGCAAAATTCAAACAAATTCAATTTTTTTGACAAAATTTATACAAGCCGATTTTTTTAGGACCAATTTGTATTCCTACCGGCCCCTATCGGTATGGCCAAAATTTCCGATTTCCTGAAATTCTGAACACTGAGAGGAACTACCTAGCTTAATAATAAAGCAGGAATAAACTGTATGTACGTATATTGCATTTGTATGTGGTACCTTAGTTTGCTGTCCACGGCCAATGCCAGTATGCCACGGTTATGTTTTATATATGTCACTGTATACAAACATAAGCAAGTAGCAATATTTTTTATTTATGTGCTACCTGGTTGGGTCGTTGCATGTGATGACCTGCTGCCTCATAAGTCGATGGTTTCTTGCTTGGGCCTTGCGCCGATAGCTAATATGCCTTCACTTCAATCCTATATTATTGATACATATACATATGCATGGACTATATGGGCCAGGCCCCTATGTTTCGGGGGCCTAAGGCGGTCGCACTGGCTGCATACGCCCAGGAACACCGTCGAGGCAAAGAAAATTGGTTCATCAGGCGCAGCCAATTCATTACGTGCCACAGAATAGCTTTGTACGTTCACCGTATGGCATCGTTGTCATATCCTACTGACTTATGGGTCCGAGCCCTACACATGTCAGCCTCATAATAAATAAAATATTATGAAATATATAGTGGTATATTATGAATTCTCTCTTTATTCCCTCTCAATTTTTGTATGTGTCGATGTTTGGTGTGCGCGCACCTTGCCAATAAAATAGATACTACTCGCTGAAACTTAGTTGTCTCTCCTAAAAAACTAGAGGAAAGAGATAATTGCATTTTGTATAGAAATCATTTTGCTTCTGCAATCAATGCCTGACTCTATGCTTGTCCCGGCCGCGTGGCTAAATATCTCCGTGAAAATTGATGACAAACAATGAGTGGAGCTTTTTTATTTTTTAACCTATTTTTTAAAAATATTTTAAAGATAACATCTTCCAAATTTTATTTACAATTCTGACCCCTTTGACCACACCATGACCTATGGCGTGACCAAACTATACTATCACGTCACCGACCGCAACGTGACCAAACCTGCCACGATAACCCTCCGAGTCAACACAAATATATTTTTAGGCTAAGTCCTGTCACACTAAGAGGAGTGGCGTGACAACTCGTTTGCCACGCCGATGTTCATGGCGTGATAACGTACTTTTGTCACGCCACATGTTGTGGTGTGATCAAAGAGGTCAGAATTAAAAATAAAGTTATGAAGATGTTATCTTTAAAATATTTTTTAAAAATAGATTAAATAATAATAAAAAAGTTCACAATGAGTGGATTTTATGCCCGCCTGGGCATGTGCCCTGTGAATCTGGACCGTACACCGCCATCACTACCGACTACATGTGCACCCATCTTTCTCTCCCCCCCCCCCCCCCTTCCCTCTCTTCTCTCCCACCTCCGTCAGGCACCTTGCCGACGTGCACGTCGCCGTCGACGTGCACCTTGCTGGCGACCTGCATCTTCCCCATGTACCTCTTCTTCCTTGCTATCGCCGAGTGGAATTTTTGGCAGTATTATCATCTTTTGAACTCGTATTTACAGAAGTAGTTGTCTCCTAATTTTTTTTTTTGCAAAAATAGCTGCATACCGCACGGCCACCATGCAGCAACCCTTCCCCAGCCGCCACATACCCCCTCTTTGCACGGCCGCCGTGCGGCAACGCGCCACCGGTCGCCACGTGTTCTTTTCTTTAAAAAAACACTTGCCATAGTTTTTTATTTTTATTTAAAAAACACTCGCCGCACGGCCACGTGTGGCATCACTATAGCATTTTTCTTTTTAAAAATCATTTAAATATATTTTTGTATAAATTTTTAAATATAGCAAATAAGCCCCAAAAATTATAAAAATTGTTTTGGAGCCTCCTGACATATTGTACTTACTTGTGTAATGTTTTAAAATTTTTATCCGTTGTGAATGTTTCTCAAAAATTCATTTACATATACTATTTGTAGGAATTGTTTAATATATAAAATGAGGTCCAAACATTTTGATTTTTTAAAGGCTCCTTACACGTGGACTTGATTGTTTAATATTTTTCAGAATTTCATATGTTTTGAAAATGTCTCAAAAATTATGGGTTTAGATCTCAAAAATTAGGGTTTTAGGTTTTAAAAATTAGGGCTTCATGATTTTATGTGACTTGGACCGTGGTGCTTATATCCCTGCACAATTATATTATTAAAACTTCTACTTTCTAATCTCACCTACACGGTACTAAACTTCACATATTCCAAGTCACATAAAATCATGAAGTTCTAATTTTCAAACCTAAAACCCTAATTTTCGAGACCTAAACCCTTAATTTTTGAGATATTTTTAGAACATATAAAATTCTCAAAACATTACACAATCAAGTCAATCGATACTTTTAGTCTAAGAAAAAGGGCAAATGATAGCATGAGGTACACTCGCCATTACAGTACAGAGGATTCACATCCATTAGTTGCACTTATGAATGGACAAAGCCCAAAGATGTACTCCCCATCATCCCTCCTTTGACATCGCAATGCCGCACTGTAGCTGCCCAAGTGGAGTAGACGCATACGAAGCCGATTGAGGCGTAAGTTCCTAATACTTGCCTATTAGATCTAGTGCACACATTGCAATCGGATCTTTATATAAACTTGCACTTGTAATTGAAGCAACTTTGAATTATTGAATATGGTTGCAAGCTCTAAGAGCAAAGCATTAAATTTTATTATGAGTCCTGCAAGACTTATTTTCGCCTTTATAATAAAGTGTTGTGTTCGATATTTGAAGATTTATTTATGTTGCTGCTTGGTCACATATTAATAAAGTATATTATATTAGAACGCATGTGGTAGCCCTATGGAGGAAGTGTGCTTAGTATAGCGACAATGAAAACCATCCCGAGAGAAACGAAATTCAACATCAAAGAAGAATGTCAGTAGTCTTACGACAATCGCAGTGCCGATACTTGTATAATAGGCTCGTGAAGGGCCAATTATATTCCCAATGGGCACAACTTTGGCTGAAAAGACTTGTTGTACCTTAATCGACTAGAACTCTCAAGGATATTTGCGCCATGGCCTGCTGTAGATCAAGAAGAGTATGGTATGTAATTGCTCATTACAAAGCTGAAGAAAGTGAAATAGCATTAGAATGTCTTTCATATGAAATCGCTATAGTACACTAATATTAAGGCACCGCAAATTATACCGCTTGAAAACCGCATTTAGAAGCTCAACTTATCTATCTCTGCATGATAGATTATGCCGCCAGGTCTTAGGATAATGAGAGATATAATTAACAATTCACAGGACATAATATGAATATAAAGAATTCCTGAACTGAAGATTTTGTGTGCCCCGCATGTGCCACCGGAAATTAATTATTAGACCTTTTGCTCAAAGCTGATGATGAAATTCGCACTGGACTGCATCTGGAGACTTTGTGTCTATACAACTCGTAGGGTCACTTAGGTATTTTATGGTGCTCATCGATGCTTCCTAATGGTCGATATATGTTTATTGTTTATGAGAAACCATGCTTTTGCAAAGCTAAATCTCGCAGATAATTAACAATTGAAAAATAAATTCTCGATCATGACGTGAAGTCCATCTAAATGGACAACGCCGAGAATGTAATTCAAGACATCCGATGATTATTGTATGAAATGGGAATTAAAGCTAAGCATTCTATACCGCATATCCGCACTCCCTAATGGACTAGCATAACTTTGAAGAATTATAATTTACCAACTATATGTTAGACACACAAATTCCGCCTCAGCAGCTCATCAATCTTAGACCGTCGCTCATAACATCCATCCACCCATGCGACTAGCGATGTCAAGACTGAAAACTTCATCTTCGCAGTTTGCTGCAAGGGTTATATACCTATACCACCACCACAAATAACTCAAATGGGTCTTCTCCAAAGTCTGATATACGTTGGTTATGAGACATCCATAATCAAGTATTTGGACCCTATAATCGAGATTTGCATAATGCCCGATTCAATAGTATATTAGATGAGGTTAATACATTAGGGGGAAATCAACCCTGATAATAATGCTCGAAACAATCAAGTCTAGAAGACAATTGAAATCCGTAAGATAATTGAAATCTATGCATATGACCAGAGCACTAGTAAAGCCAATAGAGAAGTCCGTAAGATAATTGCAATCCGTAAGATAATTGAATTGAAGTCCGTAAGACAATTGAAGTCCGTAAGATAATTGATTTGCGCATTAGCTAATCAACCTGCAGTACTTTAGTGATTTGAAGAGCGGAATAAGTAGCATTTGCCTCGCAAGCAATGCACCGAGAGGTTGAAATACCATTGAAGGTATCCTAATCCCGCCCGCAGGCCTCAATAAAAGGACGAGAACCCGTCGAACCGCGCAACCGGGACGCCTCGTGAAAAAGGATAAAAGGACTTGACACACCAATCACAAGTGCCCTAGAACTGGGGAGCCGCTGAGACCGCACCGTATGGAAACCTTCGTAAAAGGCATACTAGGATTGAACATCCTCATGAAGGGAGATATGATGGGATGTGCGCACACATCTGATCGAAAACAGCGACTTGCCCGCAATTGAAAGCAACGAGCAAGTAGAAGCATTAGTGAATCATCGCACATGAAGGTAGCTATAAATTATACCATTGGGAGAATATTTGAATATGACAACAAACAATGTCGACATTTACTTTGCAAAGAAACTTATCACTTATCGCAATCATCAATCTTGATTCGTGAGCCCGATCACTCACAATAAAGAAAAGATCTCGATTGAGAAGATTGGGAGAATGCAATAGAATCGAATCATTCTATCCTAATAAGAAAGACGCTTAGTCCGTAAGTCGCACCTTTCCCTGTACCCGTAGGGCATAAGTGGGTATTTATTCAAAGAGAATGAAAGAAGCAAGATCTCTGCATAAGGTTTCATCAACATCCAGAGATGATTATGAAGAAACCTATTCCCATTGCGGAACCCTTTAAATATTTATCTCAATAGTAAGAACTTGAAGAAGTGGAAATTGATGGATGGGGGTAACATATTTTATGAAATATTGATTTGACATTTATATGAAGATATTCAATGTATCACTGTCCAACCAAAAATACAGAAATATAAAAGAAAACTTAAAGTTATCAATAAGCAATCAAGTAATGTGGTATAATCGCTAGTTTACTTTCTATGCAAGAAAGGCTACACGAATAATGAGAATAATCGTATTTATACGACGATCCTAATGGATTTTGTATAATCGCAAAGGGTATGAAGATCCAATATCATCAAAACTCAAGGATATTAAGAGCAAGCTCTTACCGATTCGTTCAAATGAAAGACTCATGAAAAACCAAATATTGCCTAGGCTTGCGCTTGCATGCCCTCAAGAGGCAGTGCATTAGCCACCCTACACTAAGGTGTTAGAAATGTTCTACCTGCAAAGGCATACCTGAAATGCCAATGGTCCGGAGACCTTGCAAAGAAGACAAAGACCCGCATGCATCTAAAGAAGAGGGGAGGGAAGTCCCGGGACCTAACTCCCACATCAAGTGCAATAGAAGCACCAATGTATTTAGCAAATCATACTAGAAAACTGGATATTGTATTTGCCGTGATCTACTAGTAAGGTATAGGTAACCTACCAAAGGCATAGGAATAAAGGCATCTTCCGATATAGGTGGCTTTGTCTTTAGGAAGGCATGCTCCTACCGACACCTCCCCATAGCCTCTTGTTCGCCCACCGTGTTCGGTACTTCCGTATGTATGTCACTCATCCTTATCTCGTTCTGGTCGCCACCGCCACTCTACCAAGCCTCGAGCATAAGCAAATCTTTCTGTTGCTCTTGGAGTTTTGCGCCATACACTATCTTTCCGGTCTCTAGGTCCAGCTTCCCCATGACCGAAAAACCAATACTTAGCGCTTCAAGCGCTTGATTGATTCTGTTCGATCCCTTGGTAAGAATCTCTCGCCCATTCTTTCCCACTTAGGAATGGCACTCAGAGCCACCGATCCCAAGTGATGGTGGTATTGCTTTGTGTCGGCATTCTGCTGGTTCCTTCTCACCCGTGCCTCACCCTCTTCCGATGTCTTGAACTGCATAAACTCATCCCAAAACGGCCTCAACTTGACGTAGGCCTTAGTGTTGAAATCAAGGCGCCAGTTCTTCTTGATAAATGTGTTGTACAATTTATTCTTCCAACACTGGAATTGTGTGGCCATCTTCTTCATAGCCCGCCTAACTCTCTCCTTCAAAGCTTCATCTTCTCGACGAGCGCGAAATGTTGAAGGACATCTTGCCAAACTAGTGCCTTGTCACGATCGAGACAAAACTAATATGAGGAGCCTCTTTCTTTTGCTTCCATTCACGAGCATTGATCGATCCTGTCCCTTACAAGGCACCCACGGCATGGTGACAAATTTCGTGCATGTGGTCCAAGTACTTTGCCTGTATCCTCCTCGACCTGAGAGAATGAACCGACTCTCCAACGGCTTCTTCTGGCCTCGCACATTTCTACTCTTCCCGTTGTTGTCGCGATCCAGAGGGCTACGAATGTAGAAACACAAAGATTGTAGATACATAAGAGATTGTAGATACATAAGAGATTGTAGATAGACCTCATCTTCATAATCGGCAGCATCGACTCCGCCATCTACTTTTGATTGTTGTCATCACCTTCGACTTGGGCACCTTGTAAGGCGCCATTGTTGATAATATCCATGATGGCATCGCCCATGTTGTCATTCGGCCTGCCATTTCTCGCAAATATATCGTAATATAAAACTTATCATTCAAGAATATAAAATTGTTCTTCTCGAAAGGAAGCACATATCCACACGCAAAGAAATGTGATTTCGGTGTTTTGCGCAGCAGTGTATACGCCGGGTTTAGGAACCCACCTTGAGTTCGCAAGAACGGCCTCACGCGAAATAAGTCGACGTTATGGGCCACGATGGTGGGCCTCACGGCTCCCTCATGAGTGGAGGCCTGTGAGGCGATTTCGAGTCGCGAATTGGTCTACTACTCCACTGACCTCGCGGTGATCGCCAAGGCGCTTTGTTTTGCATATTAGCCCGTAAGCTTTGGGATAATTTGAACTCTACGAACCTTAATGCAAGGTGGACTTTTGGTGTCTAAATCGAAATACTCAGCGAGTGGTGGATCTAGAAAATTTGTGTTAGTGGTGTATTTAAAGATAGGTAAAAGAATGATTGTTAAGTTATTATTAGTTGATCAAATGTTAGCATGAGTAAACCATGCATTATGAGTACTCAACGTCAGATATAATTAGTTGGCCTTTCTTTCTAATTAATTGACTACTTTACACAATTATATGTGAAAACAACTTATTTTATGGAGTGATAAAGATAACAAACACTAACATTGATAAATAAATTTTAAATATGTGCTAACATATTATTGAAATGTATAGTCATTCCATAAATTTTTATTAGTATGCCATATGGCCCATACGATAATTTATGCACTCTACCACCCGAGAAACATGCATGGTTTTAGTACATACATACTTAGTAGGCTAGTTGTTTATACAACCATTTACCTTGAGTTGGTAACACTAACGGAGGGCGCGCGACGCGGAGACACGCCGGCGCGAGGGAGAGGGCGGGTCGCAGCGAGAAGACGGCGGGGAGCACGCCGGCGCGACGGCCGCAGGTCGGCAGAGCGGCCGCGCGCGCGAGGAGACGGCGAGGGAGAGGCGCGCGAGGAGACGGCGAGGAGAGGGCGCGATGGGAAGTGGAGGAAGAATGGAAGACGAACCGTTGTTAAGCATTGGGACCTTTAGTCCCAAGCGGTTTACCAACCGGGACTAAAGACCTTTAGTCCCGTGGTAATACGGACCGGGACTAGTATTGGACCTTTAGTCCCGGTGGTTCCACGGCCGACTAAAGGTGAATTTTGCGCGGGACATATTTTCGAGAGAACCTTTAGTCCCGGTGGTGCCACGGCCGGGACTAAAGGTGAATTTTATGCTGGGACATATTTTTCAGAGAACCTTTAGTCCCGGTCAGTTAGCAACCGGACTAAAGGTCCCCACTATTCAATTATCACAGAGAACCTTTAGTCCCGGGTCAGTTAGCAACCGGACTAAAGGTCCCACTATTCAGCCTCCCGCCACTATTTTCAGAGAACCTTTAGTCCCGGGCTGGTTTTGTATTAAGTTTATTTGTATAAATATGCTAATTCTTGTTAAATGCATAATAAATTAAATATTAGGCATAAATTTTTAAAAATAATAGTTTTTAAAAATAAAACTATTGGTTTTCGATAGGAAATTTGTTTTTGCATCATTTTAACGTTAATCTTTGGTTTTCCATCATTCATTGTCCAAATGCTTGTGACGAGAGAAATCCACCATCAAATAGGAATTTCATTGGAACTATAGGTGAGATTGGAACTACTACTGCTACTAGTACTTTATTCGCGACTTTTGCGGTTTTACTCTTCTTGTCTTCTTGATTAGCCTTTGTGCTACTTTGATCATCTTGTTTTAGGCCTGTTTTAAAGTGCAAGAAATTCGACTAACCGCTTTAAAACCCCAAAAGCAATTTAATCCTTATGTAGCAATACCTACTAAGGAGAAATTTCCATTTTTCCTTTGCATAGTAGTTGCACTTTACCATTTCACGACATTATATGAGTTTACCCCCTTATGTTTGCGTATCATACCAAAAAAAATTTGCTGCGTTTTGGAGACAAGATCCCGTGAAAGATAAAATTGAAAGCATGTAATGGAAGCATTTGCCACAATTGTAGTCACCGATATCCGAATAAGTTAGTCCTCGAAGCGGGTTGGGAGGCATTTGTCAAGACTAATGATATAAGGTCAGTGACTTCCTCGTATTCGAGATACAATGGAAACTTTCGGTTTGAGGTTTTAATCTTCGATCCAAGTTGTTGTGTAAAGAATCATCAAATGTTGCCGAGAACATTTGCGATCATGTCCCAGAAAGCACAGAGATCTTATTGACATTTCAAACGACTTTTATAGTGACCACAAGTCGGAAGTGAAGAGCCAACTATAAACAAAATGAAGGGCTCAAACCACAAGTCGGGAATTTCATTTGAAGGCATAAATACTTGCTAAAAAAATTTCAAGTCATTTTACACGATGGAGAAGACATGCTTCACAGAGGTACATGTGTCCTTTTATCGAATAGGAATTTCATTTGAAACGATAAAACAAGAAAAATATGATAGAAACATCCAAGTTACAATTATTACATAAAATCTCTAATACACACTATTTATTAAACATCACTATATATCAAGCGCACAGTGGTGAACTTCTTCTTGACGTATGACCCTTGGTTATGATCATGCCGTAACCATGGAGTGTCCTCGGCATTTAGCAGGATGCTTGGGTCTTTGGTCACACTGAGGGCGGGATTCGATCATCCTTTCATAATCTTCGACATGTCCGACTTGTCCTCAATTCCACGATGTTTCTTTCCCTGAAAGAACTATGTGGCGTTTTAGCTCATTGGTTGATTTGTCGTCATTTTTCCTCTCTTGGGTTTTGTAGACATGTCTTTCACATAGAACACTGATTCACATCAGCAGCAGGACGAATGGTTCGCTCTTTGTACCCAATATTGTTGAGGTCCATCGTTGTCATTCCATACTCCTTGTCGATTGTTACCCCGCCTCAGGTCATCTTCACCCATTGGCACCGGAACAAAGGGACTTTAAAATTAGGTGCGTAGTCTAGTTCCCAAATCTCCTCTATCGCCATAATATGTTTGCCTCTTTCCATTTGGGTCTGTGGCATCTACGCGACACCACTGCTTTGGTTCGTGCTCCTTTTATCTTGGGCTACGTTGTAAAATGTATTTCCATTTATCTCGCACTTTGTGCGTGAGGATGTGCCACGACGGTTGCCTAACCAACAAATACATTGCTCATCAATATTGTCATCACTCGACATTCTTTTACGCAACTCAACCGCTGAAAGTTTCCATGTGATGACGCCTAATCCAAGCTTCATTCTTCCTCGAAACCGGATCGAGGAATTCCTTGTGTACCTCGACATACGGCTCCACCACGGAGGAGTTTTGAAGAACTGTAGTGCGCTTTATTGAAATAATCGCCCCCGTCTCGATATATGTTTTATTCCCTAGTGTTCCTTTCCACTAAGTCTCCTCGTGTCGCGATTCGGAACACCAATCGGGTCAAGGTCGGGAATGAAGTCAACACGAACTCAATGACCTCCTCGCCCAGTAGCCCTTGGCGATGCTTCCTTCTCGCCGAGCACGCTGTGAACATATTTCTTCAGACTCCCATGAACCTATCAAAGGGAACATGTTGTGTAGGAACACAGACCGAGAATATTAATCTCCTTGACCAGTGAACTAGGAGGTGTGTCATGATATTAAAGAAGGATGGAGGGAACACCAACTCAAAGCCGACAAGACATTGAACCACATCATTCTCAGAGTAGCTAGTTCCATTGGATTGATTGCCTTCGAGAAATTGCATTGAGGAATGCACATAGCTTCACTGTGGCGGACGTACATGTGGAGGTAGAATTCTCTTAAAGCAACCGGAAGCAATTGCGTCATAAGCACGTGGCATCATGGGACTTTAAGTGTAGGAATTTCTTCTCGGCATTTTTATTATACGCTTTATATTGGAGGAGAATCAGATGGGACCTTGATGTGTTTAGGCATTCAAACATGCTTTCCTTCTCTTCTTTGCTAAGAGTGAAGCTAGCAGGGTCTTAAGTAATGGCGCCCATCGTCTGCCTTCTCTCGGATGCAGTTGTCTCGTTCTTTCATGTGCTTGCAAGTCCCGTCGTGCTTCGAGTGAATCCTTAGACTTTCCATACACATCCATGAATCCTAGCAGTTCACACAAAGATTCTTTGTCGTGCATCACGTCGATCGCGCTAAGCGGACCTCTAGGACTTGCCAATAGGGTAGCTCCCAAAATATGGACTTCTTCTTCCACATGGGTGCGTGTCCCTTAGCATCTTTTGGAACAGTTCACCGCCTTGTCCCTTTCCAAAGACTACTTGCACATCCTGACCATATCAAGTACATCCTCCCAGTTCGGTTAAGAGGCTTGGTTCGGTGGTCTGCCTTACCTTTAAAATGCTTGCCTTTCTTTCTTAGTTGGTGATTCATAGGAAGAAAACGACGATGGCCAAGGTACACGACCTTTCGACATTTTTTCAAATATATACTGTCAATGTCATCAAAACAGTGTGTGCATGCATTGTATCCCTTGTTTGTCCGTGTCTGAAGATTACTTAGAGCAGGCCAATCATTGATTGTTACGAACAACAATGCTCGCAGGTCGAAGTGTTCCTGTTTGTACTCATCCCACACACGTACACCTGGTTTGCTCCATAAAAGCAGGAGTTCCTCAACTAATGGCCTCAGGTAGACATCGATGTCGTTGCCGAAGTTGCTCGGGCCTTGGATGAGCACCGGCATCATAATGAACTTCCGCTTCATGCATAACCATGGAGGAAGGTTGTAGATACATAGAGTAACAGTGGCCAAGTGCTATGACTAGTGCTCGTCCCCAAAAGGATTCATACCATCCGTATTTAAAGCGAACCTTAGGTTTCTTGCGTCATCCGCAAACTCCGAATTCTCTGTCTATTGCTCTCCACTGGGACCCATCGCCAGGTGTCTCAACATGTTGTCTACCTTACGGTCTTCTTTGTGCCACCGCAACAACTTTGCATGATCCTTGTTTCAACAGACGTTTGAGCGTGGTATTATAGGAGCATACCACATAACCTTGGCAGGATTTTCTTCCGGGACGTTCTTCGCCTCAACATCGCCAGGTCATCTCGCCGATCTTATATCGCGACGCTTTGCATACGGGGCATTCATCCAAATTCTCGTAGTCCTTGCCATGATACGTGATGCACGGTCATTACGACATGCATGTATCTTCCGGATTTCTAATCCCAAAGGGCGCACGACTGCTTTGCTTCGTGCGTAGTGGCGGGCAATTCGTTAGGCTTCGAAGCATCTTTTTGGATCTTGATAATTGCCCAAATGCCTTGTCTGATACACCATTCATGCCTTCCATTGTAGCAACTCCGTGTTGTACCCAACTTTTTGCCCATCTTCGCGGACGGGTATAGTAATTTCTTGTGATCGCCTAGCATGCGGTCAAACTTAGCCTTCTCCTTTTCACTTTCGCAATCTCTTTGTGCATCACGAATGACATCACCAAGAGCATCATCTTCGCGAGTGTGTCTTCCGCCTCGCTCTTCTTGATTTAGCCCATTGCAGTATCATCGGTCACCGATTGAACAATAATGTCGTCGGGGTCCAATTGTTCTTCTTCACCTTCTTCCATTATAACCCCGGTTTCTCCGTGCTTGGTCCAACAAATATAGTTTGGCATGAAACCCGACTTCAACAAGTGTGAGTGAAGACTCCTTGAGCTAGAATATTCCTTCAAATTCTTACACAGGGCACATGGACAGCACATGAAACCATCCCGCTTGTTTGCCTCGGCCACTCTTAAGAAATAATGCACACCATCAATGAACTCTTTGGAGCGGCGATCGGCATTGTACATCCAATGGCGTGTCATCGTCTGCATTATATGACATATCACATAATTAAATTTCTCATTTTTGTAAACAAATGAAATTAAAAAATACACCAAAATTCTCTATTTCTCTAATGAACTAATTGAGTAACATGCCATGGAACACCATCATGTGTCATGGCAAAACAATTTTCAGAATTTTTGGATCATTAATTTAGCCTACAAAATTCATGGAATAATAATTAAATAAATAAGCATAAAATAGGTATAAATTCAACTTTGTCCAAATAGCCTCAAAATTTTTATATGGACTGTTCACAGTGTAACTTAGTGGAAAAACAAATTTCATGATTTTTGGAAATTTATTGTGGCCTACAAAAATCATGAAAGTTCCATTTATGAATTAATTGGCAATTTTTATAACATATAAAAATTATTCAAATTTCACATTTCATATTTTTCATAGATAGTATACATGTCAGAGAGCATACACAAAAACTTTCAGAATTTTTGGAGCTCTAGATTTAATTATACAAAAATCACAAATCTGTACTATTCAAAAATCGAAAATAAAAGAAAAATGGATCGCAGTGCGGTAGATGTCAAATGGACGGCGTGGTTAGCATCGAGCTTACCGCGAACACGCCGGTGAATACGGTTGAGTGAATGAACGGCTCCGTGGTGGTGACAGCGGCGGCGCGTGTCCCTGGCGGCGACCACGGCGTTCGGCTCTGTGACGAACGCCAAACAGAGTTTAAATAGAAGGACATTTAGTCCCGGTTGGTGTTACCAACCGGGACTAAATGTCAACCTTTAGTCCAGGTTGGTACTACAATCCGACTAAAGATTTAGTCCCGGATTGTAGTACCAACCGGGACTAAAGGTTGACATTTAGTCGGTTGGTAACACCAACCGACTAAAAGTCCTCCCCGCAAAGCCCGCTACGGAGCCGCGGGCGGGGATTTTAGTCCCGTTGGTGTTACCAACCGACTAAAGATATTTTTGGTCCCGGACGCAATTTTCTCCGAGACTATTGCCCATTTGGCAGTTCGACCAAAGGTCTGTTCTGTAGTAGTGGTTTGTCCTGCAAGATGTTGTGTAATCTGTAAGTACGATTTATAGGTAGGCTACATCAGACATGCAAAAATTTCAGGACCAGCAAGTAAATGATGGTGGGGAACAACAGAATCTAATAACAATCTAGTTTTTTTTTTTACCTGGAAGTAACTATTTAGTTCTCTAAAGTGTACAGGCGCTGCTAAAGTGGTACTGACAAAAGCACAGTAGAAAGCATAAGGTTAGGGAAAAAAAACATATGGCAAAATATTGCCTTCCACTAAACCAAGTAAGCCATTCACTAATCAAATGAAAACTTGCTCTAGATCGGTAAGTAAGTTAGGAAGCTTAAACCATATCTAATTCTGTATGATTTGAGTTCAAGATGTGCCAAGGGAATCGGTAAATACTATAGTAGGACTAACTTCAGGTTTGTCCTAGACAATTGGGTAGAGCTTGAAGAAACTATTTTAGAATGTCTGGACATAACTAACAACAACCACCAACTATAATTCTGAAAGAACTCCGGATGTGATCATGGTAATAAATAATAATACACGGGGATCATATATTTCCATCAACTTGAAAGTAGCATAAGCTTCATACCAGATTCATCCAGACGGATTTCCAAGAATTAGGTTGTTCTAATCTTCAGTTATTTTAGATTGATTTATTCCACGATAGCACAACATTAGTTCAAATGAGTTTTTCCTCCGACCGAACTGTTGCAACACATTACAACATAATAGGATAATACAACCATTGTAACTCGAAATAGCAGTAACCAACACATTAACATAGTTTAAGAGGACTATCGTAACATCTGTTATAGCCAAGCTTAGCCTCCTGCGGTTAGCAAACATGAACACCATAATATCAGGGTAAAAGGTACATGAATTGGGTCAGCTGACCCATTAACTCAACTATACCCTCTTCTTCACAGATAACTTATACTAATCTCTTATTGCATAGCTTTGCTTTCTACCCTACTCAAGGTGCTTGTGTTAGTCCCTGCCTATCGGTACATACGATAGTGTCTGATTTATATCTTTCTTTCTGTTATGTGGTGCTTATATCCCTGTACAATTATATTATTAAAACTTCTCTACTTTGTGATCTCGCCTACACTGGTACTAAACTTCACACATTCCAAGTCACATAAAATCATGAAGCCCTAATTTTTAAAACCTAAAACCCTAATTTTTGAGACCTAAACTCTTAATTTTTGAGACATTTTTAGAACATATAAAAGTCTGAAAAACATTACACAATCAAGTCCACTGTGTAAGGAGACTTTAAAAAAATTCATAATGTTTGGACCTCATTTTATATATTAAATAATTCCTACAAACAGTATACTTAAATAAATTTTTGAAATTTTTTTAGAATGGATAAATTTTTAAAAATTACACAAACAAGTACACTATGTCAGGAGGCTCATTTGCTATAATTAAAATTCATATAAAAAGTATATTTAAATGATTTTTAAAAAGCTATATGACTACCGCATACGATGGCCGTGCGTAGTGGTCACATCTTATTGCCGCGACGATGGCCGTCGCGCGAGTGTTTTTTTAAAAATAAAAATAAAAAACTACGGCAAGTGTTTTTTTAAAAAAAAAAACACGTGGCGACCGGTGGCATGTTGCCGCACGGCGGGCGTGCGGCAATGCCACCACACGGTGGCTGTGCGGCAACGCCACCGCACGACAGTCGTGTGGAGAGGGGGTATGTGACGGCCGAGGAAGGGCTGCCGCACGGCGGCCGTGCAGTATGTGGCTATTTTTGCAAAAATAAAATAAAATCAGAGATGGCTACTTCTGTAGATACGAGTTCAAAAGGTGACAATACTGCAAAAATTCCGTCGAATGCATCCTGTATTTGGTTGTGTATTTCTCCATTTCTTTGCATGAGATTTTTTGTTTGCAACTTGCAAGTATATTGTGTAGTCTTTTTGTATACACGTGTAAACATATTTTTGCATTTTTTGTATGCAAAATTTGTATGCTAGGACATGCTTCTATATCGTATACAATACAATACAATTTGTCGTGTACTGTAGTAGTATATATGTATGTATTCGAATGTGTGCCCATATGTGGTACACACAATGTTGTATGTGTGTATCCGTGTGTATCCGCCATGTAAAATTCATTTAGTTGATTTTTTTTGTATGCAATAGTGCAAGTATTTGATAGTACAATGTACTTAATGAAATGTAGTCTAGTGTAGTCAACACATGGTTGCATTCAAATTTCTAATAGGGATGGGGGATGGCGTCGTTGGCTCTCGTCTCTCTGGCGTCCTTGGTGATTTGGTGGTGGCTCTAATGGCGTCCACAATCATGTGTTCTTCATCGTTCCTTTCTCCTCGTCTGGATCTATCGTCGGGCATTGAGTTTCAGAAGGATCTTTGGCTTCGTTTTCGCTCGACGGTACACCCCATTTCTCGTTCCTCGGTTTCTCACCTGTTGGTTTCTTTTGCCCGGACTTCTTTTCGTCTCTCCGAGGAGTCAGTCAGTTTGGTGATGCTTTCTTGTTTGGGAGGATCTGCTTGGGATTTCAAGGTTATTTTTCTTCGGAATTCTTCTTTCAAGTTTTCAGTCTATTCCAAAGCTATTGATTTCTTAGTTTATTCTTTGGGCAAGGTTGTCAATGATTTATTTCACATCCATTTTATTCTCTGGGCCAATGGTGGACCAAATTGGATTCATGAGTTCAATCTTTGGGAGAAGGAAGGTCTCCCATTCTAGTATTCTTGGCAAACATCCTGCTCAGTTGAGGGCCAAAAAGAGTTTAGCAGAAATCGTCAAATTGAAATCTGATTCAACAAATGTCCCTATTTGATCTCTTTTTAATTGAATCACAAAGGATGTGGCTCATCGTAAGCCCCGTGAGTCTGTTTTTGATCGATTGGAGTTTCCTTCCCATATAGAGAAGATTTCAATGTTTGATCGTCTTGATCGTAATTTTCGGACTGGTGGATCAGATTTTCAAAGTTTAAATTCCCGCAGTCGTGATTACAGAGCTCAGTTGTCTTGTTTTAAATGTTTGGCGGTAGGACATCTAGCAGAGTTTTGCACTAATGATTGTTGGGAAACCATGGGTCTGACCCTGCAGTCGGTCCATTAGTGGGCGCTCCATCCCAAACCCTAGCAGGGTCGTAGCCTATAAATAGGGGGTGCTATTCATTGTAAACGATTGATCGATGGATGAATGAATAAAGAGAAACAAGAAGTCCCTCTACATCTCTGTGTTCTATCTCTTATTTTGTTCTTGTGTTTATGCATTGTTCTTACGATTCTGAGTTTGTCTACAAGGTTATCGATCGGACTGGACTCGCCAGCGACTGTTCCTCAACACGTTATCAGCACGATCGACTCTCCTCGCATCGAAAAGGTAACCGTCGATGAACGACACTCGTAGATTGAATCGTTTTTCTAGATTGCTTTCAATTCTACAAATTTGGCTTTCTAGATTGTTTTCCTACGGTGCAAATCCGCTCTAATCTACCGCGAGCCGACTTGAAGTCGCTGGCCAAGCCGATCGGTGGATTGCATGAAAGAGTAGATGATGATTGTACCGTAGGTTGTATATGCAACCGCATGAAAGGCACAATGTGCACGGCACCGCCTGCAAGCGGTTGTCACTACCTCCGCGACACGTTACCGGTCGGCATAGTCCGCCATCACGTATCGCCACGGAGGCAACGACAGTGCCACGCCGCTAGCACGCGGCGAGCATGCACATGTCGGCATGAAGCCGCGCCTCCGTTGCAATCTTGTATTACATTACATTACATTGCAAGAACAATAAAGAAAAAAAACCCGGCCGCGCCAAATAAAAACATAAGGTTAGGGAAAAAAACATATGGCCAAATATTGCCTTCCACTAAACCAAGTAAGCCATTCACTAATCAAATGAAAACTTGCTCTAGATCGGTAAGTAAGTTAGGAAGCTTAAACCATATCTAATTCTGTGTATGATTTGAGTTCTGAAGATGTGCTGAAGGGAATCAGGTAAATACTATAGTAGGACTAACTTCAGGTTTGTCCTAGACAATTGGGTAGAGCTTGAAGAAACTATTTTAGAATGTCCGGACATAACTAACAACAACCACCAACTATAATTATGAAAGAACTCCGGATGTGATCATGGTAACAAATAATAATACACGGGGATCCTATATTTTCCATGAACTTGAAAGTAGCATAAGCTTCATACCAGATTCATCTAGACGGATTTCCAAGAATTAGGCTGTTCTAATCTTTAGTTATTTTAGATTGATTAATTCCACGATAGCACAACATTAGTTCAAATGAGTTTTTCCTCCGCGCAGATCAAACTGTTGCAACACATTACAACATAATAGGATAATACAACCATTGTAACTCGAAATAGCAGCAACCAACACATTAACATAGTTTAAGAGGACTATCATGACATCTGTTTATAGCCAAGCTTAGCCTCCTTCGGTTAGCAAACATGAACACCATAATATCAGGGTAAAAGGTACATGAATTGGGTCAGCTAACCCATTAACTCAACTATACCCTCTTCTTACTGCAGTAACTTCTACGGAATCTGCTGCTATTGCATAGCTTCGCTTTCTGCTCCTACTCAAGGTGCTTGTGTCAGTCCCTGCCTATCGGTACATACGATAGTGTCTGATTTATATCTTTCTTTCTGTTATGTGGTGCTTATATCCCTGTACAATTATATTATTAAAACTTCTCTACTTTCTAATCTCACCTACACTGGTACTAAACTTCACATATTCCAAGTCACATAAAATCATGAAGTTCTAATTTTCGAAACCTAAAACCCTAATTTTCGAGACCTAAACCCTTAATTTTTAGAGATATTTTTAGAACATATAAAATTCTGAAAAACATTACACAATCAAGTCAACTGATACTTTTTAGTCTAAGAAAAAGGGCAAATGATAGCATGAGGCACACCTCGCCATTACAGGCACAGAGGATTCACATCCATTAGTTGCACTTATGAATGTGGACAGCCCAGTAGCAGCCCCCATCATCCCTCCTTTGGACATCGCAGCGGCCGCAGCTGTAGCTGCCCAAGTGGAGCAGATCGCACATGAAGCCGATTGAGGCAGAAGTTCCTGAATACTTCGTCTATTAGATCTAGTGCACACATTGCAATCGGATCTTTTATATAAACTTGCAGTTTGTAATTGAAGCAGAACTTTGAATTATTGAATAATGGTTGCAAGCTCTAGAAGAGCAAAGCATTAAATTCTTATTATGAGTCCTGCAAGACTTATTTTCTCGTCTTTATAATAGCAAGTTATGTTCTGATATTTGAAGTATTTTATTTATGTGTTGCTTGCTTTCTGCTACATATTAATAAAGTATATTATATTAGAACGTGCGTGGTGCCCTATGGAGGAAGTGTGCTTAGCATGTAGCGGCACAATGAAAACCATCCTGAGAGAAACGAAATTTTTTCCAGTCGATCAGCAAGAATGCTGGTAGTCTTACGACAATCGCAGGCAGCGATACTTGTATAATAGGCTCAGGAAGGGCCACAATTATACTCCCAATGGGCACAACTTTGGTCATTGAAAAAGACTTGTTGTACCCAGAATCGACTAGAACTCTCAAGGATATTTGCGCTAACAGTTTCCGTGTAGAGACTGAAGAAGAGTATGGTACAGAATACTTGCTCATTACAAAGCGTGAAGAAAGTGAAAATAGCATTAGAATGTCTTCCTTCATATGAAACTGGGCTATAGTACACTAATATTAAGGCACCTGCAGCCTATACTGCCTAGAAAACCGCATTTAGAAGCTCTGAACTTATCTATCTCTGGCATGATAGATTATGCCGCCTAGGTCTTAGGATAATGAGAGATATAATTAACAATTCACAGGGACATAATATGAATATAAAGAATTTCCCGAATCTGGAAGATTTTGTGTGCCCCGCATGTGCCACCGGGAAATTAATTATTAGACCTTTTGCTCTGAAAGCGAAGGATGAAATCTCTGCATTCCTGGACCGTATCCAGGGAGACTTTTGCGGTCCTATACAACCCCTGTAAGGGTCACTTAGGTATTTTATGGTGCTCATCGATGCTTCCTCGGAATGGTCGCACATATGTTTATTGTTTATGAGAAACCATGCTTTTGCAAAGCTAAATCTCGCAGATAATTAACAATTGAAAAAATAAATTCCCTGATCATGACGTGAAGTCCATCTAAATGGACAACGCCGGAGAATGTACTCCGAAGACATCTGATGATTATTGTATGAAAATGGGAATTAAAGCTAAGCATTCTATACCGCACATCCGCACCCCTAATGGACTAGCATAACTTTGAAGAATTATAATTTACCAACTATATGTTGGGGACACACAGTCCTGCTCGTAGCAGCTCTCATCAATCTTAGACCGTCGGCCTATAACATCCATCCACCTATGCGACTAGCGTAAATTCGACAGAAAACTTCTCATCTTCGCAGGTTTGGTTGCAAGGGTTATATACCTATACCACCACCACAGCGAACTGCAATGGGTCTTCTCCGAAAGTCTGGGATATACGTTGGTTATGAGACATCATCCATAATCAAGTATTTGGACCCTATAACTGGAGATTTGCATAATGCCCGATTCGCTGATAGTACATTAGATGAGGTTAGTTTCCCGTCATTAGGGGGAGGAAATCAACCCTTGATAATAATGTCGGGAAACAATTGAAGTCTAGAAGACAATTGAAATCCAGAAGATAATTGAAATCTATGCATATGACCAGAGCACTAGTAAAGCGAATAGAGAAGTCCAGAAGATAATTGCAATCCAGAAGATAATTGAATTGAAGTCCAGAAGACAATTGAAGTCCAGAAGATAATTGATTTGCAAGTATTAGCGAATCAACTGCCAGACTACTTTAGTGATTTGAAGAGCGTGAATAAGTAGCATTTGCGCAAGCAATGCAGGAGAGGTTGAAATACCATTGAAGGTATCCCTAATCCCGCCCGAGGCCTCGAAAAAAGGACGAGAACTCCGGTCCCTCGAATCCGCAACCGGCACGGGCGTCACGGTGAAAAAGGATAAAAGGACTTGACACACCAATCACCAAGTGCCCTAGAACGGAAGGGCCGAGTTGAGACTGCACCGTATGGAACCTTCAGAAAAGGCATACTAGGATTGAACATCCCCATGAAGGGAGACATCAGTATGGATGTGTGCGCACACATCGGAGCTGAAAAACTAAAGGGACTTGCCCCGCAATTGAAAGCAACGGTGAGCAAGTAGAAGCATTAGCTGAACCGCCCCATGAAGAAATAGCTATAAATTATGTGACTACGGGAGAATATTTGAATATGACAACAGCCAATGTCGACATTTACTTTGCAAAGAAACTTATCACTTATCGCAATCATCAATCTTGATTCAGAGCCTGCATCACTCGCTGAATGAAAGAAAAGATCAGATTGAGAAGATTGGGAGAATGCAATAGAAACTGAATCATTCTATCTGAATAAAAGAAAGACGTTTGGGCCTGTAAGTCGCACGTCTCCCCTTGTACACCTTGTAGGGCATAAGTGGGTATTTATTCGAAAGAGAAATGAAAAGAAGCAAGACTCGTTGCATAAGGTTTCACTGAACATCCAGGAGATGATTATGAAGAAACCTATTTCCCGGTCATGGGCGGAACCCCCTTTTAAATATTTATCTCAATAGCAGTGAACTTGAAGTTAGAAGTGAAATTGATGGATGGGGTACCAGCATACCTTTATGAAATATTGGATTCGGACATTTATATGAAGATATCTGAATGTATCACTGTCCCGAACCAAAACAGAACAAATAGAAATATGTACAGTGAAACTTCGAGAAAGTCATTATGCGAACTTAAGCAATCGAAGGGAATGTGGTATAATCGGCAGGCGACTTTCTATGCAAGAAAGGCTACACGAACAATGAGAATAATCGCTGTGTATTTATACGACGATCCCAGAATGGATTTTGTATAATCGCAGTGTATGAAGTTGATCTGAATATCATCAAAACCCTGAAGGATATTAAGAAAGCAAGCTCTTACCTGGAGTCGGAGTTCGAAATGAAAGACTTCGGTGAAAACCAAATATTGCCTAGGCTTGCAGCTTGGGCATGCCCCTGAAGAGGTATTAGTGCATTAGTCAGCCTACACTCAGAAGGTGTTAGAAATGTTCGACTTTGCAAAGGCATACCCTTTGAAAATGCCAATGGTCGGAGACCTTTGCGACAAGACAAAGACCGTGCAGACCTAAAGAAGAGGGGAGGAAGTCCCGGGACCGGAACTCCCACATCAAGTGCAATAGAAGCACTAATGTATTTAGCAAATCGTACTAGAACGGACATTGTATTTGCCGTGATCCTACTAGTAAGGTATAGTCTAACCTACCAAAGGCATTGGCAGGAATAAAGGGCATCTTCCGATACCTCCAAAGAAGCAAAGAATTTAGTCTGTTTCTACAGAAAGAACAAAGACTTAACTATGAATGGCAATACTGATAACTGGTACTTGTAGGACCCGACATACGATAAATAGCAAGCAGGCTATGTATTCCTATGTGGTGGAACCGTAATTCCATAAAAATCGTCTAAGCGAATCTTGTACCGATTTGACGAACCACTCGAAAACAATAGCACTACACGAGGCTTCACAAGAATGTGCTTGGCTTCGGCGGATGATTCACCACATCCAGATCATGTGGATTGAATGCCGCACTAACCCCACTATTATCTATGAAGATAAATGCACTTGTGTTGCACAAGCAGATGGGTTATGTGAAGAATCCTCTCACAAAGCATATCAACCCCAAGTTCTTCTATGCTTATGAATTGCAAAAGATGAACGCTTTTAAAGTCTCGCATACTAAGTCATGTGAGAATCTTGCGATTTATTCACTAAGTCACTTCCAAATCTAACTTTGAAAGATGCATATGTGAATTGGAATGATGAGACCTAGAGAAGTGCAGAATCTGGGGAGAACTTTCACGAACTCATTATTAAAGCTTAATCATGAAGATCGAGTACGCAAAGAATAAATCCAGGAGATTAAATGAAATTGGGTGGATTGTACTCTTTTTCCCTTGACGAGTTTTCCTGAAGTTTCTCGGCCAAGGTTTTTAATGAGGCAATTGTGCATCACAATAGAACGTGTATCATGTACTCTTTCTCCAAATTTTCCCACTGGTTTTATGGAGTTTTGTGAGACATGGACATGAAGGATGGGTGCCCAAGGGGAGTGTTGGAAACCATGGATCGACCTCTGCATCGGCCCATTAGTGGGCGCCCCATCCCAAACCCTAGCAGGGTCGTAGCCTATAAATAGGGGGTGCTATTCATTGTAAACGATTGATCGATGGATGAATGAATAAAGAGAAACAAGAAGTCTCTCTACATCTCTGTGTTCTATCTCTTATTTTGTTCTTGTGTTCATGCATTGTTCTTACGATTCTGAGTTTGTCTACGAGGTTATCGATCGGACTGGACTCACCAGCGACTGTTCCTCAACAATGATATTCGTTGTCGATCTTGTTTTTGTCATGGGCATATTCAGAGATTCTGTTTAGCAAGCAAAATGCGGGGAGAATCTTACCGGCCTATTTCCAAAACGGTTAAGCCTGATCTGTTTGTTGGCCCAGCTCAGCCCAAGCTGATTCCGGAAGCCTCCTCGATATCTCAGGTGGGAATTCTTTGTTCCCTATTCATCGTCCTAAGCGTTTTCGCACTTACCTGGGAATGGATTTGGTCTGCTCCAATCAAGAGGTGGCCATTGCTGATTTGCTGTTTTGGTCCCTGCTGTTGATGCGCGTGATTTTCCCCAAGTTGCTGATGCCATCCATCATTACCTTGTTCACAAATTTCGGCTTCGTGTCTCTGAAATTGCACCTTGTCCTCTTGGTGCTGCCTTTGTCACTTTTGGTAGTTGCGTTGAGCGTGAAGCGGCTATCAATCATAGCGTTCATCCTTTTGAGCCTTACTCCTTAAGTTTCATTAAGCACGATGAAGGGGTCAACCTCCGCTTTGCTCCTCTTGATAGGGTTTGCTGGCTTATGCTCATTCCTTTTCCTTTAGACTGCTATAATGTGGATGCCATAGGTCGTGCTGTTTCGGGCTTTGGTACCTTAATTCATTGGCATGAATCGTCCGACAAGGCCAGAATTCTTATCAAGGTCTTGGTTCCTTTCTCTGATGTTGTTCCTGAAAGTCTCTTGGTGGTGGTTAGGGATGAACCTGGGGCAAGGGAATCGGATATCCCTGCTTTATCCTTCATGAGGTCCTCGCTTCAACCACCTGATGAAGATCTAGTTCCTCCGATTGGGGTGGTGGCGCACCCAAAGCCCCCGCCTTGCCAAGCCCCCGTTGGATGGGGCTCATGAGTTCTCCTGTGCACCAAGCTTCTTTGTGGGAGAGTCAGGAAGTCCTATTCTAGAACCAAACCTCACTTGCCATAAATCTTTGGAGGAAGTGGTTGTGGATGTGGCAGCTCCTAACCTTCATATTTGTGTTCCTGAAATTGGAGAATTTCAGTTATTTTTTAGTTGTCTCTCCAGGTACCTGAGCTACTGGTAAACATTGATCTTGAGCATACTTCCATCCTGGATTTGCATTGGACTGCTGTGGCGGTTGCAGATGGGTTGGTGCAGAAGAAATTCTTTGCTACGGTCGTAACTGAACCAAGAGTGCCAAATGCGTTGCTTCTTGCAGGAGATTGAAGATGATGATGTGGTGGAGGTCACGATCCCTGCTCAGCACTCCCTGAAGAGAAGGCGCCACGGGTATCCGGTTCCTATTGATTCCAGTCTGCTTCGACGTAGTCCCCGTCTCAGTGTGGACAAGGACTTCAAGGACAAGAAGAGAGTTGCTCTTTTGGCGCCAATTTTCGAAGGGCGAAGGAGGTCCAAGTCCAAGGCTGCTCCACCACTCACATGTTAGTTGGCCTGGCTCAAGGCATTGGCATGAAGTTCTGTTAGACGACGAGTTGTCTGAAGAGGATCTTATGGAGTCTGATGATGAATACTTCCTATGGGTGATACTGCTTTTCCTCACTGTGGTCAGTGTCTGGTGTTTTGTTTTAGAGGTTTAGGCATGGGAAATTTACTTTGTTCCTTCATCTCAGTTATGTAAGTTGCTTATGGAAGACTGTTGGTCCTATGTGATGGGATACGAGTATGCTACACTAGTTTGCAATTCAAAAATTCTACCACGTAGACCAGGAAGCCTTACAAGCAAAAGATCATAGATCGTTATCATCAGATGTGCAGTGTAGCAGAAGAAAAGTTTGAGTAGTCCGGTCCAACATCGAGCGTATCGATGTAGTGGTCGTAATCAATCATCCAATGTCCCTGACACTGATCGTCTCCTCTAGCAACCTATCGCATTCTTTGCGTAGGTCGTGGATTGTCCTCAACTAGCGCAACAGCAACCGCAGCATTGTTTCTACGGTATTCACACGTCTAGGGTGAAACGCTATAGGCCGGTGTGGTAGCACCAACACGCACGGTAGGGCCTTCGGGAAGATGGTGGTTAGGGTTTTGGTAGAGCAACTCACACGAACCAATTGCCCCATGCATCCCCTCATAAAGAGACCATGACATATCCTATCTGAACTTATTTGTTCTAACCCGTTAAGTGTGTGACCCTGTAGATTTATGCGTAATCGGTTATGACTCGGAAACTCCTTTCCGACCATGAGTCATTAGCGGTTCCTAGCATGACATAATAATTTTCGAATATACATAAATATTATATTGGACGAACTTTATGCAATATGATCTGTGACCAAGTCTTTATCACTTACGACCATCTCGTATCTCCATACGACCAGTTCCAATTTAGTCACAACCAGTTCGTAACTCCTTATATGTAACATCCCAATTTTGAACTCGTGTTTCAAATATAAGAAAATGTGTAAAATTTAAAACTTTTCTTGCATCTTGAAGTTTTTGAGATTTTCTGTAATTCTTGTAAAGGGATTGTGGGAAATCAAAAACCCAAACATCTAAATTAACTAAAGTTATAACCCTTCTTTTTCAACCCTTGTCAGGTGTCAAATGACACTGACTCTTGCTAAGACTAATTCCATGTGATATGGGCAAGAAACCCCTTTTGGAATCTTGCGTGTTGAACTGCTTCAACACCTTGTCAATGTACATATCTTGGCTTAATCCAATTAGCCTTTTAGATCTATCCCTATAAATCCTTATGCCTAAAATATATGCTTTATCTTCTAAATCTTTCATAGAGAAACTATTTCTTAATAAAGTTTTAACATATTCAAGCATAGGAATATCATTTTCGATCAGTAATATGTTATCCACATATAAGATCAGATAAACAAGTTTGCTCCCACTAACCTTCTTGTAAACACAATGTTCTTCTTCATTCTTGATGAAGTCAAACCGTTTGACCACTTCATCAAAATGAATATTCCAACTCCGAGATAATTGCTTAAATCCATAGATGGATTTCTGAAACTTGCATATCTTTCTAGCTTCCTATGGATCAACAAAACCCTCAGGTTATATCATGTACATATCCTCACTTAGGTTTTCATTTAGGAAAGTCGTTTTGACATTTATTTGTCATATCTCATAATTGAAATATACAACAATTGCTAGAATGATCTAGATAGAATTGAGCATAGCGATAGGCGAGAAGGTCTCATCATAATCAACACCTTGAATTTATTTGAAACCATTTGCCACCAGTCGTGTCTTATGAATGTGAACATTTGCATCCATATCTGTCTTTTTCTTAAAAACTCATTTACACTCAATGGTTTTAACACCATCAGGTAGATCAACCAAGTTCCAAACTTGATTGTCATATATAGATTTTATCTCCGATTTCAAGGCTTCATGCCATGACTCAGAGTTTGAGTCCCCCATCGCTTCCTCATAAGTCTTAGAATCATCATTATTCAATAATAAAATAGCATACCCACACCTTATAGGCAATTGACGTGGCCCTTTAGATCTACGTGGTGCTGATACCTCATGTACAGGTTCTAAAACATTTTATTCATCCTGTAGAAGTTCAGTAGGAGTTGACACATTTTCATATATTTCCCGAATTTCTTCAAGTTGCACCTTGCTCCCACTGACTCCTTTGGAAAGAAACTCTTTCTCTAAGACGACACCATTTCAGGCAACAAACAATCTGTCATCATCCCGCTTATAAAAGTAATATCCTTTAGTTTCATTAGGATACCCCTGCAAAGAAGCATTTATCCAATTTGGGTGTGAGTTTATAAGACGTCAAATGTTTTACACATACCTCACAACCCCATATCTTGAGAAAAGACAATCCAGGACACTTCTCGGTCCATATCTTATATAGTGTCCTCTCTACCATTTTTTATAGAACCCTGTTTAAAGTGAAAGCCGTTGTTTCTAGAACATATCACCAGAAATACAATAGAAGATCGTATTAGCTCATCATTAACTAAGCCATGTCTAACAATATTCGGTTCTATCATTCAGACATCCCATTTCATTGAGGCATTCCCAGCGGAGTAAGTTGTAGAACAATTCCACATTGCTTTAGATGATCACCAAACTCATGGCTCAAATATTCGCCTCCATGATCTGATCATATATATTTAATTGTCTTGCCAAGTTGATTATGTACCTCATTATGAAATTCCTTGAACTTTTCAAATAATTCAGACTTATGCCTCATTAAGTAGACGTAACCATATCTACTAAAGTCATCAGTTAAAGTTATGAAGCACTGAACCACCACTGGCCGAAGTGCCTATTGGTCCACATACATCCGTATGTGTAAGGGCCAATAAGTCACTTGCCCTCTCACCTATAGCTGTGAAAGGTGCCTTTATTATTTTGCCAAGTAAACAAGATTCACATGTTTCAAATGATTCAAAATCAAATGAGTTTAGAAGACTATCTTTATGGAGCTTCATCATGTGCTTCTCATTTATATGATCTAGACGACAATGCCAAATAAAAGTGGGATTCAAATCATTAGGTCGAAGTCTCTTAGCATTAATGATGAAGACAGGCACATCCTCAAGATTCAAAACATATAATCCATTCACCAATAGAGCATGACCATAAAGAATATCATCAAAATAAATTGAATAGCAATTATTCTTTATTCTGAACTCATAACCTTCTACTCCTAAACATGAAGCCGAAATAATATTTTTGCTTAAGGTGGAAACATAATAAAAATTATTTAATTCCGTAACTAATCCTTAGGGTAAAACTAATGGTAAAGTATCAATAGCTAATACAACAACTCTTGCTCCATTGCCTACACGAAGATCAACCTCGCCTCTTGCCAAACTTCACTCCTTATTAGTCCTTGCATCGTGTTGCAAACATGAGCAACCGATCTGGTATCAAATACCCAAGAACATGTAGGAGAAGTTGCAAGATTAATTTCTATAACATTTATACCTGAACTGGAAGTCTTACTTCCTTTGTTCTTTTTTATCTCTCCCAAGTATTTACAATTCCTCTTCTAATGCCTAGTCTCATGACAATGTTAGCATTCTGTGTCAGGCTTTGGACCTAGCTTGAGATTTTTAAGCTTAGCCTTGATACTCTCGATCTCATCTTGAGTTTTTCCTTTGCCTTTCCCTATCCCCAAGACTTACCCTTCTTCTTGAAGCTTGTAGTCTTTTGAACCATCTTCACATGATTAGAACTTTTCTTGATGCTCTCTTCGGCACCTTTAAGCATGCCATGCAACTTAGTCATTGACTTCTCCATGACATTCATATGAAAATTCAATATGGCAGGCTCAAAGCTCGCATGAGCGATTGGAGAATCACATCAGTAGTCAACTCTTGGCTAAGGGTAAAACTAAGTTTTTCAAGCTCTGAATATGACCAATCATCTTGATCATATGAGGACTGATTGGGCTACCTTTTGACAGGCTACAAGAAAATAATGCCTTAAAGGTATTATACCTCTCCACCCTTGATTGGTCCTGAAACATGCCTTTCAGACCCACAATCATATTGTAAGCATATGTGATCTCATATTGCTTTTGAAGCTTAGAGTTCATGGTAGCAAGAGTAAGGCAGTGTACATCGACTGCTTCATTGCATTGCTTCTCATAAGCACTCTTTTCAGTACGAGTAGCATTTGTATTTGGTTCCTCAAGATAAGGACCCTCTAGAACATATTCCTTCTTTTCTTGTTTGAGAACAATTCTCAGATTACGAAACCAGTCAATGAAGTTTATTCCATTCAGCTTTTCTTTCTCAAGAATATTTCACAATTTAAAGGTAGGTATGGAGGAAGTACTAGGTTCCATGATCTACAATAGAAAAAATATATATGCAAAAAATTCAGCACTATGTTTATGTAAGATCTTCTATTAAACAATTTAACAAAAGCTACTCCTACTATATGTTATAGACAAAATTTCCCTCTAATTTCATATAGTGGGTTCAAGATCCATATATGATTAAGTACTAGTGAGCTTTGGCATCACTACTAGAAACCTAGTGATTTAGGTAAGCAACCCCTTGCCAATCATATTTCATATGACTCTTATTTGTTGGGTGACATCACTATACCTTGTCGACCAACACTATGCCCCAAAGCCCAAAACCATTTTAGTAGTCCTGACAAGTTAAACCAATAATATGCATGTGGGTGTCCAACACCTACCCCATCTTATTAAGATAGTTAATAGCACCCTACTTTGGTAGACCTAATAATTAACGATCAAAATTGTAATAGGCGCGTAATTGGAAATGCATCAAATTTACTTATTTTTTCTTCAGGGATACTGCTCTATCATGTTAAAACATCTAATGATAAAAATATGATCAATAAAATAATAGGAACAAAATAAATATTCACAGATAAACATATTAAACTGTGAAATAGTATAACCCTTAACATGGCAATCTTCATCACCACGTTTCCTGTCCACCAAGCCACCATGCTTGAAATCGCCATATTCATCACTCCTAAAAGCTAGTAATGAACTACATATGATAATATCAAGTATCACATGTCGGCACGTATACCATTATACAATAATATATAGCTCGATAGCTATAACACAGCATGACACGCAGGCCATGAAAAATCCATACATGCATCATATACACAATGGGTCATACTATTCACATCAATCCCTGTAAAAGTGTTATGCATAGAATCCAATTCTATCGGGTGACATGAACACATAATACTTATATAACGCAACAATGATTACCTAGCACGGTGGTCCCGCCCGCTAGCCAGTTAGCGGATAGGGTTCGAAGGGGTAACACCCCTCGCGAGTCAAGGGTAGCACCCTTGGAAAAAAAGATGGTGAAATTCATCAGAACCATATTCATGTAATTGAGCCATATAAATTCATCAGATTAATCATATTAACCCTATTCTGAACTAATCTGATCACTACTTCCATACAACTACACATCGTGGCATACCCATCATATTAACCCTATTCTGAACCAATCTGATCACTACTTCAATACAACTATGCATCGTGGCATACCCCGATGGCGGAATTCCAATTGGTAGGAGTATCATGCAATGCGATCGTGAACAAGCACAGTAAATCATCTGGTGCTATCAGCTCATACCTCCCACAAACCGATTGATCTTATCAACCAGTGCCTAAACCACTCCATCCATATGAATCGATCTAAGTTACCAAAACGGAATGGAAGTGTAGCGTAAGAAGAGTTAGAGCACCTAGTACAACGTCGAGCACGTCGATGTAGTGACCTTAGTCGATCGTCCAACATCCTTGGCACCGATCGTCTCCTCTAGCAACTATCACGTTCCTTGCGTAGGTCGTGGATCATCCTCGATTAGCGCAGCAGCAACCGCAACAACGCCTCTACAGTATCTACACGTCCAGGGATGGAACACCGTACGTCAATGTGCACGGTAGGGCCTTCGGGAAGATGGCAGCTAGGGTTTTGGTGGAACAACTCACACGAACCAACAGACTCATGTATCCCCTTATAAAGAGCCCATGATGGATCATATCCAAACTCGTTTGTTCCAATGTCAGGACCCGGGATTAACATCCCAAATCCTCTGTGCATTTCTGAACTAGTCCCATGATCAGTAGCTAGTTCACACAGTAAACAAATATGGTAACAAAATCATATCACAACTTTAATAAATACCAATAGAGTTGATTACAAAGGAGGCTTACAGGCCAATAATAAAATAAACACAGCGGAAGACGAAGATGTAGTAGTAGGGTCTAGTTAATCTGTTATAGGCAATCGACTGGGGAAGCGGCCAAGTCGTCGAGATCCACACTGGTAGCAAAGTCCTTCTTCTCTGAAATTTTATTTGCATAAAGCAAGTATGAGCACAACTTCCGTGCTCGCAAGTTACACCCGTCAAATAACAGAATGACATGCATACATGGAATAACAAAGGATGGCTTATTGGTTCAATTTGCATAAAGCAATGTTTGATATTTTAAATACAGTACTAAGTTCAAATGCTCAAGTTTTTCAATAACAAAAATTGATTTTGAAATAATAAAGATAGTGTAGGCATCAACCTAACACTAATATAAACATGGGCATCAACCCGGAGCTTCAACCCATAACTTTTCTCATGGACACCCATCCATGTCATAAACAGTTTTATAAAATATTTTGAAAACAAAATCAAAGTCTAACTTTGAGCAGTTCTGCTAGCATGTCCATAACCGTGGACACGGCTATTCGAATAGTTTTACACTCTGCAGAGATTGTACAGCTTTACCCACAAGACACGATTTCTCTGGTTTGTTTGGTATCTGTCGATACCACCGCTCACTACCTTAGGTAAGCAGTCTAGAGCACGTGACAAGACCTTTACAATGTGACATCCCACCATAGTCCACCCTCACTAAGATTTCGCTTCCATTGGCTACAACCTTCCAAAAGCCCCCTCTTGTGCCAGGTGGGGGAACATAGTCATGAAAGACAACCCACCGAAACAGTTGGATCAACCGCAATGGAACTTTGCAAATTAGTCAGCTAGGTCCTACTCCCCATACTGAGGACATGTGGTAGTATGGTGAGGCATAGCATCATACACTCGAAGACCAGTCCTTAACTGACTTGGGCAACTTTCCAACAAACCCATGGGCCTTAACCTTGACTAGGTTGAACCCGTGCATTAACATGCACCCACCAAACGTCCATTATGCCCAAGTCCAAACCCATTTTCCCTTTATTTTCCAAGTAAAAGTATTTTATAACCTTCTATGGTAAAACAATATCATAGATCCAATTTAAATCAAATTTGAAAGATTTGGCTATAAACTTCCCAAATATAATATTTGATCTAAGCATTGGCTAAGCATACGATTAATTTTAGTATCATTTCATCTAATGGTGACAAGGTATTCATGTTCAACATTCAAATTGGCCATACAAGGAAAATTGGAATAACTAGGCAATTAAAACAGGGAATTAAAATAATTGTATAAACATATGCATGTAGTAATAGTTTAAAACAGAATATAAATAATTTAAAATAATGGGATAAATATGATCAAGGGTATAACTTGCCTTGCTTGACGAGGTGATGTTGTTTTCCTTAACAGATCACCTGGTACTGAGGTGGTGTTGTTTTCCTTAACAGGTCACCTAGTACTCACAAGTATTGTCTCTAGGAAGTCCAAGTGTACAATCACGATAATCATACAGTCAAAATCAATCCTCTTATGAGCTCTTCAAATGGCGTCGAAATCTGACTCTCCGAAGTCGTCGGAATCTAATCGCGAAATAAGCCAAATTCAAATAAAATTCAAATGAACTCCAAACTAAAATATTTTGGTTTAGTTAGCTATACCTTGAATTTAGATAAATTTAGAAATTTGAATGGGCTCAATCGGAGTTCGGATGCAAAAGATATGAGCTCTGGAAGTTTGAAAATACATAAAATGATAGAATTAGGGTTTTTCTGAATTTTGGGAATTATTTTTCTAAAGGAAAATGGCTTTATTGCGCAATGATGACATCAGCAGCTGACTTTCGGGATTTAAAAGAATTTAATTAATTTCTGACGCGCAGGCCCCACGTGTCATTGACACGGCTCACGGTGGACGAGTCCCACCGAGCCAAAGAGGAGTTGGTGCGATGGACTGGCCACGCGGGCATGCCACGTGGGCAGACACGTGAGCGGGGGAAGGGTGATGTGGTGCTGACCTGGCGCCACATGGCGCCACATAAGTTGCCACATCGGCGCCGGACGGAGGTGGCGCCCGGGTTCCAAGGAACCGGTGAGCGGCGGCGTTTCGTCGGCGGCGAGGGGTACCAGCAGAGAGAGGGTGCTAAGGCAAGCCTAGTGTGCTACCTTACGACGGAGGGGCGCGACGAGGTGGCCGGCGGCGAGCGAAGAAGCGGCGGCGAAGATGAGCTCGCGGCGGCGAGGGAGCTCCGGCGGCGCTCGGGCGGGGCGGACGCGAGCACCAGGTAGGCGGTGGTGTGGCGAAGCCGTTGGTGGCAGCGGCGATGATGCGGCGCCGGTGTCGGTGCCGGAATCGAAGAAGGAAGCGCTCGCGGCCGGGATCGTCCAAGCCCAAATTCCGGCGAAATGGAGAGGGAAGAGGAGGAGTGAGTGCTGGGGATGGAATGAGGGAGGAAGAGGGCTCCCGGTGCTCGCTTAAATAGGGCTCGGGAAGGAGAGGGGAGCGAGATCGGTGGCGCGGGTCCTTCGGTGGTGAGGGCGCGGTTGCGGTGATTCCGTGTGGTTGAGAAGGGAAAGGCCGAGATTGGGGGCGGCGGTGAAGGGCAGTTTGACCGCGCACTCTCGTGCGAGAAGAGGGGGCGGGAAAAGCAGCGGAGACTAGCTCAACGCGTGCAGTAATGTCGGAGGGGCGCGGGCCTTGCGCGAGGAAGACGCGGCAGGGAAGAAGGGTCATGCGCCGTTGGATTTGCATCCAACAGTGCGGGGGAGGCGGGGTGGCGTGGTGTTGCGGGTGCCGTCCGATTTAAATCGGACAGTGGGGAGAGATAGGGAGCGGTGGGGAAATGGGTTGAGGCGCGGAGAGAATGGGCTGGACCGGGAGATTCGGCCCAGAAGGGGTTTTGGGTTTTTAAATGCTTTTGCAATTTAATTAATCTGATTAATTCCTTTTGGCTTTAGAAAATAGCAAATTAAATCCAAAAATTATGAAAAAATACACAGAAATTCCCTTATTTATTTTGGACTTAATAAAAATAGTTCCAACTTATAATTGGCTTTTAATTTTACAAAATAAATGGTTTGGCTTTAAAATACTTAGGAAAAAGCTTTTAAAATCTCATAAAATTCTAGAAATTAATTAAAATTTTATTTTCCAGATCACACCAAATAAAACTTAAAGAACTTCAAATAAATTTTAAATTTTGACTTTTAAAATTTCAGAAATTCAAATAAAGTAATAGAACTCTTTCAAATTTCAGAAAATCAAATAAAACAATAACTTTATTTATTTTATTCTGGTAACATAACCTTGGGATGTTACATCCAACCTTTTAAGTGTGTGACCTTGTAGGTTCATGCGTAATCGGTTGTGACTCGAAAACTCTTTTCCGACCATGAGTCGTTAGAGGTTCCTAGCAGGACTCAACGATTTTCTAACACACATAAATATTATACCGGACAAACCTTATGCAATATGATCTGTGACCAGGTCCTTATCACTTATGACTAGCTCGTATCTCCATACGACATGTTTCTATTTAGTCATGACCAATTTGTAACTCCTTACAAAAGTTCGTCAACCAATTAGTGATCATGTTCAACCAATTTACGACCAGTCTGTATCTTCACACGACCAGTTCGTATCTGGTCGAATTGAACGACCTGCTTGCATATTCTCTCTTTATCTCATGATATCTGGTTGAACTCCAGGTGAGATATATTGTCATCCATATATTGTTCAATACTTTCTTGATCAAGTGACGGATAGCTTCATGTGGTCGACTCTTCAACCGCTAGTGGCACAGCCATGCACTTTCTTTATCCGACAATATCGAGGGGCCAGAGATATCTCTCTTATTATGTTAGGATGGACAAATCTCATATCCGATCAGTCACATCTCTCCGCATGTTTCATAGCATACCCAAAATTTAACTTTATAACTACCCAGTTACGAAGTAGGTTTGGCAACCCCTAAGTGTACAATTACCCATGTAGGAAACCATGTTGATCTCAAGTCTAAGGATTATACATGATCATTACTTGAGACCAATTGATGACACATAAAATCATAATAATATCAATAGTATCTCAAGGTGGGTCAATCCAATATCATGTTCTCTAATATGTGTTCACATTATTGATTTGATATCTCATATCCATAACCATTGAAACATGGTCATCAATCAATACATGTGCTGGTCGATAAGTCACTGGTGTTCTGACCAGAGATACATTTAGAATGACATCATATAAGTTAAAGAGCTTCACCAACAAGTCACATACTTATTAATCTTTATAAATAATAACTTATCCAAGGAACATAATAACATTTATTATATAACTCATAAACATAGACGTGGTACAATTATCTCTATGATTGCCTCTCGGCATATCACCAACACTATGTGTCAGAACTGGTTGTCTGTTCTTGGTGATACTCTAGGATTATTATCTAGTGCCTCTGTTATTTTCCTACATTTTTGTCGGTCTGTTTGCTTGAATTGGATTGGTGTCGACTTCTGTTGCATAGTTTTCCTAGCTAGCCTAGTGCTACTAGGGTTTGTTTATCTCTATCTTCTTTCTTGATTATGAGTAGCAATCGAAATTGGAATGTGCTCTCTTGGAATGTTCGAGGGCTAAACTCTCCCGACAAATGGAGTGATTTGAGGGATATGATTGAAGACAGTTCTTGCGCTGTTTTCTGCTTCTAGGAAACTAAGAAAACTTCTTTTGACAATTCCTTCCTCAAAATTTTGCTTGCAGGCACTTCAGTAAGTTTGGTTTCGTTCCATCGATTGGTGCTTCTAGTGGTCTTCTCACGGCTTGGTATGGAACTTTGTTTGATGGTGTGGTGGTACACCAAAACAGATTTGCTCTGACTGTAAAACTTACTTCCACTCTCAATGCTCAAAGTTGGTTCCTCACTAATGTTTATGGTCCCTGTAGTCCGGCCAACAAAGCAGAGTTCACCTCTTGGCTTTATAATTTTGATATTTCAACCTTTGATCTCTGGTTGTTTGTGGGTGACTTTAATTTGCTTCTCGGTCCAGAGAATCGTAATAGGCATGGGGCAATGTTAATGAAATGATGGTTTTTAATGATATCATCCATCATTTGGACTTGGTGGAAATTCGTCTAAAGGGCAGATAATATACATGGAGTAATATGCAGGATACTGCTCTCCTTGAATAGCTGGACTGGGTATTCACATCCTCTGAGTGGGTTGTTTCCTTCCCAGATACTTTGGCTATTCCTTTGGCCAAACTCACCTCAGATCATATTCCAACTCTGGTGTAGATTGGTACTGTCATTCCAAGTCTTCCGTTTTCGGTTTGAGAATTACTGGGTGCAGTTTGATAGCTTTCTCCCTACCACTTCATCTTACTAGAACCTGCCTGCCCCTTTCTTTCATGCTGCTCAGGGGTATATCGGCCAAATTAAAACTCTTGCACATAGGTCTAAAATTGTGGACTAAAGGACTCTCAAATTTGAATAAGCTCATTAATAACACCAGTTGGGTCTTAGCTTTATTGGATGGTTTAGAAGATGAACGCCCTTTGTGTCTAGTTGAAAGGAATTTCATGAAAATTCTTAAGTTGCACAATGCCTTTTATGTACCTAGGGCTTCCTTTGGGAACGACAAAGCCAAAAGTCGTTGATTACCTGCCTTTGTTGGACATAATCAGTAGACGGTTATCTGGTTTGTCCTCTTTCCTCTCCTATGGAGGATGTTTGGTTCTCGTTAATTCAGTGTTTACTTCTCAAGCTATTTATCAAATGTCATCCTTAAAACTCCCTTCTAAGGTTATCAAACAAACTGATAGCTATAGAATGCATGTTTTATGGCATAGTTCAAATATAAACAAGAAAGGTGGATATCTAATGAAATGGAATACTGTGTGCCGATCGAAAAAGCAGGGTAGCCGGGAGTTTTGAATATTAAAGTTCAGAATAAGGCTTTATTGCTAAAGCATTTGCATAAATTCTTTAACGGAGTAGATGTTCCTTGGGTGCATCTTATTTGGCAAGCTCACTATCAGAATTTGGCTACTCCTCTCTCTACCAAAGTGATTGGATATTTTTGTGGAAAGATCTCATTAAATTGATAGATGAGTTCAAAGGTTTCTCATGGTGTTCTGTTTTCAATGGTAGAAGTTGCCTCTTCTAGAAGGATATTTGGAACTTTGGTTTTCTCCTTCTAAAATTTCCACATCTCTATTCCTTTGCGAAGAAACAGGATGCTTCAGTGGCTCAGGTCCTCAATGGGGGATCTTTGCTAGACAATTTTCATCTGCCACTTTCACCCACTGCAATGGTGCAGTTTCAGTTGCTCAGTGCCACTCTTGCTGATTTTTCTCTGAATTCTGAGCTTTCTGATTTGTGGACTTACATTTGTGGTTCTATGATCTTCACCTCTAAAAGGGCATATGTTTCTATTGTACTTTGTGGTTGTATGTCTCTCATCTTCACTATTGCTCAATACCATATACATACACAATACATGGGCCACATGGGCCGGTATATAGCCCATATACTCAACACTCCCTCTCAAGATGGGCGATGGATATCTATCATCCGCATCTTATCACATACCGACAAAACACTCCTTAGTTCCCAATCCCTTTGTTAGACAATCGGCTATTTGTTCTCCGGAGGTTACATGACTCAACTTTAAGGTACCCTCATCAAGTCTCTCTTTGATGAAGAACCGATCCATCTCCACATGTTTCGTTCGATCGTGCTGAACTGGATTATTTGCAATGTTGATTGCGGACTGGTTGTCACACCAAAGTTTTAATGGTCCACTTGTTATTAACCTCAACTCCGATAGGAGGCCTCTCATCCATAGCATTTCACACAAGCACATTGTCATGGATCTATATTCTGCCTCGGCTGTTGATCGGGACACCACCGATTGCTTCTTACTCCTCTAAGATACTAAATTTCCCCACAAGAAGACACAATACCCCGATGTTGATCTCCTATCATCCAGGCAGTTAGCCCAATCAACATCACAATAGCCATCAACGCCCAGGTGATCATTCTTTTTGAACCAGAGACCTTTTCCAGGACTTCCCTTTAAATATCGTAAGATTCGATGAGCTGCTTCCAGATGTCCACTCCTAGGGTCATGCATATAGCGGCTCACAACACTCACTGCATAGGAGATGTTAGGCCTTGTGTGACACAAGTAAATGAGACGACCAACAAACCTCTGGTAGCTCTCCTTATCAACTGGATCTCCTGACTGAGCACACAGTTTATGTTCTTTATCAACTGGGGCCATTGCAGCTCAACATCCAAGCATTCCTATATCACTGAGAAAATCCAAAACACACTTTCGTTGTGAGAGAACTATCCCTTTGGGAGACCTCGCGATTTCAATGCCCAAGAAATATCTCAGCTGACCTAGATCCTTAACCTCAAACTCCTTACTCAGTCTATGCTTCAGTTGCGACATCTCAACAGTATCATCTCCTGTAATGATGATGTCATCCACATACACTGCAAGAATTGCGGTGTGACCATCTAAGTGACGATAAAACAAAGTGTGATCCCCATTACACTGCCTGTAGCCTATACCACATATAACACGACAAAATCGATCAAACCATGCTCTTGGAGATTGTTTAAGCCCATACAATGACTTCCAAAACCTACAGGTCTTCTCCTTAGTCTGAGGTGTACCATAACCAGGTGGAATCTCCATGTAAACCTCCTCCTAAAGATCACCATGTAAGAATGCATTCTTCACATCAAGTTGATATAAAGGCCAATTACAATTTGTTGCACAGGATATCAATATTCTCACTGTACTCATTTTTGCCACCGGTGCAAAGGTCTAATCATAGTCAATCCCATATGTCTGACTATAACCCTTTGCAACAAGCCTAGCCTTGTATCTTTCAATCTTCCTATTTGGGTCTTGCTTCACAGTGTGGTTCCACTTGTAATTAACCACCTTCTTCCCCGTTGGGAGAGGTACAGGCTCTCAAGTCTTATTCTTCTCTAGAGCTGCCAGTTCCTCCAACATAGCCTCGTGCCACTTGGGGTCTTGCTTTGCGGCTCTCCAATCAGTTAGAACTACTACACACTGTAGTGAAGCAATAAAGGCTTTGTACTCCAGTGACAGAGATTCATATGACACATAGTTCACTATATCATGCTCAAAGCCATACCTTAGAGGAGGTTTCCCTGCTCCAATTCGTGGTTCCTTCCTCAAGGCAATAGGCAGATCCATCGAATCATCTGTAACAGCCGTTGGAACCTACTGCTACTGTTGCTCCCCCTACAACTGTGCCTCTCCTACGACTGGAACCTGTTGCTGTTGCCTCCTCGAATACACCCTTAGATTTTTCTCCTCATTGACCCTTCTCCACCTATCTCCGCCTATAGGACATGGAATTAAGCCAACCACAACCCTCGGTTGCTCACCTTCCTCAATCCTTGAAGCTTTAGGCTCCCCCTCTTGACTAGCATCACCCATGCTAGGAGAGTCGAGGTCAAACAGAGAACTCAACTCAATTCTCTCTCCATAGAAGGGCTCTGACTCCCTGAAAGTCGTATCCATACTCACAAATGTGCGTCGTTCAGAAGAACTCAAACACTTATATCCCTTCTATCTAGAAGAGTATCTCAGGAAAATACACTTAACAGTCTGAGGATCCAGCTTTCCCATCGAGGGTCTGTGATCTCAAACGAAGCATGTACATCCAAATACTTTTGGAGAGATGATGAACTCATTTTTCCCTTTTAACATCTCACATGGAGTCTTCATTCCAAGTATTCTTGATGGCATACGATTGATGAGATATGTTGCAGTCATAACTGCTTCACTCCACAGAAATTTAAGTACATTCATAGTATACATGAGTGATCGGGCTACCTCCAAGAGATGGCGATTTTTTCTTTCAACCACTCCATTCTGAGGGGGTGTATCTGGACAAAAGGTTTGATATAAAATTCCTTCGGCTGATAAGAAGGTATCAAACTCTTTATTCACATACTCTGTTCTATTATCTGTTCTTATAATCTGGACATGGGTATTGAATTGATTCTTGACATACGCATAGAAGTCTTGGAAGCATTTTAGCACTTCTGTTTTGTATCTCATAAGATAAATCCAAGTCATACGAGTATGGTAATCAATAAAAGTAACAAAATATTTCATGCCACTAACAGAGACAACAGGAGATGTCCATACATTAGAGTGCACAAGTGCAAAGGGAGACACAGTGCAGAGTCCTTTGCTTACATATGAGGATCTAATATGCTTTCCAAATTCGTATGCATCACACATTAGTTTACTCCTATCCACTTTGTTCATTATATCAGGGAATACCTTACTCATAGTTTCAAAAGATATATGGCACAGCCGACAATGCATAAGCACCACCCTAGCCTCCTCTTCACTTGACGTTGCCACCAAAGCAGTACATAGCCCAACATCTCCCTCCCTTGGATCCAAGTACCACAACCCATTACTCTTGATGCCAGTCCTAAGCTTTCTGCCATTCCGTCTCTCTTGAACAAGACAAGTTTCTCGATCAAATATAACTCGACAATTCAAATGATCAACCAATGAACTTATTGAGAACAGATTAACTGGAAAGTAGGGAACATGTAAAACTGATGATAGTGTAATGGAGGGACTGCATTGGACAACACCAACACCTTTAATGGGTTGAGATGTTCCATCAGCCATTTGGATAGTTTCCATGTATGTGGGTGAGAATGAAGTATATGATTTAAATTCTTTCAATATACCCGTAACATGTGTTGATGCGCCCGAATCTATAATCTATTTACCTGGATTTGAGTGAGCCAGATTAGCAGAAGCACTGGATACAATAGCAGTCCTTTCGTCTTTGTCTCCTAAATTTTCAACTCTGTTCTTTAGCTACCTCAGCTCCTCTAGCTCTGCAACTGAGATCCCCACATGTTCAGGTGATCTTCTCCAGTCATTGCAATATTCACCTTGTAGCTACTCTTGCCTCCCTTGCTTCCGCCTCATTTCTATCCACTCTTAACATAGACCCAATCTTTACCCCGATTATGCTTGCGGGGATGGGAATAGTTACGGATCAGGTGACCCGTCTCACCACAATTGAAGCAATCTCTTGTTTCAGTCACTGCAAAGACAGGACGAGTAACTGACAATGCAGTGCTTGTCATCACCTTTAATCTAGTCTCTTCTTGTGCAATAGCAGCAATTGCTTCCTCCAATGTAGGAAGAGAATATAGTAGCTCCCTTCCATCAAATCTTAGATTTAACCCTTTTAGAAATGCAATCACCCGCCTACGTTCAATCCACTTCTTAACAGTAGATATGCAATCTGCATGAGGCAACTCAAGAGGATCGTAGTGATCTAGATCACCCCACAATCGCTGCAACTCAGCAACATACTCTATCACAGAGCTCTCCCCCTGTTTCAGATCACTAACTCTCTCTTGTGTCACAACCATCAACATCGCATTCCCTCCCCCCAGTACAATTTTAACAAAGTTTTTCATACCTCAGCCGCATTTGAGATGGTATCGACAGTTGCAGCAATAGTAGGGGGACACCGAACTCAACAGCCACACCACCACAAGTGAGTTGGTAGTACTCCAAGTTCTCCATTCTGCACCCATCTTGTATACCGGCTCAATTGATTCTCCTTTGACAAAGCTCTCCAACCCTTTTGTCCTCAGGATCAACAATGCCTTTCATGACCAACTCAAGTAATTTCTCACACCTTCTAACTTAACATCATTTGGCATCAATTCTATTTTCAACACTGTCTCAGCATAAGGAACAATTGCCCTGCCTGATGACGATGCCCCACTCGTCTTCTCTGTGAGAAGTTGTGCTAACTTTTTAAGTACCTGTTGTAGCCCTTGATTTCTCCCCCATAGCTTCAGTACAACCTCAAAGTCATAGGCAAGTAACAATAGTATCACAACAACCAAGAAGCAATGCTGGTAGCCAAGCAGCCTGTAACACCCTAGCTATACGGAAGCCAAGATGTTACCTAAAAGACTAACATACAACAACAATACGGAATAAATTCAACCATCTTTCAATAATAACATAAAAGATCAATATCTAGTAGATTGAACATAAAAATTGAATCAGAATTAGTCAACAAATCAACCTCAATTATTCCATCATATTGAATCAATTAATTTCAACATCTTAATAAACTATCAACCAAACATCCATTCATGAATGATAAAGACTAATATTCAACACTAGCACAATCTATAATTACTCAACAGAAGCATATCATCTATCAATTGAAGATAAATCAATCCATGAAGCCTTCTCTTTATCAACTAATCAAAAGCATTCTAATATTACTATGCTCGAGCAGTTAATGATCAAATAGCTATATCTAGAGCATCAATAATCAGCAATTCAACGAGGATGACAGATTAATCAAATCAAACATTCTAATCCATCGAAAAGAATTAAATGAACTTAAACAATGAGGAGTTAAGAACATAACTAGATCATCCATGATCTCAACCAAAACGTCCACCACGAAGGATGGTCACAAAACTGAATCTAAAGTAATTATCAAGAATATAAATTGTGGATAATTGGACTAATTTATTCGTTGTGGTTGGTGTTTGTGTCGTGCACCATGTCTAACCCTGCCCATGCATGCCGCTGCCTCGAGAGGTACCTAGAAAGCACAACACAGTAAGTGTGAGTCTACGACTCAGCAAAGGGCAATAACAACAAATAACATAGCATCATAATCAGCCAAAGGGAATAAACAATCATATCATGAACAATAACACTATATACCACAAATCCATCTCTTATACAGAAATGCAATGAACATGTTATGAATGCACTTTCTTCAACTTCTTAGCAATTACCGGTAATGCCGAGTAGTGTATCCGTCGATACATACTCAAGGCCTATGCCCTCTAGGCACAGGGATACAAAGCCCACACTCCACGAGTGTGGGGACCAAGCCCGTCCAATGCATGACGGGGATCTAGAGCACATCGGACTAGTCATGTAACTTTCTCACTGACCTCACCGGATTAGTTACATGACTTTCTCACCGACCTGGCTCATGCATTTTCTTTTTGCCAAGAGCACACCGGACTAGTCATGTAACTTTCTCACCGACCTCACCGGATTAGTTACATGACTTTCTCACCGACCTGGCTCATGCATTTTTTTCCATGATGCAAATGCATATGTCCATTGTCATTAACATGATTCATCATTGTCATTATTAACAAGATAGTCTCATTGTTCACCTTGTTCCATCATCATTGCCATCAATCATGAAACCACTACCATGGAAACACCATCATTTAAACATTTCCATGTAAGCATCCTCATGTAAACACTACCATGTAAGCGTCATCCCATAAACATTAGCATGCGTCGTCATGTACACATTTCCATGTCTACCTCATCATGTAAACATTTCCATATAAGCTTCATCACAAAAGCATCATCATAAAAACATCATCATTAAACTATGACATTCATGCTCATCAACATTACCAAGCAGTAAGCATCGTCATCAAACTGGCATTCATCAAGTATGAAATATAACAACTCGTTAATACTACTTGCACTTGCCTCAATCGTGAGACGGAAGTCAAAAGGCGGAATGCTCTAACCCCGGTTCACCACCACCTCCGTTAGCCACAGCCGAATCACCACCATCACCATACATATGCATCAACCAAGCATCAATCAGCACAAGTAAAAGGAATCAACCCAATCTGAAAATCTGACATAACAAAAGATGGGTTAAGGGAGGAAGGGAACCAGGTAGGGCTCGGCTGAGCCAGAGGTGAAACTGGGTGAGTGAGAGCCGAGGCGGCGCTGGCCTCCCGGCCGCGCCGGGGTAAGTCAGGGGAGAGCCGGCAGAGGTAGCAGCAATAGGAACCGAGAAGTGGCACAACAACGTCAGCACCACTGCCATAGCTAAGCCAAGACCACCCATCTCCAACATCATTCCCCACATCGCAACATCTCAAGCTGATAATTTGCACCATCTGCATCTTCTTCCTCCTCATCTTCTCTCCTCACAAGGCTTAACGACCTCCCTTAAGGGCATTTCATCAAACACCAACAGGGCCGGGCTGCTGCAGCGAGATGTGGTCGGTGGGGAGGAAGGAGCAACCGGAGTTGGGGAGGCCGGCAACGGCGGCGGAGGCGGTTGGGCTGGGTGGAGCAGTGGTGGCCGGCCGGGCCGGTGTAGCGGCACGAGAGCCGGCGGCGGGGCCGGCCGGAGTCGGGTGGTCGAGCCAAGAGCGACAGGCTGGACCAGACCAGCGCCGGGAGGAGCCAAGCGGGGAGCGAGGCGCCGGGCGGCGGCCGTGCCGACGGCGGCAGCGACACCGAGGCGGCAACCGAGGGCGGCGCTGGACCAGCCGGCGGTAGGAGGAGGCGGTGCGGCTCCACGGGTGGAAGGAGGCGCGACGGGGAGGAACCGGTGACGTCGGCTGGGCCGACCAGACCGGCGGTGGCGGGCGATGAAGCCCGGTGGTAGCGTTGAGTCAAGGAAGAGAGAGAGGCCTTGGGGGTGAAAGAAGAAGTTGGGGAAGGAGGGGCGGCTGCTCAATGGGGTGGAGGGGCAGCTAGGTTAGGGCAAAGGAGCCCCCCCCCTTAGACCACTAGTGGGCCAACCCACCTAGAGCCAAGAAAGGGCCGAGAGCCCAAGGCCCACCCTTCCAAAATTCCTGAATTTTTATGTAAATGCCTCTCCAATATGTGTTGTTCTCTCTAATCTTTATTGCATTTGCTAACGAAAATTGAATAAATTTCCCTCTCCGTATAATAATCTCCTAATTGATATTCGAGGTATTACACAGCCCTGGAGAGGACGACCTCCAATCTAGTCCAGATGAAAGGGAGACACACTGCAGCAGAATCAGGAGCAAAAGAGCAATACTGTACCTCACTCCCTTTGTTTTTACCAAACCAGCCAAAGCTTCCACCAAAGTTCTCCTCCCAGATCAAATCAATCAGCTCTTCCCTTTCTTCTACCAACGCAGCCACAGCAAGATCCAAATCGCCCGGATCGAATCGGCTACTCCTTTCTTCTACCGCGCGTCACAGCGAGCCATCCGTGAGCGTCACGGCACCTTTGGTCCCTTCCTCCTCCTCCCGTCGTGACCCTCGACTCCGTCTCGGTGCGATGTGGCCGCAGCGAGCTCAGGGCCTACATCTTCGGCCCCTTCCTCCTCCTCTGTCACGACCCTTGACTCCGCCCTGGAGTAACGCGGTCGCGAGCAGCTCAGGGCCGACACCTTCAGCCCCTTCCTCCTCCTCCAGCCGCGACCAGGCACCGCCTCCCTTTCTTCCGTTTCCACCAGGATCGAGCACTACCGCCGGGAGCGCCTAGGGTTAGGGCACCGGTGAGTGCTCTGATACCATGTTGTACTTTGTGGTTGTATTGTCTCTCATCTTTACTATTGCTCAATACTATATACATACACAATACATGGGCCATATGGGCCGGTATATAGCCTATATACTCAACAGTTTCTCTAATGGGACAGGTTTTCTCACCACCTCCATTTAGGTGGCTTTGGAAAAATTGTTGTATGAGTAAACATAAGTTATTCTGGCTATTGTTGCATGACAGATTAAACACTGCGGATTTGCTTCGAAGAAAAAAAATTCCATCTAGATAGTTATGACTGCGTGTTATGTTCCTATCATGTCACTGAAACTCTCAAGCATTTGTTCCTTGACTGCTCTTTTAGCAAGAGGTGTTGGAGGCTCCATGGATTTAATTGGGATCTTTCTTTGGATGTGATTGATCTAATTCAGGAAGGCAAGATGAGATATCAGTCACATCACTCAAAATGTTTCATGGAAATAGTTATTCTTGGGTGCTGGACAATTTGGACTCAAAGGAATAAGATTATTTTTTACTTGTCTCTGGCGGCTTGGAGGAAAGATTTTAGAGAAATTTTTGCTTTGGTTATCCATAGTCAAACCTTCACTTTGAGATGTTTTTATTTCTTGGCTGAGTAGTCTTACATAGTTCTCTTTTCCTCTATTTTCTGTACATTCTCGTCCAAACGCTTGTAATTATTTCCTTTAATTTATTTATTAATATGCAGTAGGGGTCTCCCCTACTTTTTATTAAAAAAATCAAATGGGTGGGAAGTATACACATGTATAGTGTGCATGGTATCCATTCAAAATTCAAATGAGAGGGCCTCGCCACATGTCATCTCTCGGCTCCAAATACACCTAGTTATAACAAATACAAGAATATATATATATATACCTTCTTTATCACTTTCAGTATACTTAAATGCCAATAATAAGATACTTCAATGTGACTTGCTTAAAACATTTCCATTGGAGCCATTTATTTGTCATATAACCTTTTTCATATATAAAAGACGTGTGTACACAATTTTTTCTATAAAAATTGGATTGTAATAAATAAAAAATCATGGATCAGTTTAGGGTATCTTATAATCATTATTGGAGTATGCTCAGATAGATAAAAAGATATCATCATACGATTTAAGTGGTATATAAGAAGTGGGAGTACGTACTCCCAAAAGTATTATACCATATATATATATATATATATATATATAGGAAAATGGTATGGTACTCCTGGGAGTACATACTCCCACCTCTCATATACCACTTAAATCATATGATGATACCTCTTTATCTATTTGTGCATACTCAATAATAATTATAAGATGCCCCAAAGTGAGTTCCATGAAAAAATTCATTAATTTCCACTTTTTATAGCAAAATTTATGTGTATACTTCTTTTATATATGAAAATGGGTATATAGCAAAAAACTAAGGGTTCCAATGAAATTTTTTTAATAAAATCGCATTGAATTATCTTATAATTGGTATTTAAGTATCTTAAAATGATAAAGAAGTATAATATATGCATTTAAGTGGTATATTCTAAGTGGGAGTATGTACTCAGGAATACTAAACGGTGTCCTATATATATATATATATATATATATATATATATATATATATATATATATATATATATATATGGCCTTGTTTCATACTCTGAGTATGTACTCCACTTCTAATATACTACTTAAACGCACATATTATACTTCTTTATCATTTTCAGTATACTTAAATACCAATTATAAGATACTCCAATGCGATTTGTTTGAAAAAATTTCATCGTAGCTCTTTGTTTTTTTGCTATATACCCTTTTTCATATATAAATGAAGTATATACACAAATTTTGCTATAAAAAGTGGTATTTAATAAAAAAAATTCATAGAACTCACTTTGGAGTATCTTATAATCATTATTAGAGTGTGCTCAAATAGATAAAGAGATATTATGATACGATTAAACTGGTATATGAGAGGTGGGAGTACGTACTTCTAGGAGTACCAAGAAAATGGTATGGTACTCCTGGAAGTACATACTCCCACCTCTCATATACCACTTAAATTGTATAATGATATCTCTTTATCAATTTGAGTATACTCCAATAATGATTATAAGATACTCCAAAGTGAGCTCTATGAAAAATTTCATGAAAATCCACTTTTTATATCAAAATCTGTGTATATACTTCTTTTATGTATGAAAAATGGTATATAACAAAAATAAAGGACTCTAATAAAAATTTTCCGATCAAGTCATATTAGAGTATCTTATAATTGGTATTCAAGTATACTGAAAGTGATAAACAAGTATAATATATTCGTTTAAGTGGTATATTGAAGTGAGTACATACTCCTGAGTACGAATATATATATATATATATATATATATATATATATATATATATATATATATATATATATATATATGTGTGTGTGTGTGTGACAAAGACAAATATAGGCACGGTAGGTGCCCTACGGCGAAACAGCCATAACGTCCAAAACCCCGTCCAACGAGACATGATCCATCCGTTCAATTGAAGCGTTGCAACGCCTCATATACCATCAGATTGCTTCATCCTCATCCATGCAATGCACGGCGAGCAAACACGACTACGGTCTACGGCAACCATGGGAGAGCACTATCATGCGAGCTAGCACGGCGGTTGCGAGAGGACGTGCCGGTGGCAGCCGCTAGCGAGCGCTTACGCTTACGGCGAGAAAGTGTGGCAGTTGTGAGGGCTGCACAGAACGTGGCGACCAAAGTTGACAAGGCTTGCCCGAGCATGGCCGCAGGGCCCAGAGGTCCGACGAGCGTGGTAACATAAAACGGATCGGATAGTTTCCGATCGATTCGGACACAAACAAATTTGGATTGTCTCGGATCGGATTTTTCTTGAATAATTCTCGGATCGAAAACGAATGCATATTTTTTTGTCGGAAACGAATACAAATACAATAGCTCTAGTATCCATCGAATATGAATACGAATTATCCGGATTACGCCAAGGCTGGATATCTGGCAATTCAGCCCAGCACTAGCAATCCTCCAGCCCAAGAAGGAAAGATCGGAGGGTGGGCTAGAGAATGATCATGAGCTGGGCTAAATAATCGAAAATGACTAAGAGATAGCACAAATAGAGAGAAGAGAGTTTTTTCTTGAGGAGCCTGGGATTCGGGTTTTTAGAGAGGAGGACAAGAAAGAGTTTGACATCAGCGGCTGAGAGGTACAGAGAAAGGCTTATGAATTTTCTAGGATTTTGGAAATGGAAATGAACTTCCGGCAAAAGAGAAAAGTCCAGCCATCTTGAACAAATACAAAGGAAAACTTGAACACAAGATTAAGAGATTTTCGCGAAAAAATTTATGTAGATTTTGGAATTTTTTGGGATGTCACACGGAACAATTGCTTTTTCTTTTTTTCTTTCTTTCGTTTTTATTTTTTGATTTCCTTTTTCGCAGAATTTGTCTTTTTTATTTCTCCATGTGTAGATAAAAAAATAGATATGGAATTTTGTGGTATGATGATTAATTTTGTGTAAATGCTACCAAATTGTTTCGGAATTTTTATGACCGTTTGTACCGTATTTCAAGAAGGGAACTATGAAGTCACCATGAGGGTGCGTGGAAATGGATTACGACCCAATTGAAATAAAAACTTGTAGTACTGCTATGATGATCTAAGTGTACTGCTATGCATATTTTTAACTTAATTTTTCTTTTTAAACTAAACAAAATTTTGGTTGTTACAATATATGATGAACTAAGTATACTGCTATGCATATGTTTTTGAGACATGTATCTACTTATTATCGAACTATGTATGCCATTAATGAACTAGGTATGATGAACTAAATGTGAACTAAGTTTTATGTATATGATGAATTAAGTGCGAATGTGTGATGATTTATGAGTTATGAGCTAAATGTGGTAAACTAAGTGTCATTGCTGTGATGAACTAATTAATGTAGTTTGCAAGTGCCAATGTTATATGTGGTTACTGAAAATGTGAACAATTCATGAATGTTTGGATTAAATAACCAAGTTATATGTTTATGTTAATTTCTATGTACAATTTAAGGGGTTTTCATGTTCCAAAAAATATATGTGATCGTATTCGTTTCAATTTGTATTCGCTCTATTTTTATATTCGACATAATTCGTATTCATATTCATATCCGCATCCAAGAAAAATATGAAAACAAATATGGCAGAACCATTATCCGTCTGTATTCGATCTGTTTTCACCCCTACTGAGACAGTTGTGTACTCCCATGTTCTATTTTTTTGTGGAAGTCGATTGAATTTTGATACTTCTTTCTAAGTTTTGCCACAAAGTTTCCTTGAATCTCTTGTGAAACACCAAGTTTCGAATTTTGAACTTATTTTGAAATTTGAAATTTGCCTCGAACTTACTTGAAACTCTTATGAAATACCAAGTTTTAGATTTGAAATCCGTTTATTCGTTGAGACTTTTCTGATTTGTTATGAAACTTGAAACTTGCTCAATTTTTTCAACCTTTTATTGAATTCTCTGAAACATAGATTTTGTGTTTTGAAACTCTCTTGAAACTCAAAGTTTCAGTTTTGAAAAATGAAAATCAGCTTTGAAACTTGGTATTTTACTTTTAAAATTTTCTGAAACTTGTAGATTGTTTTTGAAACTTGTGAAAATCAGGTTTGAAACTTGGTATTTCAGTTTTGAAGCTCTCTGAAACTTACAATTTGTTTTGGAAACTCTCCATGTAGCTCGGAGTCAGTTTTGAAACTTTATTAAACACTCAAACTCACTAAAACTGAGTGAAACGTGCTCAAACTTAGCCAAAACATGAGACCCAACTGAAAATTTGCATTTCAACGGCTAGCAGCTTCTGAGTTTTTGTTTGGGTTGAAATCTGTGTAAAGTTTGTACGAAACGGGTGGGATTTTTTAAAACTTGTGAAACTTCTATTATGTTTGTTGTTGCTGAACTTTCATGAAACGTGCTTAAACCTGTTTGAAACTTTTTTGAATTTCGGTTGAAACTTGTTGAAAACTTTTAAACTTATTTTCAAACTTCACTGAAACATGACGAAACATCCTTGAAACTTTTCAAACTTGCAAAACCCGGATGAAACTCGCCTGAAACTTTTGAAATGTGGGAAGTAGTCGCCCAAATTGTGTGAAATGTATTAGGAAGAACAAAGATACAAAAAAACACATAGTAACATGGAAGCATAAGGAGCGATTTTTTTAGAGTACACAGGGGACGTACTCATGCACGCACACCATTTTTTAGAGTACACACGGGACGCACTCACACATACGTAGGGGGTTCTAAACACACGTTTAATCTAGAGTAAAGATTAAATTATACGAAGCATGGATGCATGTTTTAAACACTAAACACGCCTACTTATACATATACTATTTCTAAATAACCCGAGAAGCGACTTCGATCCTCAGATCGAACGGACGGGCTCCTTGCACGATGGCTGAGCGAGCCACACCAGCAAAAGCTCGGTCCTCGCACAAGGATCAAGCTACTCGCCGAAACTCTGCAGCCTTCAAGAGGCCCAAGATTTGGTGCACAGCCGGCCCAAGAGACCCTAGCTCCAACTAGCCCACCGTAGCCCAAGCTAGACCACGGTCCAAATTCACCACAGACCCATCCCACCTTGCCCTGCAGTTGAGATGCTTTCCACGTGTCTTAAGTGTAAAATCAGATACTACCCGTCCCGGAGACGAGACGGAGAAAAAAAAAATATCCAGAACTAAATATAAAGATATCAAGTACAAATATTTTACTATTTTATATAAATAAACTAAAAACTATATAAAAAAAACTTCATCAACTATTAGAGAACCAGGGCTCTCACTAGTCCCTCTCTGTCTCCATCCCTGCCCCATCCCACCTTGACACAATCCTTAATACACAATATATCTATGACCATTAACTTTTCTATCTGTATGTTTGTAAAGATTATTAAAAAATAATAATGCTCAGAACATTTACGAAAGACCTAGAAACATCAAAATACTTTTATGCATATTATGAGTCGCCGTTTTAAAAAGTTGACAGCACACATCGTAAAACAACATCCAAAGAGGAACAGATGGAGTATTAGATCTCTGTACGGACCTAATTTGGTTCTACACTTGTGCCACAGTGACAAGATTATTCGGCTCTACTACTGCGCTGTGCACAGTGCACACAACAAGGAGAGAAGAAATAGCAAGGGAACAGCAGGAGAAATTTAGTGCACCGACAGCAGCAATGGAAGCAGCAAGATCCATCCATCCATCCCTGACACGCACAGCTTGCGCTTTCGCTTTCATGGCCGCCCCATCCCATGCTGCCCCATCCATCCCTCACACGTGCCATTACTGCGATGCTGGAGGCCCCGTCCCATCCCATCCCATCTCATGTGGTTTGATCCAAGAAACTTTTAACTCCAGCTCCATTCAGATCATTCATTCATACCCAGCAGCAAGCAAGCAAGCTGTTCCAGTGTCTGCTTTGCTGGTTTGCTGTTCCCTTGTGTGCTAGGTCTCGCTCGATCTGATCTGCCTAGTGGGCATCTGACAGTATATATCATATCACAGTAAGCTCTGATTTTGGATTCCTGCACGAACAGGATGATGGTACTAACCTGCATTAGATGTGAACGTGATCACGGTTCATGGACACAAATTAAGAGGCTATCAAGCGGCAGAGCTGCATTAGATGCTCGCAGCCCCACCGGTGGATCCATATCGTCAGGCATTAGCTGCTCGGCGTGCGGCATTCAATTCAGCACCCCAGACGAACAAGTTTGGAGATATAGTAGTATCGACCAAGGATCTAACTCTATTCCGAGAGGATCATTCCGTATCCGTACCAACCATTCCCCTCGGTCTGCAGCAGTATCCACAGCGCAGCGTGCGGTTCTTGCTGGAGAAATTTTCCAGTACATCAAATCTGACTATTGATTTGTTAAGGATATAATAGACTTTTCTTTGTATTTATATTTTTTTGAGAGAGTATTATGGACTTTGTCACCTAGGGATGAAACTATTACTCTTGTAGCATGTGATTCCTACATGAGTTATTACAATTGTATCCCTTTGGAATTCTACTACTTATACTACTAGATGTAATATAACTAAATATTAGCTAATCTGAACCACTGGACCAAAAAAAATAGATAATCCGTATTAAATTGAGTGTATCGTAAAAAAAACTCTTGCGATTTTGATAAGTTACTTGTGAGATACCAACAATGTTCTGTCAGGACATCAGAGATGTTCAAAGCATTTAGATGGACCAATGACGCCAGATAGTACAGTTCAAACAAGGCACAAACAAACACAAGTAGCTCAAATCTCAAGACAACAAGGAGTACTAGTACTCCAACAGATTAAGCCTGTTTTAACTCTAACCGAAGAAGAAGATAGCTATGCATATATGCGTCTTTTACAGTGGTACTACTCCACAGCAAACCCATTCCATCTAGGCACAACAGGTAGCAACAATCTGACTGTTTTCGACAACCAAGTATGATGACACACATAGAAAGCACCCCTGACCGCCTCGCGTACACTTGCTGTGGGCCGGGGGCAACAACATCGACACAACCAACACACACACACACACACACACACACACTCAGGGGACTAATAGGACACCGAGCGACGAATCAATCAGCAACGCTTCTCGCCTGCTCCGAGTGTTACCGGCGGGAGCAGGGGGAGGTTGAGGAATGGTGAATTGGGGATCATCATATAACCATTGTCAAAAGTGGCAAAAAGAGAAAAACTGTAACCGTGATGTTCCAGTAGCTTTAGCTTCTATATCTTGTTTCTTTCTGTTGTCGTCGGGGCGAGGCGGTGTGGCGGATCTGCCTCTGCGGTGCACTAGCAGGCGGAGCCCTTGCGGCACGACAGGGCGCCCGCACCGGAGGTGATGGTGCCAACCCTGGACGACGACTTGGCGCCGAGGCTGGAGGCGCGTGAGTAGCTGGCTGAGGCGCCTGCCCCGGATGGGGTGAAGAAGGCGCCGTTGAGCAGGAGATCGCCCTCTGATCTCCAGTTCCAGGCCTTCCAGGTGCTCTGAGAAGTTTCAACTCTCTTCGTCACCTGCAGTTTGTTCATACCGAAAGCTAGTTACCGACTAAATGGTTGCTGAAGGCGAATCAATGAAGCATAAAGGTGGACGACGAAGATATATACCTCCTTGGCAAAGGGGTTTGTCGGAGCGAGGTAGCGGTTGCCCTGGCTGTTGATGGTTGGCTCAGCGCTCCCGCCAATGGCGTACATCTCCCAGTGGGTGTAGTCATTGTTCACCACATGGAAGTAACCATGCCTGCACCTGAAACAAGGGCAATTCAGACGGTGACAAGAGTTAGCAAACTGTCATTCGATCTGACACAGGAACAATGCAATGCTGGACAGAAATAAGAATATAAACTATTGCCATATTGGGGCAAGTTTCAGTATCTTGTTGATCTTAAGACAGACTGGTTCAGTTCATGAATTTACCTTGGCATTCTCTGAATGAGTCCTTCGCCAAAATGGTTGAAGGCTATTGTGACCTGCATTGCCTTGTCCTTCTCATAGGAGTCACTGTGACCCAGGAGCATCACCTGCATTGTTCATTTACCATCAGTGAAAAATCCAAGCAGGCTGTTTGCATACAGCGCCAAAAGAATCCCGTTGTCACGTGAGATGCTACAGCAATATCCACAGTACAGCCAACCGACAACCTCTGGTTAGATTTGGAAGAACAATTGACATGAAACTTATGCTAAACTACACTTGCGCTGGTAGAAACCAAGCGAGTCCTTCACATACGCCAAACCCCCCAGATTCCAGTGGCTTTGATGGAGAAAACAAAAGATGGACTAGCAATAATTGCAGGATGAAAACAAATGTGTAGGATCTAGGATGTTCGTACCTCATTGTGGTGGGTGAAGTAACTGTTTGATACTGTGATGGCAGTGGATCCCATGATGGCATCGACAAGACCGTCGGCGCAGTTGGAGAGCGAGCAGTGGTCAACCCAGATGTGGCTGGAACCGAAGAGGGACACAGCATCACCATCAGCCATCGTCCGCCAGCCGTAGTGGTTCGGTGAGCTCCGCACCATGGCATTGCCGGTAGGCTTGCAGTCGTGGATGTGCAGGCCGTGGATGATGACGTTGGTGACGTACTGTATCGTGATGCAGGCGCCGTTGGCGATGTGCACGTTGGCGCCGCGGCCGTCAATGGTCTTGAAGCTGTTCATGATGAGCTCCTGCTTCAGAGTGATGACCATGTCGCGCTTGAAGATGATCCACAGCGGCTCGTCCTGGATGACGGCGTAGCGCAGGGTGCCCTCCTTGGGGTTCACGGGATCATCGTCACCGGGGTCAGTCACCACGTAGATCTTGCCGTCACGGCCACCGATCGCGTTGCGGCCGAACCCGATCCCGCAGTCCGCCAGCCGCTGGCGATTGTTGTGCCAGTCAGGGTCGCAGCGCCAGCAGTCGTCGATTGGGTTGCCCGTCCCGCACGACAGGTACCCGAGGTTCCTCCGGGCTGTGCTGTTGTTGATGGACCTGAGCATCCAAAGAATTCTTAGCTCATGATCGAGTCATTACAAGGTGTTATATTCAGGTACGGTACAGTTTGATGATCAATGCGCAAAACTTGATGATGATTTTGCACAAAGTACAGATATGACTACTGCTTCAGGGACCAATTCACTGTCCATTAATTTCCAATTGGTTCTTGGGTGGATCTGAGTGACCTGTCGGTCACTAATTGGTTCTTGTCACCAAACTAAACAAGAACAGTTCTTTTTCATCAGTTCAGTTTCTAGATTCTTAGCAAGTCACCGTACAATCTAGTCTAAAATGTCAAGTTACCAGCTCTACCAGCAGATCGTGCTAAAGGGAAGATTGATTAGGTGGGAGGGAATTGGGCGAGCTTGCTGGTGAGCACCATCAATGCGTCCATGGTGGCGCGTCGCAAATGCAGGGGAGGCAGCCCCACATGAGTGAACAACCAGGAGAACGTGGTGTGTCACTACGGAAGCGGAGCCGCTGTCACTACGGAAGCGACAATGCAGAGGAACACAGTAACATACATTAAATCTTTTTCTTTACATTTAAAAACGAACGATATAGATCAAGCGATATAGTACTAAGAAAACAGTCAAATCACTATCATGCATTTCGTTAACCTTAAACAACTGTCGAGTGTTGTTGACCGAAATCGCTATTTAGACCGTGATCATCTACGGTACAACGGAAGATCCAGATCCGTGTCACTAATACACTACCACCGCTCCAGCTGGTGTCACTATTGCTTGCAGCCACAGAGCAGAGAGCTCGCGCACCAAAAGCGCGAGAGGGGGGTCTGGTCTGGTTGCCGTGGCGAGCGTGAAGAGGTCCCAAAAGAAGGAAACCGAGTTAATGCCTCCGCCACGGCGTTGCAGGTCACCTCGCAGTAAACCGTACAGGTGCGTAGGTGTGGGTGCCTGGCAGGTGGCCCCCCGCGCCTCTGCCCCCTCTAACCCCACGTGGCAGGTTAAAGTACGCGCTACTGCCACGGCGCTACCCTCCTCTCCCCTCGAATCAGATCTACTCCGGTCAGGGTATTCCCGTTCTTCCATCTCTCCTTTTCACTTTGTTTTTGGGGGTGTGAGACTGTGCGTGGCCCCGGCGTGTCCGGCGGTGGCTGTGGGAGTGGGACGATGAAGAGTGGACAAAAACGCTACTGCTGCAAGTCTACAACACACTGCTAGCTCAAAAGAATAGTACTACTCTATCCTCCAAGAATAAAAAAGAAGAGTACTCTAGTCATCACTCATCAGTAGTAGTAACCAGTAACCACTGGCTTCAGTGACAACAGTCACAACACAACTAGGCAGCAGATCTACTACTAATTTAGTTCACTTCTGTCGTTCCGGATTTGGCTACTACTGCGATGGCAACCATACTAAGCAATGCTAAACTTAGAGACGGAGAAGAAGAAGAAGAATTAAGAGGATGAAAGGGACGTACATGTGAACCTGGGAGGCCACCGCCTCCGGATCGTCCACCGCGCCAACCACCGCGTCGGCGTCACCACCGCTCCTGCAAAATATAGCTCCAGGTGAGACGACAACGGAAGCGAGTCGCGTCGCCGTCGGCGATCGATGCGAACGAGACCGGGGTCAGGATCACGAACGGCACACATGCAGCTGATGGCAACGGCTAAAAAGCAAACAGGATCGTTTGCTCTTTACAACAACTAAAAAGTCGCAATTGTGGTACAAGAATTACTGCTGCTAGTGCTTGTCCTCCCAAGAGCAGTTTGCAATGCAGGGAATGAAATCATTAGTAAGATCAAAAAAAGAAAAGAACAGCGCGGGTGGATGGATGGATCATCCGTGTGCATGCCGCTCGAGGCGTGGGTTTGGTCGGTGGCGAACCTTTTGGTGAAAAAAGATTAAAGAACCCACTGTACCGTACCGCTGCTACTGTCACCATCTCCAGAACACGGCTTTGCGCACGCGAGGCTGTACCCAAAAGTTGAACAGCAAAATTCTTTCCAGCTTAAAAAAAAAGGAGGCATCCTGCCAATGGATGCTGCCTAGCACTCGTACAACTGGTGGTAGCGCACAAACACCGCTGCTTTTGCAAGTGAGACGTGCTCTGCCGCTTTTCTTGGATGCATTCCTGGGGACGCGAAGCGCTGACGGTGATTTGTCTATCTACCCCTGCTTGCTTCTTTGGCCAGCTTTTGTGGGTTTCTAGAGTCTTTCACCGCTTGACCATGGCCGGTGCAGGCGCAGGACGGGGTTTTGCTGTGCTGGGCTCCTAAATTACCACACTGCCCCTGCTCTCTCCCTCTCTCTCTCTCTCTCTCTGCCTGCCACCGTAACGAACTCGCCGCAAAAAAGCATCTCTGCTCTCTGCTACGATCCTACGTTATTGTTACCGTCCCAAACGGCTCATGTGTAGATATCAATCCCAAAATTACCAGGCCCAAAATACAAATTTCGCCTGTTACCGCGCGAGCACCAACTCCCAACCAAAAGTTTCAGAGACTTTTTTGGATCGAAAAATTGGGGGGGAAATAAATCCGTTAAAACGGAGACCCCTCCCGACGGGTGCTGAATGCTAATGCTACTGCTACGATCCGGATCTGCTTTGTGGCCAGGGGGCGCAAAAAGGCGAGAGTTGGACGGCGGCCCAGATCACGAGCTCGAGGGGAACCGACGCTCCAGATGCGTCGGACGTTCGAAACCAAAACGCGAGAGGAGGAAAAGCAGGGACGCCGAGTGCTCACCTCGCCGCCGCCGCCGCCGCCGGCCATGATGAGTCCCGCAGCCACCGCCTCGCCGCCGTCGCCGCAGCCGTGCTCCCGACCCTAGAACAGAGGCGCACCGAAATTAAACACCGAACAGCAAACACAACGCGCACTCACCAGTCACCACACATCTCATGACGGGTCAAAAAAAAATCGGGAGAACAAACGCCAGAAATTGAGCAGCTTGAACCAAGCACACCCCCCAAAAAAATCAAAAACCACACACAAAATTTTCGAGCAACTCCAACCAAAATTCACCGCTCAGCCGCAGCGGGGCTCACGAACGCACCCGCATTACAGGGGAGAGCGACGAGTATTAAGAGGAAGAGGCTTAATTACCGGAGCCCGGCGAGGAGTCGCCCACCGGAGACGCCCCGAGCGCGACGCTGCCGGCGAGGAGCGCGAGGAGGAAGAGGGCCGTGCCGAGCGCCGCCGTGAGCGGGGCCCACCTCCTCGCCGCAGCCGATTCCGCCATTGCCGCCGGTGCGCTTGCTCGAGCCCTCTCTCTCTCTCTCTCTCTCTCTCTCTCTCTCTCTCTCTCTCAAAGCAGCTTGCGCTTGGTGGGGAGAGAGAAGAGGAGGGAAAGCAAAGAAAAAAAAAGTTCGAGGAGAAGAGAAGAGGAGAATGGAAGCGGAGGCGGATCGAGGAGGAGAGCTTTGAGAGGCGCGCCGATTTATACTGCCTCTGCTCCTCTCGTCGGCTCCCGACCGCTCGTCACCGCATTGCCCCTCGGGATTGGAGTTTTTACAAACCGGTCCTCGTGATTGCCTGCGGAAGGAGGGCGGTGTAAATGTTAGAAACTACAGGGCGTCTCGTTTTTGGGTGGGTATCTCAGGTGTATCTAACCTCCCGCCAATTAATCGCGGTGTTAGGAGAGGATCAAGCTAAGCGGCTTCGCTAATCTCCCTCCAGTAAGCCAAACTGTACCCGGCCGGGCTTCCATCAGAATGCACACCATTTCTTCCCCAAAATAAGCTGTGATTGCTCCTGCCAGGCAACGCTAAGATCGGTGCATTGCTCCTCCCTTTGCACAGTTAAAATTCCGGATTACCGCTATGTTATTTTGCTGGACAAATTCTAGGCCTCATCGAAGCACGGGACCTTTCCGGATTCCAGCGGGAATAGAACTGTTTTCCTGTCGTGAAATCCTTGCAAAAAAGTTTGTGCGGCAAAACTGGTTAGGGTGTAGTTTAGAGTTGGCTAGTGGGCGTTTCTAGCTCTGCTGTGGTTGACGCTAGGCACGTCGCAGTTGCGGTTTCCCTCCTGTTGGGGTTTCTCTCCTTCGGCGTGTATCTTTTTATTTTACTTATTTTCTTCTACTCTATCAATGAAAAGGGCAGCGCTCGTGCTTCTTCGATTCAAAAAAAAAAAATCTTAAACCCCGCAATGGCTCCTTGCCTTGTCGAAATCCAGATTAAGGAGGTGGCGCTTGGCTCAAAACAGTGAGATAAGCGTGCATCATTACTAACCATCTCGCCCCCAAAGCGGGGGAAGCTGATGGTCCATGCAAGCGAGCGGAACGAACCAGGCCACCAGGAAGAATTAAAACCTAGGTTGGTTAGCCAAAATGGATCCAAGATCTAGTTGCATCTTCGAACGCTGCACGTGGGATATTGCAAACCTCACATGCATGTGTGGGCAACAAATGCATCAAGTTAGGGCCGGGTTTTGTGCATTAATCATGTGGACGAGGGGGTGTTGTTGGGAGTTTTCAGCATTTGATAGGTCTAAAGGATTAATTGAATTTAGTTAAGCTACCTTAATTAGCTTGAGAAGTTGACCTAGCACCAGGAGCGGACTCAAAGAAGGCTAGATGGGGGCAGTTCCTTACTCAAATTTCAGTTTTTAGTGAAATAACTCAATGTTTGACCCACTTATACCCCCGCTCAGTTCTCCCACTCATTTTTTTCTTACCTGGGTCCACCTGCCTAGTACAAAGACTGAGTGTCACTATTGCTCACTCAAATGATCTAAAGGATTAACTGAACCTAGTTAAGATTTTTGCCATCGTCTTTGTCTAGCATGCATGAACATGTGATCGATGCACGTATATACAGGGACAGAGCAAATCTGTGCGCACATTTAGCTCACTCAACTTCAACCGCAAGTTATGCCACAAGCTATCTCCCGAGGCTCTAGTGTATGCATGTAGCCTGTGGGCGACAGGAGAAGATCAGGGGCTTACATGCATACGAGTGTCCAACGACAGAGTGAGATAGACCAAATGATTCCAATGGAAAAGCCAAGAGAGAACCCAATGATGCGTGTTTCCATCACTGTGTCTCCCTGGCCGGCCTCTAACCGCACGCGATCCAAAAATGTGGGGGGTTTAAGCTTGCATTGGATGCTATGTCTAGTTAGTTTTCGTGCATTGGATGCTATGTACCTAAATGCGAAATGGGGGTGTTTAGGAAGTACTTGAGTGTTTTGTTGCTAACTAATACTTAAATTTTGAACTCTTAAATCTAGATTCAATGCATGAGATCACTTTACCTTCTCTCCTAATGAGATATCACCGAGCATAGCATAGATAAAAAAAAAACTCAGGTACTCACAAACTCAAAAAATACTCGAGTACTCCCTAACAAACACCATGCGAAATTCCGTAGAGGGTTTGGATAGACTGGGAGTAAAAAAAATACTCGAGTACTCCCTAACAAACCCCATGCGAAATTCCGTAGAGGGTTTGGATAGACTGGGAGTAGATTCGACGCCGTTCATTTGGATTGGCAGGATCAATTTCGTAATTCCACTAATTAAGAAGAATGACGGCGATAGATCTTTCCATCGCACCTGCTGGTGCATATGCATGGTCCACTGGGTCAAGGAAGACGGTGAACTAATGACAAAGAAGTCAATGATTCATTCATTTCTGGTAAGCTCCAACCCATGCTAGCTTACAGAAAGATAGGCGCAGTCTAGAGATACAACTGAATGAAGCGGAAGGCAAAAAAAATAGCCATCTTCTCTCGGTTGGTTCGTAGGGCGGATTCAGATGCACATGGCACCTCATTTACGATTTTGTTATCGCTTTGTGTAAAAAGGATGCTATGGATGTACCATGTTTGGAACCAACAAGGATAATATACTACTACGTAGGACAAATCTCACATCACAACTCCACATGAGCCGCACACTAGCAGGCCTAGTATTCGTCTAGCTAGTTTTTGTGCATTGGATGCTATGTACCCAAATGCGAAATTCCGTCAAAGGTTTGTTTGGATATACTGAGAGTAGATTCGACATGGTTCATTCGGATTGGTAGGACCAGTTTAGTAATTCCACTAATTAAGAAGAATGACGGCGATAGAGCTTTCCATTCCACTAATCTCCACTGTTGCGCTGCCAAATCTGCCGCTCCACCGTCGCCTTGAGGCCCTGCGTTGCTGACCACCGCTCGCCGGCGAGCTGGGCTGGTGCGTGACAATAGGCACCACCTGTATCCTCTCCTCTCCTCCCCTTCTACATGAGGTACCCAAACCCATTGTGTATTTTACCTGGTTTGAATGGGCATGGCATTTTTTTTGACATTGAAAAGGTAGAGAATTCTCTACCTTATGACCATTATATTAAAATGGTTATCGAGAACTGTTACATAAGTAATAAAAAAAGGAATAAAAAACTAAACCTAAAACTAAAACTAAGATTAAGAACTAAAAAAGAAGAACAACACCACCACACCACAAAAAAAAAACTACCCAAACATTTAGTGAACTTGCAGTAAGAGCTGGCTCCACTGGTGAAGAGAAGCACGGTGTTTTTGTTTAGCCCTGTATGACCAGAGGCTGATGTAATCTTGGATCCGATTTTGTACCGCAGTGGCACCGCCCTGCTCCTTTTGGAATACTCGCTTATTTCTTGTAATCCATAATGAATGAGCACATGCTGCGAAACATATGGGGCCAAACGTCTCCGTAGGTGGCCACTTTTGTTGATACTTTTTGCACAAATTCCAATATATCATGGGATGAGAATGCATCCGTTGCTAGTCCTAGTTTCCTCCATAAATTATCCGCGGCTTTACATCGTAGAATGATATGATCAATCATCTCTAGGGCAGGCAGATGTCGCAATGAGGATCTGTCCTCCATTGCTTAGTTGTCATATTATCCCTGGTGTTTAGTCTTCCTCTGAAAGCAAGCCATAAGAATATTCTATATCTGTGTAGTATTGATCTGTGCCAAACATAGTTCGTCGTCATCCATTTTATACCATGAAAAGAGAGTAGCTTGTATATTTCTGAGGTAGTTATGCCAGCCTTGGTCGAGATTATTACTCGTTGGTCTAAGATTCCTTGTTGCAATTGTTGTTCAGATAGAATTTTAAGTAAGATCTGATATTCCAATATCGCTTGTTGTGATAGAACTGGGTGTAATGACACTACCCAATTATTAGCAATGAATTGCGAGCTGACTGTACAATTCGGATTCATGGCAAATGTGAATATAGTAGGTAGGCGTAGGTATAGTCGTCCTGAGGATGTCCAATGATTTTTTCAGAACAACGTAGTTTGTCCCTCTCCAATTATGACAGTGGTCATTTGTATAGTCGTTTCGATGACAGATGATAAGGCTTTCCAAACCGCCGTGTCTCCCTGGCGGGCACTACTACAAAATATGCAATAGTAGACACCTCATCACAGACGGTTAAAATAGAACCGTGCGTGTTGGGTCTGTCGGGCCTATCACGCAGCGGTTTGTAATACAAACCATGCGCGATACTCGATATCATAGACGGTTCTATTAAAAAACGTCGTGATAATCTGCGATATCCGCGAGCGGTTTTTAATAGAACCGTCTATGATACTATCGAGCGGTTCTTTAATAGAACCGTCTATGATCTCGCAGATTATCACGACGGTTTTTAATAGAACAATGCGGATACTATCACGAGCGTTCGTATCACGAACCGTGCGTGATAATACCTCATCACGAGCGGTTGGTGATACGAAACGCGTGCGTGATATGTGATTCACAACGCGGAGTTCGAAAATTTTGAATACGTGCGCGGGAATTTTGAATGCGTGGCGGGAGTAGCGAAGTCCTTATATATTAATAAGGAGTCCCCAAATCCGGCGTGACCTCTGGCTCCTTCTCCGCGTCGGCCTCGTCCCTCCGTTCGCCCGCGTCGCGAGTGCTCCCTCCACCGGGCCTCCTCCTCCGCGCTCGTCCTCCCCGACGGTCGGCGGCGTCTCCCACGTGCCGCCCCATCCAGCGCGCCCTCCTCCCTCCGGTGCTTTGTCCTCCCCCCCGCGGCTTCTCCTAGATCGAGGTATACATGTGTGCTTGGATACGAGTTTTGTGATTGAATGTGTGCTTGAATATAGTTTTACGATTGAATAGGCGAGAACAATGTGGCTTGATGATTTGTGATGAAGCCCAGTGGCGATGCAACCGTGAGGAAGGAGGCGAGGATGAAGATAAGATGTGCCTTTCGAGGAGCTCGCGGCGAGACAAGATCATGACCTTCTTGAAGGCTCATGGCGAGTGGAACGAGGAGGTGGGCGAGTGCGGAGGCGGACGACCAAGGGAATACATTTAGTATTTTTTACGGTTGAAAAAATTATCACGAGCGGTTCTTAACAAGAATAAATGCGTGATAGTAATATCACGAGCGGTTCTTGTTGAACGCTTTGTGAAAATATACTATCACGACGGTTGGAGTAGAACGTCGTGATAACTACTATCACGAGCGGTTCTACTTTCGAACCGTGCGCGATATTCATATCCTGAGCGGTTTTTGAGCGTGCAGCGATAATGTCTGTTATCACGCAGGCGAACTTTTCGAATGGTTGGAAAACCGTGCGTGATGACGGTTCCGAACCGTCTGTGATGACGTTTTCTGTAGTAGTGGGGGCTACATTGGTATTTTATCTCGAATATACTGACTTCTTAACCACATGAAACAAGGTTCAGCTGAGTTTGATAGTAGCTTCCCTGCTATTTTTATGATCAAAGCTCTGTTATGATTCCTGAGGTCACGAATTCCCAGACCACCCTGTTCTCTGGGCATCAATACGGTGGTCTAAGCGATCAGACAATGTCCGCCATGAATCTCTCTATTTCCCTTCCACAGAAAAGCTCTTCTGATTTTATCCAGGGCTTGTATGCTGCGTTCCGGCCATTGGAGACAACTCATGTAATAAGTGGGTATGGCTGATAGCACAGTGTTTATCATTTGTACCCTTCCTCCCCATGATAGTAAACCAGGTATCCAATCTGCCAACCTTCTATCTATTTTGTCAATGATTGGTTGTAGCAGACTATGAGGAATCTTGTTGGTGGAAAACGGTAACCCTAGGTAATTGCATGGCATTGAGCTGGTTGGGCATTGTAGGGCAGCTGCGGCCAGGGCGACATCCTGATGTGTCATGCGTATGGGTACAAATGTACTTTTGTGAAAGTTAATCTTCAAACCTGAAAAATTTGTAAATGACTCAAGGAGTTTCTTTAAGGACTAGAGCTTGATGTGTAGTGCCCTTGAGTAAGATTAGGACATGGCAATTTCAGTCCGAATGGGTGATGAGAAATTCTAGGTATGGATCTCCCCAGTGGCAGCCATAGCCAGTCCTCACAAACCGGCACGAAACCGGTCGTACTAGACGTGCAAGGGAATGCAGCCGGAGTCGGGTGTGGAGCTGATCACGGCCTCACCCTTGCAAGCACAAGTAACCAGCTTGCGTGTAAATGGCTCATTTGCACTTGTGTACGCATTCTGACCTCTGTCTGGCTCGTGAGCTTGCTTCATCAGCGGCTTAACCAACTCTTACCGGTCAGTGTCTGAAAAAGGCATCACTACTTACAGAGGCTCCGGGATACCGGCAGCTAGCTTATCCAGAGCCTGACAAAACAGCATTCCTACAAGGATAACTAACTAACTAACGAATGAAAAAGGCGTACATGTTGATCATGACAGCCTGTTAACGCTGCTGTGCCTGCGAACGAATCTGCACAGCATAACACAACATGTACAATATTTTCTTTACCTAGTGTAACCGAATAGTGTTCAATCTGCACATAGTGTAGCTGGATTATACCAACATAATGTATTTTTAGAGCTCAGGAGAAGCCAGTGATCGAGTGGTCTTTACTTATCCAGCATTGTTCAGTGAGCATTAACTGTACTATCTAGGTCCTCTTTTCGGAATTTGGGACTTAAAAACTCAAGAATGAACGTATATACAGTATGTGTTGTAATTTTGAAGGCAATTTGGTAATCTCTGAATTGAGAAAGAAAAAATGGAAAAAGGAAAAGCTGTTTCTCTCGAGAGGGGCGGAGATAAGGTTGGAGACTCAGTCTCCAACCCTATCTCTCGAGCACGTGCGGCCTGGGCGCTTCTCCTTCATGAGCGGTGGCGGTGCACGAGGCGTTGGTGGTCCGGGCGCTTCGGGCGCCAGCCATTGGCTGCAGCCACGCAGCTCCTCTCCTCCTTCTCTTCTTAAAGGCGGCTCCCTTCTTCTCCTTTCTTCATCCAAAAATCAGTGAGCTTCTTTCCCTTTTTTGGTTCTTCCGATTTGACTTTGGTTTTGGGCTTTGGGAGCTGCTACACCGCCGTGGTTGAACACGTCGTCGTCGGCAGTGAGGACCGGCTCCTCCTCCTTGTGCACCCCGGTTTTTCTCTTGCGCCCTCTCCTCTGTTGAGGTTGCGGTGAGGGGATTTGGGACTTGCGCTGTTGGAGCTTGGACACGGCCGGCTCTGGCTTGATCTGGGAGAGAAAGGAGGCTTCGGTTTGGTGACTTCTGCTCCTTGGTGAATTCAGCTGGTGCACCTTGTTGTGATTCTTGTGCGGCATTCTCTGTACTTCGACTTCGCAAATTGGTGTATCCCAGATTGTGAATTGGTATTGTATCTTTGACAACCTCGTCCGTTCTTTGTGGCACAACGGGGTGATTGGTTTTTTGAGTCAGCGCATTCGGTGTGCCTTGCCCGGTTTTGACTCGGTGGCTTTAAGTGCCATCCGCGCACCATGAAGTTTGTTGTTTTCTATTTTTGCATTACTTTGCTAAGTGCGCCGTGCTAGTTGAATTTCATTATGTGCTATTGTGTAGCATGGGAGACTTTGCTTAGTAATGTTGTGGGATCGATACATGCTCGATGAACATAAATGTCATATATGAAATTGGATTGATAATGTAGATCGGACTTGAGCTAATTGTTTGTCTACTATTGTTATTTCATATCTAGCAGTTCAGTTATGATACTTTCAGTGGTTGGTTGCGACTAATTGAACCTGATCATTTTTTTCTGTTATCTTGTTGATAAACTTGTGATCTCATTGCACTGTGAGATAATTAATATCATGTTGGCGAAAGGCTAAAGTGCTAAAACTGCGATTCTTTTGCACCGTTAAACAAATGATCCTTTGTTTGCCAAAAGTACAAATTGTTGTGTATTGCTTATGAGATAATTCAATACTTGACATATTAGTATAGCATTCATTTGGGCTCAAAGTCTGATTTATTGTTGTCATATCTAATTAGTGAAGAGTATAGACTAATGTGGCGAGGAGACCAAGATTTGATCTTGAGCGGCCCGACATCTGAGAGCAAATCTAAACATTTAAATCTAAGCATTATGCTGATTTTGTATGTTTTCAAGTCATATCTTTTGAGCATATTATCATGTTTAATTGACATGATAAGATTACATGTTAATATGTCATTTATGTCTTTTATATGCGACTGAAAATATGTTTTAATAATCATAATTACTACTGGAATTATTTTTAAATATTTACTAAAACCGCTAATTTTACAACAGTATGTACCTAGCTACAAGGGCATAACAATACCAGAACTATTATTCTCTTTGTTACTCATGAAAGCTACCAGTAAAGGTGTACTAGTACACGATTAATCGACTTATTAATTAGCTAGATATCCTTTTCTTATCAGTTAAATCGGTGTAGGACAAGTTGGCATCCAGCTCCTGGGAGAGTGAGATGATTGACGCCCACTACCCAGCCCCAGGTCAGGTGCCAAGGAGGAAGAGGCGAAAGGAACACGGGCAACGTACGAACCAAGAAAGCAAACCCAAAAGAAAAGAAAAGAAAAAAAAAAGGCAAGGCAAGGCAGGTTTAATACTAGTGAACGAAAGAAACGGTTAAAGCAACCAGCCTAGTAGCCAGGAATCTCTGACACATGCTTCCCTCGGGATCCTCTGCTCGACACAGTTTTATGTGCGTACGTGAAGAGTGCTGGATAGTGACACGGTAGAAAATGCTACAGAAACATACGGAATATTTATTATAACGAAAACACGGTATGCTATTGATATGTGCATTGAAACCTTCGCAGAGGATCCATTTCCTCTCTCTTATCCGAACTAGTACTTCTCGACATTAGAGCATGTATATGTAGTGACTACCACGTTGGATTTTTGCTGATGTTGATGAAAGAGAATGAAGAGAGAGGAATGTACCGTCTATAATTCTGTAGTCGACTATATCACGAGAATCATGAAGATTATATGATCTATAGTGCTGTCTTTAGTGCTGTATCACCAGAACCAAGATAAGTAAAAAGACAGTTCATTGTATGAGCTGTTTTTAGTGCTGTCTACAGGTGATATGGACAATTACTATAAACAACAGCTATCTATACCATTGTGCATGCTCTTAGGATAACTGCAGCACTAGTTAACCCCTCTCTCTCTCATTTGTTTATCCCAAGGGTGAGTCATCATCAATCACCGCAGTAAAATAAGCACGCTTCCTGCTAATAAAACGGACAAATGAGAGGTAAGAAAAAAGAAAGGTACGACGAGGTCGCCGACGTCTGAATCTCTGGGGACCTCTGTTGGTGCCCAGCCCAGCACAGAATCATCTCACATGCATGCTTTGTTTTTGCCCTTAATTATACATATTCTCTAATCTAGGCCTTTTTTTTCTCTTCTGGATATTGTCATGTTTGCTATTGTTGCACATTTACATAGAGGTGAAAAATGGGAGGAAAACAAGTTATTCCTACATGATTCTACAGAAGATACATTGTTTGAAATATACCATGAATTTCAACAAATATACGTCTTTAAATTGGACTTTCAAACTTTTACTTAAAAAGTTGGAATTTCAGCAATGCGGTCCCACAGAAGATCACAAACAAGAGCAAGACACCAGTGCATGCTGCAGACTTGCATAGACAGAAGCGGAGGACGGGCATACCCTGCTGCTTCATCTGTAACGAGCTTGATTAGACTAGACAACACTACGACATACAACAGTATACCCACATGAACAGATTTGCAGCTGTACAAACAAGAGAGCTTCTGTACATCAGAGAGAAGGGATTTATTCTTCTTCTTCTCCCTCTCTCTCTGAGAAATACTGTTATTTCCGTGATATTGTGATACTACTAGGTCAAATTTTTAGATGATTCATCTCCTGTCTTTTATAATGTATGAGTCAGATCTTGGGTGAGAGCGAGGTGGCTCTCACCGGAATTTGCAACGTAGCTACTCCTGCCATGCCGGTCATTTTAGGAGTAAATCTGCGCGGCGATCGAGAAAACTACCGTGGCAGGGCACGACGACACAACGGCGGCAGCAAGTAGAAGCTAGCTTAGCTAGGGCCGCAGGAGGCATGTGCGACATTGTTCTTCTGCTAGCCCACCAATGTTGAGACTTCAGACTAGCTTTGATGATCTTTTCCCCTACTGAGCTTTATTGATTGACGATGATCAAACCAGGGATTCCAGTACAGTCGTCATTTATTGCTACAGTATTCGGAGATAAACTCAGGTTCCTGCGAGTTGTAAAGCTTTATTTGAAATGTGAAACTTTGGAGGCATTGTACTTAGTGCCGGATCCACAGTAGGGCGCGAGAGGACTACATCACCGGCTCTGTTCGTCACATCCTCAGTACTATCTTTGTACATCTGTCATTATTTGTATAACAAATTTAGTTAACTTTGTTTTTAAGATTGCTACTTATGCATGTTTTTAGGCTTTCAAAACACACTATCCATTATTAAGATGTTGCATTTAATATATTTCTCATTTTAACTTTGTTTCTCTGTATCAATTTGAATTACATATAATATTTAAATATGTATTTGCTAACTCATCTCGTGATAACTTTCTATCCTGCGTACGCTACTGATCGTACTTACCGTTGTGGAACTCGTACACACATATGGTCATATGGTCCAGACGGGGCTTTGGAGCGCATATTCGGAATTTGCTGTTTCAAAACTGAAGGCGCAGCGATGGCGGGAGCAGAGCAAAGATGTTCCTTTGAGTCAAATCGACGTGCGCGCGCGGTTTTGACGGTCAGACTCACTTTTGCAGTTCACGAGTAGAGTACTAGACTACTTGCAGACGTATAGTGTAGGAGTAAGCGAGTGAGATGTCTCTGGGGACGTGAGGACGGGTCAACGTCGCCTCGCTCGATCTGCGACCTTTGGGTTTGACAACCCACGTGATGTAGCATGCAGGCATGCATGCAACGCCGGCCGATCGATCGATCGACTCCATATCCATGTGCAATTTCTGCATGTCCGCGTCACTCGCTGCAAGCTGCATTTCTTGAATCCTAACTTTTTCTACTGCATCCTCCGTGGTTGATGTTTACCGCAAATTTTGACAAACAATACATATATCGGGTTTGCTAATTTTTAGTTTTCTGAAATTCTTTTATCTATCAGTCATCTATAATTGCATCATACTAAGTCTAAAATTGCAGTACCAAGTGCTGTGCAATTTTAGCACAGTTATACTGTAACTTTTATTTCTATTTGTTTTTGCATTTGTAGGGTTTACCTAGATTTACTTTTGTCTAGTTTAATTTTTATATATATTTGTAGGATTCACCTACATTTACTTTTGTCTCGATACAGAAACTTGTGGTATCTATTGGATCAAAACCCTACGGTTAAGAAAGATGACTAATGGATAAATAAATTTTAGTCGCCTGAAGCATAGACTAGAGGGGTAGAATAGAAGCTCAATTTTCCTCCTCCGGTATCTAACTCCTTTTCATTTCAATAGCTATGCAAACTATGAAAATCACAACGAAACCGAGAGAATCAAACTTCATTGCCCTTAGCGAGCTTGACCATCAAGGCAATGCCGTTTGACCACTGGTTGGTCTGACCATTCGTGAGGTTGGCCTAACCGCTCACTACTACAGAAAAAGCCATCACAGACGGTTCGGAACCGTCATCACAGACGGTTTTCGAACCGTCTGGAAAAATAAGTCTCTGATAACAGGTGGATATCACGAGGCGGTCGATGAAAATGCGTCGTGATATGAATATCACGAGCGGTTTTTATCAACAACCGTCGCGAAGGCGAGTATATCACGAGCGTTGCGAAACAAAGCGTCGGTGAAGTCGAGTATCACGAGCGGTTCTATGTAAAACCGTGTGTGATACTCTGTCTTCCGACGGTTCTTTACACGAACGTCGTGAAGTCGAGTATCACGACGGTTCTTTGTAAAACCATGCGTGATACTCGACTTCCTGACGTTTTTACTTAGAACCGTCTGTGATACTCTGTCTTCACAGACTGTTTTTATAAAAAACCGTCTGTGATAGTTCATTAAACTAACTACATTTTTTCTTGATTTTTGGCTAGCCTCAAGAATTGCTAGCCATGCCCTCTGAAAACAAGCATGCAAAAAATAGATACATCACGATAATCAATTGTCGACAAACTGAATCTGATCATTACTCAAAATAAATTACAAAAGATCACATTTGTTCAAGTATTGTTACAAAATAAATTGGATTACAATTGAGTCAATTGTTTGCAGGTGGTTGAGAAGTGTCGGCAGGGTGATGCGCTCGGTCGGCGAGAGTGAAATTCTCGGTGTCCTTAATTATCTCGATATGATAAAGCCGCAGAGCTTCCTCGAATGTCCTTGATCTCATTATCAAGGAGTCCATCTAATTCTATATTCAAGCCTGCTCTAGCAAGAATAAAGTGTTATGCATATATATTTAATTTTATAATTAGAAAATAATTATTTGGAGATTCACAAACCTCGGGATCCTTCTTCCTAGCTCTAATGATTTGCTCCATATGATGGCAAACGTAGATTGCACATAACTCATCATTTTTTTTTGGCGGCCTTTGCAAAAATAGAATTACATATATCGATTCGAGATGCGTTATTATGAAGTATGATATAGGATTATCGTATTATAGCGCGTACCGGAAATTTTGTCCTGTGTTAGTTGGGCGCTCTTTCCATCGTATATTCCTTTGTTGGCAACATAGTCGATGAACGACCTACATGATTCCAAAAAGTTATCCTCGACCATTTCAAACTAATGAAGACTAAAATAGAGTTATGTATGAAGGTAATGAGCATACACATCGAGTATTCCTCCTAGAATCTTTGAAGTCGTGGTTGTTGTGGATTAGGGAATCAAGGTATATCACATGGTTCCTCTTTGGTATGATGACTAAAAGGATCCATGGTACCTACTCATGTATGTCACTATAGTCATTAAACTCGAGTTCGTCTGCGTATAAAGTAGAGCAAGTAGTGACACTTACCCTGGTTGTAGGGCACCACGATGTACTTCGTGTTCTGCGACAAAGCAATGCTTGTGTTATGTATTTCTCGACGAAGGGCGAGTCTGCATTTGGATGGTTTGCAATGATACCACATGTGGGTCGAGAAACCACGGTTCTTTCGACCGGGACATTTTCATCATGTATCCGTACATAAGAAATGAGTTGTGATATTTATCGGTATTACGTGAATGTAGAACTTGATTGTATGCACTTACGATGTCCAACATCGTAGAAGCGGCGTCAAGGCCAACGAGGTTGAATAGGTCATATAGGTCGTTGAAGCCCACGACGAAGTGGTTCGTCCGTTGAAGAAATGCTTATGCTCGTATCGGCGGTGATTCGATGATCACACCCTCCTTTGGGTCCTATCCAAGTACCGGGCATGCAAAGCCCGACAAGCATATCCAAAGACGCCCTAATCTGCGTGGGAGCACAGCGGTTTTCCGAGGATGTACTTCGGATATTGCCGACTTGCCGGACTTGAGGCGCCGTCGATTTTGATTTGGTCTTAAGCATTGCGGCGTCTTCTTGCGAGATGACTCGGGACCGATCTGGTGACACACTTTTCTTGTTCCTTCGATGTCTTCTCAAGGGAACCAAAAGGTGGCCTTCGAGCGAAATATGAGGTGGAGTCATGGAGGTCCGTTGGAGAGGAATGGTCGTGTTGAGATCGCGGCTTCTTGGGTCGGGACGATGTCCTTCTTGGGCCACTGGATAAAACTGTGCACGACATCCCCTAGTGTTGTGATCTCTTCGTTCGGGCGAATCTCCAGCGGGACGGCCATGAAATGTTCATGTACCATGTCCACCTCCACCCTGGCGTAACCCTGCGCCACCTGGACACCGTGCTGCACTGCCCTTTCCTGGTATGGATGCACCATCCCCCGCGCGGCCTCAATAGAAATGGACCCAACTAACCTCACTACGAGCTTGCAGGCCGTCGGCTCCTACAAAACGATACGCAATTAGCTAAAGTGTCCTATAGGTCTATCTTTGCTGCATTCCATAGATGTACATTACCTTGATCTCGTCTATCGGTAATTGGACATCGTCATGTCCGAGTATGCGTGGGCGCGACGCTACTCGATGTCGGCGGGTGGCTCCCAAATTAACGAGGCGGCTTGCGGCTGCTGGCGGCGAGGAGTTGATTCAATTGATCTGCAATGCTGCGGCTTTCCTTCAAAATGTTCGATCATGCATGCGAACCGGTCCTCATGCTCGCCTTAGATCTCTTCCTACTCACATGCGTGCGATGATGTCGTCTGCGAATCCATAACTCCATGGTACAGTAACCCCAAGACCTCGCGTGCGACCGGGTGTTCCTTGTTTCCCGGGGCGTAGAGAGTATATCCTTCTCCTGTCTACATGGAAGGAGTCTTGGGAAGTTTGGGCAGACAATTCACGCTGCAAGAAGTCATCATGTTATTTATAGACACTATGAAGTTATATATGGGGTTATTAACTAGGTAGTTCGACATACTTACCAAGCGTTGAGACACTTCCTCGTCTGCTGGGTTTGTGAAAGAGATGCTTCGAAGACGAGACTTTTGCCTCGCTTTTAACCGGGCTAGGAACGCGGTGCGTGACATCGGAAACGCGTTGTCCTCCGCCGCCGCCCATTCATCATATTTTCCTGCGTATCCAGCGGTGCCGAGTCTGTGCGGATGAGTGTTTCGTGTCTGGAGAGCTTTGTGTGCCGCACTTTGCTCGTTAAATTCGGGCGTCGTCTTCATAGCAACAAAGGCGTCCCATGTTTCTGCATCAAGAATCCGTACTTGCGAAGGCGTCGACCGTGTTCACGCATGCCGTGACAAGAATGCTCTTGAACGACCTCCACGATTTATCGATCGTGAGCATCGCCGTCCGTTCCACGCGTGCCATGTCTGCTTCTGGGATAGTGAACTTTTGTAATAGTTCTGTCCACAGCGCGCCTCTCGCTTCTTTCGTCAGATCCTTCCACCTTGGTGTGGTGATGGGGACCCGTTTCCTTGCAAGTATCCCGCACATGGTCCGGAATCTCGCCGCTGAGCTCTTGGGACGCAGAGGGACCCCAAACTCACTAACCTCCGTGATGACCAGTCGGCCCACAGGCATCTTCGATTCTCCTCTGCCATCTCGCTTTCGTGTCATTGTCGTCTGCGGCGTCGGCGACGGTGGGGAAGATGGTGCCTCTGCAATCTGCGGCGTCGGCGACGGCGGGGAAGATGGTGCCTCTGCCATCTCGCTTACTTGCTATCTATATAATTAGTTTGAGATATATTACTACCGGGCCGGGGGTTAAACACACCGAAGAAAACAAACCGTGTGTGTGAAAAATCTATTTTGGATGTGGAGATCAGTTATAGCTCAAAGTATGTGAAAACACGACAAATATATATGGTGCCATCAATATCTATATATTGCAAGTCCTTATAGTACTCAATATAGCTTAAGAGTGAGCTTGGATGTTTACATATACAAAGGAGGCAAAAAAAAGTAACATAAACTAATTAGTAGTGCACAGAGGTACATATTACATGCAACACTAAAACACCATCAAACATGGTACATATTACATCAAGGGCAGCCAGTGAAATGCAAAAGGAGGCTACAAATGTTTAATTATGTGTTCTAGCATCCGAATATATACCAAATTAATTCCAGAGTTTAAATGACCAAAATAACATGAAATCATGAAATTCTACCATGTCATCTAAACACAACAATATGCTTATCATAAATATCGAGAAAACACCATAAATCAGCATAAAGCTCAAATTCTTGATGTTAAAGGTGCTCTCGAAGGCTAGATGCAAAGTTCAAAAACCTTGCCATGACAAATCCTTAAGCCTAATATACTTCACAAACTGAATCAATTAACTAAAATTCAGGACTATGAGCTCTTATTATAGCTAACTAATCTGTATGACAATAGAAATTCTTTACATAATGTATTTAAACTACACTATCTTTCTGGCTAGCGAAGCTAAGTAGAGTGCAAGATCACGTAATCAATACTAGTATCACCAAGCAGAACAAAGAAGTGCTTCTAGAACAAAAGCAACACGAGTTCGGTGTTCAAACACGAGGCCTTTTGCCGATACAAAATCGAACAAGTATAGCAGATTAGAAGTTAATCAATCCTCTCGAACAAAATGATCCAAAGCTCTTGACTACTACAAAAGTAATCATAGAAACACACATAGACAATGGTAGCTACCTCAATTATAGAGCTCAAAAGACCGAATTAATTATTGAAACAATTATCGAATATGGCTATGAACATCACTGAGCAAAACCCGAATCACTCATTTCTTTGCAATATCTTCCAGAGCTAGTCTCAAATATCAATCTCAATCACGGATCAAAAACAACTAGCACAAAGTGTATATATATGCAAAGAGACAGAGCACGTTAAGTCGCAATACTCACAACGGCGATGGCACTCAAAACCACCGAGGTCGGGCGGTGAGTGTCGAGTCGGGGTGCGGCCGAGGCGAGAGCGGGAGCGGCGTGGTCGGGAGCGGCGCCGAGTTCGGGCGTGTAACCCAAATTTTAAATTCGATTGAAAATAAAGTTTAATTATTTTATTGGTTTTTGTGGAATTTTCAAAAGCTTTTCCTTAACTAAAGTAAAGCTAAACAAATTTATGTGCAAAATCTATTACCACAAAATAGTGAAATATTTTACTTAAGTCCTAAATGCTCTAGAGAATTTCTGTGAATTTTCTCATAATTTTTGGACTTAATATACTATATTCTAAAGCCTAATTGAATTATCAGCAATTAATAAAATCAGAAATCAAAAGAATTTCCCAAATAGTCAGTGGGCCGAAACCCAGCTCGGCCCACATCTCTTCCGCGCACGCGCACGGCCCGCTCCACCGCGCCATCCCCTCCAACCGTTGGATTAAAATCCAACGGCTGCGCCCGAGGTCCACTTACCGCTTTGCGGGATCTAATCTCGACCGTAGGATCAAAATCGGACGACCCCGAGTCGTCGTCTTCCTTTCCTTTCTTCCTCCTTCCCTCTTTCCTTTCTCGCGCACGCCACCATTGATGCCGAATCAGAACCTTCCTAAACCAGTCAAATCCGGCCGCAGCTCCGTGATCACCGCACGCATTTAGACCCCTGATCATCGCCGCATCCATCACGCCCTTTCTTTCCTTTCTATCGCCGCGAATCCCCGAATCTCCTCCGCGGGCTCGCCGGGACCTTCTTGAGCTCCATGACAACCCAGTGGTGCCCGCGCCCTATAAATAGGACCGCCGGGACCGCCTCGACCCACACAACTCGTAGCCACCACCCCCGTAACCCCTCCGTCACCGTAGTACCCCGAATTCGAAGATCCCCGCCGGCGGAAACCTCCGGTCTTCTCCGTTTCCGGCGCCGTCGTAGCCCCTTCGCCCCTGCCGTCGGCACCATCGTCATCGCCACACCAGTGCGAAGCCGCTGCCACCACTCACTTTGCCGGAGGACCTCGGGATCGTCTTCTTCGTCGACGACCGCACGTCGCCGCCGACCTTCCGGCCACGCTCCGTCGCCGTTTTGGTAACCCACGAGTTCGCAAACATCTCCTCTCCGTTATGCGCATAACCATTTAGCTCACCGTGGCGTGGAACGCCGGCGAGGCCGCTCACCGGAGCACCTTCCCGTCGGGCACACGTGGCTAGACCACGTCGGCGCCACCTCGGCGCCGGAACCCACGTGGCGTCTGCGTGTCGCGCTGTGTCAGCGCCTGCGTGGCGAGTCCACCGCACCGACGCACGCACATGGCTCGGTGGAATCAGTCCACCGTGAGCCGTGTCTATGTCCCGTGGGGCCCGCATGTCAGGAATTAATTTAAATCCTTTGATTTTCAGAAAATTCATCGCTGGCGTCAGCATTGCGCAATAAATCGATTTCCAGTAGAAAATTAATTCTAGAAATTCAATTAAATTCCAGATTTTGTATTAAACTTCAAAAATTCATATCTTTTGCATCTGAACTCCAAATTGGGTGGTTCAAGTTGCAAAATTTGTCTAAAATCATAATCTAGTTAACTAAAGCAAACTATTTCAATTTGGAGTTATTTTGAACTGAGTTTTTGAATTTATTTGAATTTGGAGTTAATTTATCGTAATTTCACGTTTAGACATCGACGACTCCAGAGAGTTAGATCCTTCCGACGATTTAGAATTGCAAGACTTCAACGAAGGCAAGTTACACTATTGATCATGTTGTTCCCAGTATTTTAAATTATTTAATTCCTGTTTTAAATTACTACTGCATGCATATGTTTATATAATTGTTTAAATGTCCTGTTTATATATAGTTATTCCAATCTCCATTGTATGGCCAATTTGATTATTGAATATGAATACCATGACACCCTTAGGCAAATTTCTACTAAAATTTGTCATATGCTTAGCCATGCTTAGATCACATTTATTTGGGGAGGTTTAGCCAAATCCTTTACAATATGATTTTAAATTGTTTCGTGGTATTGTTTTACCACGAAAGGTTTATTAAGAGTTTTCACTCTAAATGAAATAAAATGGGTTTGGACTTGGCGAGATGGAAGTATGGTGGGTGCAGTTCATGCACGGCCTAATCTGTTAGGATTACGGCCCATGGGTTTATTTAAATGGAAAGTCGCCCAAGTCAATTAAGGACCGGTCTTTGAGCGTATTTTGCTACGCCTTACCGTACCACCACATGTCCGGAATGGGACGATTTGGATAAATAATCTGTGGTGTCTTAGTGTTATTTATGCTATGTTGTATGTGTGGGTGTTGGTTAGACATTAGTCCCACCGGCGCAAGAGGGCTTCCTGAGGATGGTTAGTCAATGGTAGCGAAACCTTAGCGGGCATAAATACATTAAGATGCTTTGCTTTGTAACGACCTCATGATAATTGCTTAGTCACACGCCTTCGGAGCGTGCTTTGGCGACATTAAAATCATATTATCTCGTGTGGGTAAAGCTGTACAAACTCTGCGAGTAGAAACTATTCGAATAGCGCGTCATGATCATGGACATGCTAGCAAAGCCACTATAAGTTAGACTTGTTTTTGGTTTATAAAATGATTTCCACACATGATTTTAGATGGATAATCCTATGGTAAAATGGGGCGGTTAGCCAAGTGTTAGGAGGGTATCCTTCAATATTCATTTAATGGAGGTTATCCACTGTTCATTGTCATCTTAATCGCTAATTTCAGTTATAATATTAAAAATGGCCTTATAAAATTATTATTGGTATTTAACCTGAAAATGCTGTTTATGCAAAACAACCCTGCCATTATCCTTTGTTTACCTTATGCATGCATTAACTTTCCATATTGGGTGTAACTTGCAAGCACAGAAGTTGTGCTTACTCTTGCTGAATAATCTTTATTCAGGAGAAGACCTCTATCAAGACGGTGAGGACCTGGACGAATAGGCTACGTCCCCAGACGATTGCCTGTGGCAAGTCGTGTGGCCTACTACTACTACTTTTTCCGCTGTGTTATTTCTTTTCATTTGGCCTCAGGCCCAGTTGTAATAAAACTCTGAGATATTATTAATAAAACGCGTGATATGAGTTTGCTATCACTTTTGTTGACTGTGTACACTGGAAATCTGGACTAGTGTATAGACACGAGAATTCGGGATCCTTCGTTCCGGGTTCGGCAGCGGCGATGTCGAGTCGGGGTGCCGAGGTCGGGAGCGCGCGCGGTCGGGCGCGCGCCGAGGTCGGGCGGCGATGTCGAGTCGGGCGCCGAGGTCGGGAGCGGTGGCGGCGAGGTCGGGCGGCGATGTCGAGTCGGAGGCGGCGGTGAGCGGAGCCCTAGAGGAGGCAAAGGAGCGCGCGATAAACTTCGATGGTGCGGGAGAGGAAGGGACGAGTGAGAAAACCTAGCGGTTCCCACCTTATAAGAGGCTATCACGAGCGGTTCTTTACTAAAACCGTCTTTGATAAGTAATCATAGACGGTTCTATCACAGATTACCTATTGGTTTTGTCGGGATATCACGAGCGGTTATCAAATATAACCGCTCGAGATAATCTCATATCACGACGGTTCTATATTAGAAGCATGCGCGATTCATTATCACTGACGGTTATATTATAGAACCGCTCGTGATAGATCGAACAATTATCAATTACAATGAACTCGTGACAAGTATATATGAATTACAATGAACATCCACATTCATATCAATATCAAAATATATGAGAGATGACAAAACCTGGTGACAAGTATATATGAAGACAAGCTCATAACACATTTTACTTCAAAACCAATTGTCGATTACGATGAGCGTCCACATTGACATCAATATCAAAATATATGAGAGATTACAAGTTCATAACACATGATGTTATAGAATAAATTAATCACAATAGATTAAATTCTTAATTAAAATATAGCCCTTCATGATGATCGGCGCGCATATAGCTAGCTTCCTCACTGCGTTCTTCGTCGAGCACGATGCCATCTCGAAAGGAGGCAACTCGTCAAATTGATTGTATTCTTCCTCGTCCACTACATTCTCAACTCCGACAATCCTTCTTTTCCATGAAGAACTACGTGGCGTTTCTTATTTGCCGGTTGGTTACATAGAATACTTGAACAACTTGATTAGCGATGCGAATGGTTTGTCTTTGTATCCGACACGTTCAAGGTCCACGGTAGTGACGCCGTGCTTGTCAACCTTCACCGTGGGAGATGGACCCAACGGCACCGAAATAGGGGATCTTGAAAAGCACGTGGTCGAGCTCCCATATCTCCTCTATTTGCCCATAGTACGAGCTCCTCGACCCATCGATCTTGAATGCATCTATGCGGACACCGCTGCGGGATGTGCTCTTCCTATCTTGAGTGTCGTATAAAATATGTACCCATTTATGTCGTATCCTTGCCATGTGATAATTGTAAATTGTGGCGCCTTGTGCCAACCATAGCAATGTATCATCACTTGATGACCTCCTAGTGATTCGCACCTTTAACCATCCGTTGAACCGACGGTTGTGCTCTCTCATGATCCAAACCTCCGACCGGTTTGGATTACATTGGCGTACCATGTCTTTGTGCTCGTCGATGTGCGGGGACACTTCGGTCATGTGTTGCAAGACCATGAAATGGGCTTGGCGTATGTATCCAGATCGGAGTAATTGATTTCCTTCGATGGTCCCGATACCATCAAGTCTCCCCTCATGACGAGATAGAGGCACACCTATCGGATCCACTCGAGCCATATAGTCGACGCAGAACTCAATGACCTCTTCCGTTGCATAACCTTCGATGATGTCGCCTCCGGTCGAGATTGATTCCGTCGTAGGACTTGAGAATTCCCATGTACCTCTCGAGCGGGTACATATAACGTAGGAACACGGGCGCATATCTTTATCTCTTTCACAAGGTGAACAATGAGATGGACCATGATATCGAAAAATGACGGAGGGAAATACATCTCAAGATGACATAGAGTCGTCACCACCTCGGCTTTAGAGCATCTAGTCCTTGGGGATCGATGACCTTCGAGCAATTGAGTTGAAGAAATAACACGACCTCAAGATTGCTACTCGGACCTTGTTCGCAAGATACTCCTAATTGCAACAGAAGCATTTGTGTCATCGACACATGACAATCATGCGACTTCATACCAATTAATTTCAAATCTTGCATAGAAATAAGTTTCTTAATGTTAGCGAGTAACCAGACGGACTTTCACACCATGCAAGCTCGCACGATTCATATCTCGGCCTTGGGCAGAGTGTAGCAAGTCGGGAGAATACGTTCATCTGTAGACGCTCTTGCGGTGCTAACTCGGTCCTTATGTTCATATCGACCAAGTCTCTCCGTGCGTTAACACCATCCTTTGATTTGCCACTAATGTTCGATGAAGAGACCAATCAAGCTATCACATACATTCTTCTCCACATGCATGGCGTCGATGCGATGGCGAACTTCTAAGTGCTCCCAATAAGGCAAGTCCCAAAAATTGACCGCTTCTTCCGGATATTCTTTTGGCGGGTTCTTAATTGACGTCCCTTCCCAAGCACAACATCGATATCCTTAACCATATCATAGACATCTTTCCTCTAAAAGCCCTTGAGCTGAACCGTCCTCCTTATTTCCATCAAATTGTTTCTTCATCTTCGGTATGGGTGACTCACGGAAGGAACCTACGGTGACGCGTGTACACGATTTTGCGTGAGTTGTTTAGCCATATACTCTCAGTAGCATCTAAGCGGTGTGGACAAGCTTTGGCTCCTTTTGTATTGGCTTGACAGTTACCCAGGCGGGAAAATCATTGATGGTGCGAGAACAACATGGCGTGTCAAGTGAAGTTCTCTCTTTTATCGCATCCCATACCTGCACCCTTCGTTCCACAATGTCACAAGATCTTCCAGCAATGGTGCTAGGTACACATCAATATCATTCCCAGTTGTTTGGCCCTTGGATAAGTAGTGACATCAAAATGTACTTCCGCTTCATACACGACCAAGGAGGAAGGTTGTACATGCATAGATTCACGGGCAGTGCTATGTCATTGCTCATGTTACCGAAAGGATTCATTCCATCGTACTCAACCTAATCTTATGTTCCTTGGTTCTCGCACCGAACTCTTGAAGCTCCGATCGAAGTTTCTCCACCGAGCGAATCGGCAGGTGTCTTAGCTTTCCATCTTTCTTACGGTCCTCTGAGTGCCAACGCACCAATGTTGCCTCTTTTGAGTTCGCAAATAAACGCTTCAAACGTGGGATCATGGCGATACCACAACATCTTAGCGAGAGGTCCTTGCTTCAACCTAGCGATTCGACGCTTGTATCGGGATGCTTTGCACACGGACATACATGCATGTCTGCATACTCTTTACGGTAGAGGATACAATCGTTCGGACATGCATGTATTCTTTCTACTTCCATTCCCAATGGACAAAGAACCTTCTTTGCTTGGTAGGTGGTGTTGGGCAACACGTTTCCCTCCGGAAGAATGTCCGCTAGGAGACCTAACAACGCCGTGAAACTCTTATCGGACCAACCATTGCTTGCTTTTAATTTAAGCAGTTCAATCACGGTTGACAACCTTGTATATTCCGGCTTGCAGCCAGGGAACAAAGGTCTCACCGAGTCCTCCATTAAGCGCTCGAATTTACAAAACTCTCTCTCACTGTAGTTCTCTTCTGCATTACGTAGCATCTGATCCAGATTGTCATCGTGTGACCTATCCTCATCAAAAGCACAGTCTACATCCGGCATATCGTTGACTTCCTCGGCGATGTCGTTATTACTAACTTCCTGTCGCTCTTCACCGTGACTGGTCCAACATGTATACCCTTTTTTGAAACCCCTTCGAATCAAGTGTGCTTCTATCTGCACCGGGTTGGTAAACATCTTCAGATTATCGCAATCAATGCATGGACAGTACATATATTTTATCCCCTTTTTCAACATATCACGCTTTCGCGGCTCTTATAAAAGCAACCATGCCATTAATGTACTCTTGACTCACACGGTTCACACCATACATCGATTTTGGTCCATCTACGCTACACATGTAACAAAATATATAGTGTCAAATTAGATTAATAAAATCTCTCTCAACCGCTCTCTCTCTCCATTTCCTTCCCCCTCACAGAACTTTAATATTATTCTAACTACCAAATGAAAAATATTATTCTATTCCCTTACATCCGGATACAAAAGTTTGCATCGGTTCCTAGAGTTTTGTTTCGGAATAGGCAGCTTCCACTTGTGAAATCGGTTCCTAGCATCAAATCTAGTCATTCGAACCGGCTAATTAAGCACGTAAATTGCAGATGCTCTAAAGGGTAGAGTTTCGGGATTTGTTCAAAATAGCTAATAACTGCATTCCTAATAATGAGATTAATTCCTTACTATTTTGTGTGCTTTTTTTATTATTCCTTGGTGCAGTTGCGAAATCCGCACAATTCCCTCTTCACGTATGGTTACCCGATGCTATGGAAGGACCCACTCCCACTTCGACTCTTATACACGCGATGCTTAGCATATTCTACCATATCTCAATTGGGTTATAAAGAATGTTACCCTCGGAGCTCACGACGAAAATACCAAATCGATCTATTCCGATTGCTGTCTCCCTCCCTTTCTCCTCTCCTTCTCCCTCCCTTTCTCCTCCCTTTCTCTTCTCCTTCCCTTTCTCCTCTCCTTCTCCCTCCCTTTCTCCTCTCCTTCTCCTCCCCTCTCTCTCTGTCGTGTGCGATGGGTTTTTATCCGGTGGCGGCTCAAATGGGAATGGGCAGGGGGTACTCAAGGTATTTATAGCGCGAGGATATCACAAACGGTTCAAAATATGAACTGTCTGTGATAGGCATATATCACAGACGGTTTATAAATAAAACCGTCTGTGATATTTCACAGACAGTGCTCTTTATCAACCGTCTGTGATACGGAGGATTATCACGAGCGGTTTATGTACGAATCGTCGCGACATATCATCCTGACGGCTCTATTAATAAACCGCTGCGTGATATGGGGATTATCACGACGGTTCATAAATAGAACTGTCTGTGATATTTCACAGACGGTTCTGTATATAAACCGTCTGTGATAAGTATATATCACAGACGGTTACTAGTAAGAACCATCTGTGATAGGCCGGCAAAGCAAATGCCGCGCCCAACAGACCCAACACAGACGGATTCAAATTAACCCGTCTGTGATGGGGTGTCTTCTATAACCTGTTTTGTAGTAGTGGCTCCACCTACTGATAGAAAATCAGCACGACGATAGATCCATAAAATGACCAAACTTTTGATTTAGAGATCCAAATCACTTGAGATTTCAGACATAACTCAACAAGAAGGTTAGGAAACTATTCCAATCAAAGATTGAGACGATCATAGCTAAGGTTCTATGAATTTCTTGATTGAGGGCAAGAAGGCATAAAACTAGGGGAAAACCTAAACTTTATTTAAAGGCTTGCTCGTGGATAAAAGATGGTCAAGATAACCTTAGATCAAATCCCACATGTCCCAGCAAGCTAGATCACAACAAAAGATAATGTAAAACACCACAAAACACAAGAACCCAAAATCACAAAAGAGAGGGCAGAAACAAGAAAGAACTCATCTTGTCACAAACTTGATTGGATTGATATGAGGGATTGAAGGTTTAGTCATGAGCACCCATCCCACAATTTTTCTCTCAATACATCTCTCTCAAACCCTAGCCTACTCTATTCTCTCCACTTTCCCCAAATCTCAAAACAGGGTTTCTAGGCTAGATGGATGGATGTGCAAATTCCTACACCACCCCTTTATATAGTGGAGGTTAGGTCTAGAGAAAATCATAACGAGCACCCGTTAAGCACACACAAACGGGTTTACATGCGCTGTCTCTTCGTGATATCCTTCTTCAGAGGATGATGATCTAGATCTTCTGAATCCGTCTCTTCGTGATATCCTTCTTCTCATAACCTAAACCGCTTATCTTTTGCGCCGTCATGCGCCGTGGTTTCTCCAAGGTCACTAACCCAATATTTTGGTGAAGATACCAAAATACCCCTTCTCAATCATTCTTCATGACCGAGTCCAATCATCGCGAAGTAATCCCATGCTTCGTCAGGCCTAGGTTCATGAATGGTTTTTCTCATGCCAGTAAGTCTCCCATCTGGTTCCCACAGGACCACCTTGGCACTTGCACCAGCCCTAATTCACTTGATGCAACCCGTTGCATCGAACTTCATGTTCGGTCGTTCTTATGATCTTATCCATCTTGCACCTTGCTTGAGTCTAACCACTTGACCCGACATCCTAAATCGTTCTAGATCTCAGCTCTCCTAGCTTAGTCCTGAACGTCATCTCTGTTGACCGTAGTTGACTACAAGCGTCAATGCATAATAATAGACCAAGAAATCGATTTTGGACATAAATTCTTCGCAATTTGACCGTCGTTAGCCAAAACATGCGTCATGCAACACCAATACACTGAATTCTATAACTTTGGCCAAAACCACAGATTTTGCACATCCACTGTGCCTGAACTAACCCTGGCCTGTCATACCGCCGGCCCTCGGTCGGTCAAACCGCCAACCAATGATCGGTCCGACCGCACCTTACTAGTCTGACTGCACATGGGATCGGTGAGACCGCCAACCAACGGCTGGTCAAATAGCTTCCCATTTTTTTGAAAAAACACCCCTCTATAGACTTTTCGGTAAAACTCTATCTAGTTTCGCATTCAGTCTTTATTTGAATGACACCTGGTGCAAACACACCCCGAAACACTCTCACACAAGTGTTTTGGTGTCCATTTGGCAAACCCTTGCACCTCTGGTATGACCGCCACCCATGGCCGGTCAGAGTGCCCGACCTCGTCTGATCAGACCGCATTGCAGGGCCGGTCAGACCGACGACCACCTGACAATTTGCTAAGCCGAGGGTTTACTTCCAAAACTCTTCGATAACGATGTCAATTGTTCAACACCTAGATTAGGATCATACCGTATAGTCTCCACAATGCGGCATAAAAGTGACACCATTATATTCGTATTCGAAAGCACGTTCTTATGGCTATGATTTTGTGGTTATGAACAACATGCAGTAAGAGAAATTAACGGGCAAAGTTCAGCTTCGGAGACTAGACCGAGTCAGACTGCGTCTTATAAAAATCAACGGAGGGAGTATCTTCCTCTTTACCTTATTATCCAATACTACCAGAAGATGATTAAATATAGTTCAGTGGTCCTCCGAATCAATTACAATCAGGCATTCAGTTCAGATTTTCTTTGGATAGCTAGTAAAACCAGTGACAGGCGGATCACTGCCAAGCGGTTATTGGATCGTTACGCTACGCGGCTGACTCAATCGGACAAACCACTGGAACGCACCCACGTAAGTTGAACATGCATGATGTACATCGCGTACCAAATTTATAACTGAATGCTCAGAATCGTTAAAACTTTCAGGTGATGGACACTTAGAGCATGTACAGTGTATGGATAGTGATTGTTTATAGTACATTTCATATTATTTATAGATAAAACTAAACACAACTCTAGGTTGTCTCTAAGTTGTCAATATATGACACTCACAAAATGAGACCACAAAATATGTGGGTTATAGATGGTATGAATACAACAACAAAAAAAATGATATCTATAAGGGTTTTATAGAACGCCTGTAGAGACAAACAGTGTTACCCTATTGCATGTCGCAGCGGGTGCTGTGGCCATTAGGCGTTGATCATCTCTCCATCCTATAAGTTATTTTGGATATTAACTCTCTGACATCTATGAAAATATGTTGATTCATATCATTATGAAAGTATCATACGTGTTATAGATGATTGATGTCACGCCCTATACTCTGCATGCCCTTATACAGATTGTAAAACGACTTACATTTGAAATCGTGGGGTAGTAGCTAATCAATGCTATGCATATACATGGATGGAGGCGCATGATAGATGATCAACAAGCCACACGTTGCAATCACCAAATTCAAAACCTTTAATTTCAATTCAATTTCTGTTGTGTGCCTTGAATTCCCGATCGAACGAGCGGCAGTCAGCTGTTGGTGTTGTTGTGCTGCACACACACACACACATATGCATGCTGGGAGTTAGCGAGTCACCCTCTCACCATCCAAATTGACCTTTCTTTCATTCCATCTTGGCACCATCCTTATCGCAATTAATCTCCTAATTGACCCTTATATTCTGCACTTGTTCGTGACACAAAAAAGTCCAAACTAACAGCAGATTCTCACTAGAAAAGCAAGCTGCTTTTGCTCAACGGTTGGAGAATAACTGCCCATATATTGGAGCCTTAGAGAAGCAGCAAAGACCATAGTCTAGCAAGTCATTTTCCAATGTAACTAACTATATATTTAGCCATATAGCCTGTGCTTTATTTTTTCACCATCATGCAGGCATATGTGTAGGCCTTAACAAAACAATAGGCTTTAACAAAACAAACTTTTGGCCATCTCTTTCTTCCATTATGGAGCATGCATGATCAGCCAAAGGGACTAGTAGATTTATTAGTTAGACCATTTTCTTACCATTTTCTACCAAAGCGATGGCTTTCTTGTTATACTGTTGGGTTGGATTGATGGATGGATGGGATGGATGGAGGAGATATATATAACTAGCTAGCTTGTGTGCCACTAATTTGGTTACCTTGTTCTTTTCAATCCGTACGAGGGGCGGATCTACAGTGCCATAGCAGGGTGCACAAGATAACGGATCCAAAAATCAATTTTTATTGGATATAATCATGTATATATAGTGTGGACACCTCTAACCTAATATAATAGGACATCCCAAGCCACAACACAGCCGAACGTGGCCCATCTTGCTTCAGGGACCCTCGGTCATTTTCGTTCTGGATCCGCCACTGGCCGTACATGTCCGTACTATATAATTGGAAGTTAGCAAGGTTTATGCGTGAGGCGGTATCCTATAATTGGAAGTTGACAAGCTCAATCTAAAGTATGGATGAAACTAATAATTAAGGGCAAAGAGTACATTGCAAATAATTTTAGTTCCCAAAAGGCCGTGAATATTCAGAGATTTGTAATAGAAAAATCGTCAAAATTGGTATATCGATCGAGACTATATGTGACAAAGGAGACCCTGCTAACTACATCCCTCTACGACACTGCATTAAACTAAATTCGATCTTTACTCACTCATTTTGGTCGCTTACCATGCCACATTATCCGTAGGCAAATGAGGGCAAGGGTATTTAAACGGTGGTGTTCCATAGAATTTTGATTTGAGTTAATGTAACACCCTGGTCTAACACGGAGGCTAGAATATCACTAAACCACACTAACTATCAAATTTAACATCAATGATAAAACCCGTCCACGATCACACTAACACAAACATAACGATATGACAAGTGTCAGCTGCACAACTCAGCACCAGTACGCAACCTAGAAGGCCAGGACGTTGCCCTGATCGATCGCCACACGCAGCGACACGATTGGGCTAAAATCGCCCCAGATCGCTGAGGGAGCTCGATTCCTAGTCCCCATAAAGAGTTTATAATGTTAATCTAGAAGTAACATAACTAAATTCTGAGAAAAACCACAAATAATCTACCCAATATGTCGTTCTTTCAACTCAACGTACTCTCGACCACATATATATTACCCTAACAATCTACATGGTACTACAAAACTACAAATAAGTACAAGTTGCTAGGTTGATGCTACACAGCAAGTACCAACAACCGGTTGGCATGCATGCATGCTCCAACTGTACTGTACGCATAATTTTGATCGGAACCACTTAGTTTTGGCTCGTCGTGCTGCACTCTGCAACAAACTCACCTCCTGAAAAAGTAGCATTTGGTAGCAATGCGTACGTGCGATGTCTGGATAATTGGGGGACAGCGGAGGGTTATGACAGGGAGACCTGAACTTATTTTGTAATCGTCGTCAGATCGTTGCACTGCTGAAAAATATGGCAACCGACGGCGTCGTATACCTACTGCTGCATTAGCCCGGCCGGTTCGTCAGATCAGATGATTATTCGTCGACTTTAATTTTTTTTCCTTGCCTTTTTCTGTAGTGTTGCCATCTAACTAGGATCGTTTGGTGTCGTTGGTTATGTGTGTTTTCCATAATTGCAGGTCATGTCACCTTTCAACTTTTTCCATTTTTTTCCACCAGCTAGTCGAAGTTGGTTTTTCCCCCGCAAGGAGGTAAGTTTGATTATGCTATGTTATAAAAATGTATTTTTTTTAATAAAAAACGAACAAGCTAAGTGAATATATATATATATATATATATATATATATATATATATATATATATATATATATATATATATATATATATATATAAAAAATATGATTTGTACATATTCCCACTCTCATATACCACTTAAATCGTATGATGATACTTCTTTATCAATTTGAGTACATATCTCCCTCTCATATACCACTTAAATCGTATTCTTCAATTTGAAAGATACCCCAAGTGAATTTCATGATTTTTATTATTAAAGTCCATTTTTATAGCAAAATCTGTGTATATACTTATACATGAAAAGGTATATAGCTAAAAGGCTCAAATGAAAATTTTTCAATCAAGTGTCTTATAATTGATATTTAAGTATCTTGAAAATGATAAATAAGTATAATATAATTGTTTAAGTGGTATATTCTTATATATATATATATATATATATATATATATATATATATATATATATATATATATATATATATATATATATATATATATATTGGTTTATGTGGTCATCCTATAGTTTGTGATGAGTAATTCATTTTGATTTGCATGTGTTGTTAAAGTTTGAGTTTGATTTTGTAAAGTTTGGTGCATGCACTGTGAAGATCCGAATCAAGACAAATTATTTAGTCAGACTATTTTCCAGAGAGAGTGCAAACGAGTCTAAGGTAAGTTGGACCGCCCAAACTGTTTGGACCATTTAGATCGACTATTTTCCAACAAGGGTGCAAATGAGTGCAAGGGCAATCAGACCGTCCAACGGATTGGACTATTGGTTCATACTATTTTCCTGAGAGTTTGCATATGAGGCTAAGGCTAGTTTGGACTATCCGACTTATATAGACTATTTGATTGGACCATTTCCCAGGAAAGTTGTAAATTAGTGTGAAGGTCGTTTGGACTGTCCAATGTGGGTTTGGAAAGTCCGGTCATAGAGGTAAGACCATCCTATCAAGGAATGGATAACCTAAGCGATTAGTTCTTGTTCTTAAGTAAGTTTTGAGTGGTTCATTGGTGTATTGATAATGGATTGGTTCATCAAGGTTGTATAATGTATGTTTTGGACTAACATGGGTCATGTTGTGAAGAAAAACTTGTGCATAGAAATGATTGCTTGGTTTATTTGTGTGCGGGTGGTTTGGAGTCAACTATGGACAACAACGAGAAAGATCGGGACTTGGTTAGGGGAACTAAGGTCCAGAACATTCATGGAGGCCGGATGAGATGGTTGAGTTCAAGCAAGGCATAAGATGGACAAGAACCATAGAAGACAAAGTTGATTCAAAGACCTTGTGATGCTTTGTGTGATATGGTTAGGTGAACCATGATGGTTTTGAGTGAATGAGCATGGCGATGCTTGAGATGAGATGGGTGAGGCACACATGGTACATTGCAAGCTATGTGATGGCTTTTGTGGCTTGGTGATGACTCCAGAAGCGAAGCATGAAGGTATGTATTCTTCACTCATCAATTGTGTCAATTGATGTTTACGTGTGTTGTGCGGTGCTACGTGATGGGTCTATTTGTCGGTGATGGCTATTGAACTTTGGAGCTACGTCATGGTGAGGTAGAAACCAAGGGCTAGGAAATCTTAGGTCCAGAACGGTCAAAGGATTGAGACTAAGATAGGAAAGTTTAGGCCTAGAACGATTGGAGTGCCACCGGAAGATGATCAAGGCTAGCAGAGTGGTTATAAGCCGTGAAGACAAGGAACCAGAACGGGAGCTACCGGTGGTGGACATGATGGGCAACGACAAGGTGGATCGGGACTAATCTTAGAGAGGGTTGAGGTCTAGAATGGTCAAGGAAGTCAGGTGATGTCATGGTGGAAGGTGGTGCATCGGGTGACTTGAATCAGTGCAAGCGAGGTGGCGGTCCGGCAACATCCAGATCTAGTGAGACTTTCCTTGGTCCTACACAATGTCCATCGCGGCTGTGTTATGACTTGCTACTAGGGGTAAAAACGGATCGGATAGTTTCCAACCGATACGGACGGAAATGGATCCGGATTATCCTAGATCGGATTTTCCTCGGATAATTCTCGGATCGAAAACGAATACAGATTTTTTTGTCGGAAACAAATACAAATACAGTAGCCCCGTTATCCGTCGAATACGAATTATCCGCATAATACGAAACTGGATATCCGGAATATCAGCCCAACACTCCAATAGGCAACAGCTCACTGGCCAATCAGCAACGGCAGTCGGTCTCTGTGTTGGTTGGTCTGGGCCAAACGTCTGTCTCTGTGTGTGATCTGTATCTCGATCTCTTCTATATAAGCGGAGTACTTCAGGTTGTCATTTGCCTTAAAAGCAACAGCTTAGAAATCATCAGCGTAGAGCTTTCGGTGTTGATCAGTTTGGGAGATCAGTCTAGCTATCTACTGAGTAGCAACGCAAGGTGCAGCAGCTCCCATGCTCGACTTGGCGTGGCTCCTCGGAATCTTTGCCTCCATCCTTGCAAGTACTCTGTCTGCTACCCTGCTGCTTTGTTAGGATACTCTGCTTTTGTTCCGTTTTTGTGTTTTGGATGAACCTCTAAATCTATAATGAGATGGCATAGTTCGTGCTCAAGGTCCCTCTATGTATGAAGACTGCTGCCCAGAAGAAAATTGTGGCAGCGCCTGTGAATTAATTTGTTGATTAGAAAATTGTGTGGCAGCGCCTATGAATTAATTTGTTGATTAGAAGTACTAGTTTGTATATTACAAGCGTTACGCGAGAAGCCTATTTAACGATAACAATCAATTCGATCCAAGTACTATTGTGAATGTGTTATGACTTGTGAATTACGATTTATGAGCTAAATATGGTAAACTAAGTTTTATGTTTGTGATGAACTAATTAATGCAGCATGTTAGTACCAATATTATGTGTAGTTGTTGAAAATATAAACAATTCATTAATGTTTGCATCAAATAAAATATGTATATGTTTTCGTTAATTTCTGGTATACAATTTAAGGGGTTTCATGTTCTGAAAAATATCCGTGGTCCTATTTGTTTCGATTCGTATTCGCTCAGTATTCGTATCCGCATTTGGAAAAAAAATCTAAAACCAAATATGGCAGAGCCATTATCCGCCCGTATCCGATCCGTTTTCACCCCTACTTGCTGCACGTGAGTAGGCTATTCTATTGGATCAAGAATAAACAGTTTTTTATAGATGATTATGAGACAATTTTACATGCCCTTAATTGATTCTTTGATCCTTGGCCTGACCATGCAATGGGTAGAATTAAAAAGCATAATTTCTCTCCCCCCCCAATTTTCTCCCCTTTAAAAAATGAATTTTTTTTAATTATTTAATCATTTTTTTTAATTTTATTTTAAAGTTAACCTATCGCGAACTTTATTTCCAATTCTGACCTCTTTGGTCACGCCATCACCCGTGGCGTGACAGTGTTGTTTGGTCACGCCACCACCAGTGGCGTGACAAAAAGTGCGATTTTGGGGACTTTATCCTGTGACGTGACAGTGTTGTTTTGTCACGCCACGGGTGGTGGCGTGACCAAATAAGTCAAAATTAGAAATAAAGTTTGCGAAGGGTTAACTTTAGAATAAAATAAAAAAAAAGATTAAATAAAATAAAATTTCTAAAAAAGGCATAATTTTCTCCCTGCACAATTGGTACCGACCGCAGCCGATGGATCCTAGGGCTCCTAGCTAGCCAGTGCTTGTCTAGTAGACCCCAAGCTAATTAAGTTATAGCTACCAAAGCGAGAGGCAGCATGATCAAATAAAATATGTATATGTTTTCGTTAATTTCTGGTATACAATTTAAGGGGTTTTTATGTTCTGAAAAATATCCATGGTCGTATTCGTTTCGTTTCGTATTCGCTCTATATTCGAATCCGTATTTGAGGAAAATCTGAAAACAAATATGACAGAATCATTATCCACCTGTATCTGATCCGTTTTCACCCCTACTTACTGCACGTACGTAGGCTATTCTATTGGATCAAGAATAAACATTTTTTTATAGATGATTATGAGACAATTTTACTTGCCCTTAATTGATTCTTTGATCCTTGGCCTGGACCATGCAATGGGTAGAGTTAAAAAGCATAATTTTGCTCCCCTGCAAAAAAGAAGGCATAATTTTCTCCCTGCACAATTGGTACCGACCGCAGCCGATGGATCCTAGCTAGCTTGTGCTTGTCTAGTAGACCCCAAGCTAATTAAGTTATAGTAGCTACCAAAGCGAGAGGCAGCATGATCGCATGGCGCAGGAAGGCGAAGCAAAGTTTACCTTTCAGGTGAAATGATGGATTCACAGGCAGAAGAATGCATGGCCGTTCTGAAAGCAGATGGGAAAGCCGGAGAGAATTGCCCGTGAATCACGCGACCAACGGACCAGAAACGGTACGCGCGCCATGATCAAGAATGATCCATCGATGCATATGCATTTGTATGGCCACAGTGAAATCCTGAAAGCAGTAAAGTGTATTCCAATCTATTTTGTCGTGCCGTGCATCCCATTCATGTCCCCTAGCTTCGGTTTTATGAAAAGCAGAGGAGGACCACTGTTGCTGTAAACCTAGTTAACTAGGAGGACCTACTCTGTGTGTTGCAGCGAAAATAATTTGTAGAAATCAATTTGTTGATTGTAATGCATGAACAAATCAAGGTGAAACATGGTAGAATCGAAAAGAATTAGAAGACAATGTAAATGAGAGAATATCTAAGACACTCAATTTTCATCCAAAAGTTATTGTTGAAGTATTAGTGAATTGTCCGTCTTTCCTCATCAGTTTAAGCTTTTGGGTGAATTGGTTGGTGCATGCAACTCAATATGGTATCAGAGCCAAGAGGTCTTGAGTTCAAGATCCGGTTGGTGCAATTAAAAATAATAATTGCAGTCCACTTCTATTCCACGTCTTAGACCCGAGAGAGCCTACACGTGAGGGGGAGTGTTGAAGTATAAGTGAATTGTCCGCCTTTCCTCGTTAGCTTAAGTTTTTAGGTGAATTGATTGGTGCATGCAACTCAATAGTTATGAACAATAGAGGTGACTGGCTACACGAGAGAAGAGAAAATTAACATTCCGAGTTTGTTTAGGTAGAAGAGAAAATATTCCACAGGAAGACTGACTCCGGGTGGGATTTTTTTGGCTCATGAGACCCATGTGGAATATAATCTCTAGAGACTATGATCCCTGTGATTATTTGAGAGATATGGGGATGAAAAATCCCTCGCAACCAAGAATTAAAAAAAGGGGAAAATTTAGAAATTCGAAGGACAAAATACAGAAAAAAAAACAGAAAACAAAATCAAAGGGCACGGGAGGTGGCGATGTTGGTGTTGGCCGGAATTGGGTTGACCATGATGGCTCCTGGAGTGGTGATTTTTGAGTTCCTCACTACTGGATCTACATTTTGTGTGTGAAGCCGACCCCTTCGGTGGTGTGGCTGCGGTGGAGGCGGAGTGCGGAGGTGGTGTGGCGGGCGGAGGTGAAGAGTGAAGGCGAAGCACAAAGGCGGAGCGGTGGTGGTGCACGTGGAGGCGGTGCCGGAGCACGCGGATTGGGCCGGGAAATCCTTCCCATGTGGGCATCAAATGGACCATCGACCTGGCCCAGGGAAAATTCCCATGCGGGTTTCCACCCACGGGGTTAGGCCAAGATCCTTTGGGCTTTCTAAACAAGCCATGATTATAGTTAGTGGGATTACTTTTTTTTTAATATGTATTAGATTAGTCAACCTTCGATTTTCAACTCTGCTAGAGGAGCACAATGTGAGAGCACTTTCAGGCTTCATCATCCAATGCCTGCGACCAGGAGAGCAATGCAGCAGAGCAGAGTACTTACTTAGAGGGCAAGAGACGTCTTTATTTATGAGGCCGTAGCCCTCTCTAGTACGTCCACAAGCCATGGTCTGCTGTCTCTGGCCGGAATGCCGGAACGATGGGGATCGGATCGGAGTAACTGGTGATCATGGCTTGAAGATCCATGGAACCCACCCGAGCTCCCCGGCCCGACGTACGGTACGGTGGTGCATGCCAATGCCGTTGCCGGAGAAGACCCCGCTCAGAGGTGGCATTTCGTCTAGGCGAATGCTGGATCTGGACATACATCTTTCTAATTAATCTGGCGCTAATAACGGGATCCATGTTATTATAATTCACTGATTATTTGATGGGGACCAAGGAGGGTCCTGACCATTGCTTTGGGTGAAACATTCTTGAGAATAATAATTGTTTTTGCCCACAGATACTGATTACCCAAATGCTAAATTAACCGCACGTCTCTCTCTCTGGCTGAAAACCTAAGTACTCCATATTTTGTCAGATGGGCTCTTGCTCGGTTTTTCTTTCAACTCCACCATTGATCGGACGCTTCAGAACAGCACTAGTAATTTATGCAGCAGCATGGGCGTATGAGTGGTTGCATTCTGAACTCTGAACTCTGCATGCCTTGCTTCTTGTAGAGAGATCTGAATTGAGCGGTGGATCGCTGCATCGAGGAATGGGGCACACCCGACCCGGTCCATGAGAGGAACGAGCTCAGAAAGTAACCATTAATTCTAAGCGAACCTCTTCTTAATCTAACAAATGCATAGCAGTACATGTGTGCTTTGACTAATGAGTATGTTTGTTTACACTTAAGTATGCCTCTCGCTCGCGGCAGGGTGATCATTAGTCAACACCGTATTGCAATGTCGTCAAGTGCACTGTAATTAATAACAAGTTAACAACCTAAGGGCTTATCTAGAAACCCCAAATTCTCGGCCCATCTCCGTAGATAGACCGGGATTTTGGATGCGCCGAGAATTTGGGTTCCACCACGGCAAAAACTAATTTGGAGTATGCATGCATGCATGCCCACCGATCACGGCACATGTACATCCACCATCTTAATCACATTTGGAGGCTTCGTTAATTCACGTTTCTGCGCTAGATTAATTCGCTATTCTGAGCCCTCTGATTTGGCGTGTCCGTGCGTACCTAGAAATACTAACATATACTCCATCAGTTTCACTATATTTGTCCATCTCACCATACGCACAAACCAAGGAAGCACTAAGTCTAGGAAACATTTAATGACAAATGATCACACATACTTATATTTAATGACACATCACAATCACTTAACCTCACCCAAAGCATTTAAGTAAAGGTAAAGAGTAGAAACATTACAATAACTACATTCTAGATTCCATCAATAGACAAATATATTAAAACAGATATTCCTAAGACCATGAACAAATATATCAAAACAGAGAGAGTATAAAATCCAAATCCCCTGCGTGCAGCCGGGCAGCTCCTACCTGGTGGATTTCGTCCAATCTCAACCGTTTGATCAAGATTAATTCAACATTGCACCGAAAGCAAAACCCTTTCTCCATCTTAACCTGTGCATTTTAAAGCACTTGAACATGGATCTCCAAAGTGTTAAAGCAACTGGTACCCAAATCCACCACAAATTATGTTCATGTGGATGGCAATCTATGCATTCAAAGCATCAATTCCAAGCGCAAATCAATCAATCAACCCAGGTTGAGTTTCCCATCGCCTCCATGCATGTGAGATCGATGGATGCGTGTATCAATAATGCACGCAATGGCAATCCATGTGCATAAAACCGGAGGGTAACATGGCCTTTTTTTGCCCAATCTTCTTGCGTGCTTAACCGCTGAAACGTTGCGCCATAGCAACCACATGGAAATTAAAGAATGTTCTTACTTTTTATATGGACAATATTAATTTGGCTGTTTTCTTAAAAAAGAAAGGAAAGGCTATACGTACGGATGAATTCATAAAAAAAGGAGAGGAAATATCTCGCTTGCTAGTCACTGTTTGTACAAAAGGTAGTAGCTTTTTCCGATTGGTTAGGAGTAGCTATCTCAATTTCTTTTTTTTTTGACACTTGGGAGTGGCTGTCCGTGATGATCGCCTGCCATATTTGCGGCAGGTATCTTTGTAGCTAGATTCGAATCCACTCATAGTGTCCAAATGCAATGCGCTGTTCAAGTACGATCAACAACATTGTAGAAAAATATAGTAGCAATTTCAAGCACAATAGCCATCTTTGATGGCTGTATATATCCAAGCGTGTAGCTAGCTATCTCATTTTTTGACACTTAGGAGGAGTAGCTATCTCTGATGATCACAGGCCGTATTTGTGTCAAGTATCTCGGTAGCCGGATGTTGATGCGATCTGTGCGCTATCAATGGTAATCGCAGGCATAGGTGTCGTTGTAGCTTTCCAACCGGTTGGGATGGCAATGGCGCATTTAGGGGCGAAAATGGTTCGGATAGTTTCCGACCGATCCAAATCATTTTCAAATACGGATGCTATCGGATTGGATGTTTATCGGATAATATCAAATCAAAAATGAATACGGGTTATTTTTGTCGGAAAAGAATATGGATTCGGTAGTGCACTATCCGTCGAATACGAATATGGCTTTGGATACCCAGAGATACATAAGCTCGGATATCCGGAGATACTATTTGAGGCTGCATGTGCATTGTCTTCCGAAGACCATAACTTTCTTGTTCAAAGTCCACATTAGGCAAATGAGTTGTGTAAATTGTAGCTCTCGATCGGATCTACAACTTTGTATTTGTGAATATTTTCATTTGAGTCCATTTAATTTCCCAAAATTACATCCATATGTCTAAATAGTATTTTCAATAATTGAGCATACAAGGGAGAGCATATTGAGTTATTTTACATAAAAACATGTTAGGGAGTGGATGTAAACATGTACGCATTATACTGAATTGACGAATATTTTGATCGTATAAACTAATCCTTTGTTTCAGTTATTGCAATGCATACAATTTAAGGGGTTTTTATATTCTGAGAAATATTTGTGATTGTATACTCTATATTTGTATTCGACATTATTCGTATTCATATTTATATCCGGGAGCTGAGTCTCGGGCCGCCCGTGGCCGTTACGCCACTGCTTAGAAGTAGCTATCTCTGATGTGATCACCTGCCATACTTGTGACAAGTATCTTGGTAACCGGATTCAAATCCTCTCACTACTACAAAACAGGTAATAGCAGACACCTCATCACAGACGGTTCCAAAGGAGCCGTCTGTGTTGAACTTATACAGACGGTTCCCTTTGGAACCGATGCGAAGCTGCATCATGATATGTCCTCATCACGAGCGGTTCTTATTACCAACCGTTTGTGATACTTCACGCACGGTTCGCAATATGACCGCGTGCGTGATGAGGACATATCACGACGGTTCATATTACCAACCGTCATGAAGTATCGCGACGGTTTAATATGAACCGTCGTGATGAGGCGCCTTATCACGAGCGGTTTGGAAATAAAACCGTCTGTGAAATATCACGAGGCGGATCAATTTGAGAATGCTGTAATATACTAGTATCACGAGCGGCTCTATTAAATAACCGTCGGTGATATTATTATCACGCAGGCGGTTCCCCTATAGAGCCGCTCACGCGATATCCGCTCCCCCGCGATGTGTCTCTTCACCATCGCACAACCGTCTCTTCGTCTCGCACGACGATACATGCGTCTCTTCGTCTCACGTGCGATTACTCCTAATTCTTGATATAAGGCGGAATAATCACGAAGATTAAACTCCTCCCATCGCTCTTCGTCTCACGGTTTTGAGTCGTCAATCGCCAAGGTTAGCATGCAGAGCGATCGAGGCCACCAAGGCGAGGAGGTCGGTGATCGCGCTCTTTCTCACGATGTCGTCGTCGACATCGTCGGCCGTCAATGACGCGAGCTCTCCTCGACCCATGGAGGACCTATCGACCTACGATTAACGTCGTACATCTTTATGTCTACAATATATGCGTACATACTACTATTTATTCTAACATCTTGAATATATGTACGTATAGTTGTAAGGCCTTGTACAAAGTGTCCAAGGAAGCGCGGTGGGAGCGCGTGGCGCCGGAGCGAGGGAGGTGATGAAGTGGCGGGACAGCGAGCGCGCCGTCGTCCAACCACCGCCGCCGCAGAACCCGGCTTGTTTCATCGTCGGCCTCGGGCTTGTTCGCGCCCCAAGACATGCGGCGCGGCCTCATGTTCCTTGAGCGGGCGGCCATGGCGGCCACAAGGCGCGGCCTCGTGCTCGGTCCTCCTCTACCACGGTACGAGAGGCGGCGTTGGGAAGCACTACATCGGCCAGTCGAGGGCGAGCCGGCCGTGGCGGGTGCGAGACGGCCAAGACCAGCGGGAGTGCGAGCGGTGCGGAGGTTTTGAATATAGATTTAGATTCACTCGTTGAAAGAGATCTCGGATGTTCGAGGAGGCTCTGCACCTTCATCACGACGGATATCATTGCGGCCAGCGGAGAGTTTCACTCTTGAACGACCTTGAAACAATTAATATATTTGATATAGTTGAAATTCACTTTGAATAGTTGTGATTCAATGGTAAACTTTGAGTTGTCACTTTGGGTTGTATGACAATATTTTACGAGCGAGTTGATATTACAATGTTTGACTTGTATTTGATATATGTTCGTTTGTATGACAATGATCACTTTGGGTTGTCAACGATTGATATCCGTGATGTATCTATTTTACTGCACCGCTTATTTTAGAGGGCATGGCTAGCAATCACGAGGCTAGCCGAAATTTTTAAAAAATAGTTATCTTTGAAATAACTATCATGACGGTTTATCAATCAAACCGCTGCAGTGATATGTATAATCCCGCACGGCTCTATTATATAACCGCTCGCGATATACACGTATCCTGCGGTTCGTAAATATAACCGCTCGAGATATCCTTTTATCACGCGAGCGGTTCTATTTACGAACCGCTGCGGGATATGTGTATATCACGAGCGGTTTTATAATGATAACCGTGCAGGATATGTATATCATAGGCGGTTACGTAAATAGAGCAAATGCGTGATATGCGTCTATAATGACGGTTCTTGAATAGAGCCGTCAGTAATTAGATATCACGAGCGGTTTTATAATTAGAACCGTGCGTATTTATGACTTATCACGAGCGGATGTTTAAATGCGCGATAACCGCAACTTATCACGAGGCGTATAAAAACGAGGCGGTTGGAACCGTCTGCGATGACTGACCGGAACAAATGCGTGATGAGGTGTGTGTAGTAGTGTCTGCCTTAAATATAACAAAGGTGTGTTGCCACAGCGTCACGTCTTTCTTTGGAATAATCCAAATGCAACGTGTAAAATTTGTTCAAAGTAGCATCACACTGTAGCACATGTAGTGTAATCCTGGGTATTTCCTTCTCCAGCATCGTAGGTTGCTCAATCGCTCCGCAACAACTTGAAAGACTACAAATTTTCCTTTCTTTTTACCGGGTGGACTGTGTTTATTTATTTTCTTAGAAATGCAAAGACTATGTGCACAAATGAATTCATAAAAAAGAGAGAAAAAATATTCGTCTCGACCGGATATGGCTCGCTTAAAAATTTAGTGGTGGTTTTCAATTGGTTAGGAGTAGACATCTCGTTTTTAAGAGTAGCATGGTCGAGTATATATATATATACTCTCACTTCCAATATACCACTTAAACTCATATATTATACTTCTTTATCATTTTCAGTATACTTAAATACTAATTATAAGATACTCCAATGCGACTTGATTGAAAAATTTTCATTAGAGTCTTTTGTTTTTTTTTTTTTGCTATATACCCTTTTTCATATATAAAAGAAGTATATACACAAATTTTGTTATAAAAAGTGGAATTTAATGAAATTTTTCGTGGAACTCACTTTGAGGTATCTTATAATCATTATTGGAGTATGCTCAAATAGATAAAGAATATATATATATATATAAGTATCTAGTGCTAATGGATAATTCAGTGCTAAGGTGCTAATGTCAATCTTGACCGTTAGATCTGGATTGAACAACCAAAATTAATGCAGGCACCCACCTCCAAACCATTTAATCATCTTGCATGCTCTCACCTTCAATGCACATTTATTAAACACCATGCATGCTTTCATATCCAATGGTCTAGATGTAGATTCAACGGTCAAAATTGGCATTAGCATCTTAGCACTGAATTACCCATTAGCACTAGATACGTCCCATATATATATATATATATATATATATATATATATATATATATATATATATATATATATATATATATATATATATATATCAAGTGGGCACATGATATCTAGACGTACGGCAGCCAAAGGCGTATACACTAGCTAGGATATATTGCCTTTTCAGCTCTTATTACAAACGCTAGCTAGGTAGCTCCCGACAAATAGTGTGCTACGCACCCAAGAATGGCTATAACAACCGATGCCAATAGCTTCGCAAACGCCATACATATCAACTTCAAGTTGCAGATAGCTCAACTTGTCAAATAATTCATGGAAATGAGGTCGTGGCCATTAACATTAGACATGCATGGAGGCAAAAGTAATCTCAATTTCGTCAACTATCTAGTCACTTTGTTAACAAATTCCATCCCTTCCCTTCATGCATGTTCTTCATCGACTATCTATCTCGATTCTTGGAACATCTTCTGCCCCACATGCACAAGAGCTTGGATTGTCCATAGACACCATTCCATGTGTGCAATGAGGTTTTAAGATTATACATATGACTTGCAAGACAAACTCAGATGGCTTGTCTGATCCATCTAGTGAAATGAGTGGCCCAAGCCATAGCTAAGTGTGTGTTGCCTTCCATCCTTCTGTAGACCATCTGCCCATGTGGCTGCAGTGCACAGCCTTATCTTCCTGCTAATGTAGGTCAGCATGCACGGTGAGTATGATATGCCATGTCTACATTGCAGAAGCATTTCACGTGAAAAGAAGGAAATCATTGATATGCTCTTTCTTGTCACAAAATCTAACTGCAACTGAGAGATGCATGGATGGGCTCTTTGTTTCGCTAGCAGAACATGGTAGAGGAAGATGAGAGCATAATTGTATTCTAGAGTACGTAGTGCTTCTATGCTCCACCAAAAGAAGAACCGCGCAGACCCGATGTGCATCGGTTATCACGAGCGGTTTTATAATTAGAACCAATGCGTATTTGTGACTTATCAGAGAGCGGATGTTTAAATGCGCGATAACCGCAACTATCACAGGCGTATAAACACCGAGGCGGTTCGGAACCGTTCGCGTGAGACCGTTCAAATGCGTCTGCGGATGAGTGTGTAGTAGTAGTCTCGCCTTAAATATAACAAAGTGTGTTGCCACGCGTCACGTCTTTCTTTGGAATAATCCAAATGCAACGTGTAAAAATTGTTCAAAGTAGCATCACACTGTAGCACATGTAGTGTAATCCTGGGTATTTCCTTCTCCAGCATCGTAGGTTGCTCAATCGCTCCGCAACAACTTGAAAGACTACAAATTTTCCTTTCTTTTTACCAGGTGGACTGTGTTTATTTATTTTCTTAGAAATGCAAAGACTATGTGCACAAATGAATTCATAAAAAGAGAAAAAATATTCGTCTCGACCGGATATGGCTCGCTTAAAAATTTAGTGGTGGTTTTTCAATTGGTTAGGAGTAGACATCTCGTTTTTTAAGAGTAGCATGGTCGAGTATATATATATATACTCTCACTTCCAATATACCACTTAAACTCATATATTATACTTCTTTATCATTTTCAGTATACTTAAATACTAATTATAAGATACTCCAATGCGACTTGATTGAAAAATTTTCATTAGAGTCTTTTATTTTTGCTATATATCCTTTTTCATATATAAAAGAAGTATATACACAAATTTTATTATAAAAGTGGAATTTAATGAAATTTTAAGTGGAACTCACTTTGAGGTATCTTATAATCATTATTGAGTATGCTCAAATAGATAAAGAATATATATATATATATAAGTATCTAGTGCTAATGGATAATTCGGTGCTAAGGTGTGCTAATGTCAATCTGGACCTAGATCAGATTGAACAACCAAAATTAATGCAGGCACCCACCTCAAACCATTTAATCATCTTGCATGCTCTCACCTTCAATGCACATTTATTAAACACCATGCATGCTTTCATATCCAATGGTCTAGATGTAGATTCAACTGTCAAAATTGGCATTAGCATCTTAGCATCGAATTACCCATTAGCACTAGATACACGCCCATATATATATATATATATATATATATATATATATATATATATATATATATATATATATATATATATATATATATATATATCCAAGTGGGCACATGATATCTAGACGCCAGCCAAAGGCGTATACACTAGCTAGGATATATTGCCTTTTCAGCTCTTATTACAAACGCTAGCTAGGTAGCTCCCGACAAATAGTGTGCTACGCACCAAGAATGGCTATAACAACCGATGCCAATAAGCTTCGCAAACGCCATACATATCAACTTCAAGTTGCAGATAGCTCAACTTGTCAAATAATTCATGGAAATGAGGTCGTGGCCATTAACATTAGACATGCATGGAGGCAAAAGTAATCTCAATTTCGTCAACTATCTAGTCACTTTCTTAACAAATTCCATCCCTTCCCTTCATGCATGTTCTTCATCGACTATCTATCTCGATTCTTGGAACATCTTCTGCCCCACATGCACAAGAGCTTGGATGGTCCATAGACACCATTCCATGTGTGCAATGAGGTTTTAAGGTTATACATATGACTTGCAAGACAAACTCAGATGGCTTGTCTGATCCATCTAGTGAAATGAGTGGCCCAAGCCATAGCTAAGTGTGTGTTGCCTTCCATCCTTCTGTAGACCATCTGCCCATGTGGCTGCAGTGCACAGCCTTATCTTCCTGCTAATGTAGGTCAGCATGCACGGTGAGTATGATATGCCATGTCTACATTGCAGAAGCATTTCACGTGAAAAAGAAGGGAAATCATTGATATGCTCTTTCTTGTCACAAAATCTAACTGCAACTGAGAGATGCATGGATGGGCTCTTTGTTTCGCTAGCAGAACATGGTAGAGGAAGATGAGAGCATAATTGTATTCTAGAGTACGTAGTGCTTCTATGCTCCACCAAGAGAAGAACCATGCAGACCCGATGTGCATCGGTTCCTGAATCATCCTAAGCATTTGATATGTATTTTAATCAAAATTTCCGCTAGATAAAACATAAAAATACTCTAGCTATTTTCACAAAGTAGGTAACTAAGAACACTATAGTTATTAGATTCTAGAAGAGTAGCATTCTCGTTCAAACAACAAATAAATCAAACCAAATAAAGAGAGAAAAGGCATACTTCCTAGAAGAATGGATGTTTTGATGAGCGCTCCGCGAGTGGTAGTATCGTGTTGAGACGGAGTTGTATCGCACTGAGAGACGAGACGCGACGCCCAAAACCTTTTCTCCGCGAGCGAGGGTTCGCGCTCTCGGTCACCCCGATGGAGATAACCAAGACACAGGAGTCGTAACCTGAGAGAACGAGTTAAATAGCAACAGTCCAAAGACCAATACGAAGTTCAAAGGTCACTTCGAAGTCCAAAACCAAACCGAAGTCCAAAGACCAAAATCGAAGTCGCAGTCGAAGTCCAAACGCCATCATTAACACAACTCGACATAAATAAAGAGCCGAGACACGCCATTGATCGCAATCAATTACGTCGGCTTTTGAATAGATAAAAAAATCGCCGCTGACGCTCGCCCACGCGCGCGCCGGCGGGCAGCGGGTTGGTTCTTTCCAATTCCACAAGAGTACCTCCACCTATAAAGTGATGTAACCTTCATCCCTCCATGGACTAAGTTATATGCACATGGGCCTGATTTATCGAATTAATTATAAATTTGGGCCTAGCCCATATTAATTCCAACAATCCCCACATCCCAATGGCACATGTCAAATGCCTTGATCCAATTTTTTAATATACTTTGATGGGCCGTAAGTTGAACATCCACCTAAGGTACACTTATCCAAAGCACAATGGACTAAGCCTTGAATTGATGTGATAAGTTTCACTTAAGTCTAATACTGTGCGCATCCCGTTGGGAAAGTCATACCGCATTCATGAGCTTCCTAGAAATTACCCTATTTCAGTGACGAGCTCATAGGTGTTCTTTCAAGCGCAGGAGATCTTTGCTTTGACAAGCCACAAACATTAAGATAAAATCAACCCATCATTTAGAAAATTGCATCTCCAATGGTGGGTCTATAAGTACCTCCCTAACAGCTTGTTATCCTACTTCAGATCTCCATCATAGAATGGGTTACCACTATGGTGTAACTCACGGTCTCAACCATCTCTGATGCATTGTCTATCATTTCGTGATAAACTGTGAAGGGATCATTTAGTGGATATCATCCAAAGCTATTCGAGTTTCTCATTTCGACTCTTTCACATGTCTTGATGATTTCATATTATCCTTAAACTCCCAATCAGTTGATTGTCATTATCGATAGCGTCGGTTTCAACCCCAAATCCATCAAGAGCTCAGCCATTCCCAGGGATCTAATCGTGAGTTCGCATTGTTGACCTCTAAGATGGTCTGCAAGACTTCCATGAACCCACCTCCAAGTGTGAAGACATATCCACTTGTGGCTTTAATCTCATCAAATATCGTGAATCGCTATAACTCCCGGTCATAGTGAATGCCATAACTCATAGCCCTTTAGATAGCATTATTCTTTCAGAGCATGCCAATGATCATCTCGATTGAAAAACGCTGTTTGCTCAACAGCGCTAAACATCATATGTGTTCTTCAAAAGTGAGTTGACAATACTTTAAGGTAAACCCCATAACCATTAAATAAACTCCTATAGTGCCAATAGCACTCCCAGAAACCTCTAAACGATAATAATTTCTGTTTACATTAACCTTCTCTCAACCGCGAATTCCACTTAAACTACAAGACGACTAGACAAAAAATTCTTTGACCTGCACCTTCGATTTTACCTCGTTAAAGCTCCATCTAGACTTTATCTCGTCGACTAATCAGAAAGCAAATTCTTTTTCTTTCCAAAATTTGTTTAAATCAGATATTTTAGTTTGAAAACAAAGCATCAATTCACATCAAACTTTGCATATTAGCACCTGTCTATCCACCAATCGGTAGATTGACATACGTAAAGAACAGAGGTAAATTACCATACCCCAAGTTCCGCCTCAAGAGTACCAACAACAACATTGGCGCACTTGGAATTTCGCCTTGCGATTCTTCCCACCCTTGCGTTGATCGCAATCCTGGCCCAATGACTGGTTCGCCACACACAAAACAAGGGCTATCTTTTGTGTTCTTCTTCTTCTTCTTGAAGCTAGTTGTTTGTGCGGTCTTGTTCTTGCCTTTGAACTTTTGAGCTTGGCCATATTTCTTTTGCACCACATTGGCACTAGAATGTCCTCATTACCTCGATATGTGTATCTTTTGCCTCGCTTCTCTTCAACATCAAGAGACCCATGAGATTTTCAATAGAAAACTCTTGTCTCTTGTGTTTCAGGAAGTAGCAAAATTCCTCCAAGAATGAGGAAGTTTGGCAATAATGCCTCCCGCGACAAACTTGTCCCAGAACACACATTTGAAGTGCTCAAGTTCTTTGGCCATGGATTGTATCTCATGAGCTCGCCAACTACTGAACGCCATCAACCATTCTATAGTCATGGTATTGCTCCATAAGATACAATTCATCGCTCGCATCCAAACCCCAAATTTGGCCTCGAGTGCATCCCACATCTCTTTCCCATTTGTAATCACCATGTATGCATCAACTAACTTCTCACCAAGAACACTAACCACTGCACCTTTAAAATGTTATCGCAGACTCAAACGCTTGCTCTGCTCGAGTAAGTGTTCTTCAGCTTGCCATTTGCCACATGGAAAATGTTCATGGCGCTTAGCGAGCACCATCTTGTGCGCCACCTCTTGTAATTCGCACCATCGAATTCATGGGGTTTGAGCGTGGCAAAGAAAGCCGCTTGTCTAAAAATGCCTATGCCTAGAATAAGGTTTTTGGATTGTTGAACATATAAGCATTTTTCGAAGTATTTTAATCCAGAAATTTGCTAGATAAAACATGGAAAATACTCTAACTATTTTCACAAAGTAGGTAACTAAGAACACTATAGTTATACTGATTCTAGAAGAATGGCTAGCATTTCTATCTCGGTGTTCAAAACAACAACAGAAAGTAAATCAAACCAAATAACAAGAGAGATAAAGGCATACCTGATTCAGTGGTAGAAGAAGATGCATCGTGTTCTTGATGAGAACGCCGTCGTCATGACGTAGTGGTAGTAGTCGTCAGGTTGATGTAGAACGAGCGTAGAGTTGTAGTCGCAGATGCGCTTGATGTAGATCGTAGCAAATGAGCGGCGCGCGAGCGCTCCCAAAAACCTTATTCGCCCTCGCCGTGCAAGCCTTCGAGGACGAGGGTTCCGAGGTTCGCTTCTCCCGGTGGTCATACACACACCAGTCCGGGATGGAGATAACCAAAAGCAAGAACGAAAACAAAGTGGAGTTCTCAGACAGTATTGTGTAACCTTGGAGAGAACCAGACTCTGTTCTTTAAATAGCTAGAACCCGAAAGTCCAAAGACCAACAGTCACCAGGAAGTTCAAAGGCCAACAGTTATCAGGAAGTCCAAAGACCAACAGTCACCAGGAAGTCCAAAGACCAACATTCATCAGGAAGTTCGAAGGCCAACAATCGCCATCATGAACCACAACTCTGACATGCAAAAATAAAGAGACCAGAGACCAACGGTCGCCATTGATTCGCAATCAATTACGTGTCAGTGCGTTTCGATTTTTGAATAGATAAAGAAAATCGCGCCCGCACCTGACATGCCTGCGCACGCACGCACGCACGCACGGCTCGGCGAGGCGAGGCGAGCGAGCGTGCGCGTGTGTTGGTTCTTTCCAATTCCACAAGAGGGTTACCACGTTCCACCTTATAAAGTGATGTAACTCCCCTTCATCCCTCCATGTGGGACTAAACAGTTTTAGCATATGCACATGGGCCTTTGAGATTTATCAGGAATTAATTAGAGTATAATTTGGGCCTAGCCCATATTAATTCCAACAATCGGTTCCTATCTCCTAAGTTTGATATGAATTATCAGAATTCCCCGTGTAATTGCGCGGTTAGATAGTGCAATACGTATATTTATATTTTAAAATAGAGTTGTATTTGTTATACAACTCTGACGCTTATGATTTAAAATATGTTGTGTTCCTTATACAAATGTAACGACTATAATATATACTTGATTTATCTGTACTGTTATAATATAGATCCACCAAAATCAACAATATAGATATTTCTATTTTTCCACCGATTAACGTGGTGGCTTCTTTTTTTTTCTCTGTTTGAATAATAGACTATGTACTTAGAACTACAATTTATTGGAGCACATAATTCACTTTCATGCATAGAATTGAATCCTGATGATGCTTCTAACGAATAGGTAGTTTTTAACACCCCAAGGAGCATGAGTGGAATAGAACTGAATGGCCCTTTGATATAGCCCGGCCCGAGTTTTATCCAAAATTTCCAAATTGAAGCCCACTGTTCAGCCCAGGACGATTCTTAACATTCATATGCTTAATTATCTACGAAGAAATGGAAAGCAGACAGAACCAACTCTACACTAAGCTTTTCCTTTTTTGAAGGCAGAGATTGTCCCACATGTTAACATCATCACATAACAAAAGAAAGAATAAATAAAAAAAGACATGGGTAGAAATAGATAGGATTGGCCATTAAGCCCGACAGGTTTATCCAAACGAGCTAATTACACCTATTACAGCAAACGCACAGCACAAGGGTGCGTCGGCGAATACAAACGGAAAAAAGAAATAAAGGAATTGCATGGCGAAGGAGAACCCTGAACATGTCCTTTCTGCCATGTGCTTGAGCATTTTAGTTCTACAATTTTCTCCAGCCATCTCATTTCTGGCACTGTCGCTGCAAGGGAGTCTGCTTCGAAGAATCGCTGCAGCCTGCAAGGGGGTCTGCTTCGAAGAACCATTCGGAGAAACTTCCCCCAGAACATCCAAAGCCGTCATCCATTGAAGCTGTTTCCCTGCGAAAGTATCTTGTCACTAGAACATCCAAAGCCTTCATCCATTGAAGCTGTTTCCCTGCGAAAGTATCTTGTCACTACGCTGCATACATGTCAAATCAAGCCACAAGGAAATTTTGGAATTTGATGGCACATATATGCATGTGTCAAATAAGTTCAAACATGGATGCCGCTTGGCACTTAGTAGCATTGGGGTTGCAGGAAACTACATGTATTTTTGTCAGAGTTGAAGCATATTCAGACATAGTGTGATTACATCATCAGCTATATGTTCAACTGGTGTGTCTCAAATGCCTATAACTAGTTGGAATGAAACGGCATTACGTAGATTTTGATTGCGCCATGCTTGTAACTTTGCAACTTGTATGCAACCCATGTGCAGACACGCTCGTACCATAACTTCAGAGTTGTTGCTTTATTATGTACTAATTGATGAAGTGTTCCGGATGAGGTTAGGCAGCACAGTGTGGACATGTAACATTAGGGCTACTACAGCAGTGAGCCATTGAGATTTCAAGGCATAATAAAATATGCTAAATATACTACATGATAAGACAATCCAATTAAATGATGAGTTCATAAGCTTGAAGAATGGCAAGAAAGCAAGAAATGGCAGGGGATATATCACCTTCCTCCACCAGGAGGTGTATTGCCCTTTTCTCCAACTCAATGGCACGCATGCTTCGACCAGCTGCCGAGAGGGATCTAAGCACTGGAATTAGGAGGCAGAACGAAGTCAGCATAGAACTTTTTTTTATTTATCAAATAACCCTTTTTTATTTTATTTTTATTATTAACTCATCGCAAACTTTATTTCTACATCTGACTCTTTAGTCACACCACCACCCGTAACGTGACAAAACAACAATGTCATGCCATAAGATAAGTCCGCTAAATAGCACTTTTGGTCACGCCATCACCCGGGACGTGACTAAACAACACTGTCGTGGCGCAACAAGAGCTTAACAAGATATGGTGCTAGCGTGACAATGTTGATTTGAAAATAAAGTTTGTGAGGGTTAATAATAAAAAATTTTAATAAATGTTAATTAATAAAAATATTCCACTCTATGAGAATAAAATCTATAAATTACTACGTTTTTTTTGTTGAAACGAAGGCATAAATTACTACGGTGTTATCCAAACTGCTTACTTCACATATATTGACCGATCACAATTCTCCAAATATGTCTATAACCGATTAAGAGGTTGTTTGGTTGCTGCCTCGTGCTCTATGTCTCGCAAAAAATAGTGCCTATAGGTAGCCTACTATCAAATGATTTTTGATTGGCCATGCAGACTATTTAGTTAGAGACCTAAGAAAAAAAAAAGCATAAAGCTCAAAACAGTGCTTTGACAATAAGAAAACGTAAAAGTCAAAATTACGCTTTCATTATGCATGTACTAATCTCCACCTCGGTACAGGCAAACAACACGGGCGCACTAGGAAAATCGAGGCATGCATCGGGGCGGCGGGAGGATGCGGGCATGGCGGCGGCGAGATCCGGGCGAGGAGTAGGTAGCGGGATCCAGGTGTTATAGCGACGGCGACGGGGATGTGGGAATGGCGGCCGCGGCGAGATGCGGCACGGCGAGATCCGGGTGAGGAGGAGGTGGAGGAATCCGGCCGTTGTGGTAGCGACGGCCACGGGATGCGGCCAAAGGGAGGAGATGTGGCCCCCGAGGAAGACGACGCCTGGATGCGGGTCCCTGGCGGCGGCGGGATCGGGCCTACGACCGTGTCGGCGGCTGGATACGGCGGCCGTTGGCGGCGGGAGTGGGCCGTTGGCGGCGGTGAGGCGTGAGGCGTGAGGAGGAAGACGATTAGAGGAGGAAGGAGATCAGAGGAGCTCGCCTAGGAGCTATTCCATTTCCAGCGCCTGGGCTTGGAGGCTGGAGCAGCCGTCTCGCAAGGAGATGCATCCGGGATAGAAATCAAATGTTGGAATAGTCTCACATAGTTGTGAGAGGAGTCAGAGCATAGTTTATAAGGAAAACGATAGGACATAAACGTACGAGACAAATAAAAAATCGGACGCTTCACTTATCTCGTGAGTCGTGAGCACTGTCTTGCTATCATTCACTTTACTTTTTCTCGTGACCACTCATTCATCATTTCTTCCCAGGCTTATTCTATCCACCCAATCCTCATTCTATTCAACTCATCCGGCTGTGATGTGATGAGAGAGAGCGAGAGATTTTGAAGACGACGAAGAGCGCAACGGTCTTCTTCAGGGTCGGCAACGCGCAGGCGCTCCAGCTGTGTCCTCCTTTCACGGTCGATGCCACCGGCATGAAGGTGGAGAAGATCAGCGCGACGAGGCACGCCACCCCCTCCATGTTCTGCGTCCCAGACGTGGAGGTGGAGGAGGCGCACCACTTCCTAGATAAGTGCTCCCTCTCCGCAAGTTCCTCTTCGGCGACATCTTTATGTACAGGTCGACGATCCCATGTTGCTTCTTGAATTAGTTTTCTTTCTCTTCTTCACTGATGTTCTGATGTTACGACCCGTTGAAAAAAATGTTGCGACCCTCGAAAAAAAATATTGCATACTGTTCTTTGAGATGTTGTGTTCTGTTGAAAAAAAATATTGCGTTCTATTGAAAAAATATTGCTTCCTGTTCACGGTGATATTAAAAGATTTTTGTAACGCATTCTTTTTCCAAATGTTTATGTTTGATTATGAGATTTTTGATATGTTGTAACAAACGAAAAAATGTTGCACCGTTTTTCCCATATGTTACACCGGACCGTATGATGAAAAGCCTCCCATCGTACATCTGAGCCATAGTTGCGCCCGATTTATAAGGGTGAGGATGTATCTATTTACTAGGCTAGTCTTTTAGAGAAAAATATCCTAAGATCCTTTGGTTTGCTCTGTAGTTAGGCTTATGGATCAGTGATCTAATGGCTTGAGGTCGGGATGCTGATTTAGCAGATCCGACATCGGACACTGGTTACCCGACGAGTCCCCGGCAGCGTCTGACGAGGCGAGCGGGTGACAGGCCGTTGTTCATTCCAGTACTAAATCTCTTATTCCAGTATTGATTGCCTTGACCTATGGATATCATCTTGAACAGTGATACCAGAAGGTTTTAATGGTTGCTTCAGCTGATGCGGCACTCTCTGTCTCCGTAAAGCTACCATGTGAAGCTACTATGCATTTAAGATGCTATTAAGGGTAAATATACCATTGCACTTTTCTATGAGTTGTTGCCTTCATTTTTGGAAGGCTTTTCTTGATTCATTCTTTACAAACCAAGCAGTTATTGAAGAAGATAAGCATTAGTAAATTAGTTAACAGTTAATAAAATAAATGTTAACGATGTTTGTGATGTCTACCTTCCACCAAAGTGGCAACTTGTTTTAATACTTTCTTCATCCCCACAATAGTAAATGACATGTTCCGAACAGGGAGGATTGGTTTCTGGTCATACACAAAGTTAGTAGAATGCTAAACTCGTCCATGGATTTCCATGTAAAATGGCAAAGGTCGAGTGCCATCTCAATCTTCAAGACAACACAACTAACCCGTTGTAGTATCAAAGCCTAATAAAATTAGAGAAAATTTGATGAGTGACATCGCAATGATGTATAAATTAAAAAATAATATCTAATGTAAAGATAACAGGTGGGTCATGGAGCCACGTGTCAGTGACACATCGATGTTATTTTTTAACTCGTGATATCTGTAGTAGTGTTACTGAGCAAATTGCCCTATAAAATTATCAACTTTTTGGTCTCATCCAATGGTCCGAGGAAGCCTGAATACGTATTGATTCCTCATGCCAAACTGTGAATTTCGTTCACTATCGGCCGAAGAAAGCAAACCTGGCGCTTGTCTTCTGAATACTTCAACAAATACTGCATCTGAACGTCTTGATAGAGCTGTTGCAAATCAAGGCTGGTGTTGCACATTTCCAAATGCCAAGATCATCCATGGAGATCCTGGCCATTCAGATCATCGTCCGATTATGGTACATATAAACAGTGAGGAACTTCGTTTGCCAATGTCACATAACACCGCGGCCAACAATTTGGGTTTGATGCTCATTGGCTGGAAGAGGCTGATTGTCCTGAAGTGGTCAAAAGGGCCGGGAATTCGGCTTCTTTGTTGGAGCCAAACACTGTGCATGAATTGCAAAGTCATGTGGCAAATGAATTGAAGGATTGGAACAAAAATGTTCTAGGCGATCTAGTGAAGCGAATAAAAAAGCTGAAGAAAGAACTGGAACATCGTCGAAGAGAACCGATCTATTGATAGAGAGCATCTTCTGCGTCATAAATTGGATCACCTAGAGAACCAAAAGGATACCTACTGGAGGCAACACACTCATGTAAATTGGCTGCAAAAAGGTGATAGAAACACAAAAAAATTCCTGCTTTTGCTTCAGATCGAAGGAGAATAAATGCTATCAAGAAATTGATGCAAGCAGATGGGTGTTGGGTGGAAGGTGAGGAACCTCTAGGACAACATGTTTATTTGTACTACTCAGATCTTTTCACCTCTAATGCAGGATTTAACACAGGAAGCATTATTCGAAATGTCCAAGCAATACCTCTGGGGTGGGCCAAACAATACCTACTTATGCAGTGTCGTGCTTCTACCTAACAAAGACTTGCTATGATCAGCTTTCAGGTTTGATTCTGAAGTTTTTGTGGGCACAACAGAAGAATGAACATAAAATCCACTGGCTTGGTAAGGAGAAATTAATGAGACCGAAGAAGAAAGGAGGATTGGGTTTTCGAGACCTTAATGGTTTCAATTTGGCTATGCTTGCGAGACAAGGCTGGAGGCTCAGTCTATACCCGGAATCTCTCTGTGAACAAGTCTTCAGAGCTAAGTATTTTCCTCATGGTAACATTCTTGAAGCTAAGTCAAAAGAGGGTATGTCTTGTGCATGGAGAAGCATTCTGTGAGACCCCGGTCTATTTGATTTGTAATACTTAGCCTTCCATTGATCTTAGCACCACAAACAAAATAATCCGTGCCTCGATGAACATGTGATTCCCAGAAATGCAGCACACATACATCTTTACAAAAGTATGCATCAATTCCATACATCATTATATCAAGTTTAGAAAACGACATACATAATATAAAGTTATTACAAGACAACCGACCGGCCAAATGACATAAGTATCAAATAACAGCGAAAGCAAAAGGTGCCATAAGATGGCTTTAAACCAAAAGACGACCGATTAGTCACTTAACCACAGGGCAACCGACCGGGCCGCCAAGCTAGTCGTCCCACATACTGCCACAGCACAACTCGAAAAAGTGAGGCCCTTCGGGCTCACCTTCTTCCTCTGCACACGACAAGCAATGCAGGTGAGTACAATAATGTACTCGCAAGACTTACGAGTAACAAGCCTATACATAACTACATGCGGGCTGAATTCAAATGAAATGGTTATATGGTTATTTGGACGCATAAAGCAAATTTTATTTGCAATAACGTAATAGATTGAAGGCAATTTAACAAATCAGTTTTTAATCATTGAAATAACAGCGAGTAAGAATAATTACAAGTAACCACCTAGAGGTGACTAACCCAATAGCCACCACAACATAGCACGAATCCCCGATTCGTACTACCCATCAAGTTTTAATTAAAATGTTGTAGTCTAGTTCTCACGAGGCGTATCCGAGCGTGTCCATAACCTAGGATGAGGCTATTCGAATAGTTTAAACCCTGTAGGGGTGTACTAATGTACCCACACTTCAGACCGCCTTTAAGCCACAAGATTAGCACACTACCAAAGGTATGCCGGCACGGCTAAGTCATACGAGACATTTCCAATGTTGTGTATCAACTACGAGCCGCTCGTATGGATAGAAACCCATACACTTACATTGTAAAGCCGAAAAGACAACTACCCCTCGGGGTAAAACTTTTTGGACAACTATAATGCTCCCACACATAGACCATCACATTTTACCACAACGCAACACACACACGCCCTCCTGCGAGTCGTAGCCAACACACGCCAAAGTACTAAGTCAAGAGAGATCCGTACCCTCTAGTGTGGTTAGCACGCAAGAATGCTCAGAACGGTGGCACAAGTAACTCGGTCCTTAAATGAATAGGGCACCATCCCAATCACACCCAAAATCACACCATCTTACTAATGTGCCCAAGTCCAAATCATTTTGTTTTCATTTTTAGTTTTCGCAATTTAAACATAGCACAAAACTGAAATGTAGAATCATAATAAGTAGTTTTGATCAAGGTTATCGATAAGTCGATAACCGCCTATTTCTATCGGTAGCTAAGTATGGCTAAGCGATATACTTGACAATCTACTAAGTGACAAGGGTCCATCCAACGAACCCAAGATCACAACAAATAACCCTAGGCTCAGTAGTAGAGAATAAACATTTGCCTACTGGTAATGCATCTAATGGGTTAACTATCGACAATAGTTAAAATAACATAGCAATGCATACGTAGAATTTGCAAACAATATATTAGAATTTGAAATTAATAGGATCAACATGATCAAATGATGCTACATCTGCTTGCCTTGCTGGAGGGCAGAGTCTGGCTGCTGTGGGTCAGATTCAAGATCGATAATCTCTTCGGAACCTAACGCGAAAAGACGATAAAATCAATAAAAACGAAGAACACCAAATAAAACCCAACAACAAAATACATCCAAAACTTATGAAATTTATACAACAGCAAGGTGGTGATTTTAAATGAATTTAGAAACAAAAATCAGGTCATTTGGACAAAGTATGAAAAAGTTATGGCTAAAACAATTTCTCTCAGCCTGTTAATTCACTAAATTAATTACTGGTACTGTTCATGGCACAAATTTCCAGAATGATTTGAAGTCTAAATTTTTTATTATAGGTAGTTTATGACATTCTAAGAACATCAAAGTTGAGTTTACTCAATTTGAAGTTAAAATGAATTAATTATGATTTTTCTAAGTTGCAAAACTAGCACATATCATTTTTCAGAATTAAAACCATGATCAAAACCTATTTCATATTAAAGTATGATAACATAGGAATTTAACAAGATTGAATTTGCACATTTTGGAGTTATACAGAAAAAGTTATGCATTTTACAAGGTTCACATTAATTTCTGGAATAATCAAAAATAGCTAAAATCAAGTCAACAATGTTTATAAAATTTTCTGTTACAGAAACATGTCTAAACACATTTTTAGATTAAACTTCAGTAAAATATGAATTTAATACAGTTGGAACCATCCAAAAAGGATTTAAAATGAATTAGTTACGAGTTTCTAAAGTTTTAATACAATTGCAGTTGATAAATAAAGCCTTGCCGAAATATAATCAAACTTAACAAAAATAAATCGACGTGGCCGAATGTGGGCCGTTGCTCACAAATCAAACGGCCCACGCGCGCTGCAACACAACGCACGCGCGCGATCCTAAAGAGGCTCACCATTGGATCTAGATCCAACGGTCCATGTGGATTGGGACGTTCGGGACCCGAACGACCCAATCAATCTCGACCGCAGATCAAAGGATGGAGGGCTCAGGGCGCTGGGCGCTCCGGGTGACCCGAACGGCACATCGATCTCAACCGCAGATCGCGAGATGGACGACCCGCGCGATTGGGAGCCTGGTGGTCCGAACGACCACTCGGTCTGAGCCACAGATCAAGAGATGAACGGTCCAGAGCAACTTGGAACGTTCGGGAACCCGAAAGTCTCCGAAGATCTGGGCCGTTGATCACAAGATCGACGGTCCACGATACGCGCAAATAACATGTGTGGGTTTTAATCGCGCGGAGAGGTTAAAATGCGCGGGCCCACATGTCAGTGAGACAAGAGACCACTTAGGACAGCTATTAAATACTAAGCCGAATGATTAGCGATGATTAGCATTTAATGTGTCCTAAAGCCACCGCACAGAGGGGTTTTAAGTGGGCGGGGGCCACCTAGCAGTGGCACAAAAGCCCATTTTAGACAGCCATTAATTGCTAACAATGATTAGCAATTAATTAAGCCCAAACGTTGCCCTAATGGCTCCATCACTGCGGTTTAGGCCTACGGGCCCACATGACAGTGACTCAATGGGTTATTTCCGACAGCCATTTAGTGCTAAACTTTAATTATTAATGATTAAGCATTAATGATGTCTTAAAGCGTTGAATAGAGCCGACATGGGTGGTTTAAGTGGTTGGGCCCACCAGTCAGTGGCACATACGCAACGTTAAGACAACCATTTATTACTAAACCATAATTAGCAATGATTAACAATGATTAGCCATTGATGGTGTCCTAATGACAACGGCTCAGAGAGGGGTTTTCGTCCGGCAAAACCCGAGCGAAAAGAGGGGCTCGTCGCCGGCGGCTCCGGCCACGGCGACGCCCACAAAGTACCAAAATGGGTTCGCAATAGCCTTGCGGACCTGATGGTGATGACCTCGCCGGCGGCAACGGTCCACAACACCGGCGAGCCGGAAAAAGGCACGGTGACAACTAAGGCCGAAAACGAAAATGTCTCAAAAAGCTCGCATTGTCCAGAGAACGGGTGCTATGACTTCTAGGGACTAATAAGAAGCTACCTCAACCAAGATAAGCTTCAAAGATGGCCGAAGAAGCTTTGACCACGGTGGAGCTTGCCGGACCCGAGGAAGATGAAGCGAAAAATGATGATATGGACCAAATGAGTGAAACCAGATCAACACTAAAGCTCCATTAAGACTCATAGAAGTTCCAAAAGCAAGTAATTGCCAAATGAACCATTTACCGGAGCTGGAGAAGAAAGGGGGTGAATTCGTCCGAAAAGATCCAAACTCAAAATTGGTCAATTCCTATGAATGAAACCCAAAATTGAGTTATGGGAAATGATTAGGGCATTAAGGAACTCAAAAGGGTACAAAAAGATTTGAAAAAGAACCACTACAGCATCAAGATCCACAATAGAGCTTCATGGCCGGAAATGGTGGTTTGGATGTTTTTCGGTGTTTTGAGCTCAACACAGAGAGAGTGAGCTGGGTGAGTGGAAGAGGTTCAAAGGAGGAGCTCAGAGGCTTTTTGAAGCTAATGAGCTCGACACAAAGAGAGAGCCCCACGGTGAGCTACGGTAGAGCTCCACCAGCGACAAACTAGAAACGAGGGGGAACAGCGTGAGGCACGACTTTGAGCTGAAAGCACTAACGCGCAGCCCTGCCCCGACAAGTAGGCGTTGACGAGGGAGCACGAAAAGACCAGGCCATGCCTCTCTCATTCACGCACGACGCGAGGAAGAAGATGACCAGAGAAGCTAGGGTGATCATGGGTGGTTGGATTTTAATCGGACGCTGAGATTGTCCAAGGCTCCTGAGGTTCAAGCACTGGGGAAGCCGTGAGCGGTTGGATCTTGATCCAACTGTCTAAATGAGTTGGCGCTACCGCGAGGTCCGAACGGCCCAATCAACGCGGGCTGTTCGATCGCAATCCAACGACGGAAATGCCACGTGCCCCTTTGGCTGGCCCACGGGTGCAATTAGGCGGTTGGGTTCAACCCAGTCAATTAGGTCGGGCTCGGGTCTGACTCGAGCCCAAGTCTGATTCAGACCTGAGTTTGAGTTTAGAGTTTTAAATTGAGCTGGGCTTTGGGGATTTATTGAGGTAGCAAAACAACTCCAAAAATTCTGAAATTTTTACAGGAGCTTGCTAAATTAGATATTAACCTTGTGTAAAATTTTCAGAGGTTTTTATGTAGCACATATTTCTCCAAAATTCTGCAAGGTTCTGTAATAGGGTTTTGACTAAAAGTCAAACAGGTTTGACTGCCCTCCAAAAGTATTCAAACAACTTCCAAAAATTGTGAAATTTTTCAGAGGGGTCACACACCAACCCTAGAACTTAGAAAAAATATTTCCAGAAGATGACCACAAGATTTGACAAGATTGTTTTTGGAAGACAAGGTTTTGGATTAAAAGACTTGTGACTTTGTATTTCCATAATTCTTGTACAAGAACTTTTCAGACCATACAGGAAATACAAGAGGTAAGAAAAAGTTTTAATTTCTACACATTTTCTTACATTTGAAACACGAGTCCAAACTTGGGATGTTACACATTCTAAAGCAGGGGTGGATCCAGTATATGGATATGGGTGTACAGATGTACACCTATTTTTTTTGAAAAAAAACCAATATTTATTAGGTATATATACTAGTAAGTATACTTAAAATACATATTTCAACTGTGTATCCCGATTCAGCCCGTCACAGCCCGCCACACACTCTCCAGCTCTATCTCCGCGCGGCCCACTCGATCGGTCAGTCGGTCCCAAGCCTCAAGCCGCACCACACCTGCACGCCACCACGACCCAACTCCAAGCGATGAAGCCGCAGCCGGCACTCGGCAGCCCAAGTGTCCAACCCCGTCCGCACTCCCCACTCCCCACGCGGTCGAGACCGAGTGCCAGAGGGCAGAGGGCAGCTGCCAGTGCGCTGCTAACCCTATCCCTTTCCTCCACTTTCTCGCTCTATGGCGGCGCAAGGACGTGCGGTGAGACGGCGAGGCGAGCTGGGGAAATATGGAGGATCATTAGGCTTGGTTCTACGATAATAAGGGACACTTCTCTGTGAGATCGGCATATAAGCTATTTATGCGAAACCAAGACTGAAGTGCTGGCCAGGTGGAAAATTCTAAAGGTGTGCAAACGGATTTTAAATGGAATAAACAAAGACTGGCAGTAGTTTACCCTCCATCATTCCTTTAAAAAAAAAAGTTTACACTCCATTATCTTTTGATCAGTGTAGTCTTATTGGTTAGCAAGGACTCGTGTTAGTTTACCCTCCATCACGGTATCACCTCAGTTGGGCTAAGAAGATTTTTCTTGGCAACAACTAGCTTTGCTTCCATTGTCAAGTACACTAGTACTATTAGAAGAGTATTAACCGAGCACAGTTATATATGGTACAAAGGAGATGCTTATCACAAGTTTGGACCAGAATAATACAGGCCTAGAGCCCTAGATGTTGTTATCCATCAGGATCACAGCAAGCCACATGATAGCTTGTGTTTGGCTAATTCCACCGCCGCAAGTGACAGACTTCTGCCATGTGCCTATGCTACAGGTAGCACGTGTTGTTGTTATTTGTCGCCAGGATAGCTACGTAAACATCAGGTCAGTTTAGCATTCTTGTGCTGTAGAATCTTGCTATTTATAGGAAATGTTTACTTGCAATGGTAAAATATTTCTCATATCGACGTTGCCAATTTTTCAGTATGTATTGAGGATAGAAAAGTTGAAAAGCTTTAAAAAATCCACTATATATCAAGGGCAACCTAGGTCCAAAGACGAAATTTACGTTGACTTTTGTTGCAAGTATTCAGACATCATTCAAAATGTTTGTAGAACAAGGTAAAAAATGGAACCTTATTTAGACCGCGTTAGGTTAATTTGCGAAATTTTACATAACATAGTTCAATTCCTACGGGATTCTATGAAAAATATCGTGTTTTAAACAAGGCCTTAATTGGAATTTGTAATCTAATGGAACATGAAAAAAATGAAAATGTTACGACAAAATGTATATAATTTAAATATCAGATATGAAATTACAAATCTTGCGGAAAGGAAATCAAAGAGTAGTTGTTTTCACTGTGCATGCCAAGACGATACATATGCGTCACACAAAAGCACCAGGCAAGTGGAGAGTGGAGACTATAACGAGCTTGTCCTCTCGCACACCTTGAAAATTACTTCTGTATTTTTCTTCTGTGTTACTTACTAGCGGGAAGCAATCTTAGACATGAAAAAAAATTATATCGCAGCGCAACATGAACAACAACTTGGCACTCCAATCAAATTTGTAATATTCCTTCCATATTTGAGGCTGTAAAACTATGCGAAAAAGGGAAGACACACTTTAGCTAGAATTGCTCCAACATAAATTTTTAGATAATGGAAGAAAAAAAATCTCTCCCGACCTCTGCATCAAGGATGCACATAGCCCATTTTATTAAAGAGACAAGAGTATCAAAATAACCAATACTGTTAAAAGTGGCTTGAAACCTTACAACCAACAGACTAATAAAAATTAAACTCAATCATTGCAAATCCTGTGACTAAACCATCACCCATGAGAATTAAGGATTTGCTTCGCTACAAACTCTAACCTTAGGCTTCCATCCAACATATACTCCTTCTGGGCCGATTTCTGTAAATTTGCCTAAGCACTTAGCCAGAACCTACACAATAAGATAACCTGCAAGGGATTAGTGACAATCTTTTTGTTAAAAACAACATCATTCTGATATAACCAAATAGACCAACATAAGACACTAGCTCCCACCAGGAATTGTGACTTTAAATTTATTGGAATACCGGCTAACCAATTTTCAAATATGTTTGCTATGCTCACAGGGGGAGATAAATTAAACGCATATTGAACAACCCACCATGCAAGACGTGCAAAGGGGCAGTCAATAAAAAAATGTTGAATTGTTTCCTCTTAAATACAGAAACACACTATTTGTTTCTCCTCCAATTTTTTTAAGCAGGTTATCTTTAGTTAATACTACCCATCTTTTGAGATACTATAGAAAATTTTCACTTTTAAAGGAATTTTAATTTTTCAAAAGAAATTCCTAATAGGGGCTTGAAAATTACTAATTAGTGCCCCATATAAAGACTTTACCGAAAACAATCCAGATTTATTTAAATTCCACCTGAAGACATCATTTTGAGAACTTAATTGTAAATTAGAAATTCTCAAAATTAACTCATTCCAAGTTTATAACTTAGGCCCAATAATAGATCTTCGAAAAGAAATATTTAAAGGAGTTGATCTCAGAATATTTACCACTGTGTCATCCTTTCTCCTTACCACATTATAAAGAAATGAATATTGTCCTTTCAGTGAAGAATCTCCTAACCAAATATCTTCCTAAAACCTAATTTGTATTCCATTTTAAACCTGGAATAAGCCAAAGCGAAGAAATTGTTCTTTAATTTTCATAAGAGCCGACCAAAAATGAGAGGTCCTAGGCTTATTAACCACCTGCGAAAGACTCTTGTCACCCAAATATTTCCTTGTTAGCAAAGATTGCTAACCACCTTCTTCATTAAGCAACTTAAATAACCATTTCCTGAGTAAGCTTTTATTTTTTGTGCCCAAGTTCTGAATGCCTAGACCATTATACTCTTTGGGCGAGCAAACTAAACTCCATTTGGAAAGTCTATACTTTCGTTTATGACTGTCGCTCTGCCAGTAAAATCTAGACCGATAATAGTCAAGTCTTTTGAGAACCTCTCTAGGAACCTCAAAAAAAGAAAACATAAATATTAGCAGACTGTTGAGTACCGAGTTCATAAGTACTAACCGTCCCCCATCGACATATTTCTTCCTTTCCAAGTGCTAAGTTTTTTTCTCAAATATATCCTCAGCCTCTTTCCAATCACTGTTCCTTAACTTTTTAAAGTGAATTATGATACCTAAGTACTTGAAAGGAAAATCACCTACTTCACAACCAAATAATTGTGTAAACTGTGGTTCAATATCTTTGGCAGAACCAAAACAACAAATCTCGCTCTTATAAAAATTAATCTTTAAACCCGATAATTGTTCAAAAATACATAGAATAAGTTTGAGATTTTTTTTTTTGCTTATTCCAAAATATTATTCAAAAAGAGTATCGTGACATCAGTATACTGTAATATTGACAACCCATCATCAATCAAGTAAGGAACTACTCTTGATAAAAGGCCTGCTTCTTTAGCTCTTGAAATAAAAATGACAAGCATGTCCACTATAAGGTTAAAAAGAATAGGAGATATAAGATCACCTTGCTTAAGACCTACTTATTCGAGTCAAAACCACGTGAGGAAACAAGAGGCCCAGTGCCTCACAAACATGAGTAAAACAAAACTAAAAAAAAAAAAAAAGAGGAGACACCAGCAATTTTTTTAAGGTACAAGGCGGACACAACCCACACACAACACACACTTGTGCGTCCCTTACATGTGCTAGGGAGTTAATCCGAATCTCCACGGCCTCCGCAACACGGTTACGTGTTGTACCACTTAACGCGTATGCTTGTGTATCCTAATTTATTTATACGAGATACACCGGGTTCGAGTTGGATCGAATCGGGTAGGTTCTTAGGACACCAGGATTTTAACGATGAGAGCGACTGAGTCCGGACTCGAGAGAGGAAGGCTGGAGGCGCTGAACGAGTGGGAGAAGATTGGAGTGGCGGCGGCCGTGTGCCTGGTGGGGTGGGAATCATGGGATTGGGAAGCCTACAGGGTTTCCAACGAAAGGCCCACTTGTCACAACTCATTAGTGGTAATCGGACAGATCAGACACGAGTGAAACGCCCTCACGCCTACGCTCGTTTGTCCGTTGGGCAGAGCTTTCTCCCCACGAATATGCCCACGGACGATAAACGAGAACTATACCGAACTCTAATCGGAGTGCTAATCAGACAAGATTGCCGTCCCTAAACCTCAGCTGACAGCGACCCCCTTGAGCTGGAGTGACCTGCCCATGCCACATGCCTCCATGGCCGTCCGTCTGCAGGTGGGCCCCACGCCCACACCCTTCCAGAAATTTCCAAACCACCCTGGCGTTCACCCCACTCCACTCTACTTAACTCGCTAGTGTGGTGCGGTGCCTAACATCCTAGGCTCCTAGCTTCGAGTGTGTAACATAACACGCCGCGAGAACGAGACGCTGCGGTCACCAGCGGCAAGTCCCGAACCACCAGGCATCCTAGGCGCTCCTAGATTCGTCGTCCATGGCGTCGTCGCTTTCCACTGCCGCTGCCGTCCAGGGAGCCCTCGCGCTCCTCCCCGCCGTGCCGCCTCGCGCGCCGGCTTTCGTGAGTGTGGGCAGGCGGCGCCGGGGCGCGGCCGTGGTGGCGGCGGCGCCGGGGGACCTGCGCCCGTCCATCGACGAGAACCCGGAGGGAGTCCTCTCCGGCGAGTGGCCAGATAACTTCTCCCTCCTCAGCTACGCCGACCTCCGCGCGTACCTCGAGTCGCAGATCATCACCACAGACAAGGTTGTGCTAGCTCTTCTTATCCTGCGATTCCGTGGCTAGCTTCGTTCTTGGATGTGCCCTTGGTTTATTGGATCTGACGATTTTTGGTGGCTGCATGCGTGGTGGTGATTGGAACTGCAGATGAGCCCGACGGCGAAGCTCGGGGACGTCATGTCGCGCCCGGTGCAGGTGGCCGTGGCGGGCCAAAAGCTGGCCGAGATCGACGCCTTCTTCGCCAGCCAGTCCGGCCTGCCGGTGCTCGACGACGAGGGGAGGTGCATCGGGGTCGTCTCCAAGAAGGACAAGGCCAAGGCTTCCAATGGGGTCAGTACTCAGTGCTCCTCAGAGTCGTCCTTGCCTTCCTCCCATTAAAATGAATCATAAGTATGCTCCTTTGATAACCAATTGCTTGTATTAACCAATCTGGACTGAAAATTATAGAGAATTTTATGATCTAAAAGATATCATACATAGATGTTTTCAAAAAAGTACATTGCAATATGTTTTGGTCCGGTTTGTGTGATCTCTTGAGTATGCAAGAATGCCGAATTCAGTTGTATGTTTCACCTACTGCTAGTTCTATATAGCTATACTTGCTCAATTTTTATGTTTATGTTACATGGTGATGTGCCAAATATAGACAATTAAAGCTAATCAGTATCCTGTTGAAGTTCCTTAAGTTGAGGACCGCAATATTTACGGATTAAATCAGGTGATATAAAACTTTGGAAGAATATCCTTGAATGCACAAAGCTTGTACTCTCATTTTTACACCTAAGATAGTGAAATTAGAGCAATCCTATATTCCTGCAGCGGGAAATTACTTATATAGAAAGGTCCAACCGCCCAAGCGAGGGAGTCAGTGGTTCATGCACCATATGAACGTGTCTATCCATAATTGTACATGGGAGTGGAAACAATATATATAAACGCTAAACGGTGAAATATCGTGATACAGATTACGGATTGAGCATTCTATGATTGAAGTTGGTAAATATCAATGTTTTTGACCACCTTGTCCAACTCTTTATCTATTTTTGGGCAGCAATTTATTTATACAGGCTTGATTTTCACAATTAGTTATCAACATGTGTTTAATGCAGGGGCCTATTTAGGTTTATACTGAATATGATGGCTGATTAAGAAATCTTCCTGAATAAGGCTACTACCTTCTAAGCATCCAATCTTATTTGGATAACTTAGCTGCTAGAAGCTTAGAAGACCTAGCACCTGCTGTAAACTTCTTCAGAGAGAGCCAGAGAGGGCAACTGGCCTGATTTCAATCACGAGAGTACAAACAGAGCTTTTACTTATTTATCTGTGGTGTCATCCTCCCTTCCTCCTTGCCGCCACCGTCGGCGGCCGCTGGCCGGCCAGCGGCGGCAGTGGGGCTTCTTCTTCTCGGTGGTGGCGCCTGATCTGCATCGCGCTTCCAACGCCTGACGTCTGTCCGCTGATTTCCAATGGTGTGGACTTTCGTCGGGATTGGATCTGAGGCCCTTCTCCTCCGGCTCGTCTTCGGGCGTAGCGATCCGGGGCCCTTCTCTGCCGGTGGCATGACGATGGAGGTGGCACGGTGCACATCGATTTGCGCAGTTGGTAGAGATCGCGACAGCTTGGTGGCGATGGTTTGGGCGGCGCTCGACTCCTCCCCAGTGGACGGTTGTTAACCGGTCGACACGTGGGTTGCGGTGGACGTTGCCTTCCTTTGATGCTGACAGCGGTTGGTTGTTGGGGATGTTGCAGATGTCGTCTTGGCGATCTGGCCTTCATTGGTTGGATCCAGTGATGAGGTCGTTCTGTGGCGTGGTCTTGGAGTGCTGGTACCTTCGATTCGGGGTGAAAACTCTTGATCTGGCCTTCGCTGGTTGGATCCGGCAATGACGTCAACCTAAGCGGTGTTACTTTCTTGAAGGCGTTGCTTTGGAGAATCGATACCTGAGCTCCAGAGTGAAAACTCTTGATCTGACCTTCGCTGGTTGGATCGGTGACGACGACGTGAGTCGTATCCCTTCTTGGAGGCGCCGCTACGGAGACTGGCCTATCATCACCTCTTTGCTGCGCAGTTGCTGTTCGCATGTAGACGATCTCATGGTTGGTCCCGGAGATGGGGCTAGGTGGTTTTTTTAGACTAGCCTTTGCATGACAATTTATTTGTCATTGTTGGCGTTTTGGTCTTTTTTGTTTTAAGTTTTTAGCTGATGGTGGTGTAATGGCTGTGTGCATCTCTAATGGGTGCAGAGGCTGAGAGTTATACTTTCATTATCTAAAAAATCTGTGGTGACATCCTCGAGGCCTTGAACCAGGCCAAGCGTTATCAAGACTTAATACATGTCAAGTGTGATTATTGTGTGTTAGGTGTAATAGATAGTGCAAGTGGACTGAGTTTCAAACTCTTTGACAGTAACTTCATGAATGTTTGTTCGCATGTATCCTTCAACACAAATAGATGCTAGCTAGGAAATTGGATGAAAGTAGGATATTACGTGCCAGACACCGATTGTCCTTCGGTAACTAGCATGTTATATCATAAATGATTTGTAGAATACCTTCATTCAGAAATTGTGATGCTAGAAAGTAGTTTGTTATTCTCTTAACATAAATATATATGTGGTTTAGCTGTTCGCCTTATGTTGCCCATGGGGGCATACTGCCAATGGATGATTGGAAATTGTGTGGTTCTCGTTTTTGTTTGGTTTCATGGTTCAACTTGATGGAGCAATAAGTGATTGTGATTTTCAGCGGTGATGAACTGTAGTCTGTGCAGGATGGCTTGGTACCGTTGCATCTCTTGACAGCTACCATAAACTACCCAGTGTTATTTTTAAAATGGTCATGCATTTCCAAGTGGAAGAAATATTTGTAATAGAGTTGGGTTGGGGATTTGTTAATTTTACCTTGGTATGACAAGGATTGCCTAAATCTATTGGAGCATAATATGGGAAATAAGTCGAGCACATTTCTGATAGTTAGTCTGCAAGGATTCCTGGTGATGCTGATATTTATTCTTCATGCTTGCTCTCATGGTGCAGTTGGACTCAACTGTTGGTGAAGTCATGTCGTCTCCTGCTATAACTCTGACACCTGAGAAGACTGTCTTGGGTAACTTTTGATTCCCTCTATCCACAATTACTAGAGAAATATGAAGTGTTTCTGACCATTTGCTAATGTACTTTCTGGCAAATGATTATATGAGCAGATGCTGCTGCATTAATGCTTAAGGAGAAGGTTCACAGGATACCAATTGTGAATGAACATCAGCAAGTGACCGGTAAGAATTTTCAGAATCCCTTTGTTATAGCTTATCTCTGAAAATGAGTAGTTGTAGCCATTTACCTGTATGGTTCAACTGGGTTGTCATAACTGCTACAGGCTGCAACTGAGCTTAAAATATTAGGTTTACCATTATTTACTGACACGAGCCCTAAAAGTATTTAGAACTTTTGCCAGAAACTCTGCATCAGGGAGTTAGGTTTAAGAAAACAGTTATGTTGATAATACTGGCCCCTGCTGGTTTAATGGGAACTGATTGGTTTCCAGCAGTCTTATTAACAGTGCATTTTAATTTAATCTAATTTTATATTTTCTCGAGCTTTGTGTTTCCTAAACATTATACAAGCAGTAGAATCTACTCGCCTCTGTGTTTCCACTGAAAACCAGCCAAAACTGGCCACACCACCCATAACCAGTGCCATCGGTAACTTGTCGATTTCCACCGGTTCTCACTTTTCAGAACCCTGTTTTGAGTTATTGCGCAAATGCATGTGTTCCAAGTGAGTCATTATTATTACTGTGCAAAGATTGCTTTCATGATCATTTTTCCTACAAACAGGGATTGTCACTCGTACAGACGTATTTCAGGCTTTGGAGGCCAACAAGGCATGAGAATAAGATCCCTGCTTTCAGCAAATCTTGCTTTCTGTACATAAGGCTTTGGAGGCCAACAAGTCATGATAATAAGATTCCTGCTTTCAGCAAATCTTCCTTTCTGTACATAAGGCATTGGAGGCCAACAAGGCTCGAGAATAAGATCCCTGCTTTCAGCAAATCTTCCTTTCTGTACATATGAATGCCATCGTAGCCTATCGGAGTGCTGCTCTTGTACGTTCTAGCTGTATATTCTGGATATGTTTGAACCTTTCTACGGGCTCAGTATGTCAGGCTTCTAAATGAGTGTCTTGCGTACTGGACTAGTGTGATCTCGATTAGTTGCTGAAATTAATTCTCTCTCTTGTCTAAACATTACTCTAGATATTTTGGAGTTCAGAAATTTGCTTGAGGCTGGTACACGTTTCGGAGTTTTGAGCATTATAGACATTATCCACATCTTATGTAGATATGCAAAATCATGTTTATTATGCACTCACGAATGTTTGGAGAATGGGGAAAAATTTTGCATGTCACTGCAAATTGTACAAATCCTGGATATGTCAATCCCTTTGTCACTAACACGAGGGGGAAGTGAGCTGAGCAGCCCGCGGAACTTTCAGCATGTCACTCTTACAAGCTGTTGATATGCTGATCATAGACGAAGTAAACATTAACAAGTGACAGATATTGCAGTTCCTCAAACTGAGTACAACATTATCAATGGATTATATCAGCTGACATGAACTGAAGAATGTTTCAAGAATGGGGGAATTTTTGCATGTCACTGCAAATTGTACAATTCCTAGATATGTTACTGCAAATTGTATAAATCCTGGATATGCCATCCCTTGTGTCACTCAAGTGAGGACCGAGCGTTAGCTCGGGTGGCTGGCTACGCTGCTGTGCGAGCATCCCACCCGGTTTGATCCTTGAGGTCAAATTTTGGTGTGTTTCACTAAATAAATTCCCTGAAGTTGAATAGTACACGCACACGTAGATGCTTTCAATGGTTAAAGCGTGTGCCCACGCTTCGTGTAAGGTCTGCGCGACCTCCACTCTAGATTAGACGTGTGTTAAGACGTATATGTGTGTGGGTGTGCATGTGATATGTGTGCGTATTGTTAAATATATAAGCACATGTAGGTTTAATTTATTCCATAAATTAATCATGACATCATGCACGCAAAATAACATAACCATCACAGGCATAACAGATCTAGTCATGTCAACCAGGAAAAAGAACATGAACAGATCTAAAACGGAGAACATGACCGTTACGTGCCGATGATTACATTACGATCGGTTTGTCGATGGTGACACTGCAGGCACGGTGTGGATGACACGAAGCCAAGCGTCGAGGAAGACGAGCCAGAGCTACGACAGCGATCGCGCAGAGCGCTTCCCAAAACCTTATTCGCCTCTCCGGTGCGAGAACTTGGGCGGCGGTTCGAGACTGCTCTCCCGAACGGCGCGCACGCGGCGAACGGGGCGAGTAGACTACGTGGGGCGGCGCGATACAATGGAAGAGGCGAAAACCTAGATTGATTTCTCATCTCGTATGGAGGCGGCGATTCGATATTTATGGAAGAATCGGGCGTGTGATCAAGGCGCCAGCACGTTCTCCATAACTCAGAATCAAAGCGGATTAGTCTCGTAACCGATCCGGATTCACCGCCACACAAAACAACAAAAGATAAGCGCGTCGTCGCAAGCACTGACGCCGATTTTGGCGGACCATTCACGCAGTGCCGTGCGCGCGCGCGCCGCTGCTGCACTCGCTCGCCGCCCGCCGCCGTGGCCGCCGGCCCGCCTGCCCGGCGGCGAGGCGAGCGGCGCGCGCAGTGTGTTCCTCTAGTTCTCTCCACACATGCCTCAAGTGGCTAGGAGTGCACCATCCCTTTTAAGGTGATCTTCCTCTCCTAGAACTAGCAATATGGTACTAAAGTTCACATGCAACCTTCCTTTGCATGAGTGGGCCTTTGAGATTTAATTTAGGAATTATTCTTCTTGTATGGGCTTGGCCCACATAATCCAACAATCCCCACCGATCTCAAAGTCCCACAGAGATTTGCACAATTCCAATGTCTTGTTTATATATCGGTGTTTGATGGAGACCAATTAAGGTTGAACATCCACCTAGATCTCCAAGTTACACTTACTCACAACTTGAACAATGGACTATGCCTTGAATTGCAAGTTTGGTGCAAGCAAGCTTCACTTGAAGACTTAACTGATACTAGGCCGCCAGTAGGCTACCCCTCGGTTGGAGCGTATAAGTCATACTCCTTGATCTCTTCATGAGCTTAGTAGGAGATTTTTCCAAAATCTTCATAGACTGCAACTAACAGTCGGGCTCATATAGGTGTGTTCTTTCAAGAACGTTCTGCAGGATAACGTCTTCGCTTCGAGAGCCAATGGAACACATTAATGTCTTAACCAACTCCTTGCGCTTTTGAGAGTATTGCATCTTCACATAGAGAGGGTTGAAATTACTCTCCTCTAGTTAACTAATGGCTTGTTTTTCCCAGATCCTAATTCACGGGATCTCCGATCACATAGGTTGGGTTACTACCATAGATAACTCACATGGGTCTCATACCCATCTCCTTCGATGCACTATCTATCACATTTCGTGATAGTCCCTTTGTGAAGGGATCTGCCAGGTTTCTATCTGTTTGGATGTAATCCAAGGTTATAACTCCGGAGTTTCTCAATTTCCTGACAGACTTCAATCGTCTCTTGACATGCCTAGACGATTTCATATTATCCTTAGAACTGTTCACTTTAGCGATAACGGTTTGATTATCACAGTTCATGAGGATAGCTGGCACTAGCTTTTCCACCGTAGGTAGATCCATCAATAGATCTCGTAGCCATTCTGCCTCAACAATAGCAGTGTCTAGTGCCGCAAGTTCTGCTTCCATGGTTGACCTTGTCAAAATGGTCATTTGCAAGACCTCCATGAAACAAAGACCACCACCAATAGTGAAAACATATCCACTAGTGGCTTTGATCTCATCAACATCAGAGATCCAGTTGGAATCACTATAACCCTCCAGCACCGACGGGTACCTAGTATAGTGAAGTCCAAAGTTCGAGGTACCTTTCAGATAGCGCAACACTCGCTCAAGTGCCTTCCAGTGATCATCTCCTGGGTTAGATGTAAACCGGCTCAACTTGCTCACAACAAAAGAGATGTCTGTCCTTGTTGCACTAGCTAGGTACATAAGTGAGCCAATTATCTGAGAGTATTCTAGCTGATTCCTAGCAATTTTCTTATTCTTACGAAGTAACACGCTAGGATCATAAGGTGTTGGAGAAGGCTTGCTATCAGAAAAACCAAAACGGCTCAATACCTTTTCAAAATAATGAGATTGCAAAAGTGTAATCCCATCCTCACCTCTAACCAATTTAATGTTTAGAATAACATCAGCCACTCCAAGAAGTCATCCGCACCGCCGCAGCAGCGGCGCTCTACTTAGATCTCGCGATCGCCCCCGCGTGAACGCGTCCTGGCTCCGCTGACGCCGCCTCTCCGATCGTCTTCCGCGTCGGAGTCCATCAAGAGGGGCGCGTAGGTGCGCGTGCGCACGCCAGTGGGGAGGCTGCCCACGGCCCATCTCGTTGGTGAGATGGTGATGGTGTGATTATAGACCGTGGGTTGGAACCCATATGGAATCTATGAATTTGAACCCATATGAAACCACAAATATTTAACTCAAACTAGGGGCGAAGCCAGGAAATTTAGCCGATGAGTTCAGTCATTCAGTCGTAATTTTTTGTTGGGTTCATTATCTGTTATAAGCGTCATTTGTTATCTCTAAAGAGAATTTGTACTAAGACCCTATTTGGTACAGCTTCTACTCCCAGCTTCTCAATCGATTCTTGTGGAGCCATACCAAACACTCCGATTCTCAAAACCACCAGATTCTAATTCTCGCGAGGAGCTGTGTCGAAAATGAACTAGCAACGAGAAGCAGCCTTCTCGCAGATTCTCATGAGAATCCAACCTTTAAAAACGAAAATACCCCTAGAAGTTTGATGTATTTACCCGCAAATGCCATTGAACTACCCCTGTGGAAATCCCATCGCGCGCGACACCAGCCTTACCCCTTCGCCCTCCCACCGACGCCCCTCTCTTCCTCCGCGCCGCCGCCTCCCCCTCCCACCGACGCTGCCTTCCCCTCCTCCACTACGTATCCTCCTCCGCGCCGCCTCCTCCCCCGCGACACCGCGCCATGGCCAGGTACGGCTGTGTCGTGGACGGGGACAGGCAGATTCGGCGCTCGCCTCCCTCACCTTCCCTGTCGGTGGCCGGTCTCTTCTCCCCGCCATCGGCTGAAGGGCTACGGGTAGGCTACACTAGCGCAAATTAAAATTTTCTACCCGTAAACCAAGATCACTGCAGTTATAGATCACGGTCTTACCACTAGACGCGCAGGTGCGGAAGTTGATGCAGCACGTCGGGGTAGTGTAGTCGTACTAAGTTGATGCAGCACGTCGGGGCAGAGTAGTCGTACTACTTCCTCGTCCTCGTCGTGGCGTCCCACGTCTGACTCCTCTCTTGCGGTTCGTCCCAACGCTACGATGCGGCGCCTTCAAAGGTATCCACACGTGCGGGAGAGCGGCGCGCGCGGACTACTAGATCCGCGCGGCGACCAAGGCGTGGGAGGGTGGCGGCTAGGGTTTGAGAATGTCACGAAAAACTCATCCTCATCCCGGCGCCTGCCCTCCTTTTATAGGCGTCCTTACAATGGGCTTCTACGAATAGAGGCCCATTAGGACTCAATGCCGATCTAATCGGATCCAATCCGAATTAGGCTTCACTTTTAAGTGTGTGACCCTATGGTTCACGTATGTTTAGACATGACGCAAGTACACATACTTGGTCAATAGTTGGTAGCGGCCTCTAGCAAGACGTGCCAACTCCTAAACGCACGTAAAGATCATATCGGACGAACCATCACAACGTTATGTACATGCTAATCCCTTTGCCTCACGATATTCGGTCGAGCTCCAAGCTGACCACTCTTTCTCGATCCTGTGATCCGGAATCCCTTACTAGGTTAACTCTTAACCTTAAGTAGCATGGCCATGCATTTCTGGATCCGATCACTTGAGGGGCCCAGAGATATCTCTCTCAGGTAGAGAGGGGCAAATCCCATCTCTACTGACTATGCCTCGTAGCATGCTTCATGACAAACCCGAAAGCTACCTTTAACTACCCGATTCAGTAGCGTTTGATAGCCCCTAAGTAGGTCGATTCACATCTCAAGTACATGCGACAATCTCAGGTCTAAGGACAAGGCGTACACATTGTGTAGAGAGAACCATAAGAATAATTACTATGTCTCATGTTGGGTCGGTCCAACCCCATGTTCTAAATATGTGTCCACATTATTGGTTTGACATCTCCATGTCTATGACACGTGAAACATGGTCATCAACCGATACATGTGCTAATCCATCATTCACATGTGTTCTCACATGAACTCCGACTAGGGACAACTTTAGAATAACCATACAAGTAAAGAGTTTCACAAACAAGTCACATACTTGTTAATCAACACAAAGGCAATATTCAAGAAATATTTATTAAATCATGGATACAACGAAATATCATCATCAATATGATTGCCTCTAGGGCATATCTCCATGATCTCCCACTTGCACTAGAGTCAATCTAGAAGATATCTAATACCCATAGCTCTTGTGTGCGCCTCATGCTTAGGTCAGGGAGAGCTTCGTCAAAGGATCTCAAATATTCAAATCCGTGTGTATTTTGCATATCTTTAAATCTCCTCGATTAAGGATCTCTCGAATGAGATGAAACCGCCATGATATGTGTTTGTTCTTTTGGTGATTCCTCGGCTCCTTGGCTTGCGCAATGGCCCCACTTGTTATCACAATAAAGATCCGGAGGATCGCACGCACTAGGAACCACACCTAGTTCGATTATGAACTTCCTTATCCAAACACCTTCCTTTCTTTGCTTGAAGCCGCAATGTACTCGGCCTCCGTTGTAGAGTCAGCAACAGTCTCCTGCTTGGAACTCTTCCAACTTACCGCACCACCGTTCAAAAGGAACACAAAACCCGATTGCGATTTGTAATCATCTTTGTCGGTTTGGAAACTTGCATCGGTGTAACCATTTACAACGAGCTCTTCCTCACCTCCGTAGACTAGGAACACATCCTTAGTTCTTCTCAAATACTTGAGGATGTTTTTAACCGCTGTCCAGTGACTCTCACCTGGATCAGCCTGGTATCTGCTCGTAACACTTAGAGCATAGGAAACATCTGGCGAGTACATATCATAGCATACATGATAGATCCAATGGCGAAGCATATGGAATCTTACTCATGCGATCTCGCTCATCGGTTGTCGAAGGACAGAGTCTTGCCAAGATTTATGCCATGAGACATGGGCAAGAACCCTTTCTTTGCCTCCTCCATGTTGAACCGTTTCAACACTTTGTCAATGTAAGTACTACGGCTTAATCCTATTAGCTTTTTGATCTATCTCTATAGATCTTAATACCCAAAATATATCTTGCTTCCCTAAGTCCTTCATTGAGAAACTATTTTTCAAAGAGGTCTTAACGGACTCAGTATAGGAATATCATTTCCAATCGAGAATATATCATCTACATATAAGATTAGAAATATGAGTGAGCTCCCACTTGTCTTCTTGTAAACACAAGATTCTTCTTCATTTTGATGAAGTCAAACCCTTTGACTACTTCATCAAAATGAATGTTCCAACTCGAGATGCTTGCTTCAATCCATAAATGGATTTTTGAAGTTTGCATACTTTTCTAGCATTGTTTGGATCGACAAAACCCTCAGTCGTATCATATACACGTCCTCGGTTAAATTTCCATTAAGGAAAGCCGTTTTGACATCCATCCGCCATATCTCATAGTCGAAATATGCGGCAATAGCTAGAATGATCCGTATTGATTTAAGCATCGCTACAAAGTAGAAAGTCTCATCGTAGTCAACTCCTTGAACTTGCCGAAAACCTTTGCGACAAGTCGAGCTTTATGGACATGAACATTTCCATCCATATCAATCTTCCTTTTATAGATCCATTTGCACTCTATAGTTTTAACACCATCAGGCGGGTCAACCAAATTCCAAACTTGATTGTCTCTCTTGGATGCTATCTCGGATCTCATGGCACTATGCCATTTCTCAGAGTCTGGGTCCATCATTGCTTCCGCATAGGTCGTAGGCTCATCATTGTCTAACAATAACATATCTCACGCATTGCGAGCCTTCCGACCTTCGTGGTGGTGGTGCTTCCTTTGCCATGGGTTCCTCAACTTGTTACGCCACATGGGCATCATTCGTCGAGTCTTCCCGATTGGTTCATCTTGAACCTCTTCAAGCTGCACCGTTCTTCCACTTGTCTCCTGTTGAGAAACTCTTTCTCTAGGAAAACACCACTGAGCGACAAACACTTTGCCCTCTAGTCGGTTGTAGAAGTAATATCCAAAGGTTTCCTTGGATATCCCACGAAAATCCATTTATCCGACTTGGGTGTGAGCTTATCCGATCAGAGTCGCTGACAAACGCCTCACATCCCCAAATCTTTAGAAAAGACAAACTATGACTCTTCCGGTCCATATCTCATATGGTGTCTTAACTACGGATTTAAACGGTACCTATTAAGTGTGAAAGTGATGTTTCTAGAGCGTAACCCCAAAGGATAATGGTAAATCTGATGGCTCATCATCGATCGAACCATGTCCAACAAGGTCCGATCACGCTCGGATACCCCATTTCTTTGAGGCGTTACGGGCGGTGTTAGTGTGGAACAATTCCGCAACTCTTGGATGATTGCTAAATTCATGACTCAAATACTCGCCACCACGATCGGATAGCATAGCCTTAATTTTCTTGGCACGTTGATTTTCAACTTCATTCGGAACTCTTTGAACTTTTCAAAAGTTTGGACTTATACTTCATTAAGTAGACATAGCCATATCTACTAAAATCATCAGTGAAAGTTATGAAGTAATGAAATCCACCTCTAGCAGTCGTGCTCATTGGTCCACATACATCAGTATGTATGATTTCCAACAAGTCTGACGCCCTCTCAAAAGAACGTTTGAAAGGTGATTTGGTCATCTTACCAAGCAAACAAGCTTCACATGTCTCGTATGATTCAAAATCGAACGAAGTCATGTAGCTTCTTCATGCGCTTTTCACTTATGTGACCCAAACGACAATGCCAAACATAGGTGGGATTCAAATCATTAGGTCGAAGTCTTTTAGCATTTATGTTAAAATTAGGGCACCATCAACTTTCCTTGACTAGATGGGTTTTGTATCGGATACTTACATGCATAAGGATTGGTGAACTTAACAAGGTTATCATAAATGTTATGGGCCTTGGGGCATAAAGGTTGGGCGCCGGGGCATAGAGATGTCACCCAACAACAAGAGTCATATAGAGATATGATTAGTAAGGTGTTGCTTACCGAATTACCTTGTCTCCTAGCGGTGATGCAAAAGCTCATTAGTAGACTCGTTAATTGCGGATCTTGAATCGCTAAGAATCAATAGAGGGATGTTGATTTTAGTGGGAGTACATTCTATTAAATTTGTTTAATACAGTTTACTCTATCATGGTTTTATTTGTCTTAGTATTTTGCATTTCCTATTGTAGATCAATGGCATCTAGCAACCACGCACACCCTTTTGCTTTGCGATCGATTCTTGAGAAAGAAAAATTAAATGGAACAAACTATTGGATGAGTCCGTAACTCGAGAATTATTCTCGTATGAGATAAAAGGAAAATGTTCGACACCCCAATCCCGTAAGAACCTACTAACAATGCGTCTCTGCTTTGTTAAAAATGCCTACAAGAAAGCATGTGATGACTCTCTTGAGATTAGTGTCTTATGCTTGCATGCATGGAACGACCTTCAAAAGCGGTTTGAGGATCGAAGCGTATGATATGATCATAGCGCTTAAGGACATGTTCCAAACACGTGCCGGGGTGAGCGGTTCAATCTCTCTAAGGCTTTTCGGAATGCAAGTTAACGAAGGTGCACCGTAGGCCCACATGTGATCAAAATGGTTGGTTCTGATCGGACTTTGGATAAACTTGGTTTTCCAATTGGCCAAGAGTTGGCAATCGATTTCATTTAGCGTCTCTTCCACCTAGCTATGGACATTTCATTTGAACTACCATATGCATGGGGCGGATAAGGGCCTTAATGAGCTTTGTGGGATGCTCAAAGCAGAGAGTGACATTAAGAAGTGTGCGGGGCCTAGCCATGTGATGGTTGTCGAGAACAAGTCTAGCTTCAAGAAAAAGGGTAAGAAGCCATGGCCAAAGAATAAGGGCAAGGTTAAAGATATGATCTCAAGCCAACGCCTAAGCCTAATCTTTGGACTCGAGCGAGACAGTATGCTTCTATTGTAAAGAAACTGCCACCGGAAGAGAAACTACAAGAAGTACATGGATTCCGATGAATGCAAGAAGAAGGTCGAAGTAAGACTTCCACCCATGGTACACTTGTCATAAATGTTTTAGACATTTTCTCGCGATTCTCCTATTAAATCTTGGATATTTGATACGGATCGGTTGCTCACATTTGCAACTCGATGCAGGGCTAATAAGAAGTAGAGGAGTCGCAAGAGGTGAAGTTGATTTTCGTCGGAAATAAAGCAAGGGTTCTTTGCGTTGACCGTCGGCACCATGCAACTTCAGCTTCCTTCAAGATTTATTATGGAATTGAATAATTGTTATTATGTTCCTAGTATGAGTCGAAACATTTTATCCCCCTCATGTTTGATGAGAGATGGTTATTCATTTGCAAGTAAAGACAATGGTTGTTTGATCTCTAAAAATGGAATGTTTATGGCTTTTACGCCCATTGTGAATGGCTCGCTTCTTCATGCGCTTTTCACTTATTTGACCCAAACGATAATGCCAAACATAGGTGGGATTCAAATCATTAGGTTGAAGTCTTTTAGCATTTATGTTAAAGATAGGCGCATCATCAACTTTCCTTGACTAGATGGGTTTTGTATCGGATACTTATATGCATAAGGATTGGTGAACTTAACAAGGTTATCATAAAGGTTATGGGCCTTGGGGCATAAAGGTTGGGCGCCAGGGCATAGAGATGTCACCCAACATCGGCTCCCCGCGCCACTCCCTCCCCTTCTTATTGCTGACCCTCGTGCCCCGCGCTGCCCCTCTTGCTCCCTTGCACCACCCTTGCATCTCCCCCTAGCGCCGACGCCTCGTGTACCCACGCCAGGGGCGGTCCCAGCAATAGGGCGAGGGTGGGCGGTCGCCCGAGGTAGCCGACGTCGGCGAACCCCACCCCAGCCGCGGCGGTCTGCGGCAGACGCAGACGGCATCTGCGGCGGTCGGCCGGCGGCGGCAGCGGTAGGCAACACCGCAGCGTGTCTGCGCGCGGACGAGAGCGCCGACGGGGGCGTGTGGATGCCGTCGCCCAAGAAGAAGGCCGACGGCGCTGCCGCACCGCCGTCCGTCGTCGGACTAGCCACGTGTACTTGGATTGGTTCCTCAATCTGTGGTTTCATAGTTCTGTTCGATTGGATTGGGTTATGCTGGGTTGTAGTGAAATGGACCGGGCTAATTAGAGTGGTATGGAAGATCTTGTTTTGTGTTTCCTTCTGAAATTGGCAGTGAAGAATGGAAGGCTGCACAATTTGAGATTCGACACTATGCTATCAAGATTCATAGTGCATGGGAGGGGTAGCTATTTTCTGATTGAATTACATGGGCAACACATGTTTCTTTAAGGTCAAGAGTCAAGATTGGTAAACTGAATAACACAGTGGAACTGCAAGAGGGTAAACTGAAAGTTAAACAGAAATACTTTTGATCTGTCTAAAATGGTGCATGTAACTCTGCATGATTGATTATAAAAACATTTCCAATATGTCTGGATGTCACTAGTTTCCATATACATGGGCAGCTCCTCTGCATTTTTGGCTATGATGCTCATCCTGAATGCATCACCCTTTTTGTGAAAGCACTTGGAGGCTCTGTAGCAGGCTCAAACAAAAGAATATTGTTCCTTTGTGGGGTATGTTTTGAGAATACTTTCTAAGTCAATTTAATTCACATTCTTGGTATTTGTTTTTCTCATTTGTCACAAGTCATCACCATTATCTTGAACATTTTTCTTAACTACATGCTAAATAGGATTACATGGAGGATTATGAGATTATGGTCCCATTTCAGTCTCTTCAAGCTCTTGGTTGCCATGTTGATGCAGTTTGCCACGACAAGGGTGCCGGGAAAAGTGCCCAACCGCCATTCATGACATCGAAGGTGATCAAACTTACAATGAGAAGCTTTGGTCATGATTTTGCTTTGACACATCATTTGACAGTGTGGATGCTTCAAGCTATGATGCACTTGTAAATCCACGGTGGGCGGGCTCCTGAATACCTTGCATTGAAATCTCTGTTGGCCCCTTTTCTTGTATGATTCAGTTTTTATGACAGAGGGAGTATGATTCGGTTTGTATGCACACAACGTTTCTCTCAGATGCTTGTATGCTCATAGCTTTTCATTGTTTGTGGCACATCCAAACATCCAATTATGGTAAATGAGTAACTGTTATTAGATGACATTGTTTGTGATGTAGGAGAACTGTGGTGATCTCAGATTTATGTATTCTGACACAATAGTTTGATAGCAATTAGTGTAGCTTTCTTGTTCAGATTATCAGTTCTCCAGCATGTTCCCAGTTGTTTTTATGCATCATCTTTCAGTCCTTTTTGTATCACTGTAATTAGAGATGCGCCACTCACTATGAGGGACTAGTGTTTCTGATGTTCTGCAATTTTATTTGGTTTGAATGTATGACCCGATGCTCTGTTTGACTTTAAAAATCACTAGTTGGCTGCTACGGACTTATCATTTGAATACGTTCTAAACTCTATTTTCTTAGCTCCTAATCCTAATAAAACAATCTAGCGCATTATGTTTATTCTAGATGTCATTTCCAGGTTTGTGTGCAAACCATTCTGGCAAATGCTATATTTTTATCATAATGTCGCTCTATCCTTATGTTCGGTTCAGTTCTCGAATGGTAGTATGCCAGGACAAATTTGTGTTCAATTTGAGAATTTCCATTTCTTTAACTTTGAGATGCAGTGTGAACAATACAAAATTTGCTTATACACAGTTATAATTCATCATGAAGTGTAAATACAATACCTGGCATTGTGTATAGATACAATGTATATACATTCACATGGTCTAAAGAAATTTAGGGGAAAAATTCTATAATTTGTGTACAAATACATAGGAGAAAGACACAAATACAATTGAATTATTACAACCAGGGGTAACATGGTCTATTTACCTCTAATCCCCCCTCATATGGTTTTTGGAGCCAACTTATCAGCCAAACACTTTCAATAGACAATTCCAGATTCTCAGAGAATTGGATTCTCAGAGAATCAGAAGCAGAATCTGAAAAATGAGAATCTGGAGCTCTACCAAACAGGACCTAAGCTTAGCAAGAAGTCATTGGTGTCAGCTGAACCCATTGCTTATAAGCTGGATCTGCCCCTGACTCAAACCAATTCAAACCAAACCACTTCACAAGCAAACCCAACCCAACCCAACCCATTTTGCCTTTAAGTCCATTTGAACTCATCCAATTGTACTCATTCTTTAAACCCAACCCACTCAAACCGTTTGAACCCAAATCATTAGCAGCCCTACTTGTAGGCATGACTGCCTAAGTTATGCGCCCCAAATCAGATATCCGTGCAATAGCTGCCAGAAATTACACAATGCTTATATTCATGCGTGAAAATTTTATCAATCTTTGGTTTATTGTTTATTTTTCCCCATCTCGTGATAATCCTCGACATGCTCCCTTAGACTAAAAAAAGAAGGGAACATCGCTTAACAAAAAAGCACAGCATAAGAGAACCTCGATTCACAAGAAACAGCCAAATCTAGCAACTTTTCAGGTTACATATCATCATGGTCTGTTCACATTTCAGAATGACAGAAGGATTTAGGGGCAAACATAATTGATGTATTGCTGTTCAGGCCCCCTTTAAATACATAAAATGCCCAGCAAATGAAATCAATGTACAGAACAACAGCTTTAACACAAAAGAGGAGAGAATAGAGCAAACCGTTTGAGCTACTGTAAGTAGTACAATGACAAATATTGGGACGTAAATAAGGGATTTGTTGTAGCTTTGTTAAACAATAAAGAGTGGTAATCGTTTACAGCAAAGCAAAATACTTTCTCAGCTTAAACCCTGCCAAAGTTGCAGACCAATGAGACAAAATTGATTGCGTTGTGTAACATTCAGACAAAAGAATGTGATCCTTGATCAAGCATACTTTTGGTAGCATACAGACACTGGAATAGAACTTCAATAAAAAGCTAAGCTAAAAAAGACCAGGAAAGATGGATATTGGATATTGAATAGGGTCCTGCTGAATCACAGCTTATAGTAGTTTCTATAAATTTTCTCTGGATCAAGCACGGGCAATGAAATTCTAAAAGTGGCATTTTGGAAAAAGGAATCCTGGAGCAACAAGATGTTTTAGAAATGAAGTTTGATGGAGAAGAACAGTTCACTCAGAGATAATAATGTTATCCTATATTTTGTCCCATCCCATGTCAGCTAGCGGGTGATGATGAGAGAATGATATACTCAAGAATTTGAGACAAAAATTATTAGTTACGTGCAGCTTTATTCAAACAAGAGTAAACAACACACATGACTGAAAGGATGATAGTGACAATCTGCAAAACTTGCCTGGAACTATATTTGTACCCAAATTTGAGTTTAAACTATGGGCATATCATGGAGTTACTCAGTTCCCTCGGCTCAAAGTGACCTCAAAACTTTATTTTGATCTCTTTGAAGCCTAATATATTGTTGACACCATGGAAAAACCATGCAGATATTAAGGGAACCTAATCTTCCTTCATCCCATGTGTATATATACGGAACAAAACGGAAACGCCAATTCACACATCATCTTACAATGAACAGGTATGCAATTCAAATAAACAAGATGGCATTCATTATCTAACGTTGATTGATAGTAACTTGCATCCTGAAGACATACTTGCATCAAAATAAATAGGGAAAGGAAGTGAAAATGCGGACAATTCCAAGCATAGATAGATAGTGGGTTAACCCATGTTTACACCAAATGAGGAGCTAAAAGAAAAGGCGTTCACAACAATTTGTAGATGAAAGCAAATAGAGCAACTAAGTCCACTGAAATAGCTAGCCAGTACACTGTACACAACGAAAGGCTTGCTTACATATTCTTCAAGGCTAGCCAATATTGTTTTAAGCCACAAGGCATGCTTTTGAGCACAGGCAGATAAGAACACCATCAAACTGAAGTAGACTTACGAATTATCCAAGCCACTGCCCCAACACTATAAAACCTGACTCCCTTTTAACACCTTTTTCTACTAGGAACAGTAAGGGATTAATACCATGAAGAAAGTTAACAACAAGACGGGGATTGTTCGGATAATTGGGGCTCCTATGGCGGAAGACTTGTTGATTGCAGAGCTGAAAAGAATAAATTCAGTAAATTGGCAGCCACAGGTAGAGATTCAGGGGGAAAATGAGTTCTTCGTTCATTTTCCTAATAGGCTTGAATGCTTCGGGTGGCTATTGGCTAAACCATAAAGTAGTGTTACAATTTGAGGAATGGAATCAAACCTAAGTACCAACTTCAGAAGGTTTGGGTTCAGGTGTTAGGTGTGCCATTGGAAGTCCGTGATTTCTGAGTCTTTGTGCTGTAGGATCTATCATTGGCATAACTTTACGGGTGGATATGGAGAAGGTTCGTAAAAGTGATGTGGTTCGTATGCAAGTGGGGGTGCTGGACATAGATGCCATACCTTCTAGTGTAGAGATAGTGGTTGGTGAAAATGTTTATGACATTTTCATCAAAATTGAAGATACTATGGTGGATGCTAGCGACGATGTTGTCGCTCAGAATGAAGGACATGATGGAGGAGATAAATCAAGCAGGGGCAAACATGTTGAAATGGAAGACAGGGACTCTAAGAGACCGAAAAATAATTCGGAGAATCCACAACCAAAAGCTTCGGAGATCGGTAAGGGTCAGTCTACCACAAATTATAAGGGAAATTCTTTGGGAGTTTCGACTTCGGATTTCTTATGGGTTACTCCGAGGGCGGACAGAAAGGATATGAAGACTGATGTCAGAAAGAAGGGGGGGGGGCAATTTTGAGCGCCCAGGGGCCAAGTATGGTCGCCGACAAAGCTTTACCAGTTCAGTTGGTTGAATCAAAAGGTATATCGACTGTTTGTTCTATTGAGAAAGGTTCGGGTGCTTTACTCATGAGGTCAATTGATGCTGTAAAGAGAGTCCTTCCTACTGTTGAGACAGTAACTGCCGAGACAGCTTGTCATGCTGTTAAGACAGAGGCTGCTGCAAGCTGGCCAGGTTCTTTAACAGAGGAAGTTCTGGAGAGGATGCATCTAAATTCGGTTGAAACAACAGTCAGAACTGGGAAGTATCTTGCTTTTTCGGCTGGATTGGAAGTCGGGATGGATGTGGTTAGTGAGCCATTTGAGGATACTGAAATTGGGCTGACTAATTATGGTTCGGATGGCTCTGTTGTGAACTCGGTTGTCCAGGAAGGAAATAATGAAATTGCTTTGTTAAATGAGTTAGGTGCTGTGACTTCTGTGTCGCCTCAAGAGCAGTCCTTGGAGGCTGTTGCGGCTGTGGTGTCTTGCGAGCATTCCTTGGAGACGCCGGAAGGTGACGATGTGTTGGCAATACATAAGGTCCTGGGTGCTGGGGCGTCACAAGAATTGGCTTCGGTCCCTGATGTGGTATTTCCACAGGAGTGTGTCTCCGAAGCGCCAGCGTCTATGGGCGGCATCCCTCTGGACAGTGTCTCCAAACCTGCTGTGTTTAAAGTTTCGCTAGCTAGTCGGGACAAGGTGAATGAAGCACATTTTGACAAGGCCTTTGCACGTCCCAGCGTAGGTCAATTTGACCATTGCTTTGCACAGGATTCCGGGAGTAAAGCCATTTCTGCCAGACATCAGCCTACTCTGGATTCCGGGTTCGGCAAGGACTGCAAGATGGGCGGTAGTCCTTCCAAAACTGAGGGGGTTTCTCGGTCACCATTGTTACACAAGGAGGTTACGGTGGAGTGTAATACCCCAAAAATTAAATCGGGAGAGAATAATTAAATCGGGAGAGAATAATTAAAATCGGGGGAATATTTCTTTTAGCAAAGCGATTGAACAGGAGAAAGAGGGGTTTTAATGTAATACTCCAATTTATTCTACGAAAGAAAGCGTTCAAAAGAGAAATTAGACATAAAAAAGGGGGGTTTCTGCAGTTTTCGGCAACTTGGGCCTTGGGCCTTGGGCCTTGGCCCAGGAGGCCCATGAGGGGTCGGCCACCAATAAAAGGAAGGGGAAAAGCCCTAGATGCACTGTAGCTACAGTGCCGCCGCACTGTAGCATGGCTACTGTAGCACACCTATCCTCCATGGTGGTGCCCCCCTCCATTGGTGCCTCCCTTCCTCGCCGTCGGTGCTCCCTGCTGCCGATCAAGTGAAGAAAGGAGAGGAGATCAACTTCGTGGGGAGAGTTCATCATCTTGCTGCGATTCTACAAGGGTAACGTCGCGTGTTCTTCGTTGTTTGATGCGTAATAGTTGCGGTTGATGTCGTTTGGTAGATTGATTTGCGTCGGTTTAATAGATCGCGTTCTGTCCAGATTATTGCGCGGTCAGTTTCGGGTGTTTAGAGGCCGAATTAGGAGTTTTGGTCTCCTAGAGTTATGTATATAATGTTCTTAGCTTTCAGTGGCCGCCAAGAACGCCAAAATCCGATTAACGGTTAGAAAGTTATGAATTGTTTAGTGCAGCTGTCAGTTAATCTGTCAACATTATGACAGTCAGTAAAAACTGAGTTAATATATTATTTAAAGACGAAATCAGAGTATCTCAGTATAACGCAAAATGTAGGTAATTTCTATACCTTGTCATAGAGATAAAGAACGCAAGATTTGGACCTTCGTAGCAAAAGTTATGGTGGTTTTAGTGTAATGTCCAGAAACCGACGTGAAAATTGTTGTTCGTAGGTTGGCTTGGTAGAGGCAATAGTTGGCATAATCAAAAGGGCTCCCCAACTAAGTTTATTTAGGTAATTTAATTACCTTTCCAGAAAGTCCAAGAACATCCTATTTGGACTCGGAGCAGAAAGTTATGTATTTTAGAAGTTGACTGTCCGATGAACACCAAAGCGATCGCTAGAAATTGGAAGATTGGAAAATGCTTGGAAGTTTAGAGAGTTCAATTGTGTTGTTATTTATGCTTTTGGTCCAGTATGTTGGTCTTAGATTGGGTTATCTCTATGTTGGTGGGAGCGAGATCCTGGGGCGGCGCCACCAGCGTCCACCGTTCTCGCACGGTTGAGGCAAGTATCCAAGTTATTGTATTATTATGCTTGTATCTCGTGTATTGTTTGTGTTTGGGTCATAATAGGCATGAATGGATGATATTGTGATGAGTACCAAATTATCTTTGTGGTTGCAAGTACTGCTTTGATAGAGTAATTATGAATTGTTTGTGATGAGTGCTATGTTTTGATACATATTAGCTATGCTTAGTTGATAGTGTGATATGTTGATTAAAGATGGTAAATGCTTATGATATGAATGATAGAAGTATGAATGAGTTAAATTCATAAGTGATATTGCTGAGGAGGTATGATTATGATGATTCATGATGTGTGCATATGCATCATGTTGACAAATAAAGACTTGGTCACGTGGTGACCAAGCATTTGTTGAGATCCCCGTCATGTATATGACGGGCTTGAAATCCCCACACTTGTGGAGTGTGGGCTTGAGTCCCCTTTACTTGCGAGTATTGGGCAATTGGTCCTCGTGCTTGCGAGCACATGCATGGTATCTTGCGGCGGTCGCATATCTCGCATTCACGGTGAAATCGACAAAGAGTGAAAGAGAAAAGTTGCATTGCATATTCGCATACATACCTCATGAGATATGTTTTGTGTAAAGCTTTGGAATGGAATGTTGATGATGTAAATGTGAGATTAATGTTTCATTATTGGTACTTGCTGAGTCTTTGGACTCACCCTTGCTTTTGTTGTGTTTTTAGGTACCACTTGCAAGAATGGCATGCATGGGAGGGAGTAGACTTGAGTTGGACACACACACTACCATCCACCTTAAAAGTTGATAAATTTTAGTTCATACTTTAATAAAGGAGCAACCTGCTTAGAGATTGTTTATGATTATGCTTCATGCATTGGATTAAGTGTAATAATGATAGGTAGTGTCTTTTGGATATCGCTGGATATGCTAGTTGCTTTCATGTTTTGAATGCCTATTGATTATGCTGAATGTTGGATTAATTATATACGTTTTATTCAAATATTGGAACCTCTTGGTAGTTAATAATACAGGGGAGGTTCTGCCAAAAAAATTGGTAGGATGTTTTGGCTTAGAATTGTTTAATGTTAGTTTGGTAGCATTCCAGGCTCAATGCTGAGTTGGGGTGTTACATGGAGCCTCGACAAAGTGAGCATATTAAGAAGCAGCAGTCTGGCGATGTTGACCTAGTCCAAAAGGCTATACAGCGGGCGAAAGTGAGAAATCTCGAAATCAATCCAAGTAAGTCAGGCAATAATATTTCATTTCTGTCTTTTTCTGATGAGCAAATTGTTGAAAAAGTTACTAGCATTGGCATTTCATTAGGAGTTGATAATTCTGAGGTTGGTTGTTCAATTAACAATCTTAAGAATATTGAACTCAGAAGATTAAAAAATAAAGAAATTGTAGAAGTTGAAGACATAGAAGATGAAAATCTAGATTGCAAAGATTTATCTGCCTTCAGTCACTTTTGCAACGATTCAGATGGTACTTTAGAGGATGACCAATCCAATTTTACTTTAGTGACCTATAAAAAGAGGTCGAAAAAGAAGAATCTCCACAATAGGCTAATTAAATTAAAGTTAAAATGAAAGGTCTTTTTTGGAATAGCAGAGGTCTGGGAGACTTGGCTAAACATCGTTATATTAGTGATTTGGTTAAGGAACAACATTTAGATTTTGTGACCATTTTAGAAACTAGTAAAAAGGACTTTTCTGTGACTTGTCTTAACCATCTTTGTGGTGGGCGAAATTTTTTATGGCATTTTTCTCCCCCACAAGGTCGGTCGGGAAGTATCCTTTTAGGGGTGGATACTCGGGTGTTCGATATTGGCTCTATTGATGTTGGTGATTTTTTTTTGTTAAGTTTCATCTAAAGAACAGAGAGGATGATTTCCAATGGGTCCTTATGGCTGTTTATGGTGCAGCTCAAACTCAATACAAAGAAAAGTTCCTTACTGAACTTGTTCATGCTTGTAGGAAAGAATCGCTACCTATCTTAATTGGGGGTGATTTTAATATCATCAGACATTCAGATGAAAAAAATAATGATATTTTTGAGTATAGATGGCCTTTCTTGTTTAATGCTGTGATTAATAACTTGGATTTAAGAGAAATAGCTTTACCAGGAAGACAATTTACTTGGGCCAATTCTTTAGCTAATCCAACCTTTGAAAAACTGGATAGAGTCTTAATGAATATAGATTGGGAGTCTAAATTTCCTTTGGTCACGGTTAATGCCCTTGAAAGATCTTTATCCGATCACACGCCCTTGCTTTTAAATACGAGAGTGGCTTCTTTTAGAGGAAGTCCGCTGTTATTTAAATTTGAATTAGGTTGGTTGTATAGGGAGGGGTTCAGGGAGTTGGTGGCAGAGGTGTGGAAAAAAGATACTAGTGGGCAGTCCGCCTTACAAATTTGGCAGTGTAAGGTCAGATCTCTCAGAAGCTTTCTTCGTGGTTGGGCTAAAAATATCAGTGGGACGTACAAAAAAGACAAAATAGAGCTTAATTTATTAATTGATGAGCTTGATAAAAAAGCTGAGATTGTGAGGTTGTCCGATCACGAGCTTAATATTAAAAGGGTTGCTAATGAGAGATTGGCTCATCTTCTAAGAGAAGAAGAAATTAAGTGGTATCAGAGGTCCAAAGCAAAATTTCTTTTAGACCAGGGATAGAAATACGCGCTATTATCATTTGATTGCGAATGGGAAGCATAGGTGTCAAATAATTTTTCAGCTCGAACAAGAGGAAGGAATAATTCGGGGTGATGTACAATTAAAAACGTATATCACCAATTATTATAAAGATTTGTTTGGACCTTCTAAAAATAATCATTTATCTATGGTTGATACTGTTGTGCATGATTTACCTCAAGTCTCTGAGGAGGAAAATAAGTTCCTTACAGAGTCATTCACTGAAAAAGAGGTGAAGGAAGCGATTTTTCAAATGGATCAAAACAAAGCACCGGGGCCAGATGGCTTCCCTGCTGAGTTTTATCAGGTGTTTTGGGATGTCATTAAATTTGACTTGTTAGCTATGTTTCAGGATTTTCATAAATGCTCTCTTTCTCTCTTTAGCTTGAATTTTGGGTTCATTACTTTGCTTCCTAAAAAAGTGGATGCTAAACAAATTCAACAGTACAGACCCATTGTCTTTTAAATGTTAGTTTTAAATTTTTTTACTAAAGTTGTTACTAATAGACTTGTGGGAGTTGCTCATAAGGTTGTTAGATCGTCTCAGTCGGTGTTTATGCATGGGAGATTTATTCTTGATGGAGTTGTTATCCTTCACGAAACCATTCATGAATTTCATAAAAAAAAAATTGGATGGGATTGTTTTCAAGATAGATTTTGAGAAAGCTTATGATAAAGTCAAATGGCCTTTTTTAATTCAAACTTTAAGAATGAAAGGTTTTTCTGCTAAGTGGCGCTCTTGGGTGGAAAGTATAATTAAGGGAGGGAGTGTTGGAATAAAAGTGAATGATGATCTTGGCTCCTTTTTCCAAACTCAGAAGGGTCTTCGACAAGGTGATTCTTTGTCCCCTATTCTTTTTAACATTGTAGGGGATATGCTTGCCATTTTTATATCTCGTGCTAAAGAAGCAGGACTCTTATCATGAATAGTTCCTCACTTGATTGATGATGGGTTGTCAATTTTACAGTATGCTGATGACACTATTCTCTTTTTAAATAATGATTTGGAAAAAGCCAAGAATCTGAAACTCATTCTTTGTGTCTTTGAACAGTTATCGGGTTTAAAGATTAATTTTCATAAGAGTGAGATCTTTTGTTTTGGCTCCGTCAAAGCTGTTGAACATCAGTATACACAATTATTTGGTTGTGAAGTGGGTACTTTTCCTTTCAGGTACTTAGGCATCCCAATTCATTTTAAAAAGTTGAGGAATAGTGATTGGAAAGGAGTAGAGGATAGAATTGAGAAAAAAACTTAGTAGTTGGAAAGGAAAAAATATGTCTGTGGGGGGACGGTTAGTACTTATTAACTCAGTACTCAGCAGTCTGCCTATGTTTATGTTTTCTTTTTTTGAAGTTCTTAGACAAGTTCTCAAACGACTTGACTTTTATCGATCTAGATTCTTCTGGCAGGGCGATAATCATAAACGTAAGTACAGGCTTGCTAAATGGAGTCTAGTTTGTTCACCCAAAGAGCAGGGCGGTCTTGGTATTCAAAACCTAGACGTAAAAAATAAAAGCTTACTTGGAAAATGGTTATTTAAATTGCTTAATGAAGAAGGGGTTTGACAATCTTTGCTAACTAGGAAGTATTTGGGTGACAAGAGTCTTTCGCAAGTGGTTAATAAACCTGGGACTTCCCATTTTTGGTCGGGGCTTATGAAAATTAAAGATTATTTTCTTCGATTTGAGTCTTTTCAGGTTCAAAATGGGATGCAAACTAGGTTTTGGAAAGATATTTGGGTAGGAGATTCTCCATTGAAAAGACAACCCTACCCTTTATAATGTGGTAAGAAGAAAGGATGATACTGTGGCAACTATTATGAGATCAACCCCTTTAAATATTTTCTTTCGAAGACCTATTATTGGATCCAAGTTAATTGCTTGGAATGAGTTAATTTTGAGAATTGTGAATTTACAGTTAAGCTCTCAAAAGGACATCTTTAAGTGGAATTTAAATAGATCTGGTTTGTTTACGGTCAAGTCTTTCTATGGGGTACTTATTAACAATTTTCAAGTCCCTATTAGGAACTTATTTTGGCTAATTAAAATTCCCTTAAAAATGGAAATTTTCCTTTGGTATCTTAAAAGAGGAGTTGTTTTAACTAAAGATAATCTGCTTAAACGCAATTGGAGGAGAAACAAACAGTGTTGTTTATGTATTAAAGATGAAACAATTCAGCATCTTTTTTTTGATTGCCCAGTTGCACTTCTTGCATGGTGGGTTGTTCGATGCGCGTTTAATTTATCTCCCCCTGTGAGCATAGCAAATATGTTTGGAAATTGGTTAGCCGGTATTCCAATAAATTTAAAGTCACAACTCTTGGTGGGAGCTAGTGCCTTATGTTGGTCTATTTGGGGTTGTCGGAACGATGTTGTTTTTAACAAAAAGAGGATCACTAATACTTTGCAGGTTATCTTCTTGTGTGGATTCTGGTTGCGTGCTTGGGCAAATTTACAGAAATCGGCCCAGAAGGAGTATATGGTGGATGGAAGCCTAAGATTGGAGTTTATAGCAAAGCAACTCCTCAACTCTCATGGGTGGAGGCTTAGTCACCGGATTGGCAATTGATCATTTAATTTTCAATTGTTTATTTATGGTTGTAAGGCTTTTAGCCATTTTTAGCAACTTTGGTTATGTTGGTACTTTTGTTCTTTTAATAAATGGGTTGTGTGCATCTTCGATGCAGAGGTCGGAGAGATTTTTTCTCTTCCATTATCTGAAAAAAAGGAACAGTAAGGGAGGCCCCTACTGTATATATATATATATATATATATATATATATATATATTAATAAAAAATAATAATGAAGGTTTTATGTACAAGGAAAAGGAAAACAAAAAGGTTACAACCCACTATGGGCAAAGAACATCAAACAATTGTTTCTAGCCAATCAAAAAAAGTTTGTCTATGATCTTTTTTTTGACTCGGTGCACATATAGAGCAAGTTCACTCTTAAAAAGGGTTTTCCAACTAATAATATTCGGCATGATATTCTCGAACACTTTGTCATTCCTTTGTTTCCAAATATGCCATCCTGCCATAATAAAGATTTCCATATAGAACATAGAATTAAAGATTAATCTTGCTCTTTCCACTTTAAATTGAACATCATCATCCCAATCAATGCCAATGATATTCCAACATGATTGACTGAATTGGCAACCAAAGAATAAGTGATGTAGAGTTTCTTCCTCTCTATTGGACATAGGACACAATATTGATCATTCTTAATATTATAAAGTCGCCTGCGTAGCATGTCTTTTGTGTTTAGTCTATCCATTAAAAGTAGCCATACAAATACCTTAAGTTTCATAACACACTTGCTTTTCCAATTCTATTTGAGTGACCAAGATGGCATGAGAGTATTAAAAGAGAACTTGTAGTATCTTTGAGATGAATATTGTGCTGAGCCCCAAATGTATGTCCAACTATCTTGGCAATTATTAATTAGAAGAAAACACCTAATGTCCTCCTTTAATATATTATATTCATCTTCACAAGCTTCAATAGACAAAGGCAGGTTGAACTATTCTCTTATACCTGGATTTTCAAGTAGATTAGCCACCAAGATTTGTTGGTTTTTAGCAAAGGTGAATAGCACTGGATATTTTCGACAGTAAAGGTTAGAATTCCAAAGATCCAGCCAGAATAACACTGATGTACCAGCACCAATTATTGCCATAGCAATTCCTCTATAAATCGTAATGCCTTTCATAATATATCTTCACCAAAAAGTGCCTTGGTTGTGTTGTGAGGAATATTATTTCTATAATACCTTTCCCATATCAGCTTCACCCATGGAAGATCATGGTGATTGTAGAACTTATGTAGATTCTTCATTAGGAGAGCATCATTCTGTGTTTGTACATTAAGAACTCTAAGACCCCCTTTGTTTTGTGGTTTGCATACCAAATTCCATGCAGCTAGATTTCCACCTTTTGCATTTAAATTCGAACCCCTCCAAAGACAATGCTTTCTAGCTCGATCAATATTATTAATAACCATCACTAGGATCTTGAGTGAGCACATGTAAAAAGTTGGGAGGTGGGATAGTACTAAGTTGATCATTGTCAATCGACCTCCATAAGAGAGATAAGCTACGCAACTAGATAATCTTCTCTCTACTCGATCAATCAGTGATGAAAAATCATGTACACTTTGCCATGTTGTCCCTAGCGGTAAACCCAAATAAATGAAAGGAAGAGTACCAATTTGGCATCCAAAGGTATTTGCCAGGGTAGACATTTTGTCATCATTGACATTAATGGGCACTATAAATGACTTGTTGTAGTTGACTTTTAGTCCTGTGGAGGAGGTGAATGAATTCAGGAGACCCTTCAAACAAAATAATTGTCTTGCATTAGCTTCCATAATGACCAAGGTATCATCCGCATATTGAACTATAGGAAAATCCCCATGTGTTGTCAACGGGATTGGCATATTGAGAAGATTCCTTCTATATGCTTTATTTATAATTGTCCACAGGAGATCCGCTCCAAGAACGAAGAGAAGTGGTGAGATGTAGCATCCTTATTTTCTAAGGTTTTTAAAAAATCCTTTTTAGTAGTTTAGCCCTTTGGAAAATTCACTCAAATTTTATTTGAATTTTAATCAAGCTTAATATGGACTTTTAAATAGCAAAACAATTTAATGTGACAAATCTGAATATCAATTAATTTCAAAACTATTTATTTGTGTTCTTTGTACTTGGAAATATTTTCCAATTTTTTTGAATTTTTATGAGTTCATTTGCTATTTGGATTTACTGTTATTTCTAAAATAGAAAACCTATTTAAATCTCAGGAAATTCATGTGGGTTGAAACCCATTGCTTTGGCCCATTCCCTGTTCTTTTCTGGTCGAATTCCCGTGCGATCCATCTCTCTCTCCTCGCTCACCACGCGCATGGCCCACCTGCTAGTCTCACTGGAGCCGTGTGTGATGCGTGTGTGATGCAGTTTCACTGTAGCCACACTCACTGATGTGTGGGTCCCACCAGGATTACTGTTTATCGTCTTCGTTCCCGACTCGGCCACAAACTCCGCCGCCAACTCGGTTTCTTGGCGTGCGTGCTCCGAACTTCTCCTGATCGCCACATTTAAAAGGGGAGGTAGCCCTCGGCTTTCGCACCCCAAATTTCACAACCGCCGCTCAGAACCCTAACCCTAGCCACCAAAAATCATCAAAGAAGCAGAGTCGCCACTGAAAACTCCGACGAGGTTTTCCTCCGCCGTCAGAGCCACTGGAGCTACGTTGTCACCACCATCGAGATCACAAGGACTTGATCTACGTCGCCATCACCTTGGTTTCGCCAGAGCGTTGCCAGAACTCTGATCCCGTCGAGCTCGAGTCTTCGTCGTCGCTTCAACCTCGCTACTGGCCAGCCTAGTTGTCCTGTAATATTCTAAAATAACCCCTTGAGGGCCTGTGCATAACTAGACGAAAGAGAATACGTAAAAACGGAATAATTTAGAGTTTTAGGGAGGAGTTGGTTCGTACCAGGATAAAAGAATTGTGAGGGGAGAGGAGTTTTAGAAACCCTAGCAGTCCCTTGTTTTTCCCCGTGCGCCGCCACCCTCTTCGTTTTCTTTTCTCGCCGCGCGTTGTTGCCTCTGGCGTGAGTGCGCCGTCTGCGTGTTTGCAGCCAACAGCTTGGTTGTCGCATCGGTCTTGCGCCCACCTGCCCACGCGAGTGCGCCAGGTCTTCAGATACGCACCACCTCCGCTCGCCAATCCGAACGTCGCGTGTGTGTGTGTGCGGTTTGGTCATCGCCTCCGTCTCGACGCTTGTCGCGTGCGCGTGTTGGCCGTGCGTCGCGCAAGGATCTTCCTACAGCCGCGTGTGTCTCCAACCGGTTGGCTGCCCACGTAAGTGCTGCAGCGTTTCATTAATTGCTCTACTGCTCAGGTAAGGAATCCTTTGCTGTGCATGCATTCTAGTGGCTGCTAGAGTTAATTAGCTAGTACGCATGCATCTGTAGTTTTAGTAGTTTATTAGTTTTGATCTTCTTTTGGCTGCTATTGGTTGGGCTAGTAGCACTACAATAATTAGTAGTTATCTAGTGGCCACGTAGCATTGTATGCATTGCATGCATGATGGAACAACAAACCGTGAGACTTTCTACATGTGGCTGCTAGTGATTATTTAATAATTGGAGTAGTAGGAGAGAGAATAATTTGATAGTGCTGCTTGGGATTATTTAATTGGCATAGTAAGGGCGAGACAATTGGCTAGTAGTGCTGCATGTTTTTCTTTGGAACAGTAAGAGAAGTATTAGCATATTTCTAGCCGGGGAAAAATCAAACAGTAAATTGGATTTGTCTGTTCTATTGTACGATTTATTCGGTTACCTTAATAGCGAATTTTGGGGATGTCATCTACTAGTTAATTGTAGATAATTTCAGTATCTTTTTGTAGAATATTTAATCTTGTCGAGCAGACAAGTAGTTTTCAAGCTATGAATTTAGTAAGGCTCGTTGTCTAGAAGATGACAGATCGGTCTTCTAGGATAAAAACGGGGGGTTAGATGATTTAATTAGAAGTCATGGTAATCTAAGAAAATATGAGAAATTTTGTGTAGATTTCAGAATGGGGTGGTTTGCCATGATTGGACGTGTGAATCAAAAGTTACGCCCTTTTTGTACCAGGTCAGCAAGGGTTGACTGTTCGGTATTAGGGGAGCGATGTGGTTTTGGGGACGTGTAGGAGCGTGCCAATTAATTGTTATTCTGGTGATGCTGTAGCTTGTATTGAAATTTGAGTATTTATTGTAGGAGAGACGTCGTGCTTGTTGCCATCTTCTAGCCAAACCGTGCGTCGCAACTAGTAAAGGCAAGTGCATGGTAGACAACGATCAATGATTGATCACTGTATTTCTTTATCGTTTATTACTATTGTTGTTGTGCTTTTATTTTTATTTAATTGCAAGCAATGGAATGGTATGACTATATCTTGTTGGTGAACATGAAGAAAATTGATATGATGAGCATGATGAAATTATGTATTTTTGCATTCATAAGTATCTCTGCATATGAGTAGGTGATCATGTTTGATCACAACTCCACGGGAGTGGAGGAGGTCCCCGATCCTCGAGGAGGAGCGGGCTTGAGAGTGAACGTTGTCGCGAGCGTTCACTCATGCTATACCGGTATACGCGAAAGAAGTGCATGTGGACATGTAGAGTAGGGTTGCATTGAGATACGAGATGAATGTGGTGAAAACAAAGAGAAGCGAATGGCATGAGAATATTAATAGAAGGACATGTGATGATAATGAAGTTATTGAATACTGTTGATTTATCATTGCTCGTTGTATATTGATGTAATTGCTGAGTCGTGGACTCACCCTTGCTTCTTTGTTGTTTTAGGTGATCGTTGAGGGCGCCACGTTTGAGAGGGACTAGAGCACATGGAATAGTTTCATACTTCAGACACATAATTATTTGCCATGAGAACCATTTGATTCATTATTGCTGGACTACTTTTAGGATATGTTAGAAATTGAATAAGCTTAGGTGAATGCTTTGGGCTAGTTTGTTTTGTTCCAAGGTTTTGGACCTACTGGTTTGGTGTTATTTTAGACTTATTATCTTGGTATGTTTCCCTTACTTATTTAATCATGCTTGATCAGTCTTTATTCATGTTCTAATGTGACCCGTGGATGGGTTTTACTAATGCTTTGGCTGCTGAAATTTTATAGTATGTTGATGAATATTATCTAGTTTGGGTAGTATAGTGGCATTCCAGGCTCAGTGTTGGGCTGGGGCGTTACATGTCCCCTTGCACCCGTGAGTACACCATCGTAATCCCCATCACGTCCTCTACCTATTGCGCACCTTTACCGTCGCTGAAGAGCCACCGTTCGTCGAAGACCATCGGGTCTAGAGCCACTTCACCGTCGAGCTGATGTGTCAGTCCACCTCACCGCCTTATCACCTGCCACCTCAGCCATTTGCTTACTGTCAGCCTAGTCAGTGTCGAGCCAGTTGCCAGCGTGTTCTCCCAAACCCTAAAAACCAAATCCAATCATAGATAAACCTAGTCCACCGTGAGCCATTGCTATGATATGTGGGTCCCACATGTCAAAACTACTATGCTATAGACCCAAGAGCTATGGACCCGTGAGCCAACTTCGTGGACTTGGTCCATAGACCAGAGGTCCCACCTGCCAGCCACTGTGTTGGATTTTTCTAGTTTTCTTTTGATTCCAAAATTAGGGCTGACGTCAGGATGACACAATAATTCAGAATTTATTTTAGAAAGAAATTTCAGAAATTCGAAATAGTAAACCTTTTTATTTTTCTTAGATTTAGATCTTCCAAAAGCCCGTTCTTCCTCATACAAACTCCGATTGAGCCATTCAAAATTTTAAATTCATCTAAATTAAAGCTCTACCTTTCTGAGTTTTTTATTTAATTTTTGGAGTTTATTTATTACTTTGTTTTATTATTTATTTTGGTTATTTGGTTTCGTTTGCAAGTAGACGTTGATACTTCAGGAACTTTTGAGGAAGGAGTTGATCATGCTCAAGACCAGTACCAAGACTTATTCGAAGGCAAGTTGTACCTTTGATTATGTTGAACCCAATTTTTCTAAAATTACATTGATTCAAATTATTGCATTTTACTTTAAGTATTTATTTAAATATTTTGGGATTAGTTACACACCATTTGATTATATCCACCTTGTCTATTGTAATATCATAATCTTTTATCACCCTAGCTTGGTTAATTAATAGTTGGTAATATCATAGCACCAACGTGGATTGGTTAGATACGGGTAATCTACTTAGCCATGCAACGAGTCATTTAGATCATTTGAGTTGCAATTATAAACTTGACTAAGTGATTATGGAACTTGTGTAAAACTGTGTACAGTATGTTGTTACTCGTTGATGGCATGTGTTGCACTTAACAACAGGGTGGAAAAAGATTTGGACTGAGGTGAGTGGATGGTACTGTGTGATATGGTGGCTGTGTGATTGGGAAATATGAATCATGGTAATGTAGTTAGAATTTAGCAGTCTCGCCTTGGTCAATTAAGGACTTAATTTTATGAGCCATTGAACTGAGCCACAACTGTACAACCACATGCTTAGTATGAGATGGGTCTAACTTAGTAAATTACGGAATCTCGACGTAGAATTTTGGTAGGAAAAGTGGCGCGGTACAATAGCTTAGGCAAACAACACAGAAATTCAGAGAGGAAGAATAAGAGAATAGTCCGGATCTTGCAACATCGTCATGATTGGTGATGATCGTAACAATGGGAAGTAATATATTGTCGACGAACTCCCATTGATGTATAGGACCTACGCCTCGGTAGCAGTGTTATTCGTCGGAATAAAATAAGAGGAAATTTGTTTATGCACAACTCAGTGCGATGTCGATCTCTGGTGTAGATGTCACAATCGTCGTCCAGGTGAATCTGTCTGATAAAATCCATCATGAGTAAAAAAATCCGGTTAACAACTCGCCGGAGAAGAACAAGCTAGAATCTAGGAGAAAAAAAGAACAAACTATCTGGCCTTCCGTTCCCTTTTCACAGTTGGCCTATCCATCCTTTGAAGCGTTTGATTCCTGCTTGGGCACCTTGACTTGACTTCAGGTTCATGTTGCCTCCTGAGTCCCGCCATCAACACATCCTTCGTATGAAATGTTTCGGAACCTGGTCTAAAAAAATAGAAAAAGGTTTGCTTTCAACTTAAGCTGCGCCGTTTGGCTTATGGTCTAGGGTTTTGTTAAGGAAAAAGTCTAAATGATCCCCTAAACTTTGGAGGTGTGTCTACTCTACCTCAAACTACAAAACTGTCGAACCAAACCATCAAACTTGTCAATCCCGTCTACTTAACCTCTTTAGGACTTGTTTGGTTACATTGTGATTTGAATTAATCCCTTCGGATTAACTGAGAATTTGAACTAAAATCTCTTTCAATCTGAAGGGATTGGTTTTAATCCCTCTCTATCCAAACAAGCTCTTAATTGGTTTTGCAAAGCGGTGGTTGCACACGTGGAGCTCCAACGTGGATAAGTTTCCAGAGCGGGTTGCCACATCACTCCGGATCCACATGTCATTGGCTTGAACCTTCTTCTTCCACCTCTCTTCTCTACATCTCCCTATCCCACCACCTCATCACCGCCTCCCTCCCAGGCCCTCCTCCCTCAAGCCGCCCCCATGGTAGTCGCAATGTAACTCTAGGTGTGGTTTGTGCAGGCTGAGATGGTGTGAGGAGGTGGCACGACGCAGACCATGGCTAGCAAGCCTCGGGCATGGAATAGGACAATGACGGAGAGGGGTTCGGCGCTTGTGGATTTGGAGAAGCTCATCGACACTTCAGTTTGAATGAATGAGCAAAGAATAGCTCAGATTTTGGGAGAATTTGCGGCTGCGGAAGAATAGGGCGGTGGCGCTTGCCGGGAGTGCAGCTGACGAGGAGGATGGGGTCCTGGAAGGCGAGCACGGAGGAAGATGAGTGTGGGGCGGAGCTGGTCATGGACGCTATAGGCGGGGTCATCAGTGAGGAAGTCCGGACTCCACCACGCGCCGCCAAAGCTCCTCAGATCCTGTCCCTACCATCTTTGCATCCTAGCGACGGCAAGACTCGCTGCGTACCGGGCCTCCCACGATTACGGGCTGCAAGGGAGTCGCGACGCCGTGCCCACGCGTTGCATTCCGGTGACGGCGAGGCTTCAGTTCACAGTGGCTATACTCGGCGGCCTTCCCGGCGGTGACAAGGAGGGGCATATTTGTTTTTTGAAACAGGAAACAACCCAGCTTTTATAAAGCTAATACCAAAGTATCCAAAGGATTACAACGAAGCAAACAGCTGGGATTACCAGCAACCAAAAGGCGCACACAAACAAAACTAATCAAAAGCTAATCACCAAAGGGATCACAATCCCAAAGTATCCAGACTACCAAATCAAACAGCAAGAACAAAACATGCAGACAATTAGCCTACAAACGCCTTCAACCAAACTTCAACCCGTGAAATCACAACATCAATCTAAGGAGGGGCATATGAGGGTGGCCCGGCAGGCCTCTAGCAGCTATCTCGATGGTCAGTAGGGAGGCCGGCTTGTCACATGGCGGCAGGAAGACCTGAGTGGAGGAGGAACAGAGAGGGGGATGAAGGAGATCAAACTCAGGAGACATGCCCAAGAACCACAGATCAACACACGAACAACTCAATGGAGGAAATGGGCAGAGGAGAAAAACAGCAGGACACCAGTGGGGCAATTTTCGGTTCCTTTACTATTCTTTGTAAATAAAGTTTAGGCTACAACTGAAGACTCAACTAAAACCAACAATACTCTGAACTTCTTCGGAGAATAACCAACTACCGTGCGCAGCTCACGCTACAACCGACGTGATCCGCTTGACTCGGATCCACTAACGCATAACTAAGACCAAAACTGTTAAGGAACCGTCGCTTCAAGGCCGAGCCCATAGTTTCTTAACACTCCCCCTTGGGCACCCATCCTTACATATTCATGCCTCGTCAAAACTCCATAAAACCCAGTGGGAAAAATTTAGAGAAAGAGTACATGATACACATTCTGCTATGCTGCACGAATTGCCTCATTAAAAACCTTAGCCGAGAAACTTCAGGAAAACTCGTCAAGGGAAAAAGAGTACAATCCACCCAATTTCATTTAATCTCCTGAATTTATTCTTTGGGTACTTGATCTTCATGATCAAGCTTTAATAATTAGTTCGTGAAGATTCCCCCCCTGAATTCTGCACTTCTCTAAGTCTCATCATTCCAATTCACGTATGCATTTTTCAAAGCTAGACGCTGGAAGTGACTTAGTGAATAAATCTGCAAGATTTTCATACGACTTAGTATGCAGTACTTTAATTTCGTCCATCTTTTACAATTCATGAGCATAGAAGAACTTGGGGTTGATATGCTTTGTGATGGGACTCTTTACATAACCCATCTGCACTTGTACAACATATGCTGCATTTCTTCATAGATAATAATGGGGGTTTGCGCGGTATTCAATCCACATGACTGCTAGATGTGGAAAAACATCCGTCGAAACCAAGCACATTCTCGTGATGCCTCGTACAGTGCTATTATTTTCGAGTGGTTCGTCGAAGTCGGTATAAGACTCTACTTAGACGATTTTCATGGAATTGCAGTTCCACCACATAGGAATACATAGCCTATTTGCTATTTGGCTGTATGCAGGTCCTACAAGTACTCGTTATCTGTATTGCCATTCATAGTTAAGTCTTGGTTCTTTATGTAGAACACACCAAGTTCTTTGCTTCCTTAGAGGTATCGGAAGATGTCCTTTATTCCCTGTCAATACCTTTGGTAGGTTCTGCACTATACCTTGCTAGTAGGTTCCTGGCAAATACAATATTCGTTCTAGTACAGTTTGCTAAATACATTAGTACTTCTATTGCACTTAAGTGTGGAAATTCCGGTCCTAGGACTTCCTCCCCCTCTTCTTTAGGTCTGTACAGGTCTTTGTCTTACTGCAAAGATCTCCCGACCATTAGCACTTTCAAAGGGTATGTCTTTTCAAAGTCAAACCTTTCTAACACCTTCTACGTGTAGGTTGACTGATGTACTAATATTCCTTCAGTGACATGCTCAAACTGCAAGCCTAGGCAATATTTGGTTTTACCCAAAACTTTTATTTCGAACTCCGACTTCAGGTAAGAGCTTGATTTCTTGATATCATTCGGGGTTCCGATGATATTCAGATCATTTTCATACTCTGAGATCATACAAAATCCATCCTGGGATCGTCATATAAATACACAGGGCTTATTCTCATTGTTCATGTAGCCTTTCTTACATAGAAAGTTGCTTCAAGCGATTATACCACATTCTGCCTAATTGCTTAACTTTGTACAATGACTTTCTGAGTTTCACAATGTACATATTTCTATTTGCTCTATTTTGGTTCGGGACAGGGATACATTCAGGTATCTTCATATAAATGTCCGAATACAATATTTCTTAAAAGTATGCTGGTACCCCATCCATCAATTTCACTTCTAACTTCAAGTTCACTGCCATTGAGATAAAGGTCTAAAGGGAGTTCCGCCCATGACCGGCGAATAGGTTTCTTCATAATCATCTACTGGATGTTCAGTGAAACCTTATGCAATGAGCCTTGCTTCTTTTCATTTCTCTTTCGAATAAATACCCACTTATACCCTACGGGGTGCACAAGGGGAGGCGTGCGGCTTACAGGCCCAAACGCCTTTCTTTTATTCGAAGAGAATAATTCAGTTTTTATTACCTTCTTCCAATCTGATCTTTTCTTTCATTCAGCGAACGATGCAGGCTCTGAATCAAGATTGATGATTGTAGCAAGTTTCTTTGCAAAGTAAATGTTGACATTGGCTGTTGTCATATTCAGAGATTCTTCTGAGGTCATAAATTTTATAGTTATTTCTTCAGGGGGTAATTCTTCTAATGCTTCTACTTGCTCATCGCTGCTTCCAATTGCGGGGCAAGTCCCTTTAGTTTTTCAGCTCCGATGTGTGCGCACACATCCATACTGATATCTCCCTTCATGGGAATGTTTAATTCTGATATGCCTTTTCTAAAGGTTTCATACCAGTGCCAGGTCTCAATTGGCTCCCCTTCTGGTTCTGGGGAACTTCGGTGATCGGCTGTGTCAAGTCCTTCTTATCTTTTTTTCACCAAGCGTCCCCGGTTACTTCGGATTCGAGGGTCGAAGTTCTCGTCCTTTTCTGAGGCCTTTGGATCGGAGTAGGGATACCTTCATCGGTATTTCAACCCTCTCCGGTGCATTGCGTGCAGGCACATGCTACATGGTCATGCTCTTCAAATCACTAAAGTGGTTAGGCAGTTGATTCGCTAATGCTTGCAAATCGATTATCTTCTGGACTTCAATTATCTTCTGGACTTCTTTTGTCTTCTAGACTTCTTTATTTGTTTTACTAGTACGCGGGTCATATACATAGATTTCAATTATCTTCAGGACTTTTCTTGTCTTCTAGACTTCAATTGTCTTCTAGACTTCCTGTGGCTTGCCACGTTATTTCCCGACATTTTCATCAAGGGTTGATTTCCTCCCCCTAATGATGGAAAAATTACCTCATCTAATATACTATCAGCGAATCGGGCATTATGTAAATATCCAGTCATGGGGTCCAAATACCTGATTATGGATGCTGTCTCATAACCAACGTATATCCCAGACTTTCGGAGAAGACCCATTGCAGTTCACTACGGTGGTGGTATAGGTATATAACCCTTGCAACCAAACTTGCGAAGATGAGGAGTTTTCGGTGCTCACCCTTGCGCTAGTTGCATAGGTGGATGGATGTTATAGAGCGACGATTTAAAATTGATGAGAGATGCTGCGAGCAGGACTGCGTGTCCCCAACCTGTAGTTGGTAAATTACAATTCTTCAAAGTTCTGCTAGTCCATTCTGGGTGTGGACATGCGGTACAGAATGCTCAACTTTTAATTCCTATTTTCATGCAATAATCATCAAATGCCTTCGAAGTAAGTTCTCCGGCGTTGTCCATTCAGGTGGACTTCTCATGATGATCAGGGAAAATATTTCTAATTTTAATTATCTGCGAGATTAGCTTTGCAAAAGCATGGTTTCTCGTAGATAATAAACATACGTGCGACCATTCTGAGGAAACATCGATGAGCACCATAAAATACCTAAATGGCCCTTACAGGGGCTATATAGGACCGGAAAAGGTCTCTTTGGATACGGTCCAGGAATGTAGGGACTTCATCCTTCGCTTTCAGAGCAAAAGGTCTAGTAATTAATTTCCCAGTGACACATGCAGAGCACACAAAATCTTCCTGATTCGAGAAATTCTTTACATTCATATTATATCCCTGTGAATTGTTAATTATATCTCTCATTATCCTAAGATCTAGGCGGCATAATCTATCATGCTAGAGATAGAAAAGTTCAGAGCTTCTAAATACGGTTTTCAGGGCAGTACAAGCTGCAAATGCCTTAATATTAGTGTAGTATAGCCCAATTTCATATGAAGGAAGGCATTCTAATGTCATTGTTCCACTTTCTTCACACTTTTCAATGAGCATGTATTGCTTACCATACGTAAGCGTGAATATTCTTGAGAGTTCTAGTCGATTATGGGTACAACAAGTCTTCTACAATGACCAAAGTTGTGCCCATTGGGAGTATAATTATGGCTCTTCCTTAGCCTATTATACAAGTATCTCTACCTGCGACTGTCGTAAGACTATTAGTATTTTTGCTGATCAACTAGAAAAATTTTCGTTTATCTCAGGATGGTATTCGTTGTGCCGCTACCTGCTAAGCACACTTCCTCCATAGGGCGCCACACGCGTTCTAATATAATATACTTTATTAATATGTAGCAGAAAGCAAGCAACACATAAATAAAATACTTTAGATATCATAACGTAACTTGCTATTATAAAGACGGAAAAATAAGTCTTGTAGGACTCATAATAAGGATTCAATGTTCTGCTCTCCTAGAGCTTGCAACTATTATTCAATAATTCAAAGTTCTGCTTCATTTACAAACTGCAAGTTTCTATAAAAGATCCGAGTGCAATGCGTGCACTAAATCTAATAGGCGAAGTATTTAGGAACTTCTGCCTCAATCGGCTCCATGCGCGATCTTCTCCTCTTGGGCAGCTACGGCTGCGACCGCTGCGATGTCCAAAGGAGGGATGATGGGGGCTGATACTGGGATGTCCACATTCATAAGTGCAACTAATGGATGTGAATCCTCTGTGCCTGTAATGGCGAGGTGTGCCTCATGCTATCATTTGCCCTTTTTCTTAAACTGGAAAGCATCAATAATGTGCGACGCACGACCTTACCCTTCTTGCTCCTGTCATTCGTGAGATGCTTCATCACCTTGTAGCTGCTAGCAGTGGCTTCATGGCCAACATTGCTACTAGGTGGCTGCGAGATGAAGTTCTTTCTTATAACATCATCTTGAGCTTCTGCAACTTGCATGATGTCAATTAATTCGACATACTTCATGTAGCCGTCTTGACGATAGTTGCGTGCGGATTACACCGCGTTCGGGTAAAAGGTGGAAAGTCTTCTCCATCTTTTACTCATCCGTGATTACATTACCACAAAATTGAAGACTGATATAAATTTTATACAAAATCTGGCTATACTGGGTCAGTTCTTCGAATTCCTGATTCGTGATGCCAGTCATCTTCATATTCATGCAAAATTCACAAGATTACTGCTAGTAATCTGCATAAAATGGTTACAAAATTCTCATAATGCTGTTCGAACTCCTAGTTCGTGATCCCGTATTTTTTTATGCATTTACATGATTTACTGCTATTTTCAGTGATTAAAAGCAATATAAACAATCACAGATAATCAAAACAGTAAATACAATAAATAAATTACATAGAAACAACAATAACAAAGTTAAACATGCTTCAAAGTTCAAAAATATACAAAAATTTGGATTCCCGAGGCCATTTTCTGCTGGAAAAATTACTTTCGGCAAATTCTGCAACTTTCAGGGGTTAACACGCAAAAATTTCAGTACAGAGAAAAATTTACGCGTAATTTTCAAATTTCTGGGGGTTATTCTGCAAGAATTTCTTCATTCGCGAAACTTCCTTGTAATTTTCAAAATTTCAAGGGTTTTATTTGCAAAATTTCCTTCCACCGCCCCCTCCCTATTTTTTCGTTTTTTTTTCTTCACCCGACCGGCTGGGCCAATTTCACAGCCCGTCCTCCCTAGCCCATGAGGCCTTTCCCATCCCAGCTCAAATCCGGCAGCCTACTTTGGCTGGCTCAAAACGCCGAGCTGGGTAGGGTTTCCTAGCCTGATTTCAACAGGCGACGGCGGCAGGTCCATGGGCCATCTGGGGCAGCGACTCCAAGGCAGGAAGGGCGGCTGCGTGCTGGCGGTGGCGGCCGAGCGCCGAGCTGCGTCTTGGCGGCAGCGGTCGGGCGCCGAGAATCGCATGCGAGCGGTGGGCGGCGGGGCGAGCGCGCATGCGGCGCGAGCCGTGTGCGATGGCGTCAGCCTCGTGCAGCGAGGAGGCTAAGTCTCTTGGCTTGCGTGCGGGTGGCCTTAGTGTGGCACCACGGCGAGCGGGGCCGGCGGGAGGTGCGTCTGACGCAGCGAAGCGAGCGTCGCGAGGGCGGTGCGTGGCGGCGCCGCTACTGAGCGGAGTGCGGCCGGACCGTGGCGATGAGGAGAAATGCGTGCGGGGCACCGCCATCGTCGGCCGAGCGGTGGCCAAAATTTCCGCGTATACTGTTCATCACGCACATACTGTTCATCAGGCGCGGCTACTGTTCACCACGCGTGCACTGTTCATCGGGCGCGCGCACTGTTCATATGATACAATTATCGTTCCTGCGATTACCGGTCGGCTTAGCCGGCGACTTCAAGTCGGTTCGCGGTAGATTAGAACGAACTTGCAATTTTCAATCTATGATACAATCGACATCCATTCTTTCATACAATCTACCAATCGACATTGTGCCGGCGACTTCAAGTCTGCTCGCGGTAGATTAGAGCGAATTTGCATCGTAGAAAACTAATCTAGAAAGCCAAATTTGCAGAATTGAAAGCAATCTAGAAAATACAATTCAATCTACGTGTGTCGTTCATCGACGGTTACCTTTTCGATGCGAGAAGAGTCGATCATGCTGATAACGTGTTAAGGAACCATCGCTGGCGAGTCCAGTCCGAACGATTACCTTGTAGATAAACTCAGAATCGTAAGAACATTATATGAATCACAAGAACAGAATAAGAGATTGAACGTAGGGGACTTCTTGCTTCTTTTTATTCCTTCATCAAGCGATCAATCCTTTACAATGAATAGCATCCTCTATTTATAGGCTAGAAACCCTGCTAGGGTTTGGGATGGGGAGCCCATACATGGGCCGACTTCAGGGCCAAGCCCATAGTTTCTTAACAAAAACAATCAGGACGTGCTGAACTGCACGATTACACAACAAACAAATGCACACAAAACAAAAACTCCAGAATTGGTCTGACTGGAACTAACTGAAGACAGAGCCAGTCGTCCTGACCGACCCAACACTGATGTTGCAGTCAGCTTGAGTCCAGCTTATTTTCCAACAGGGGATAGACGGGGAAGAAGGTGTAATAGCTGCTGACACGTGGGCCCATTGTGTATAGATTTTTATAATTTTTTTGTTTGTGTAGTCGTTGCCACCTCATTAGCCACGTCATCTTCCATGGTGTCAAAACCGCCTCCAAAATCGCTTCAAAGGTTGTTTAGACGATTTTGGGAAATTTGGGGTGTTGTTTAGACGGTTTTATAGTTTAGAGGTGGAGTAAACGGACCCAATAGTTCAAGGCTCAAATAGACTCTTTCCTTTTGTTATAGGCTTTTCCTAATATTTGATCATGTGAGCAGAAGCAGCTGCAGTACTATTACTAATGCTCAAAGAAGAAGGTTCACAGCAAACCAGTTGTAAATGAACAGCATAAGGTTGTCGGTAATATTTTGAGAATTGTTAATTTTCAGAATCTTGCTATGGATATATATTTCTGTTCAGGTTGCCCAAATAGCCTGTAAATCTCATCGAAGTTGCATAATCCACAACATTGTGCCGCAATTCACGTGTTAACTGGCAAGATGTCTGGCATGTTTAAGCCCAGCCAAATGAGGCATAAACTTCACTGAAATAATTTTTCACTTCGCTTTTCACTGCAAAGATTCAGAGCTTACAGACTGAAGAATGTTTCAAGAAAAAGTAAGCTGAGCAAATTTCTTGCCATATGACACAAGGTATGCTCATTGCTTTCCTACAGGCTAAATAGAATTGTAATCTACATCTACTGAAAAATATTTCATGCTCGTCATTTTACATTGCTGTTTTTGACGCTCAAACATTCCAAACACTCGCAGGCATACACTGAGTACCGGTAAATCTTGGACCTCTGCATAGACACGCATGCTAGGAATTCTTGAATCTTTATTCAACAGGCATACACTGGACACACCAAAAAGGCATCATCAAGCATTCAAGCCTATGCTTTTTCCAGGTCTAATTCCTAAGTCCTCGACTTACTACTACTCCAAAAAACAATAGCAAACAACCTATCCTCTCCTCTCCTCCCTTCATTTACACAGCTTACCACCACCGCAAACTTGCGCCAAAATACAATTGCAAACAGAGAAAATAAGCCAAGAGCACTATGCATGAAACAGTGTTCAGCTAGATGATATTTTGACATCCATCAATTTGCAGCCTTGCTTGATTCAATCAAAGGGAGATTTGGCCTTGGATGAGTAGAAGCTGCTGCTGCTGCTGCTGTTGCTGTTGCTGTTGCTGGGACCTTGCCGGCACGGCGGCGCGCTCGACGCCGACGTCGTCGCCTTCGCTGCTGGTATTGTGGGGACATGACGTGGTGATCCCCCTTTGAGGAGGACATCGACTTTCGCGTACTCCTCGCGCTCGAGCCGGATCTCCTTGAGCATTGCCGCGACGTCTTTCATCGTCGGACGCTCATCGGGCGTTGGGCTGACGCAGAGCAGAGCAACACCCATGACCTGCAGCATCTCCTCGATCTCCGAGTCGGAACGCCCTTGGAGGGCCGGGTCGAGAACATCGACGCCGCCCCGGCGCCGCCGCACCCAATCGACGACGTGAAGGCCATCCGCGATAGTAGGGTCAATCGGCTGCTTCCCGGTCAACACCTCCAGCACCACCACTCCATAGCTGTAGACATCGCTCTTCTCGGTGATCTTCATCATGTAGCCGTATTCTGGAGGAACAAACGATTACTCACTAAAATTCAGACTAGTTCTTGGGCAGGGCAAATGTCACGGTTTAATCAAACCATATATGTATAATTGAAAATTTCAGATTGTAAATTGCAATAGTTTAATCTTATTATTAGCTGATTTCAGCTCCTACACTACAATTCAGCATTTGTGCAAAATATGATACAGGCAGTTCAGAATTGTAGAACATGTAGGCGTTGCAAGCAGGTTGGCAACATACCAGGGGCAATGTAACCATAGGAGCCGGCAACGGTGTTGGACGACCGCCCAATGTCGCCGTCCTCGACAAGCTTTGCCAGGCCAAAGTCGGCGATGTAGGGCTCGAAGTCGAGGTCGATGAGGATGTTGTTCGCCTTGATGTCACGGTGCACGATCGGCGGCACGCAGTCGTGGTGAAGATATGCGAGCCCCTGCGCAGCGCCGAGAATAATGCGGTAACGGACGTTCCACTCTAGCTGAGCGCCGCCGCCGCGCTCGTGGAGCACCGCGCCAAGGCTGCCGTTGGCCATGTAGTCGTACATGAGCAGCCGGGTGCTCTTGTTCCAGCAGCACCCGAGGAACCGCACGATGTTCTTGTGCCGGATGGAGCCCAGCGTGCGCACCTCCGCCGAGAACGAGTCGCGGACGCGGCCGCTGTTGCACGCCGTGGCTTCTGCTCTGGTGTTCGGCCACAGCTTCTTCACGGCGATCACCTCTCCGGTTTCGATGCTCTTGACGCGGTACACCACGCCGGAGCAGCCCTTGCCGACGATGTTGGCGTCCACGAGGTTCCTCACCACCTGCTCGACCGACAAGTTCAGCTTCTGGAACGGCGTGAACTGCCACGGCCACGCCAGCTCCCCGCCGGCCTCGGAGTCGCCGCCGTCGCCCTTCCCGCCTATGCCCATCCGCCGTGCTCTCAGAATGCCGATCATTCCGAGGACCATCGCCACCGTCGCGGTCACGAGCAGAGCAATGGCGAGCTTGAGGCGGTGCTGGCGCTGCACCTCCTCGTCGGTGTTCATCACCGGCTGACCGTTGGCGTCGATGCTGACAAAGCACACGTCCCCGCCATTGGTGCAGAGCCCCGCGTTGCCGGCGAGGCAGGACGTGGAGAGCTGCCGGAAGAGCTTCGTGTCCGGGAGGTAGCCGGTGAAGTTGTTGTTCGACACGTTGAGGGTTACAAGGTTGTCTAGCCCGGCAATCGGAGCAAGGCCGCCGTCGAGCGCGTTGTAGGAGAGGTCGAGCACCGAGAGCTTGCTCAACGCCGATATCCTCGCCGGTATTGGCCCGGTGAGGCCGTTGCGGCTCAAGTTGAGAGCAATGTCGCGGCCATCAATGCCGCAGAGCTCGTCGGGGATGCGGCCGGAGAGCTTGTTGTCGCTCAGGTCGAGGAGCTCGAGGTTTCGGCACTGCCCGAGCGCCGCCGGTATCGGCCCGGACAATGAGTTGCCGCGGAGCACCAGACGACTCAGCGCCTCCAGCCTCCCGAACGCGTCGGGCACGGCGCCGGTGAGCTGGTTGTGCGAGACGTCGAGCTCCTGCAGGCCGTGAACTCCGGCAAGCGACTTGGGGAGTGGCCCGGCCAGCGTGTTGTTGCTGAGGTCGAGCATCTGCAGCTGCGGGCAGTTACCGAGCTCGGCGGGCACCGGACCGGCGAGCCGGTTGCTCCCGAGGTCGAGAAAGTTGATGCTCTTCATCCCGGCCACCGCGGCGGGTATAAACCCGGCGATGCTGTTGCCACCGAGCCGCAGACGCACGAGGTTCGCCGCCTTTCCGATCTCCGGCGGCAACGGGCCGGACAGGTCGTTGGACAGGAGCAGCAACTTGGTGAGGTTGCGCAGCAAGAAGAGCCCCGGCGGTATGACGCCGGTGAGGTGGTTGTGGGAGAGGTCGAGCGCCTGGAGGTTGGCGAGGGACGCGAGCACCGCCGGGATGGCGCCCTCGAGTTGGTTCTGCCACGCGAACAGCACCTGCAGCCTGGAGAGCCGACCGAGCTCCGGCGGGATAAGGCCGGAGATCTCGTTGGTGTCGAGCTGCAGCTGCACCAGCGACGTCGCGTTGGCCAGCGCCGGCGGGATGGTGCCGGTGATGTTGTTGTCGCTCAGCATCAGGTCCTGCAACGCGGGCAGCCGCCCGAGCGCCGCCGGTATGGCGCCGGAGATGGCGTTGATGGAGAGGTCAAGCGACACCAGCGACGTGAGGTTGCCCAACGACTCCGGGATCGGGCCGGTGAGCGAGTTCTGCCACAGCAAAAGCTTCTGCAGCTGCGGCAGCGCGCCGAGCGATGGCGGCAGCGGGCCGGAGAGAGTTCTCGTAGAGGTAGATGTTGGTGAGGTTGGAGCAGTTGCCGAGCTCCGACGGGATGGAGCCGGTGAGCATCGACGTGTATATGGACAGCGTCTGCAAGCTCTGGAGCTGTCCGAGCGACGCCGGGAGCGGGCCGGAGATCTTGGTGTCGGCGAGGCCGAGCACGGCAAGGCTGGAGAGCTTGGAGAAGGAGTCCGGTATCGGGCCGGACAGGTCGCGGTTGCCGCCGGCGCGCAGCGACTCGAGCAGCCGCAGCTCGCCGAGGGACCCCGGGAGCTCGCCAGAGAGGCGGTTGTCGAACAGCAGAAGATTCTTCAGCGACGGTGCGAGGTTGCCAAGCGACGCCGGGATTGGGCCGGAGAGCTGGTTGGAGTTGAGGATGAGATCAGACAATGCCGTCGCGTTGCCGAGCGACGGCGGGATGGGGCCGGAGAGCGGATTCCCGCTGAGGTCGAGCACGGCGAGGCTGCGGCACTGCGACAGGTCGTCGGGGACGCCGTCCGTCAGGTTGGCGTCGGAGACAACGAAGCTGGTGAGCCCCGGCAGCGCGGCGCAGAGGCCGATCGGGAGCGGCACGGCGAGGTGGACGGACTGGAAGGTGATGGACGTGACCCTCGCGCCGGCGGCGTCGCAGCCGACGTGCGACCACTTGCACGGTGACGCCGACGCTGGCGACCAGTCCGGCGGCCGCGCGGCCGTGGTGTTGAGCCATGACGTCAAGAAGGCGACCTCAGAATTTGGAGAAGAGGAGGAGGAGGAGGTGGCGAAGACGAAGAGGAGGTGGAGTAAGAGGAGGAGGTGCATAGGGCTTGGCAACGGCAATGGCAGCAGCATCAAAAACTGTGCTGTGGTTTCAGGCTTGGGCAGTGCACAATACACTAAGCTTGGGGAGTGGTGATGATTTCTATGGAAATGGAATGGAGGAGGAGAAACCCACTTTCTCTCTCTACCTCTTCACTCTCTCTCCTCCTCAAAACCCTAAAAGGTGTTTGCTTGTGTCTTGTTGCTTTGCTTGCAGGAGGAGATGGATGATGAATGGGTTCTTGCTTCAATGCATTGGACTTCTCCAAGCTTTGTTGCTCTCTCTCTCTCATTTCTCTCTCTTGACGCGGTATAGTAATGTGTTTGATAAGAGTAGTGAGAGAGAGAGAGTGTGTGTGTGCATTGGAGGGAGGGAAGGAGGGAAAATAAATTGCGGCAGTGACAAGGCGTGGGAGGATAGCTTGGTGCTGCCTTTTTGCTTTGAGTATTTCTAATTGCAATGCTACACCTACTCTCAAGGCATTAATGGTGTGGTTTTTGCCACATGAATCTAGGCCGAGGTCCAGGCACGAATCTTGAAGCATCACATTGTGTGTTTGTGTGGCTGAGATGTCGCTGCTGGCTTTGTTGGTGACGTGTACCTGGTGAATGAAGCATACTTAGTTGAGAGTTTTTGGCTGATACGGCATTGTTTGCGTGTAAAATAGTAAATCTAGAATTCTCTAGAGGCCAAAGCCAAAAATAGCACCACAGACTCGCCAGCGGGGGACATGTATCAAGCCCGTGCCCCAGGGAAGGAGATTTCACTCGTCCACAAACCCCTGGTCCGGACGCCTCTATTGTAATTAATTTATTTGTAATTAAGTAGTCATAATTAATTAGTTGCAGTTAATCAATCATATTTAATTAGTCATAGTTAAATATTCTTAATTAATTAGTAATTATTAATTTAGTCATAATTAATTAGTCATGATTAATTTAGTCGTAATTAATAGTCCAAATAAATTAGTCGTAGTTAATTAGCAGTAAGGATTGCTATTTTTTCATAATTTTAGTAGTTTTTTTATTATGCACTGGGTTAAATTTGTACATAAGGATTAGCAAAGTGTAGTTATTTTCGAGGTAGGGAAATGTAGACTAAATAATGCGATCTGTTTATTTGATTGTGTATAGTAAAGAAGAACGGTGAATTGCTCCTAACATATGCATTGTGTTGTTGTGGCTTTAGGTAATGTTGAATATGCAAAATTTGCTTGTGTTTTTTGGCGACAGTCTCGTAAGGGGCGGATCAGGCGGGTTGGATATGTCAAGATGCCTAATTAGCATCTACTTAACATATTGAAAAAGCCAAAAACTCGCATTCCAAATAGAGCGCATGAAATCGGGCACATGAAATCATATGCTTTTTGACGATGATCTAGTATCAATCTTACGAATGAATATTTGGGGGGTCTCCTAGAATTAAAACCACGCAGAGAATGACACGGGGATTTAGACAAGTTCAGACCTTCTCGGAGAGAATAATAACCCTACTCTTGTGTTATTGTATTGACTATGCTGATTACAATCAGAAAGAAAACTAATGCCTATCGTCTCCTTCTGATCTTCTCTGTCCCTATGTCCACTGACTTTAGCTTTTATATAACGTATGAAGGCGTGACAGTTTCTTCAGACCAAGAGGCACCTCAACGTTTGATATAATGCGCACGTTAATGGAAGTTATTATCAGAGAGTTGACACCCCCACGTCGCCTGGCAGTTATCGTCAGAGACGGGTGTAATACATGCAGTTATCTGAGATATTAACAGCGTATATTAACCACTCTGTATCTCAAACAGAGCGTATAAGACTCTCTAGTCAATAAGGCCCACATGTCTGTAGGTTTTGCTGACTATAGGGTGGTCGTAATTAACTTGATCGTAGAAAAGTTTACGACCATGAAGTGGTCATAGAACATCTTATGACTATAAGGTGATCGTAGAAAAGCCTACGACCATACAGGGTGGTTGTAGAACATCTTACAACCATCAATGTTCACCTAGGCGCTAGGCGCTAGGCGGGCGGTGGGTGGCCGCCTAGTGCCTAGGGCGCCTAGGCGGCCGAACAGAATTGCAAGCATAATCGCCTCTAGCATCAGTCCAAGTAAGTGGGATGAACACAGAATAGCAAGTTTACGTATATGTTACATGCATGTATGTATATCAGTATATGTGTAATTATGTAAGAAGAGATGTTACATGTAGTATGTATGTATGTGTAATTATGTAAGAAGAGATGTTACCTTGGTGGCTCGGTGATGCAAATATATTTGAATTTTGAAGACTTGATGTAATGACTTTCATGAGTTGATGACTTGATGCAATAAAAATATAATTCAAACAAGTGACATCAAATAGTTCAAACAATGAAACAAGTCACAAATGAAACAAGCAAGCCAAATATAAATAGTTCATAAGGTCTCACAAATAAAACAAGTAAGCGAAATATAAATAGAGTCGTATGATAATTTGATGATCAAATGAGTGAATGACTAGTCATCTTCTTCCTCATAATTTTTGGTTGGAAGTACTTCTTCTTGATCGGACTTATACTCAATTCCTCCTCCTCATTGACCTCCTCCTCTTCTTCGGTATCGGACTTGAAATCTTCTTCATGAAGTTGTCTCACTCTTACGCTCTTACGAAGTTCTAAGATCTCATTAGCTCCACATGCTTCTTCAATTACCTTCCATGTAAGCCCCGTAGTGGGCTCAACATCTTGATCATCACCTCCGCCTTCAATTAACCACCCTTGAGCTTCATTAGCTTCGAAACCTATAATGGGATCTATGTTCTTCTTCTCTCTTTTTTTTTTTATTCCTCAATTTGGCATTGTATTGAACATAGACTAGATGGTTAAGGCGGTAGACACTAGTTTATTTCTTTTCTTTGTATGTATCTACAAATTGCAAAGTGATGTATAGTTACTAGTTAGCTAAATGTAATGTACTAGCGTAGATATTGAGAATTAAGACTTCACTCTTTAGACAAGTTTAGAGACTAACCCCTTCAAAAGTGCTCCAATTCCTTTCACAACTGGATGAACTAGATGTTAATGAGAGGATCCTTATGGCTATTTTTTGTAACACGAGAACTTTACATCCATAAGTAGACCACCATTTAGCTGCATATAATTAGGAACAAGAAAATAATTAGTATATGACAAATTTTTAATCATTCATGTATTTACATTGACTAGTAATTATTAAACCTGGATTAAATTCATAGTCTTTGCATTCGGCCTTTGCTGCCGGTTTCCCAAAGTGGCCTTCTTGATCTTTGAATATACCCAACTCCATATTTAGCAATTGACTTTGCTTGTCATCATCACCATGGTAAAAAGTCTCCACACAAGTGAATACCCCATCCATGATAATATCATCCAAAAAAATGGAGCCATCACAACTATAATATGGATTCAAGAAGTATGCCGTCAAGTGCAATGGAGAATCAAGCATATCCTTCATCTTCTTGTCAATAATATCCATGATGGGGTTATAGTTGTTTTCTATATTGTTCATGGCTTCCATGATTTCTTTCTTTGTCTTTTGAATTTCTCCATAAAGAAAGGTCATAGAAGGCTTAACATCCCCATCAATCATTCGAAGAACCTTTACTAATAGCTCAAATACCTTTAAGCAAAGAGAAACACCATTCCAAAAGGCTCTACTCACCAATATAGCTATGGATGCCTTGCCTTTGCCTTTTTTTTACAATGTATGCAATTTTCCCATTTTTGGCTAAGCGCCATCGACCTTAGTTGTTGTTTATTCTCAATCAAGCTTTGCAAAGTGAGAAAGGAGGAAGCAAACCTAGTCACCCCGGGCCTTATTATATCCCTCTTTTTGTAAATTTTCTCATCAAGGCCAATATCTTATGGTGCGAGTAGATAAAAATAGTTAGTGACTTGGCTTGATCAAGTGTCTTCTTGAACCTTGCAATGCTCCTAATTCCTTGTAGCATCAAGTTGATAGTGTGGGTTGCACATGAGCTCCAAAATATGTTAGGCCTTTTGTCCTTCAATAATGCTTTCGTCGCCATGTTGTTTGAAGTATTATTAGTGACAATTTGGACAACATGGGCCACACCTATTTTTTCAATGCAGGAATCCACATATTGAAATATGAGCTCTCCGGTGTGTGACTCCTCATATGCCTCCTTTGATTCTAGGAAACATGACCCCAGGCTACAATGCACACACATGTTCATGATGCTCCTCCTTTTCTGATCAGTCCATGCATCAGTTGTAATAGAGCACCCGGTCTTGGCCCTCTCTTCTTCATGGTCCTTCAACAACCCTTTGGTTCTATCCACTTACTCATACAACAACTTCTCCCGCACATCATGTTGAGAAGGACGAATAAAGCAGGCCAAAGCGGCCAATGACTTCACATATTTGCTCAAAGGCATCATTATTGATGGAGCTAAAAGGTACACCTGAAACATGCAATAATTATACAATGTTACTTATGTTAGTAAACAACGCTAGGATGTCATTCGCATATTATTATTAGACATTACAAGAGTTGCAAGTGAATATCTGATTCATAAATCCACCTAGCAACATATTGCCTTGCTTTATGGAGTCTTTCTTTCCAAATAGCGGCACTAATTGCTTGTTGTTGTAGTTCTTTGGAGCTCAATGTACTAGGATCAATAGGCATTGCAAACTTATCCATAGGCCCCAACTTCCGACGTCCCGAGGATCCTACATCTTCAAGTTCAAGATCTTCATCACCATCACAGGTGACATCCTCATCAATGATAACTTCATTTCTAACTTCTTGTTCTTTTTATTTCCTAGTATTCCTCTTAAGTTGTGCCTCCTCGATTGATTTGATGCACTTCTCTTGATCTTCCTTTGTGGACAAAGGGCATTTAGCAACATTGCCCCTAATGTGAGCAATATGTTGCTTTATCCTATACACTCATCCGAAACAATTTTATTGCACAACTTGCACTTTACTTTATCCATATTATTTGGATCAATCAACACTCCATACTCCCACCCTATATCCTCGGATTTCCTCTTAAGGGTATCCGTAGTCACCTCCACCGTGGCTGACGCAACGGATGACATTCTACAATTCATGATGAACAATTGTTACAAACTTACAATCATAATTGCTACAATGCTACTTGCTAATTGAGTAATTGACTAATGAAGTAATGAGTAATGACTACTAAATAGTAAAAAGTCCCACTGAGAAAATGTTGCTGCTACTACAGTAGTAACAGTACTAGTACTAAGTATTAAACTACTAATAAATCTACTACCACTAATTAATTACTAATACAACACTACTGTCTACTAGTACTACTAACTAAACTACTAGTACTACTGCTAAACTACTACTAAACTACTCGGCTGCGCACTGATTAGTAATTATACTAATCCAGCACTACTGCTACTAGACACTAGTACTACTAAACTACTAGCTACTGCTAAACTACTACTACTAAACTACTCGGCCACAGTTCGCACAAGAGGCGAGGAGCAAGGGAGGGCGCACACGCAGAGAGGAGGTGAGAGAACGCAAGGGGAGGCGAGGGCCAGAGAGATGGGACTCACAAGAGGCGGCAGAGAGAGGAGGCGAGGCTAGCGAGAAGGGGCGCACAAGAGGTGGCGCAGGGGGAGGCGAGGGCCAGAGGGAGGCGGCTGACCTAGGGGCGACGGGGAGGGTTGGAGGCGCGACGGCGACGGGGAACCGGGGAGGAGCTGCGCGACGGCGATGGGGAGCCGGGAGGAGCTGCGCGACGGCGATGGGGAGCCGGGAGGAGCTGCGCGATGGTGACGGGGAGCCGGGAGGAGTTACGCAATGACGACGGAGAAGCAGAGGAGGTGGCGGTGCGCGACTGTGATCGCAACGGGAGCAGCCGAGCCGAGCAACAGTAGGGTTTCTGACCGGAAGGTGAGAGCCACTTACCTTTTTACTGTTTTTCTTCCCGCTTTACTGTTTTTCTTCCCACCGCGCTTCCCGCTCTACTATTTTTCTTCCCACGCCATGTTCTACCCAGATCCACCTCAGCACGCTCCAAAGCGCTCAGCCTCTTGCTGCCTGGGACCACCTCGGACCGCCCAGCTCCGGCTAGGCGCTCGGCCCGCCTAGAGCTCCGACTGGTGCCAAGTCGCGGCGGTGTCCTTGCGCCCAGTGCCTAAGCGCCGCCTAGGTGGCCTATGCGCCCGCCTAGGGTATCACTGACGACCATACAGGGTGGTTGTAGGATGGTTTTCAACCGATTATCTTAAGCTTCTCCCTTATAAACGATAAGGGGTATACTCAAGACTATCATGGAGATATCACTATCTATAATAACAATAATAGATAAACAATTTAATTAATTAGGGATTATTAAATCCTCGTCATCTAGCCCCCAACTTAAAGTGAAAATAACTTACATGGAAAGGAGGTCATAGAACAGTAGTCGAAAGCAAAGTCTTTCCAACTAATATTTCATTTGACCAGAAATAGGCTTGGTTAAGAAGGTAATTTCACTTGAGTTGTAAATAAAGAATCGCTTTTCCCGAATAGACAGAGTAAAGAATCCCAATCGACTCTCACAGATCTATCCGTTGGTGTGGTTCCCGAAGAGGTGGTAACTGCTCAGTTCTCACGATCTCCAACTCAGGCGTGCGGCTATAAAAATCCAGCACGGGTGTGACTTAGGGTTTATACTTCCCCCATTTGCCTCGACTGTTCTTCAAGTTCTTGCTTTCTCCGCCGCTAACCAAATCGCAATCTCTTCCAAAACTTCACCAAATCCAAATCAATCCTACTTAGAAAAGATGGCCGGAACCACATCTAAATGGGAGAAATTAGAGATGGATGAGGAGAAAATGAAAGGTTTGGTCGCAGCCAAGAAGATTCCAAAGCGAGCATACGTGAAGTGGACTGAAGCTACTGGGCAGCATTGGCCCTCAGGTGAAGAAGACACCATTCTAGTATTTTAATCGTACTACTAATGTGGCTTTCAACTGCCCATTTATCCATTCCTCACACTCGTACTTTAATACTTTAGGGTGGAATTAGTGAACCTTGTTTCCAATTCCATCACAATATTGAGTGTATTCGTCTACTGTGCGAAGCTTATTTGGGAATTTATGCAAATTTGAAGCTCTTCCAGTATTACTACAGGATGAGCAAGCACAGCAGAATCGCAGGTAGCTGTGGTCTGAAGCTCCACGATGAAGTCGAGGGAGTACATTCAGATGTTCACCCAGTCGTCATGGCTGAGATGGAAGAAGAGGTGGTTTTATTAGGAAGTATCCAAGGAAGACAACCTCTTCTTCCCGGGGAAGTCTATAGAGAAGAGTGCCTCCTGAGACTTGTCTCCAAGAAACCTTGACCAGATCACCCCCTATATTCTAGCTATCAAAGACTTGAAGGAAGGGGGGCTTACCAGATGACACGTGGTGAGAGACTTCATCACGCGCCGCATCAGTCCTCTGAAGAATCAAGCACATCCCATGTGGATGTACTCAGGGACAACTGACCCAACCAGGGACTTCGAAGAAGGTAAAGAAACATTCAACTTAGCTCTTTTGGTTAATTTTGAGCTTGATAGTTTATTATTTTCTTTAACATTATAGACCTTTCATAGAAAGAAATTGATGTCCAAGTCAAACTCATTTGTGAAAAAGCTCCAACACCCACGTCAGGGGTTCCTCGAATCCTGGCGGTCGTGTTCAGAGAGGAAAAGGAAGAACGCCTAAAGGTAATCAAGAGTTGATTTCATCTTTAGAGTTATGTGGTTGTAGAACCTGACCATTAAAAAATATTATTTTTCCAACTTTTGCAGAAAGTAGGTATGACAGACCGTCAAGACGACCAAGAAGTTGAATTGAGGGGTGTAGAAACAGGGCCAAAGGACAACGGAGTTCCTCGGGCCAAAAGGTGTCACCTTGTAAATGCCGCCACTAAGAAGGGCGAAGGCACAAGCTCCGCTCCTCCTCTGGCCAGCCCCTTCAGTAAATTCTTTGTAGACATAGTCGCTGCAGAGAAAAGAAGGGCGGTTGAAGTTCTTAAGCACAAAACCCCTAAAGCCAAGGTACCATTCTATTATCACAACAAGACCTTTTTAGTTTTCGCTTCTCGTGGCTTTGTCAAGCAATTAGAAAAGGAGAACTGGAAAACCGTTGTCTTTTGTGAAGGATACTACTGCGACAACAGAGCCCATGGTCAAAGCAAGTGTTATTCCTCAGGTGGTCGAAATAGGTTTCGATAACCAAAAGGGGCAGGAAGCTTCGGGAGCTGTAGCTCTTGATCAAGATCTACATCTAGATGTGGTCGTGGAGACCTCAATCCCTTAATTAGACTTTCGACAAGATGTGGTCCAAGAAACCTCAGCCTCTCAATCTCATGACACTGATAGCCTTTCAGAGGCTGAAGGTGTCACAAAAAGTGGGATGGCCGAAGATAAGAAGAAAAAAATCTTCCCTGGGAAAGGTTTCTTCTGGATTCAAGATTGTTTCTAGAAAAATAAGGTATGTAAAAAAATCAAAAGGCATAAAAGTAGTATTTACCTTTTGTCTCTACAACTTGACATGTTTTCTTCTCTGTAATTTTAGTCTTGCTTCTCCAGCTTCGAGGGATGCTTCTGTTGAGAGGCCCGCGGTTATTTCTCCGACAGTCGTGGAGACAACAATTGTTTCTCTTGTAGTCGAAGAGACAACAGCGGAGGTGTAACATCCCCATATTTGGCTTGTGTTTCAAATGTAATAAAATGAGGATAATTTAAAACTTTTCTTACATCCTTGTGCTTTTGAACTTTTCTAAAAATTCTTGTAAAAAGAATTTTGGAAAATTCAAAGTCAAAAGCCTCATTTATCAAGTCAACCACCTCCTTGGTCAAATCTTTTGTTAAACCCTCGGAAATAATTTTCCTTGGTTCTAAGGTTGCGTGGTAACACCTCTGAATTATTTCATAATTTTTGGAAATTATTTGAAATAGTTTAGAGGCCAGTCAAACCTTGGTCAAACCTTTGAAATAACCTTCTGGAATTTCTTGAGAAAATCTCAGTGCACAAAAATCTCTGAAAATTTTATGGAAGGTTAACCCTAAGGTCAGGAAGCTCCAGTTAAAATTTCATAAATTTTGGAGTTGATTTGATGCCTCAATTAAATCCCCAAAGTTTCAGTTCAAAAATCAAACCCTAACTGGTTTGCCTTTGTTCTCGGTGCGAGTCGGACTGGGCTCGAGTCACTTGACTCGGCCAAGCCAACTAAGCTGCACCGGCGCGGAGCAGCAGCGCGCACGTCATCAGCCGTTGGATCTCCATCGAACGGCTCTCATTCGTGTAAGCATTCGGACAACTCCGGTTGCCCTCTGTTTCTCAGCCGTTGGATTTCAATCGAGCGGTTGACGTTCGCCGATACCGTTTCAACGCGATCGCGCGCTAGCCCTTGGATGCAAATCGGACGGTTGGCCGTCGTCGTTTTCCTCTCGCTCGCGCGAGCAACGCAGCCATGGCGTGCGCAGGAGCGTGGGCAGAGGCGCAGCGTCGTGTCCACTTGGCGCGGTCCAACGGGTCCCTCTGCAACGCATTAAATGCACGTCGTGCGGCCGCCCCCGAAAGTCTACTGCTCACCTGCTCCCATCGCGCTCAGCGTCCCGCGATGGACTTGAGCATCAGAGGCTTCTTTGCCGTTGCTCACAGCTTCCCCTCGCTACATAAGCTCCCGCCTCCTCCCTTAGCTTCCTTTACCCACCCTGAGCTCTAGCTAGCACTCTCGGTGCGTGTTGGAGTTCGATCGGCGAAACACCCTCGGCGCCATTCACGGCTCGGGCTCCTCGGTGAAGCTCACCCTCCGGTGGCTCTCTGCTCGGCTTTTGCTCCAACCCCTTCCTCTCGCCTCACCTGGTCATTAACCTCACCCGTTTTGGCTTATCCTTTTGGGAGGAAGCTAATTTGGGATCCTCCATTTCGGCGCGGTGCCCCTTTCTTCTCCGCCGCGGTAAGACCTCCATTTCCCAATCCACGCCTCCTGGAGCTTCTACGTGGTATTGCGAAGCTCATGGTACCACCGGTGTTGCTAGCTTGGCCTGGTTGACCCCTCCACGGTGAAGCTCTTCGCATCGCGGCTGGACTTCGTCGCGGGCTGCTCGATCATCCTCCGTCCACCCCAACCCGTCATCGTCTTGATGAGCCCTGGTGAGCTTAAGCTTTTACGTTTAGCTTTTCTTTGCACCGTGGCGTGGTTCCTGTTTGATCGCGCGCGCCGCCGTTAACCTCGGCTCGCCGCGGTTATCGTTTGGACTCGGTTGGTCGCGCTAAGTCCATAGGACCCGTCATAGCTTTGCACCCGTCCATTTGCGCGTAGCTTAGCCATATCGTCGTTTTCGTTTTGGCGTAGCACTCCCTCGCCTCGCCGCGCGCGCGCCACGTCAGTCGCCATTGACCTCGCGGCGGTGCCATCAGTGCGCAATAGTGCTAGGATCCCGTTTTGGCCCTTGGCGGCATCGCCATGGCGATTCTCGCCGGCGGCGAGAAACAAGCTTCGCGGCCGGGAACTCCTCTGTTGTCGGGCGGGCTCGGTCGAGCGGCGTGGCTCATTAGTGGTCGTCCGATCTAGAGATCTCGACCCGCAGCTCTCACGTCGCCGCCCTATTCCGCGCGCTCAGTGCCTGTGTCGCTCGGATTCAACCGGGGGCGTCTGATCTGAGATCGACGGCTCTCAATCGTCCACGTCTCCGGGTGTTAGGAAAATCCCCGAAAATGCTAAGTCTCAAAACTGAAGTGAATAGGTGGTTTCTCTTTTTCATATCTTTTTCATTGTAAGTCCAAATTAGATGATTCCAATTTTGTTAGCTTCCTTATAGCTTGAACTTAATTGGAAAAATAAATGTAGGCCATGATCAAACATGGAAAACCGTTTTCAAAAATAGTGAACAAGTGAACTTAATACTGTTTTCAGAACTTTTAGCAAACTTGTAAAATGCATATCTTTTAATATATAGGTCCTTTTTGAGTGAATCCAATTGGATTACCTTCCACTGATAGTGTATTTGCTGGGAAAATTGGTTTCACAAATTTTACTGTTTTTAAAAATCATAAGGATCATATTTTAGTCTAATACCCTAAACAATTTAGAAAAATCATAACTCTTTCAGTATAACTCCAAATGACCTGAAATTTTATATGGGTTACCACTATACCATTAGGTATCTACCATAAAAATTTCAGCTTCAAAATCTTTGTAGAAAATGTTTTTGCTACAGTACCTAATTATGGCCGAAAATAGGTTTTTAGGGAATATCTTTTGCACCACAAATCCAAATTAGGTTTTTCCAGTTTCTATGTCTAGGTATATTAGTATTTTACCTTGTGTATAAATTTAAATCGCATTTGGATAATTTTTGCTTGCTCTTTCGTTTAAGTGTTGCTCGTCTTATTGGTTGTTTTCGCTCTTTAAGCTTAGGATTAGACATTTGCGGTAACCCGAGAACGACCCTCCGCAACAATTTGAGCAACAGCAAGCAGGCAAGCAGTTTGATCATTTCCCATTGATCCCATTACTTTTAAAGTCTAATATGTTGTTTAACTTCTATGTATGCATTGCTATTTTGTTGTTAAATTGATTAGTTAGACCTCTAGTTGCATGATCTGTAGGTAAATGATTACCCTCTACTACCTGAGCCTAGGTTATGTGCTGTGATTAGAGTTCGTTGGATGAGCTCTTGTCACTTAGTAGTTTTCGAATAAATATTGCTTAGCCATGCCTAGTGTCGGTAGTATTGGGCGATCATCGACTTAGTCGGTGATCTTGATCACACAAATGCTATTATTATTCCATTATGTCCAACCCTTGTGTTTTACCAATTTGCAAATCAAAAACTGAAAACAAAAATCATATCTTGACTTGGGCACAATGGTATGTTGGTGTGATCTGTTAGGTGTGATTGGAATGGTGCCTAAGTCCCTAAGGACCGAGTTACTTGTGTCATTGATCCAAGCAATTGTTGCGTGCTAACCACACGAGGGGGATATGGAACCTCTCTTGACTAAGTACTTTGGAAGGTGTTAATTATGAGCTGGTCGGTGGGTGTGTTCTGTGTGTGTGTGTTTGTGGTGTTGGAGGAGCATTAGCGGACCGGTTAGGGTATCTAATGTGTCTTTCTCCGTGGGTTGCGGCTCTTAATTAGCATCGTCCATTGGAAAGCGTCTTGTTAGACTTAGCCATGCACATACCAAAGGCTGTGCTAACCGTGGTGGTGGAAAGCGGTCTATCGTGTGGGTACATTGGTACACCCTGCGAGGTTAAAACTATTCGAATAGCCTCGTCTAGGTTATGGACACGCTTGGTTATTTCCCACAAGAACTAGACTACAACCTTTTAAAAACCTAAACTTGACATGGGTGGTATGAGGGTACTTCATGCTATTGTTGTGGTGACTATGGGTTAGTCACTTCTAGGTTGGTGTTGTCATCTATCTATTGTTATAATTGTCTCTCTTTTATTTGAACAATAAAAGTTAATTGCAAACTTGCTTTGAATCTATTACCCTATTGCAAATGAAAACTTGCTTTATCTTTGAAAATAAGTCGAGCCTCATCCACTTAAATAAAGCTTGCATGTAGTTAATTATAGTTACATTATCTCACACGTCGGTCTTGCGAGTACAAAAACAAGTTTTGTACTCATCTGCTTCTTAATATTAATTGTTGCGGAGGAAGAAGGTGAGCCCCAAGGGCCTCACTTTTGTGAGTTGTGTTGCGGCGCCGTGCAGGGACGATTAGCTTGGCGGTCGGTTGGTTGCCTTGTGGGTAAAGGCACACCGATTGGCTTTGTTTATCGCCATCTTATGGCCATCTTTGCTTCATTGTTTAAATTTGTTACTTATGTGTTATTTGGCAGTCGGCCTCTCTTTTGTAATAACTCTCTTTATATTATCTATGTCTTTCGATTGTTGCTTTTGCTTGGCTCTATGTGTATGAATGGAATTGATGCATGATTTTGTAGCAGGTGTGTATCTTGCATTTAGGAAGTATACATATCTCGAGGCTTAGTTTATTTGATTTGTCTTGTTAGGACCAAGTGGATGGTTAAACAGTACAAGCCGAATAAACCGGGGTCCTCACAGGAGGTGGTCGAGGAATCGACCCCTATCCCTATGGTCGCAATGGAAGAAGTCATTACTGCTGGAGCAGTTGTGACCACTGAGGCAGGTGAAGATGGCGAATGATTTGATTGCTATAGTGATCAAACTGGTTACTAAGGATATCAATAATCAGACAAGGGACTTGGTCCTACGATAGCCAAAAGCATCCGGTCAAGATGGAGGAGCCTCCTCCGACCGCCGTGCTGGGAAGGAAGTTGTAGTGAACGTTCCTCCTGGTCCTCAAGGAGATGTTGTTGCCGTTGCCAACAACAAAGAAGAAGAAGAAGATGAAAACTTCATCGACATCTTCCCCGAGTTCTTCGGCCCACTAGTTATCGGATCTTCTTTGTTCAAGTCTCATAATCGAGTCCCACACCCTAAGGATATTCTGAATAGGGGATGCATTTTTTATGACGAGCGTCTTCAAAAAGTATGGTGGGACTAAGTCGACGGCCTTGATGAACTTCAAGATTCTGAGAGGGTGTATGCCAATTTCGCTCGGTCAACAATTTTTGTAAGTACTCAATACCAAACATCTTCGTATTTGGATTTTTCCTATTTCTCACTGCCTTTCTTTGTTTAGAGAGCTTTTGAACAAGTTGCCACCATTGGTGAATACCACAGGCAAAATGTTTTGCTAAAGAATTAGCAAGCTGAGCTCTGCCAACTGGCAGTGAGATTGTAAGTATTTGATATGAGTAATCTTACTACGTTTTGACCACTCAACGAATACTCATGTCTTCTCTAACCTTCTGGAGGTCTAGAGATGACAAAAAGATCTTAATCTCTGCACTCAACTATGCAAAAGCTGAGGCGCAAAAGATAAGGGATGAAAAAGAAGATCTGTTGAAGAACCTTTAGGGGGCAAATTATACAACTTGTGAGTTACAGAATGAAATAAACAGTAAGTCTTATACTTAAAACTGTTCATCTTAATAACTTTCTTTTCTTTCTCTAACTCTTTTTTCTTTTCAAAAAAGAGGTTGAAATGAGTAAGCTCAAAATCAAGGTCGAATCAAAGACCTTGGTTATCAACGACTCTCTCGTATCATTAAAGAAAAAGACAAGAGTATAAAGTCGTGGGAAGAGCAATGAACAAAGAATGTGCTGCCCACGACAACGAGGTCAAGAAATTTGATTCTCGACTAGTAGGTAAGAAATTCTTTACCTACAACCAGTCTTGTTTACTGGTATTTATGAAGTATTTTTCTCACTGATCGTACTCTATTTTCAGAGCAAGAAGTCCACATAAAAAGACTGCAAGAAGCTTCAACTCGTAGTCAGGGGGAGATGAAGTCGACAAAGATCAACCTTTAAGACAGCATTTCGCTTCTTACCAATTTGCTCAATGGACTTGGTGCTTAGGAGGTTACTCCTCTTGAAGACACTATAGTCGCTCATTCAACTACTATTGAACAACAAGTCAGAACTTTGAATGAGTTGATAACAACTCTAAAGACCAATCAAACTGACTCGATAAGAGAAGCAGTCGGAAGTGCAGTAAGTTATACCTTGGCAAAGCTTAAGACATATGACTGTAATATTAGCCTTCAACCAGTCGAAGACGATTTCGACTGCCCTGAAGCAGAGGCAGCACGATTGATTGAAGAGGTGTAACCGGTCAGCAAGAAGGTTGGGAAGAGATGCAAATTAGATCTCCTTTGTTAGAGTAGTTTGTAATAGGGAATTTGTAAAGACAATCTCTTGTTTATGAATATAAATCTTCTTTTTCTGCAAATTGTCTTATCGAGTAGTTAGAAACTCATAAGACAATGAATGGAAAAAAAGAAATTAAATTTAAAACTAAGAATAAAAGTCATATGTATAGCTTTATCCTAGCCCCTGACTATTTGCTTAGTTTATTTAGATAAACTAAGTAAATAGTGAGAAAAGGGTCTGCTTTTAAAAAAAGGTGTTGTCCAACTTTTGTTGTCAATCTACGATTATTATATACTGTAGCAAGATTTAGTAACTGATCGACACTAGGAAGTTCCTTCAAGTGGGCATAACCACATGTAGAAAGGAAAGATTTCAACTAGGTGAGTTGCTTTCTCTGGCTAGTTTAATCAAATCAAGAGCATCAACATTAGTTGGACAAACTATAAGAGTGCTTTAAAAATTTGTTCGACCTTTCTTAGTGAACTCAATTGTGTCATACTGATAGCAAGAGTTAAAAACAGCACGACACTAAGAAGTTCCTTCTAGTGGGTAGGACCATGTGCAGAAAGGAAAGACTTCGACTAGGTGATGTTTCTTCCTCCGACCAGGTTAAACAAATCGAGTGTGCCAAAGGTAGTCAAACAAGTTATAGAAGCCTACTCCACTTAGATAATTTTTCAAAAAGAATGAATAAATAAACTAAGTCAAAAAAGAGCTTGTCGTAAATTATTTCGACTACATTTTGTTGAACCTAGTTTATTTGTGTTGACAACAAAAGTTATGAACAAGTCAACACTAGGAAGTTCCTTCTTGTGGTCAAGACCACGTGCAGAGAGGAAAGACTTTGACTAAGTGATGTTACTTTCTTTCGACCAGTGTAAAGATAACCAAGTGTTAAAAAAAATAAAAGATCGAAAAAAATCGTCGAAACATTGCTCAATGTAAGTCAATAAAGATTGAAGAAAACATAAACTTTATTGACAAAGTAAGAGATTACACATAGAATTTGCGTAATTGTTCGATGTTCGAAGAGTTAGAAAGGATTCGGCCATCTTCCATTGCAAGTCGTACCGAGTCTAGTCGTGTAACTTCGACCACTGTGTAAGGAACTTCCCACTTAGGGGAAAGTTTGTTCCAATTAGACTAGGATTGAATCTTTTTCAATACCAAGTCACCTATAGCAAGACTACGAGGATGGACCTTACGATCGTAATATTTACACAGTGCTTGTTGATAAACCGCTGAACAAATTAAGACTTGATTCCTCTTCTCTTCGAGTAGGTTGATGTCATTTGCTCGAAGTTGTTCCTAGTTAGAGTCGTTGTAATTTTGACCTTTGTCAACCAAATCTTTAGTTCTTGTGGAAGCATAGTTTTAGCCCCCAAAAGCTAGAAAAAGAGGGTTTCACTTGTAGCCCGACTAGTAGTCGTGCGAATTTCCCATAATACTGAAGGTAATTCTTTTAACTAAGCCCCTGAGTGCTTTATAAGCTGGTTGAAGACTCAGGTTTTAATTCCCTGCATAAATTGGTCATTCGCTCTTTCGACTGCCCTATTGCTTTGTGGGTGGATGGCAAATGCATAACACAATTTGGTACCCAATTATTCATAAAATTCTTGGAATTTTGCACTCAAACATTGTGTACCATTATATGTAACTATTCAACTTGGAACACCATATCGAGTAATCACACTTCTCATCATAAATCTCTTGGCGGCTTCCGTTGTTATCCCAGTCACAGGTTCAACTTGATTCATTTTGTGAACGTATCAATAGCCACAAAAAGGAACTCGAAGCCTCCTGGTGCTTTTGGGAATGGTCCTAGAATATCAAGACCCTAGGTTGCAAAAGGCCAGGAGAGAGGTATGGTCTACAATGCTTGAGCCGGTTGGTGTATTTACCTGCTATAAAATTGGCATTGTATACACTTTTGAACCAACTCTTTGGCATCATAGAGGGCGGTTCACCATTAGAAATCTTATCGAAAGGCTTTTTCGACAAATGTTCTGTAAGAAGCGTGAGTTCCACAGATGCCTTCATGTATATCATGAAGGAGATTTAATCCCTCTCTCTGCAATATGCATCGCATGAGAACCTCTTGAGTACCTTGTTTATAGAGGACTCATTCGACCAAAGTATACATTTTGGCCTTGCGGGATAAATGATCAGCCTCAAGATCGTCATTGGGTACTGTACCCTTTTGAAGATACTCGTAGATGGGATTTATCCAGGTATCCTCGTATTCTAGAGAGGTTGTCTCAATAGAAGATGTCTCTGATGTTTCGACCACAGACGACTTCTAGAGCTATTTTTAAAAGACTCCTTTTGGTACTTGTGATCGGGAAGAAGACATTCGAGCTAATTGGTTAGTGAGGAAATTATCCTTTTGATGGATATATTGTACCTCAAAACCGAAAAATTGCTTTTCAAGATTCCTAACTTCAAATAAGTACCGAGACATGGTCGGATTACAGCACTGGTACTCTTTTTTTGACCTGATTGTTGACTAATTGAGAGTCTTCTCTCATGAGTAGTCGTATAATCCCGAGCGCTTTCACGGCTCGTATGCTAGCCAACAATCCTTCGTATTCTGCCACGTTATTAGTAGCAGGGAAGTCTAATTGAATGGCATACTTTAAGGTCTCTCTTGTAGGAGATTACAAGACCACCCCAGCCCCCGAGCCACTTAGTGTAAGTGGCCCATCAAAGTACATTGTCCCTAGTCACGGGATTTGTACTTGGGATCCAAAACAAGTTCAGAATTTATCCATTCGGCAACAAAGTCTGCCAAGATTTGGGATTTAATGGTCGTTCGGGACATAAAATGGAGGTCGAACTCCCCAAGTTCCACCGACTATTTTGCCATGCGCCCGTTGCTTCCCTATTTTGGAGGACCTCTCCTAAGGGAAACTCAGATGGCATAATTATCTTGTGCGCTTGAAAATAATGTTTCGGTTTTCTTGAAGACATGAGAAGGGCGTATAAGAGTTTTTGAACCAGAGGGTAGCGCTCCTTAGGCCCATGTAAAACTTCACTTACGTAGTAAACTGATCGTTGAACGTTTTCATGTTTAGCAATCAATACTGCGCTCATTGCCTGTGGCGTGATAGCTAGATATATTAAGAGCAACTCTTCTAGTTTCAGAGAAACCAGAACAGGAGCACTTGTAAGATACCACTTGACATCCTCGAAGGCATCGTTTGCCTCCTCTGACCATTCGAAACCTCATGTTTCCTTACAAGTTTGAAGAAAGAAAGTCCTTTTTTCTCCTAATCGTGCGATGAAATAACTTAAAGCCGTCATGCATCCTGTGAGTTTTTTAACTTCTTTCTTCATGGTCAGAGGGCACATTTGTTCAATGACTTTTATCTTTTTAGGATTTGCTTCAATTTCTCATGCAAAAACAAGGAATCCAAGTAATTTTCCTAAAGAGACCCCAAATACACACTTCTTAGGATTGAGTTTCAAACAGTATTTTCTGAGGTTGTTGAATGTTTCCTGCAGATCTAAAATATGATTAATGTGCTATATCGTCCACATAGGCTTCTAAATTTGGCCTAGTTGAACAGAGAAGGTCGTTTGCATCAAGCGCTGAAACGATGCGCCAACATTTTTAGGCCAAATGGTATTTTGACATAGCAAAATATTCCAAATGGCATAATAAATGCGGTCTTTTCTTCATCATCCAAACACATACTAATCTAATGATAACAAGAGTATGCATCCAGGAAACTTAATATTTCACAACCAGCAGCAAAATCAACCAACTGATCAATACGAGGAAGAGGAAAATTATCTTTTGGACAAACTTTATTGAAATCAATAAAGTCTACACATATACGCCACTTACCATTATACTTTCTAACCATTACAGGGTTAGCCAACCACTATGGATGGTCAACTTCTCTTATAAAGCCTGCTTTAAGTAGCTTGTCCAATTCTGATCTAATAGCTTCTCGTCGATCAGGTGTAAATCTCTGTAATTTTTGTTTTACAGGTTTCTTGTTAGGCCATAGAGCTAGCCTATGCTCGATCACCTCCCTGGGGACTCCAAGCATGTCGGATGTTTGCCATGTGAAGATATCTGTGTTAGCTCAGAGGAAGGTGATGAGGGCATTTTCCTATGTAGGATCGGAAGTGACTCCAATGCGAACGGTCTTCGAGGATTCCTCTGGGTTTAGTGGAACTTCTTTGACTTGATCATTCGGCTTTGGTGCTGCTTTAGGCTTCGACTGCTTGGTCGAAGGCTGACCCTTGCTTGTTTCTCGAGTTGGTATCCAGCCAACCATCTCGAGGCATTTTCGATCACACGTAAGCACCATCATTTTATCACAGCGAACTGTGATCACTCTTTTGGGACCTGGCATCTTAATTGATAACCATAATGAGCAGCCATTAAGAATTATGCCAAAGTTTGGTCGTCCAAGTATGGCATTGTATGCCGTGTTGAAATCGACCACATCGAAAGAGATTTTTCTATCTTGAAATTGTTTGGAGAACCAAACGTTACAGGAAGAGAAACTTGGCCAATAGGTTTGGCAGAAGACCCCGGTATGGTCCCATGGAATGAATATCGTATAGGCTTTACCCTGGTCCTAGGTACTTGCCTCTCACCTAGGGCACTTATAAACAATATATTTAACGAACTACCACCGTCAACTAACACTCGATTTACTCGATAGTTGTTGATGATGGGCTCAACCACGATTAGAAACCTATCTAGTCAAGTAGAAGGGATCGGACAATCATCCTTCTTGAAAGAGATGGTGACCTCCGACCGCATCGGTAATTTATTGACAAGAGGAGGGTCAATGGAGTTTACCTCACGCTTGATAGTTTTGAGCAGTCGTTTTGACTCATATGCCGAAGATCCCCCATAAATGTGATCGATTGTATGCTTCGGATCCTGAAATGGAATCTCCTCATCGTTGTCCGACTGCTTTCGACCACTTGTTTGCCCTACCTAGTCGAGCGTAGGAAGAGGTCTTTTGTCGGTGTAGTAGTCCTTGAGTTTTTGTTGGAAAACTCGGTAGTTGCAAAGGTCGTGTCCTTCATTTTTTATGAAAAGGACACCACCTAGGCTTATCTTTCTTCCGTTCGGGGCATTTGCCTTTGCCCCGGTCGAGTATGGCTTGGAGTTTTGAGGCTTTTTTATCTCTTACGGCTAAGACTTCCTTGGAGCTATCGAATTGAGGCTTTTGGCCTTTGGTCTTGCTCTTGGACTTTTTAGCCTTTTATCCTTCTTTTTGCTACTTTCGCCTACTTCTTGAGGGTCTTTATCATCTCGATCAATGGTTATGTTCCATTCGACTGCTTCCGCGGCAGCAGCTGCATATCGGTCGGCCATCTCAAAAAGCTCGGGAACAATCGCCGGAGGATTTAAAGTGATATCCTCTATGATCCTCCTACTGTGGACTCCTGCTTAAATGCTCTGATAACAAAAGAGTCAGAAACCTTAGGTATAGAGTTGTGAACCTAACTAAAACACCTGATGAATTGGCACAAGATTTCATGTGCATTCTGTCTCATTCTGTGCAGGTCATCCTTCTTTTGGGACGATTGTAGGTACCCTAGAAATTGGCCAATAGTAAATCACAAAGATGTTGCCATGAATAGATTGACTCCGGTGGTTGGTTTCATAACCACGATCGAGCAGATCATGCGAGCGCAGTAGGAAGGTAATTTGTCATGACGTGCTCTCCTCCTACTGCTGCTCGAACGGTTGTCGTATAGATCTGAAGAAATTCGATGGGATTTTGGGACCCATCAAACTTCTCTATGTTCACTGGTCGAAACCAGGGCGGCCAGCGAACTGCTCGAAGGTCAGACGAGAACGCCCAATATCCGATAATAATATCATGACGCCTTCTTTGCAGGAAAGAATGGTTGATATCACCAGGTGATCATAAATGATGATACCCAGTGGCAGATGGACTTGACCTATGAAAGGCCTCAGTCCTACGAGGGTAATACTCCTTGTATTCCATCTAATGTTGCAGGTTCCTAGGCAAGAGTGGTGAACGATCACCTCCCCTAGGAGCTTGTCGATCACCGAATGTTCGAAGAACTATTCTCTGACTGGAGTTGTGGTTAAGAGACCAACCAGACCTGTTGTCGTGCTGTTCTCCATGAGGTGAGTTATTCGATCGACTGTTGTTCGAAGGAGTCATACCGGTACAACTTCCAGAATGATATCGACGAGTTTGCTCAAGTCTAGCCATTGCACCCCAATACCTTCATGTGATCCCTTGGGCAAAGAGGTCGTAGCCCGACGCTCACCCAAGATCTTGAGTCGGGTTCTCGATCAGATCGTTTATACGTTGAAGTTCTTGAGCTTCCTCGGCCGGTATTGGATGAGCCAGGTAAGTTCCTCTGAGCTGCAATTCTTCTCCTCTGGATGGTCTCAGGATCATCCACATCCGAGGTTGCTTGAGTGTGCCTCAGTGGAGAGCGATCATTTCTAGGATTTCTCCCACGCTCATGAAGGTGCTGATCTTGCTCATCGCCGGAGGTGTCCTTGTCATCACAATGAGAGCCCAGAGTGAGTGAGCGACAGGGAGCATCCCCAGTCTTGCCTCCTAGAGAGAGTAGATCTGAGTGGAGGACAAAGACCTCCTGAATATGATTTTCACTTGCGCCTGAGTCCTCTTGGCTTGCAATGCCTCACAACTTGGAGCAATCCCCTCCAAGAAGGGGAATTCTGGGTTATAACCGTCTCCAATTGAAAGTGAACCCTGTGAGGGTATGGTCGAATCTGCAGGAAAAGTGGGCTCGACCACACAGCTCGTGGGGGTAACCAAAGAGTGACGATCACCAGATGCTGGTTGAGTTTTGGAATGATGGATTCCAGGACTCGTTGTACCAGATCAGACGACCTCAAATGGACTCGAACATTTGGAGGGGGAACCCTTGCTATGTTCTGTACTTGTCTTGGTCCAGTCCTAGTTATGGTCGGATGGACCCTTACCCTCTGAGGAATCTGGTCCCTCATCTAGACGTAATGTTGTGGGGGGAGATCCCTTATCAACCCTGTCTGTGGCATGGTCTCCTGGGTCTGGTAAAAGATCCCTGGAGGCAGCATTACCATCAGATGAAATAATGCTCTGCTCGTAATCATAGCAGGCATCCATGTCGAAGTTTTGTATAGTTGGCCAAGTCGAACCAGTTCTCCTCGTTCCACTCTCCTTCCATGAAAGCATTAGAGTTGAAAAAATCAAGAGAACCTGCCGAAAAGGAATCACTGGAAACTCCCATGGACAGCGCTAACTGTCGATGATCTAGTATCGATATTATGAATGAATATTTGGGGGTCTCCTAGAATTAGAACCATGCAGAGAATGACACGTGGATTTAGACAGGTTCAGGCCTTCTCCGGAGAGAATAATAACCCTACTCATGTGTTGTTGTATTGACTCTGTTGATTACAATAAGGAAGAAAACTAATGCCTATCGTCTCCTTCCGATCTTCTCTATCCCCTATGTCTACTGACTTCAACCTTTATATAGCGCATGATGGGGTGGCAGTTTCTCCAGACCAAGAGGCACCTCAACGTTTGATATAATGTGCACGTTGATGAAAGTTATTATCAGAGAGTTGACACCCCCACGTCACCTGGCAGTTATCGTTAGAGACAGGCGTAATACATGCAGTTATTTGGGAGATTAACAACGTATATTAACCACTCTGTATCTCAAACAGAGCGTATAAGACTCACTAGTCAATTAGGCCCACATGTCAGTAGGTTTTGCTGACCATACAGTGGTCGTAATTGACGTGGTCGTAGAAAAGCTTACGACCATGAAGTGGTTATATAACATCTTACGACCATGAGGTGGTCATAGAAAAGTTTATGACCATACAGTGTGGTCGTAGAACATCTTACAACCATATAGGATGGTTGTCTGATGGTTTTCAACCGATTATCTTAAGCTTCTCCCTTATAAACGATAAGGGGTATACTCAAGACTATCATAGAGATATCACTATCTATGATAATAATTATAAATAAATAATTTAATTAATTGAGGATCATTATATCGTCGTCACTTTTCTTGTATGCCTAACTTTCTATGTATTATCGCCAAAAATTTATTGTCACACGAATCATGTGTTGTATTATCACATGCGCCATAAATTAGTTACACACTGAAATCAGGGCGTGTGAAATCATGTTATATTATTAATTTAGTTATAATTAATTATTAATTTATAATTTATAATTATGACTAATTATTTAAGAATATTTAACTACAACTAATTAACTATGACTAATTAATTACAAAAATCACGATGACTTAATTACGACTAATTAATTACAGCAGAGAGGCATCTGGGCAAGGGTTTACAACTAAATCATGTGGACGAGGAAAGTGAAGTCCCCCCTACGACACGGACTTGACACATGTCATCTGCCGGAGAGTCTGTGGTGTTATTTTTTGTTTTGATCTCTGAAGGGGGTTATATTTGCTATTTCTCGCGTATATAGTGCTATATTAGGCAAAAACTCTATTCGATCGGTGGGTGTTTCTTATTGCTTTCCAAAGCGACTTGTGGAGAAGGTAGTCGATGTGTCCCCGCACAAAATCATTACCAATTAATTGTTTTTGTATCATGGCAAAAGTAGCACTAAATCCCATCAAATGTGCGGAAAAGAGTTTGTGTAATAATCCATTTTTATATTCATATTTTAACGGGAAAATGGAAAGAAAATCAAGTTTCCTCTCAATTTTTTTCTCCTGCATCTTTTTTAGCGTATAGCCACAAAAAATAACCAAACTGTCATGATAAGAAAGAGGCGTCGACGACAACGAATCACCATTGTTGCTGTTCAGTTGACACCACTAGGGCACATAACCACATTGTATCATGCCCCATGGCTCCTCCACCACCCTTTACTACACAATCGGCAATAGCGCTGCACCACCATTGCTACATCTCTGATCCAAGCCCTAGAGCAGTGTGAGTGCGCCCAACAAATCTGTAGGATTGTATTGGTGCATGAGTTATCCAAAGTTTGGGGAATGTAGCCAGAGGTGGCGATGCCACTGCTTTGTTGTAGACCCAAGCAGGCCAGTGCATCTAGAGGTGGAGAGGGTGCACAACGAAGAGGTTGAAGCAGACATAGCAGCAGAGGCAAGGCAACTTTGTTGGAGCGGTGAGGCCAGTGAGAAATTTGATATGCCCCTAGTCAGTTTAATTTTCAAAACTAGCACTCTTTCACCATAATTAGCAAAATTGGCATAAGCAAGTGCACGTACTGCTCCTCCCGGCGAGGTGGGGACTGCCCCATCCCGCGCGTGGCACGACTGTCCCGACCACAGGCACAGCAGCACTGCCCACAGTGGTGGCGCGGCAGTCGCTGCCCGCCACTGTGCACGCAGCGAGCCACCCCAGAGGAAAATTCAAAAAAAATGAAAAAAATGAAATTTCAAACAAATTACACAAAAGAATTCAGAATTTAATTGGAGTTTATTTCATTCATTAAAAATGGTTTATTTTTCATAATTTTACAATTAAGCTTTAATTAATCCATTAAAATAGAAATTTTGCAAAGTAGCTAGAGCCTGGTTTTTTATCCTTTTTTAAAAATAATTTTAAGTTAATCCCTCTCGAACTATCCATAACTTAAAAGTAGAGAATGTATCTGTGAACCATCCTTTCAACATTTTGTGATCGTCGTATGTTGTTCTAGAGCGGTGAATACATATATAGACTAGCGATAGGAAGTTGAAACCCTAAACTAGTTGGTCTGTTTGTGATTTTCGTGGATTTTCAACGGTACGAAATCTGTTAGACTCACAATAACATTTTGTGACCGTCGTATGTTGTTCTAGTGCTGTCAATTTCTGTGGAATTTTGCGAGGACATTTGAGATATTAATTATTCGTATGTAGGAAGGTAAGTGATAACATATTACTTATGTCTGTGCTTTGTCATGGACGTTTGAGGTATCAATTAAGAACATTGGCAATAACATATTAGTACTATACGTGCTTTCTCGTGGACGATTTAGGTATCATTGATTCGTAAGTAGGAAGGTAAGTTATATTCCGATGCGCCAGAGAATTCAGACACGATGCACAATTTTGGAGAAATGGCGCAATGTTAACAACACGATAGTTGATCCGACAAGAGGGGTTACATGGCACGCAGGCTAATGAACCAAGGACGGTACACGTATGCCTTTAGAGAATTAGAAATACATGGTACATATGGACGAAGAGGGTCGGACTACTGTGTGGACTGGGGCCATTTGCCCTTCCTTGCGAGCTTGGCGTTGTATTCCTCGCCAGCCGCCTTGGCCTCGGCCGCCATGGCCTCGCCCACCATTTTCCTCTTTTTCTCGTGCTCTCTCTCGCGAGCCTCGCGCTCTCTATGCCTACACGCCTCGAGATGGGCCTGCATCTCTCGCCGGATACGTTGGTTGTGCTCTTCAGTGCGGGCGCTCCTCCTCTCTCCTCTCGCAGTCCCTATTGGCATCCCACTCCTTGCAGCCCAGAGTCCACTGGTCATGTGGGTGGATCTCTAGGTCGATGCACTTGCGGTAGCTACATAGCAGATCCGGAGACTACGGGTAGACGAGAGAGGATGTTAGTGCGGACTTCGAACGAGAATTGGTAGGGGAACATATTGTAACATGTCCTTATCAGCTGCCGATAGCGGCTAGTGTCCCAACGGCGGTCGGGATAGTCGATGTAGTTCGTGCAACACCAGTAACACATGCCCAGACTTAGCGGATGCTTGAACTTTAAGAACTTACAGTTGTCCCTGCACCAACAGAGGGACAGCATCTCGCCCTCGGGCGGGTGTTGCAGCAAACGTTCGGTTAGGATGTTGTGGTAGGGGTTGTTGCTATGGAGGGCGGCATCGTTGTGGGGAGGTGGCCTCCGAGCACGCTCCCTTTGTTCCTCCTGAGCCGCATACTCCCTTTGCATTTCGCTGATCTCCTGCCAGTGTTTGTCCTTCTGAGTGAGATTGTGTTGAAGGCTGGATGCAGGAGAACCAGGCGTAGAAGGGGTAATACTTATATGCCGAGCTAGCACTGCATACGTGGGTGAAATGTAATTTGGTTGAGGGAATTTCACGTCCACAAGGCAGCAAAGCTGGCTCGTTTGGTCACGTCGCTTCTCCCACTGCCATCCCATCCTCACTATGGACAGTACGTTCCTTTGCAGGAAGTACAAGGGCACCATTCTCACCGCTATTGCTGCTGATGCCAACGACCAGTTGCTCCCAATTGCTTTCACAATTGTGGAGAATAAGAACACTAATAGTTGGTTGTGGTTCCTAGTCAACATAAAGCAACATGTTGTTAGGGACCAACCAAATGTGTGCGTCATCACCGACAGTCATGCCGGGATGTTGTCTGTGCTGCAGACCATGCAGCACAGTACGAGCCCGCTGTTCCAATGGAACGACATGCACACACGTTGGTGCATGCGGCATCTAGTTGCCAACTTCCACATGCGCTTCCGGAGCAAGGACCTCATGAAGAAGTTCAAGAAGCTCTGCCTACAGAATTAGAAGCGCAAGTTCGATGTTGTGTGGCAGGAGCTTGAGGTCGAAACACACCGTGCAAGTGGAGGTTCTGGGCCAGGCGCACCGCAAAGCAAGTTCGCTGAGTGGATGAGCGTGCATGCCCCCGACTATGAGAAATGGTCCCTTCTTCATGACACCTATAGTGCTCGCTATGGCATCATGACAACCAGCATATTCGAGGTCTACAACGGTGTGTTGAAAGGGGTCCGTGCCCTGCCCATCACCGTTGTTGTCGACGAGACATGGAATCGTACGGTCGGTTACTTCGTCAATTGGGCAATGATGGCCAAGTGACATTTCGACGAAGGGAAGCAGTACTCCGAGGTTACCCTTGCCTACATGGAGAAGAAGATTACCAAGGCCCGATCCCATGTAGCTCACACCATGGATGGCGTGAGGAGAAAGTTTGAGATCCGTCTGCGGGACAAGTACATTCACGGCCACATGAGAGGTGACCGGAAGCATGTTTGCACCATAGGCGATGTGGCAGTTTGCACCTGCAACAAGCCTCAACTCCTGCACAAGCCTTGCTCCCACATATATGCTGCATGAGCTATATTTCACCAATCTTGTGGCATGTACATGTCAGAGTACTATGACATACATCACCTGTATGATACTTGGAACGGGAGTTCAACTCGTACGGCATGGAAGTCCACTACAGGGACCTATGGCTGGGAGCAATGAAGTGGTCACCAAATGAAGCACTGCGGCATCCAGGTCGTGGGAGGCATCGCTCAAGGCGCATCCGCAACGATATGGATGCGAGCCAACGTGGAGACCGGCCAAGACCAACGAGGTGTAGGCTATGCAAGACTCGTAGGCACTCCTTCAGGAACTGCCCCAACAGACCTTCTTCTTTCAGCGCCACTTAGTATCTATAAGCTATCCGGTGTATTGAGTCATGTTGGTCGTAGTGATGTGAGTGTTGTAGTGATTTCTGTTGTACAATGTTACAAGTTGTTATTCCCAGTTCAAGTTGTTATTACCACTTCAAGTTGTTATTACTAATTGCTTTCCATATAGTGGTCACGTTCTGCTTTGCAAAGTGTGGTCACGTCATGCTTTCCAGAAAGTAGTCATATCCTCCTTTGCAGAGAGTTGTTACGTCCTGCTTTGCAGAGAGTGTTTAGGTCTTGCTTTCTAGAGAGTGGTCACATCATTCTTTCCATACAGTGGCCACATTCTGCTTTACAGAGTGTGGTCACGTCCTGCTTTTCGCATAGTGCTCCCTTCGTGCTGCCAATGCTATAAATGGATGCTTTGGTTGCCATTCACCTCACTCTTCTCTTCCTCTTCTCCTTTCTTCTAGTGTAAAATGGGATGTCTTCGGCCTCATCTAACTTTCGAGTGAGCAGACAATTAGAATCACTACGCCAGCACCTGGTTTGCCCACGTTGCAGGGATCCAGCAAATGTGTTCACCTCGCATATGCCAACGAATCCATCCCGAGTGTTCGTGAAGTGTTCAAATCTTACGGTAACTTGTGCAAAATCACCTCAAATGAATTCCATTACAAATACCACGTTTTCTTATTTTTGTTTGAAGCTACAATACTTTTGCAGAACACATCATGTCGGTTTTGGCAGTGGGCTGATGAAGCTGTCCCAGTGGTTCGAGATATTGCTATGCAAATTTTTGCCTTGCAAGAAGAGTCACGTGCTATTGCTGCATTTCATGCAGTGGCTAGACCGTCCGATCAACCAATGCAAAATGAAGAGAACAGACTTAAAAAACTGGATGAAAGGGTAGAAAGAGTTGAGAATAGGCTTCAGAATTTAGTTAAGATAGTTAGTTTTGCGGTCTTTCTTCTATTATATGTTGTTCTTGCCAAGTAGAACTTCAGTTGTTGTGAGGGACCCCGGGTTATCCCCATAAGACCAAGGTCGTTCCGGTCGTATGGAGGTAACTCTGGGCCTCCGGTGAATGGATTCTAAGTTAACTCCATGTATGCGAAAGACCTGACTGAATTATTCCATTTGGATTTACTACGTCAAAGTTATAGTGGTTTGAATTTTAGGTTTCAGAAAAATCCAAATTAATTGGGTTCGAATACTATTCATTTAATTTAATTATTTAGCCAAAATTTGTAGAGTAGTAGTGGAACAAAGGATTATGTAAGTAAATAGAGAATAATAATATAAGATCAAAATAGTTGAGCTTACCTCATTTGGAGTTTTTATGATTTAGTTATGAATTTCTAAAGTTATCAGCACTTTATAGTGTCAAAATAATTTATTTTGGGATCATTTTCCTTCAAATATATCTTCTGTGATAGAGGTAAGATTGAAACCTTTTTTAGAAATAAGTTGACTAAAAATGAAAATTATCAAAAGTGGTTTCGTTGTTTTAGGAGTTAAAATGAATTAGTTATGCATTTTAGAAGTTAATACCATTTTTTCAATATAAAATAAACATATTTGGAGTTCCCTAAAGCTTTTATTACTTTTCTTACTCACTACTGTGCTAGCCACAGTGAATGACAGTGGGGTCCAGATCGCGAGGGCTATTCGAGCGATCCGAACGTCCCGACTGATCGGACGATTGATATCGAATGGGACGGCCAGCGCACAAGTCAGAGGGTTCGCTTGGGTCGATTTTTCTAAATTTTTCTAAATCAGTCCCAAAAATTTAGAAAAAATTATATTAATTCATGTTAATTAATATAGTATTTTAATAAATTAGTTCCAGATGATGATCATATGTTTTTGCTACTAATTTTATTTGGGAGTTCAATTTGAAGTGTATGTTTATAACTGGAATAAGATTTTCCAAGTGCAATACTTTATGTAAATGCTTCAAAATAATGATGCATGCTCATGAGATGCATATTAATGCTCTTTATTAACTTGGGGATGTGACAGTTGTAATGATATTGTAATGTTCACTCTTTATCTATGCATCGCAGTCCTTCATGAATGAGAATAAAATTGTTGTACTGAGATAGGTAACGACGTACAAGTGTCCAATTATGATACCATAACCACACTCCGTTCGGATTACAAATTACTAACTAAAGTATAGGTTACAATGAAGTACAAGTTACAACATGCTAGCATTTCTAATCTTATTACTGCTCACGCTGCTATTCCCTGCTCCCGACCATAGGACCCTGTAGTGGCCTTCCACGCCGTGTTCCTGGCATAGGTCTTTGATGAATCTGTTCCTGAGGGAACGTCAGCCTCTCGGGTGACCGTGGATTCTGCCGCAGGTCATAGCGGGGTTCCTCAACCCCTGTGTCGTCATATTGGGGGGATCACCTAGGAGAGTGGCGTTGAGAACATCTCGGTGATCTAAGCATTAGGATCCCCGGAGGGGCATGTGAGACCCTGGTTTATTAAGCTTGTAATACTTAGTCTTCCACCGGCTCTAGCATCACAAACAGAATAACTCGTGCCTCGATAGACATGTGCTTCCCAGAAATACAGCACATATACATCTTTACAAAAGCACGCATCGATTCCATACATCAATATACCAAGTCTAGGAAACGACATACAAAATATAAAGTTATTACAAGACAGTCGACCGGCCAAAAGACAAGTATCAAATAACAGCGGAAGCAAAAGGTGCCATGAGATGGATTAAACCAAAAGACGACCGGTTAGCCACATCACCACAGGGCAACCGACCGGGCCGCCAAGCTAATCGTCCCACACACTGCACAGCACAACTCACAAAAGTGAGGCCCTTGGGGCTCACCTTCTTCCTCTGCACACAACTAGCAATGCAGATGAGTACAATAATGCACTCGCAAGACTTATGAGTCGCAAGACTTACGAGTAACAAGCCTATACATAGCTACATATGAACTGAATTCAAAGGAAATGGTTATAGGGTTATTTGAACGCATAAAGCGATTTTCATTTGCAATAATATAATAGATTGAAGGCAATTTAACAAATCAGTTTTTAAGCATTGAAATAACAGCGAGTAACAATAAGTAACAAGTAACCACCTAGAGGTGACTAACCCAATAGCCACCACAACATAGCACGAATCCCCGATTTGTACCACCCATCAAGTTTTAATTAAAAAAATGTTGTAGTCTAGTTCTCACGGGGCGCATCCGAGCGTGTCCATAACCTAGGATGAGGCTATTCAAATAGTTTAAACCCTGTAGGGGTGTACCAATGTACCCACACTTCAGACCGCCTTTAAGCCACAAGATTAGCACACTTCCAAAGGTATGCCGGCACGACTAAGTCCTACGAGACATTTCCAATATTGTGTATCAACTACGAGCCGCTCGTATGGATAGAAACCCATGCGCTTACATTGTAAAGCCGAAAAGATAACTACCCCTCGGGGTAAAGCTTTTCAGACAACTACAATGCTCCCACACATAAAGCATCTCATTTTACCACAACGCAACACACACACGCCCTCCTGCGACTCGTAGCCAACACACGCCAAAGTACTAAGTCAAGAGAGGTCCCATACCCTCTAGTGTGGTTAGCACGCAAGAATGCTCAGAACGGTGGCGCAAGTAACTCGGTCCTTAAATGACTAGGGCACCATCCCAATCACACCATCTTACCAATGTGCCCAAGTCCAAATTATTTTGTTTTCATTTTTAGTTTTTGCAATTTAAACATAGCACAAAGCCGAAATATAGAATCATAATAAGTAGTTGTGTGATCAAGGTTATCGACAAGTCGATAACCGCCCATTTCTACCGATAGCTAAGCATGGCTAAGCGATATACTCGAAAATCTACTAAGTGACAAGGGTTCATCCAACGAACCCAAAATCACATCAAATAACCCTAAGCCCAATAGTAGAGAATAAACATTTGCCTACTGATAATGCTTCTAATGGGTCAACTATCGATAATAGTTAAAACAAGATAGCAATGCATACATAGAATTTGCAAACAACTTACTAGAATTTGAAAATAATAGGAACAACATGATCAAATGATGCTACATCTGCTTGCCTTGCTGGAGGGCAGAGTCCGGCTGCTGTGGATCAGATTCGAGATCAACAACCTCTTCGGAATCTAACGTGAAAAGACGATAAAACCAATAAGAACGAAGAACACCAAATAAAGCTCAACAACAAAAGTCATCCAAATCTTATGAAATTCATACAGAAGCAAGGTTATGATTTTAAATGAATTTAGAAATAAGAATCAGGTCATTTGGACTAAGTATGAAAAAGTTATAGCTAAAATAATTTCTCTCAGCCTGTTAATTCAACTAAATTAATTACAGGTACTGTTCATGGCATAAATTTCTGGAATGATCTAAAGTCTAAAATTTTTATGGTAGGTAGGTTATGACATCCTAAAGTCAGCAAAGTTGGGTTTACTCAATTTGGAGTTAAAATGAATTACTTATGATTTTTCTAAGTTGTAAATCTAGCACATTATACTTTTCAGAAATGAAATCATGATCAAAACCTATTTCATATTAAAGTATGCTAATAGAGGAATTTTACAAGCTTGAGTTTGCTCAGTTTGGAATTATACAGAAAAAGATATGCATTTTACAAGGTTCAATTCAATTTCTGGAATATTCTAAAATGGCTGAAATCAAGTTAATATTATTTACAAAATTTTCTGGCACAGAACAATGTCTAAATGCATTTTTATATTAAACTTTAGTTAAACATGAATTTATCCCAGTTGGAATCATCTAAAAAGGATTTAACATGAATTAGTTATGAGTTTTCAAAGTTTAATACAATTTTTAGTTGACAAATAAAGGCTTACCGAAATATAAAGACCTAGATCCAAATAAAAGGACGTGGATAAACATGGGCCTTTGATTCGGGATCCAATGGCCCACGCGCTCCGCACACAACGCACGCGCGCGGTCCGAAAAGAGGTCCACCGTTGGATCTAGATCCAACGGTCCACGTGGATTGGGACGTTCGGGGACCCGAACGGCCCAATCAATCTCGACCGCAGATCAAAAGATGGAGGGCTCAGGGCGTTGAGCGCTCCGGGTGACCCGAATGGCACACTCATCTCAGCCGCTCATCGCGAGATGGACGACCCAGAGCGGTTGGGAGCTCGGGTGGTCCGAACGGCTACTCAGATCTAGACCATTGATCTAGATCTGACGGCCCCTAGTGACTTGGGCGCTCGGGGACCCGAAAGTTCGAAAGATCTGGACCGTTGATCACAAGATCGACGGTCCACGATCTACGCAGTGCTATGCTTTCACGCACGTGAGATTTTAAGCGCACCGAGAGGATTTTAATGATGCGGGCCCACATGTAAGCGACACAGGGCTATTTTAAGACAGCCAATAATTACTAAATCCAATGATTAGTCATGATCAGTAACTAATGGTGTCCTAAAACTTTTGCACAAAGGGGGTTTACACTGGCGGGGGCCCACATGGCAGTGGCACACAAGCTCATTTGGACAGCATTAATTGCTAACAATGATTAGCATTTAATGAACTTAAATTTAGTCCTAAAGAACCGTGACTGCGGTTTAGAGCCTACGGGCCCACATGGCAGTGAATCAAGAGGCACTTTCGGACAGCCATTTATTGCCAAACATTAATTATCAATGATTGATTATTAATGATGTCCTAAAGCGTTGAATAGGGTCGACGGGGTTTTAAATGATCGGGCCCACCAGTCAGTGACACGCCGGCACTCGTTAAGACAACCATTTATTACATAACCATGATTAACAATGATTAAACAATGATTAGTCATTAATGGTGTCTTGACAACAACGGCAAAGGGAGAGGCTCCCGTCCGGCAAAACCCGAGCACAAAGAGGGGCTCGCCGCCGGCAGCTCCGGCCACAGCGGCGCCCACAAAGTGCCAAAATGGGTTCACAATAGCCTTACGGTCCCGATGGTGACGACCTCGCCGGCGGCGATGACCTAGAACGCCGGCGAGCCGGAAAATAACAGTGGGAACATGCACTGCCGAAAATGAAAATGGCGAAAAGCTCTGCAAAGGTCCACAAAAGCGGGTGCCACGACTTCTAGGGACTAATAAGAAGCTACCTTAGCCAAAATGAGCTTCAAAGATGGCCGGAGAGGCTCGGACAGCAGAGAAGCTCGCCGGAGCCGAAGATGATGAAGTGAAAACGACGGTCTGAGCAAAAAGAGTGAGACCGGGTCATCAATATAGCTTCATTATAGCTCAGAGAGGCTTCATGAGCAAATAATTGAGAAAAGAAGCCCTTACCGGAGCTGGAGAAGAAAGGGGGCGATTTCGGCCGAATTTGAACAAACCCCAAATTTGACAATTCCTGAGAATGTCAAACCAAATTAAGTTAGGGGAAATGCATAGGAGATTAAGGAGCTCAAAAGGGTACAAGAAGAATTGAAGATGAACCACTGGAGCACTAAGCTCCACAATGGAGCTTCCCGGCCTCTAATGGCGATTTGAGGATTTCAGTGGTTTTGAGCTCCAAAAACAGAGACTGAGTTAGGGGTGGTGTAAAGGAACACCAGGAGGGGCTTTATATAGAGGGAGGATCAGGGTTTGAGCCGAGACCTAGGTCAGTGGTGAGCTCGGTTCATGGCGCTGCCATGGACCAAGGAAATGATGGGGGCAAGTGAGAAACGAGACTTTGGGGCCGAAAGTCTGGGGCATATTTAATGCGAAGAGCCGTTGACGTGTGAGGGGATAGGGCACTGCCCTCTCCTACTCCCTGCCATGGCGCGCACGTGAGTACAGGAGCTAGAGGAAGAAGAAGAACAGAAAAAGAAGGTGGTGACCATTGGACTCAAGATGGACGGCCACGATTACAAAGAGGCAGCCAAGGGTCTGAATGTGCACAATTGATCTTGATCGTTGGATCAAGATCCAAGGGCTAAAACACGCACCGCGTTAGAACGGCCCAGTGCATTTAGTTGGTTAGGTCCAACCAAGTGGCTCGAGCCCGAGTCTGATTCGAACCCAACCGGTTTGACTTAGGGTTTTAAATAAGAGCTGAGAACTTTGAAGGATTTTTAAAGGTAGCAAACTAACTTCAAAAATTCCAAAATTTTTACAGGAGCTTGCTAAATGTGACATTGACCTTGTATAAAATTTTCAGAAGTTTTTATGCAGTGAATTTCCCTCCAAAAATTCTGTAGGGTTCTGAGTTAGGGTTTGACCAGGGTCAAACAGGTTTGACTACCCTTTAAAAATATCCAAACAGTTTCTAAAAATTGTGAAATTTTTCAGAGGGGCCACATACCATCCCTAGAACTTGGGAAAAATATTTCTAGAAGATGATCACAAGATTTGGCAAGAATGTTTTTGAAGGGTCAAGATTTGGATCAAATGACTTGTGACTTTGTATTTCCATAATCATTTTTCAAAAATTGTTTAGAACATACAGGAAATACACGATGTAAGAAAAAGTTTTAATTTCTACTCATTTTCTTACATTTGAAACACAAGTCCAAATTTGGGATGTTACAGGGCACCAACTCGGCTGAGCTTGTGTGGTCAACTACTCGTGGTACGCCTCAACTTGCGGGGTGAACTACTCGGGGTACGACGTGTAGCCAGACTGATACCATGGGGTGGTATCGGCTACTTGAAATTGTCTGAGAGTGTCAGGCTCAGCGGGAGAATCTGGGACAACCTCAGTGGTTTCGGGTTGCACGTTCATGCTCTCTGGTACGCCGTCTTCCTGCCTCCGTGATGACGACGGCATCAGCACAGAGTCCTTGCATCGCAACTGCGTGGATGATTGGCCACCGACGCTGCACCACTGGGTCGACTCACTTGGATGGGAAGATGGAGGGGCGAGGGTACACGATGCTCCGTCCGATGCCTCAAGTCGTCATCGGTGGACCTTCCACAGCTCATGCTGCGAACGACGCGCTTAACATCGTCAATAAGAGTCTTCATGACTGCATGAATGCGTTCAACTGTGTTGTTTGTACCCCGCTCGATTTCCCGGTGGCCGCACTGCACAACGCTCTGCAAACGGTCGATCTGCATGGTTACTCAACAAACAAATTTTGTTAGTTAGCCCTATTTGTGAGGGTGTTTTATCTGCTACGTGCTCAACGTACTGAATCGTCACGGCGTGCTACATGGTGCGGGTCCAGCCCCAAGCCCAAGTGTTCAGTGTGGCTAGGATCAGCATGCCGGACCGGGGCGCACCTGTCAATCTCGCCCGTATGTGTTGTACGTACCACTCCAAGTATGTGCCGTAAGTGCCTACAATGTAAGGTCGTGCCTCTTGGAAGATGCAATCAGTGACATATTGCCATGCATCTATCCACGGCTGCTAGTCAGAAGCCAGTCATCGCTCTTGCGGCCCTTCTACGTCTGCCTGATGGTGGAACAAAATAAATAAATTAGGGTACTAACATAACAAATTAGTAACAGACCAACAATATTAAGCAATATACCGTACTTACAAGTGGCTACGCCTCACAAGGGGTCACCCTGGAGCTGGGGGGATCTCCTGGTGCAGCTGGAACTGCCTCATCACCCGTTGCGGGTTGTAGGGCTTCACCATGTGGGAGAACACCACATGACAAGTTGTCCTCCAGTACAACGCATCCTGCTCGCATAGCAAGCTCAAGCCGTTGGGCGCCGTGTCCTGCACAAAGGCTTTTGTCCAAGGAGCCCATATTATGTCGTCCTCGTGCAAGCCTCGAATTCGTTGTGGAACTCAGGGTATATGCGACGCAGTCTCTCCCTAGCCCACCCCAGTACTACCACAGTTCATTGGGATCCCATGGTTGGGCCTTCCACAGGATCCTCATCGTCTGCCCCACCATAGAAATGCTCTGTGTGTGGGTAAGGGTGGACTACGGAGCGGAAGGATAGCCGTCCGACCGGGAAGTGCTCCCACGACCACAACTGTAACAGCATGTAGCAACCCGATGGCATGGGCTCTGTTCCCGTGTGATGCTGCGAAGCGTCACATAGGCCACAGTATGTGCCACACAGTACAGCTGAACCCCAACTGTACTACAGCATATCCTAATCGTCGGAATCCACAATGGACTCCGCAAGGTGAATGTAACTAGGGTACACCGTGTCCCACTGCGTGCTAGGGAACATGACCCACTCGAATAGAAATAACAAATATGCAATTAGGTGGCATCAGACCACCTCCTCCGTTGTGTCATTTGGGAAATGCATGAATCATTGCAGCCAGCCGTGTAGAACGCCCTTACACCTCTCGGGGATAGGCTACCCGAAGTGATGGTCGAGGCGCGCCTTCCAGTCCGGCGACCTCGGAGGGGGGACAACTGCAAAGCCTCCCAACGGTAGGCCGATCAAGAAGCTGATGTCCTACAGTGTCATGGTCATCTTCCCCTACCGAAAGTGGAACGTGTGGGTCTTTGGCCGCCAACGATCAACCAGGGTGGAAAGAAGGGAGGCGTCAATCAGGAGGTTCTGCCCCATGTTCATCATGCGGGCGAACGTAATCAGCCCAGACTGACGAAGCCTCCCAACATACCGCTCGTCCAACGGCCAGGTCTCCCTCGGTCCCCGTGTCACCAGGGTTGGCGACCCATCACCACCGATCCAAGCATGATAGCGATGCTACACGTCCCATGCCTTCTCAAGTAGGGGTGGTAGATTGTCTGCCATTGCTGCAAAAAGACAACAAGTCATAATTAGCGAATTCATTTACAAGGTAGATTACATGTCATTGTTGTAAATAATTACATGACAGATTGACATATGCACATAACAGTTGTGACTGATATAATGCACGTGCATTATTAAGTACGTACTTAACGTAAAAATTGCAATAACAAAATATTAAATACCGCAGACGGACGAACGAACGAACACTACTACAGAAAAGGCCTTCACAGACGGTTCAAAAACGTCATCACAGACGGTTTCGTGAGCCGACTCTGATTCTATGGGTTAGCGATGACATGAGTCATCACAGACGGTTCTTCAAACCATCTGTGATGCATACTGTCACAGACGGTTATTAACTCAGAACCGTCTGTGATAAGAAACTATCATAGACGGTTTGTAGATGAAACCGTCTGTCATGACTTTTCTCTATAGACGGTTTGTAGCTGAAACCGTCTGTGATGACTTTTCTCTATAGACGGTTTGTAGCTGAAACCGTCTGTGATGATTTTTCTCCATAAAGTCTCCAAGCAGTGGCTACTTGTGCCTTTAAAATCGGCATCATATGTATTTTATATATATATTGTTCGTAGTCCCTCAGCCACTTTCGAGTGGTCGTCTATGCAGCATGAGGAGGATGAGACAGCATCCACAGACAACTTCATCGAGCCCCTACAAGTTCAAGAAGCATGGTTGCCAAGACAGCGTTAGGACATCCAATTACCTGGATGTCGTCGACAGGTAATTGGACGTCGCTGTGTTCAGAAAGTAACATGGCTGATACCAGTTGGAGTAGTTGTGCGTCCACGTCACTTTATGAACACAGCGACGTCCAATTACCTATTGACGACGTCCAAATAATTGGATGTCCTGACGCTCTCTCGGCAGCCATGCTTCTTGAACTTGTAGGGGCTCGATGAATTTGTCTGTGGCTGCTGTCTCATCCTCCTCATACTACGTGGATGACCCCCCGAAAGTGGATGAGGGACTACGAACAATATATACATAATATATATATGATGTCGGTTTTAAAGGCATAAGCAGACACTGACTTAGAGACTTTATAGAGAAGAGATCAGGATCCAAGGGCACAATCTATACACAATACATAACAGCAGGTAATCTAACATCTCAAGGCACAATTAATCTACACAATATCACATCTAATTGCATTTGTGACATCAATTCATCATAAAAGTATCATCCAAGGGCATAATCTATACACAATACATAACAGCAGGTAATCTAACAGCTCAAGACACAATTAATCTATACACAATATCACATCCAATTGCATTTGTGACATCAATTCATCATAGAAAGTATCATCCAAGTGCACAATCTATACACAATACATAATAGCAGGTAATCTAACAGCTCAAGGCACAATTAATCTATACACAATATCACATCCAATTGCATTTGTGACATCAATTCATGCTGATGAAGTAGTTCGCACAGGCAGGACGTTCGTGGCTGCTGTCTCATCCTCCTCATGCTGCTTGGTAAATTTCTTAGACGTCCATGGTAATTAAAGAAATCATGATCCAGTGCAGACACAACGCGGCAACGGCGGCAAACACCAGCCACCACTAGCACAACCCACATCCAGGGGAGAGAGGCAGATCTGGCCGAGGTGAGGTAGCCGAGGGAGCAGAGGGGAGGCGTACCTCGATTCGGCAACGTAGATGGCGGGGCGAGCTCGATTCGACTTGGGAGATGGCGGGGCAAGCTCGATTCGGTGAGGGAGATGGCGGCGAGCTCGATTCGGCGGTGTAGATGGTGGGGCGAGCTCAATTCGGCGGGGGAGATGGCGGGGCGAGCTCGATTCGGCAAGGGAGATAGCGGCGAGGTCGAATCGGCGGCGGGGGAATCGCGATGCGGGAGCCCGGCCAAAGTCTCGATCCTTAGCGCGCACTGGGGAGTGACAAGTTAGGGCGCAAACCCTAGCGCGCGAGCTCCTATTAATAAAGGTATATCACAGATGGTTCTATTATGGAACCGTTAGTGATACGTATCACAGACGAGTCCACAATAGAACTGTATGTGATATGGTCTCATATCACAAACGGGTCCACAATAGAACTGTTTGTGATATGTATCACAGACAAACCGATAATAGAACCATTTGTGATACGTCTATTTTAGAAGAGACAATCTGGGCCATTGAATGTTGATCTAACGGTGAGAAAATGTGATCTAAAACTATACTAAAACCGTTAATTTTATGACAAGTAGTCCAACACCTCTGCAAAGAAATTGGCATACTCATGCCTAATCCTGCAGTCATCACTGCAGAAGACGGCGTAGTCGTTCCACCCTAACACGCCGCAGCCGGTGCTCGTGCACCGGTGGCCGTCCTCTGACAGCGCCCACGCCCGGCCAAGTGGTGGCACGGCCAGCCTCCCCCAAGCTGTCGCCTGGATCATATCTGCGGCGAGCCTCTGGCACCGCCTGGACTCCTGGTTGGTCCTATTGGCCGTCTCGCACCTACCGCCGGCCAGCTCGCCCTCGACCTGCCTGATGTAGTGCTTCCCAATGTCGCGCGTCTCGTTTGCCGTGCAGAGGAGGAGGCCGAGCACGTAGGCCGCGGCTTTGTGGCCGGGGACGGCGTCGGCCGCCCGTTCAAGGAACACGAGGCCACGCTGCATGTCTTGGGGCGCGAAGACAAGCGCGAGGCCGACAATGAAGCAGGCCTCCGGGTTGCCGGCGCCGGCCAGGTGGTTGATGATGGTGAGGTAGCGCTCGTTGTCCTGCCACTTCATCGCCTCATCTCGCTCCAGCGCCACGCGTATCCCCACGGCGTGCGCCTTGTACATGGCCTTGCAACTAAAATTCAAGACAATATATAGAATCTTAATACAAGAATTAATTACTGGATATTGGACACAAAACGAAATCATCACGAGAGTTCATGATATGACTTTTCGGTTTTGTACGCTACAGTCATCTTCACAAATTGACTAGCTATAACTAGACCTACCAAAAACAAAAGAACAGAATACGTATGTGGCTCGTAGGCTGCAAAGTAAGCCATGGGCTGAGGAGAGCTCGCGGCCACGAGGCCGACGATGTGGACGACGACCTCGTCAGGAAGATCAAGGACGACGATCGCCGACCTCCTCGCCCGCTTGGTCCTCGCCGTCATGCTCCGTATGCTCACCATGGTGTACTATTCAATACCATGCACGCTCACCATGGCGCGCGATAATATCACTCTTATAAAACATCGAAGAGACACATCGTAACGTCGGCGAGCGAGACAAAGAGACGCATCAGCGCCCATCGGCGCGGGAGACGAAGAGACGCATGCATAACGCGCGGGAGCTGAAACATTTAATTATCACAGACGGTTCTGATAAAAAACCGTCTATGAAGTAAACCATTATCACAGACGGTTAGTTAAAAGAACCATCTTGGAAGTTTCACAGACGGTTGTTTGTTACAAACCGTTTGTGATAATGGTTTACTTCACAGACGGTTATTATTACGAACCGTCTATGATACTTTATAGATGGTTTTTATCATGAACCATCTGTGATATTACCTCTTCACAGACGGTTTTTAGGGCAGCCACTAACACAGATGTTCTCTAAACCAAAATTGTCTGTGATGTCATGTAATACGGACGATTTTGGTCAACCATCTGTGATGAGGCGTCCAGTATGTGTCTTTTTGTAGTAGTGGAACGAACGAAATTTGTTTACCAACTCTTAATCAGAATGAGTTTCGCCTTATGAAGAATCATCGGTCGCGCGTTCGGTTGTATAGACAGAAAATTTTGACAGCAAATGACATCGATAAGACGAGACGCGACGTCATGTGACGACGGCATGATGTAAAGGGGGAAAACGAAAACGCAAAAGCACTTTTGGTGCCCGCGTGCTGCATGCGTGATTGCTGCGCGCGCTGATGCGGGCGGCGACTGCGCGCCCACCACCGGGGCGGTGCTGCGGCGCCGGGCGGGTGGGTAGGTCCCCTGCCACGCCCAGGAGAAGTGGTACGTGCACTGTGCTGGAGACAATTTTGCTAATTATGGCGAAAGAATGCTAGTTTTGAAAATTAAACTGACTAGGGGGCCAAATATGCCAAAATTTCGGCTGGCAAAGAGGTGATGCGGTGGACGATGGTGCCGATGTAGAAGCAATGCAAGGATGGAGAGGAGAGGTAGTGATTTGGGGGAAGAGGGTGAGGGTGGATGACATGGCTGAAACATCAGCATAAATGTGTGTTTACCTGCTCCATACTTTGGGGGTGTGTGTGCTCAAAATATGACACGGGGAAATCTAATCTAGAGTGATGACTGATGGATTTGTATTTTTTTTTGGGGCTATCTATTCATAAGTTGCTGAAATTTTCTTAAGTTTAAGTCACTTGTTGTGACCATTGGATCAATATCCAATCATATGACATCCATTAGATCAATATCCAAGCATATGACAATCATATGACACACCAATCTTTACACAAATCCAATGGTCACAACAAGTGACTTAAACTTAATAAAATTTCAGGCAACTTAAAACTAGCAAAACCCTTTTTTTTGTCCTTTTCTAAAAGAAAACTAATTTTATACTCTCTTTGCTTCAAAGTAGTTGTTTAACTAACCTATGTGCACAAACTAATAAGGCACAAAATCTAAATAATAGTTCGGGTCTATTTGGAATACATGAATTTCATGTAAAACAATTTAATTCCAGCAGGAATCTACTATAATTCTGATTTTCCAAACCGGCCTTAATGGAATTACGATGCTTATCCCTGTTAAGTGATGTACTTCAACTACTCAACATCTTTCGTGTCAAATTTTTTAGGACAAATCTATCATGTCATTAAATAGTAAGGTTACAAAAACTGCACTCAAATGGAAGGAGAACATCATTTCAGAGTATTTACCGAGAGAGAAGAGTTGGCTAGAATACATAATTGAGAGTAGTAAGGACATCTATGGAACGCGGGATTCCTGAAGGAATTCTGGCGGATTGAAACAACTTCATGTGAAATTTCTGTTAGAAATATATGCACCTTTGTGATTATTTTAATTTTTAGAAAACAATCAAGGGTAATGCGACATATGTACTAGGCATAATAGAAACTACTAACAGTAGTATGATCGCATAGTATATTACGCCTAAACATATGTGCTAACACATAGGACAAATAGTAGAAATACTACTAACCAAGAAATGGATCACATGTAGTAGAGTTTTTGGCCTAAATGGCACTATTTGGACCAGCATTAGCAAAAATAGTGTTCTCGTAGCTGTAATTGCAAAAATGGCGCTCTCCACCATTCTTGGGTGGCACGGACGGCTCACGTGTTGCCACATCACCCTTGTCCGCTCCACCCTAGGACGGATTCCCCTCGTCCGCATCACCATGGGACGGACAAGCCACGTGGCCCCTCATCCGCACCACCATGGGATGGACAAGGCGTGTTCGTCCCGCCCTGCTTTGAACAAGGCCACGTGGGCAAGCGTCTGTCCCACCGTAGCCCGGATTCGGTGCGTCCATCTCGCCCTGCTTCGGACAAGGCCATAAGGCACGCCTTCGTCCCTCCTTAGCCCGGACAAGGCGTCTCCGTCCCACACTCGCCCGAACACGCCGAAAGCAATGTCTCGTCCATACGCGCCGAAAGCAACATCTCGTCCATCAGCGTCCAACACTTTCTGTCTATCTCTCCCGTCCTTGAAGCGCATGCATGCTGCCCGCGCGCAATTCCCTCCCATCGCTCACTCTCTCCTCCTCACTATAAATGCGGAGTTGCGAGCGAGACTCTTCGCTCACACTCATTCTTGCTTGGTCTCTCGCGATTTTTGTTACGTTTTCGCAGTGGATTAACGGTCATACTAACAAGTAATTTTTATCCCGTATGTATTGTCTTTATTAACTATTTAGTTAGTCAATTATTCATAGTTAATTAGTCATAATTAATTAGTTATAGTTATTTAGGCGTAATTAATTAAGTCTTTATCATTTAGGCATTATTAAATTTGGGTTATTTGATTAGTTGCAATAAATTATGTTATAATAAATTAGCCATTGTTGAATTAATCTTACGTATTTATTCATAGCCTAGTTAATTAATTACGAATTAATTAATCAATTAGTCGTAATTAATTAGTTGTAATTAATCAATTGTAGTTAATTGGTCAAACTTAATTAGCCATAATTAATTTAATCATAGTTAGTCACAATTAAGTTAGTGGCTTTATGGAGTGATATTTATTTATTTGTAATTAATCTGGGGTAACTAATTACTCAAAATTAATTTAGTGGTATTTAATTCATTATTAAGTCGTAATTCTCTTTTTCTAATTCATTTGTGGTAATTAATTAGTATAAATTAATTAAGAGGTTTTTACATACTCGTATTAATTTGGTCACAACTAATTTATTCCTACTTAATTAGTCATAATTAATTTGGTTGTGGTTAATTAGTACATATTATTTTGTTATCTGTGTTTAGTCATATTTTTAATTTTCTAGTAATTCATCATCATTATTAATTTATTCGCTACTAATCTATATCTTTGATCTCTTGCAAGTCATGCCTCTGCTAGAGCTACCGAACCCTTCTATGACGAGCATCACCGGTGCCAGCTGTGGATCACCGAGGATAAGGATGGCCCTCCACCCCTGATGCTTCGGTCTGAGAAGCATTACTGGGAGCTCGATGATCGCTACGTCCCAATCCTTCGAGACACAGACTTGTTGCCCTTTATAATGCTACTCTCGGTCGGATGCTACTTCACACTAGATGGCAGTGTGATGTCGACAGGTGGAGACCTGAGACCCACACCTTCCACTTTCGGTGGGGAGAGATGACGGTCACTCTCCAGGATGTCTCATTCTTGACCAGTATCCCGATAAGGGATGAGTAACTTGTTCTGATCGTTCGCGTTGGATGGAAGGCCACTTGTTCGGTTTGGCATACCTATCCGCATAACGGTGTGGTGTCCCCGAACTGGTGATTTGAGTCAATGCCCGCTAGATGCACCTGACGAGATTGTCAGGACGTACCTCGTCACTTTCCTTCTCCATCTATTCGGTCAGGCCCTGTTTCCCACCACATAGGGCGATTGGGTGTACCCGAGCTTCATCCGCATCGCCGAGTCTTTAATTGACGCGGAGGCTGCAACTATGTCTCAGTACAGTTGGGGTCCAGCTGTCCTTTTAGCCACATACAGAGGGTTGTTTGACACTTTGCGACGCATACACGCAGTGGCCCGAGCCTTGCCATCCGCTACTCCTCCTGCAAGTGTGGAACTAGGAGCACTTCCCTGTTGGGCTACCCTCCTTCGGGAGAGCAGTGCACCTGTACCCTGAATTGCACGATCCGATCGACAGGCCCACTATGGGTTACCGATGGACTGGTGCCCAGTTACGCTGGGCTAAGGATAGACCGGCGAGGTGCTACTCGTTGTTACACAATGAATTTGAGTCATTGCACGACAACGACATCATATGGGCTCTGTGGACCCCAGAGTTTGTGAACACAGTAGCACCACACAGACTGTTCGTGCAATGCATGTAGGACGCTAGATTATGGGCGACGACCTGCCACCTGGTGTTCACCTATATGGTGGAGCCTTACGCGCTGCAGCGCGTAATGCGATTGTTTGATTTGTACCACCTTGTGCCCTCCCAACGATAGGATCCAACTGCGAGTTGAGCCCTAAGCGTGCACTTGTGAGTCTAACTCCATCATTAATATTTATTATCAAGAGTATTGAGATTGTTATAATTTCATGTGTCATCAGTTGGTCTCAAGCAATGATGATGTATAATCCTTAGACCTGAGATCAGCATGGTTTTCTACATATGTAATAGTACACTTAGGGGTTATCAAACGCTACTCTGTAACTGGGTAGTTATAAAGGTAGCTTTCGGGTGTACTATAAAACATGCGAATGAATATGACGGGTAGGATATGGGATTTGTCCCTCTTATCATAACAGAACAAATATCTTTGGGCCCCTCGTTGTGGTCAGATAAAGAAAGTGCATGGCCATGCCACTAGTGGTCGAAGTGTCGACCACATGAAGTTATTCGACACTTGATCGAGAAAGTATTGAACAGTCCATGGATGATAAATTATCTCACCTGGAGTTCAACCAGAAGTCGTGAGGCAAAGGGATAATACACAAGCAGGTCGTTCAGTTCAACTAGATACGAGCTGGTCGTATGGAGATACAAGCTAGTCGTAGACTGGTCGAACATAGTCACGAACTGGTCATATGGAGATACGAGCTGGTCGTAGACTAGTCGAACATAGTCACGAACTGGTCGTATAGAGATACGAGCTAGTCGTAGACTGGTCGAACATAGTCACTAACTGGTCGTAAGTGATAAGGATCTGGTCATAGATCATATTGCATTAAGGTTTGTCCGATATATTCTATGTGTGTTCGGGAATTGTTATATCCTGCTAGATACTGCTAACGACTCGTGGTCGGAAAAGAGTTTCTAAGTCATGACCGATTACACATGAGCCTATAGGGTCACACACTTAAAGGGCTATGATTTGATTTGGATGGTGATCTGAATTCTTGTAGGCCACAAGTTCCTAATGGGCCTTAAGTTTGAGACCCGTCATGGATACCTATATATAGAGGGGCGGTGGCATGGGGTGGTGTAATCCTTTTTGAAGAATTCCTGAAAACCTAATAGCCATGCATTTCTCATCCAATACCACGCCGCCGGCTCTAGCATTCCAGCGAGTGGTGTCCCTGCCCCGTATGTGTGGATACCTTGGAGGTGTTGTTGCGAAATATCAGCATTAGGACGATCCGCAGCTCGTGATGATCACAGGAGTAGGAGGAGAAGACGTGCGGCGAGTACGACTACTACTGCATCAACTCGCTACATCGACTCTACTTCCGCTATGAGTCAGTGCATCTAGTGATAATCTCGTGATCTATTACTAGCGGAGGTTCCTTGGTTGCGCGGTAGATTTTTGTTTTGTGCTATCGTAGCCTACCCATAATCATTCACGAGTAATGTTTGCATTTCACACCCACGTTCCCTATTCTGACATGAATCCTTATCGAATGCAGGCAATCGAGGGCCGATCCCCATGCTGAGGACTAGTAAACAGTTCAGCATGAGTGGGTTACGACCTGGACAGAGACGGGACACGTCGGACATACCGCCAGTACATGGAGCGATATGTCCCATGGTCGCGCACGAGACTGGCCCGTCCTCCATCAGAGCGTTCGGAGCAGGTGACGTACTAGGAGAGGCTCTGTCACTCCTTCAATCGCCATAGCACCTCGCGGCATGATGACACGGTAAAACACTATCAATTTTTATTCGTTCCATTGATGATAATTGTATTGTTTGCTACTAAATATGTGTTGTCTGTCATTTCAGTTCGAGCGGCTGCAGCGGATCGCAAGCACATCGAAGGCCACCATCCACAGCCTAGAGCACACCGTACTGGGCTTTTGAGCACTTTGAAGTACATCTTCACGGAGTCAAAGAATGTAATCAAGAACATGAGCTGCGGTCGTCGAGAGACGACGTCCTACACGCCGCGCACCGAGTGGGCGGACCGTGCTCAACTACTAGGTTGTCACAGCCCAGTCAGACCGATGGGCATCCTAGCACTCCCAATCGATCATCCACATTGCAGATCGGCAGGGAGGTAAGTTATGTACACATTTATGTCCTATTTTTTATTATGCCTTAGGTTGTGCCAACATCACGTCGTCCTACAGCCGCACGTTCGTCGGGATGCATCTCTTCTGCCGTCTGCATCCCATACTCAAACTGGCGCTCCCCCTCGGTCATCCACACTGCACATCCGAGAGGTACGAGATGTTTAGTTTACATCCCGGATTTTTATTTGGCCTTACATCATTCCATCTTGCAACTATCAGTTGAGTGTGCGGGTGATGGCCATCCATCAACCGATGAGGAGACACCATCCCAGCTACTACCAGGGAGCAGTACATATGCCAAGGTTTGGACTGTGGCACCCAGGGCACCCACCCCTGTCGTGTAACATCCCAATTTTGGGCTTGTGTTTTAAATGTAAGAAAATGAGTAGAAATTAAAACTTTTTCTTACAACGTGTATTTCCTAATTGTGCTGAACAATTATTGTACAAGAAGTTATGGAAATACAAGGTCACAAGTCTTTTGATCCAAATCTTGAGCTTTCAAAGACAATCTTGTCAAATATTATGATCATCTCCGGGAAATATTTTTCCTAAGTTCTTGGGTTGGTATGTGACCCCTCTGAAAAATTTCACAATTTTTGGAGTTGGTTTGCTACCTCAAACAATTCTCCAAATGTCACCCTTCTCAAAACCGTAAAAATCGAATATGGTTTGAGCGCACTGCTCGAGCCCGAGCCTAACTCAACCGACACGGTTGGACCCAGTCCACTCAACCGCACTCGGGCGCGTGTGTGTGAGCCGTTGGATTTGAATCCGACGCCCACGACCTCCCCACCTCGGCTGATCTGGGACGTCCAGGACCACCCCGAGCACATCTAGGGCGTCCAGGACCTCCCTCAGTCCTGTTTTTCTTCCTCTAGACCTCCTGGAGGTCTGGTCGTCATGGTTTTCCCCGCACTTGTGTGTGTGTCAGGACAGAGCGGTTGGGGGCAGTGACAGGTCACCTTTTGTCCTTCCCAACGGCTCCTGTCTGTCAGGCATTAATTGTGGTCAGACTTTGCCCGAAAGTCTCCCCTTCCTGTCTTGTTTTGTCACTATACCTGCAAGTGCACTTGATCATTTCATTCCTCGACTCACTGTGGTTCACTTGCCATCTCAGCCTTATAGGTCACCGAGCCCTCCTTACTCTTTGGACACCATCTTCCTCAACCCTTGGCACCACCATCGCCGGGTTTTGGAGTTCCTCAAGGCCCAGCCGAGCTCCAGTGGTCCCAGCATTATTCTTGCCTTCTTCACTGTCCTCTTGATTACCTAGAGCTTGCTCTAACTTAGCTTGGTTCACCATTGCAGAGGTGAACAAGTTGGGAGCTGCTTTGCGGGGTCGAGATCGTCTTCTTCCTCTTCACCGGCGAGCGCTTCACCGTTGGACTTCTTCGACCTTCTAAGCTCCTCCGACCTCCCTGGTTCCCTCTCTGCCCTCAGGTGCCCTTTCTCTTAGCCAAGCTACCGTTTTCTAGCCGCCGAGAGCTCGTATTGTTTTTCGTAGTTTTGCCGTGATTGCACTCCTAGCTCATTCATCAGCCACGGCGCTCAAGGCCATCGCAGAACGCCGAGAGCACGCCCTTAGGTTCTTGGCGATATTTGGAACTCGATCCGTGTCCTTGGTTCTCGCCGCGAAGCTCTATCACCGGCGGTGAGTTCGTTTAGACGCCGGCTTTGTCGCGAAGATTCGGACAGCCCCGTAGCCAATGATTGGTCGCCGGAATCGTGGAGGCCTCGCCGCGAGTGGGCCTCCTCCTCCCGTTGTCGTCCGCAAAACCCCGCCCCTGCACTCCCCGCGCGACCTCGGAGTGATCCGCACCGCTTAAAACCTCCGAGAGTTAAAACTTAGCCGCCGATCACTTCCCGTATTTCCGCTAAGACCTCCCTCCTGCGTTATTCATGGCCGTCAAAGACCACCCAGGCTAGATCTGAGCCGTAGAGCCATTTCCGATGAAATCGCTAAGTCGCTGGACCTCTTGGATCAATCCTAACCGTAAAAGACCTCCCCAAGTTTAGATCTGACCGTTGGAGTTGTTTCTGAAAAATCCCTAGTCCCCAGACCTCCTCGGTTGCATCTCAACCATTGAGGACCTCCCTAGGGCTAGATCTGGACCTTTAGATCTTTCCCGTGAAAACCCTTAAGTGTAAGACCTCCCCCTCGTTTAATCTCGGCCGTTAAGACCACCCTCGGTTAGATCTGCACTGTAGATGGGTTTCGCAGTAAATTTCTAAGTCCCGTGACCTCCTAGTTCTATCTCGGCCTTTAAAGACCTCCCGAGATTAGCTCTTAGCCGTTAGATCTGCCTGTAAAATCTTGCGTGCTTGGACCTCCCTTGAGTCGATCCTAACCGCCTAGGACCACCTTGGTTAAATCCTAGCCGCTAGATCTTTTCCGCGCGCAAAAGACCTCCCTTGATCATTTTTCAAAGACCACCCTGGATCGTCTTTGCAAAAGACCTTCCTTGGTCATTTTTGCAAAGACCACCTCAGACCACCCTGGTCCTCTTTGTAAAGACCACCCCGGTCTTTATAAAAGAAAAGCCCCGGACCTCCTCCAAGGTCCTCTTGGCAAAGTCCTCTCCTCCGCGCCGATCCGAACTGCTCAGACCTCCCTAGGCCTAATCTCGAACCGCCGAGATCTCCTCCCGTTAAAACCCCAGTCGTGATAGGACCTCCCGAGTAGATCTTGGCCACCCAAGACCTCCTCGTGTAATCTCACCGATCAAGACCTCCCCGGAGATCTTGATCGTCTAGGACCTCCTCCTTTAGATCCGTAGCGTTAGGATCTCCTCCTTCGGTCTAAACCGTTAGATTTAGATCTAACTGCCAGACCTCCTCCGTAGATTTAGCCGTAGGACCTCCTCTCGGAGATCTAGACCGCTGGGACCTCCCAGAGATCCCGACCGCCCCACCTCCTTCCTTGGATGTAAAGCCTTAGGACCTCCCTAGTGGTCGGGACCGCTAGATCTCGACCGACGGCCACGACTCTCGTTAGCGCGAGGACCTCCTTTGCGTCGCGCTGTGCATGCACCGGTCGGGGCCGTTGATCGATCTCAACGGTCCGCACTCCCAATGCGGGAGGAGGTCTTCCATGCACCGTGCTTCTGTGTGTCCGTGGCCTCGCGATGCAAGATCAACGGCCCACGACCTCTCCCTTTTCCTTCGCTTCTTTGGACCTCCGAGAGCTCAAATTTTCTAAGTCTTTAAGGTTTCAAATTTCAAAAGTGCATAACTTTGTCATTTCAATTCCTTTTGAATGATTCCAATTGTCAGAGCTGTTGTAGTATGAACTTTAATCTGAGAATGGATTTAGGCACTGTTATATAGTAGAAAATGACTTTAACTACATGATCTTGTTAATATGAAATGGTTGTTTAGAAATTCATTGAAAATGTGTAAATTGCATAACTTCTTCTCTGTAAATCCTTACTGAGCAACTCAACTTGGTAAAATTGGTCTGTAGACATGCTTTAATATGAACTAGGCCTTGTCTTTATTTATGTTCCTGAGAAATGATATATGCTAGTTTTAGAACTTAGAAAAATCATAACTAATTCATTATAACTCCAATTTGTGCAAACTCAGTTTTGCTGTTGTTAGGATAACCATATCTACCTACCATAAAAATTTCAAGTTCCAGATCATTCTAGAAATTTTCGCCATGAACAGTAACTCTAATTAATTTAATTAGGATTTTTCAGGCTGAGAGAATTTAATTTGGCCATAACTTTTTCATAATAAGTCCAAATGAAGTGATTCTTGTTTCTAAAATTGTCTAAAATCAACCTCTAGCTGCTGTAGAAATTTCATTGGATTTGGATGTTCTTTGCTGTTGAGTTCCTTTTGGTGTTCTTCGCTCTATTGGTTTTATCGCTTTTCGCAAGTAGGTTCAAGAAAACTTTGAACCTGAGAACTCCCCTCTGCAGCAAGACCAATCCCAGCAAGGCAAGCAGTTTGATCATGTTAATCCCAGTATTTTAAGTATTTATGTTGGTTACAAATTCTATGTATGCATTGCTACTTTGTGTTAAACTATTGTCGATAGTTGACCTAGTAGATGCATTTTAGGCATATGATTATCCTTTACTACCATTGAGCCTAGGTTATTGCTGTGATTTAGAGTTCGCAGATGAGCTCTTGTCACATAGTAGTTGCGAATAAATTGCTTAGCCATGCTTAGCTTCCGGTAGAAAATTGGGGTCCAGTGTCCTTTTAGCCACACACGAGGGTTGTTTGACACTGCGGCTGCAACCGGTGTGGCCGAGCCTTGCATGCGCTACATACTCCTACAGTGTGGAACTAGGAGCACTTCTCTGTTGGGCTACCTCTCCCGGAGAAGCGGTGCACTGCACTCGAATTGCACGATCCGATCGGCAGGCCCACTATGGGTTACCGATGGACTGGTGCCCAGTTACGCTGGGCTAAGGATAGACCGGCGAGGTGCTACTCGTTGTTACACAATGAATTTGAGTCATTGCACGACAACGACATCATATGGGCTCTGTGGACCCCAGAGTTTGTGAACACGGTAGCACCACACAGACTGTTCGTGCAATGCATGTAGGACGCTAGATTATGGGCGACGACCTGCCACCTGGTGTTCACCTATATGGTGGAGCCTTACGCGCTGCAGCGCGTAATGCGATTGTTTGATTTGTACCAGCTTGTGCCCCTCCCAACGATAGGATCCTGCAGCGAGACGTGCACTTGTGAGTCTAACTCCATCCGAGTAATGTTTGTATTTCATACCCATGTTCCCTATTCTGACACGAATCCTTCTCGAATGCAGGCAATCGAGGGCCGACCGACATGCTGAGGATTGGCAAGCAGTCTAGTATGAGTGGGTTACGACCTGGATGGCGACGGCACACGTCGGACATACCATTAGTACATGGAGCGGTACATCCCACGGTCACGCACGAGACTGACCCGTCCTCCATCAGAGCGTTTGGAGCAGGTGACGCACCAGGAGAGGCTCCGTTACTCCTTCGATCGTCACAGCGCCTCATGGCGTGACGACACGGTAAAACACTGACAATTTTTGTTCGTTCCATTGATGATATTTGTACTGTTTGCTACTGAACATGTGTTGTTTGTCATTTTAGTTCGAGCGGCTGTAGCGGATCGCAAGCACATCGGAGGCCGCCATCGGTAGCCTAGAGCACACCGTACCGGGGCTTTTGAGCACTTTGAAGTACATCTTCACGGAGTCGAAGAATGTCGTTCGAGAGATGGCGTCCTACACGCTGCGCACCGAGTGGGCGGACCGTGATCAACTGCTAGGTCATCACGGCCCAGTCAGACTGACGGGCATCCTAGCACTCCCAGTCGATCATCTGCATTGTAGATCAGCGGGGAGATAAGTTATGTACAAATTTATGTCCTATTTTTTAATTACGTCTTAGGTTGTGCCAACATCATGTCGTCCTATAGCCGCACGTTCATCAGGATGCATCTCTTCTGCCGTCCACATCCCATACTCAGACTGGCACTCCTCCTCGGTCATCTGCATTGCACATCCAAGAGGTACAAGATGTTTAGTTTATATCCCAAATTTTTATTTGGCCTAATATCATTCCATCTTGCAACCTTCAGTTGAGCGTGCGGGTGATGGTCATCCATCAACCGATAAGGAGATGCCATCCCCCATCTGCTAGGAAGCGTTACGGCACTGTGGTTTGGACCATGGCACCGTGGCACCCACCCGCTAAATGCGTGGCGATCACGGAATAGCATACAAAGGGCAAAGCTCCTCCGTGGTCGCTGCTACTTTGCACGGTCAAGGCCAGAGCTCCTCCGCACGATCGAACTTGCAGACAACGTACCTTGGGGGCAAACAATCCGGGAGTGGATTTCTCGAGTCCTTCATTATTGACATGATTGCAGGTGGTAACCAGTTTAGCATGACTCAGCTACACGACATTGATGTTGGACAGACTCGGCTCGGCCAGAGTCAGCTTACCAGTGCACCTCCACCAACTCAATGGTCTCCGTACCCCCTTCGAACCGACATGCGCTCTCCGGGCTGATTAACGTATCCTGAGGGACATGGTCGACGCAAAACCAGGATGTGCACGCAGACGCAGAAGCAATGAGTCGAGAGTGGCTCGGACGAGTGAGCCATATTATATCCCGTGTGTAATATTATGCGAGTTTGTTGCTCTATATTTGTATGCATATTTTATATGTTATGTGTGTATTGTCAGAGTTAATCGGTTGCGAATTGACATGAAAACATAGAACTAGGAGTGTCGACCTTTCTGTGCGTATGCATATCATTGCTGTAGCGCACAAAATAAGGGCGAGTCAGTTCGGAACAAATGTAATGTCGAAAAACGTACACGGTAAGAAATAATGATGTAAACAAACATGGTATGTAATTAGCACCAATTAATTAATTGTACATGACTATTTACATGGGATTATTTCTTCAACTACCACTAATTAAATAGGACTAAACAAAAAGTACTAAATAATTATGAGTAATTAATTTGGCACTAATTACCCACGACGCAGATAATTACGACATATTACATACAAGTAAGCAATTAAATGCAAGTAAGTGAATAAACTAAGCATTTTAGCGTGCAACCACACTAGAGGGTATGGGACCTCTTGACTTAGTACTTTGGCGTGTATTGGCTTGGGTCGCAGGAGTCGCAGGAGGGATAGTGCTGGAGCATTGTAGTGTCCAAAGGCTTCCGTGATGGCTGGTTGTCTTTCGACACAATGTAGCGTATGGGTTTCTACCCATACGAGCGGCTCGTAGTCAATGCACAATATTGGAAAGCGTCTCGTAGGACTTAGTCGTGCAGATACCTTCTGGAAGTGTGCTTTGTGGCTTAAAAGCTGTCCAAGTGTGGGTACATTGGTACACCCCGCAGGTTAAAACTATTCAAATAGCCTCGTCCTAGGTTATGGACACGCTTGGCAAGGTCTTTCAAGAGTTAGACTACAACCTTTTAATTAAAACTTGATGGGTGGTACGAATCGGGATTCGTGCTATGTTGTGGTGGTTATTGGGATAGTCACTTCGGTGGTTACTTGTATGTATCTTTATTACTTTATGTTGACAACAAAATAGATTTGCAAACTTGCTTTTAAATGTATTACATTATTGCAAATAAAGTTGGCTTTATGTAAATGAGACATACAACCTCCACCTAAATGAGCTTGCATGTAGTTTATGAATAGGTCCGCTATTCCACACGTCGCCTTATGAGTACCTTTGTGTACTCGGTTATCTTGCTTAAATGTATTTGTTATGGAGGAAGAAGGTGAGCTCGAGGGCCTCACTTTTGTGAGCTTTGTTGTGGTAGCTATGGGCGACTAGCTTGCGGCCCACGGTTGCCTTGTGGGTTATGTTGGCTAATCGGTCGACTTTTGTTCTAGCCATCTTATGGCACCTTTTGCTTCCGCTGTCTTTCTTGTATATTGTTCTATTTGGCCGGTCGGCTCCTTTTGTAATAACTTTACTTTATGTGTGTCATTGTTGAACTTAGTGATGTATGGTGTATGGAAATGATGTGTAATTTTGTGATGATGTGCATATGCTGCAATTCTGGGAAGCATATGTCCATCGAGGCTTAGAATGTTTAATTAGTAATGCTAGAACCAGTTGGAGGTTAAGTGTTACTAGTTAAATATTCCGGGTCCTCACATGTCGTACGTTGGCCGGTATGGAATAACGTACGAAGGGCAGAGCTCCTCTGTGGTCGCTGCCACTTTGCACGATCGAGGCCAGAGCTCCTCCGCACGACCGGACTTGCAGACAGCGTACCTTCGGGAAAAACGATTCGGGGGTGGATTTCTTGAGTCCTTCATTACTGTCATGATTGTAGGTGGTAACCAGTTCTGCATGACTCAGCTGCACGATATTGATGTTGGACAAACTCAGCTGGGCTAGAGTCAGCTTACTGGTGCACCTTTGCGAACTCAACGGTCTTCGTACCCCCTCCGAACCGACATGCACTCTCCAAGCCGGTTAACATATCCCAAGGGACATGCTCGACGCAAAAGCAGAATGCGCACGCAGACGCAGACGTAATTAGCAGAGAGTGGCTCGGGCGAGTGAGCCATATTGTATCCCGTGTGTAATATTATGCGAGTTTGGTGCACTATATTTGTATGCATATTTTGTATGTTATATGCGTATTGTCGGAGTTGATCGGTTGCGAATTGCCATGAAAACATATAACTAAGAGTGTCGACCTTTCTGTGCGTATGCATATCCTTACTGTAGCACACAAAACAAAGGCGAGTTAGTTCGGAACAAATGTAATGTCAAAAAACGTACGCATTAAGAAAGAATGATGTAAATAAACATGGTACGTGATTAGCACCAATTAATTAACTGTGAGGACGAGGGGAATCCGTCCTAGGGTGGAGCAGACAAGGATAACGTGGTAGCACAAGAACCGTCCGTGCCACCGAGGAACGGTGGAGAGCGCTGTTTTTGCAATTACGGCTGCAAAGGCGCCATTTTTGCTAATACCGGTCCAAATAATGTCATTTAGGCCAAAAACTCCATGTAGTATTTATAACATGATAATACTATCCATATGAACCGCGACTTACAGATGATTCGCTCCAACGAATGTCACGATAGAGTATGATCCAAAGAAGAAGACACATAGCTGTTGAAGAAGGAGGCCGTAAGCAGTCGGGCGAACACTTCCCAAAAACCTGATTCGCCCCAACCCGTTCAGGATCACGAGGGGCGTTAGCTTCGGAGACACTGCCCTCTGTGCGACGGTGCACGCTAACACAAGGACAAAGTAGCCGAGGTAGTGCAACACATAGGAATCCGGGGTGAAAGGTAGAGAGGTTGAACTAGCGCACGTACCTCTGGATGCAGGGACGTCTCCCATGTAAAGAGCACAGTGGTACAGATGGAAAGCAAAAGACAACATGCAAAGAAATTTGAAACCGCATTTACTATAATTAATACATGCCATTAGAGCCTCACGCAATTAGCTGAATTCAAACGGTCAGGCTTGAACCGTTTCATCCTTTCCAATTCATTTACGCGGAGTTATATCATCATGCATGATTTTAATATACAAAAGAAGCTACAGCCTCTCACACAATCGTACATGTAAATTGCCAGACCATTCATGTGTGCGTTGTGTGCGGACAGGCGATGGAGTAACATGGCGAGCAAGTGAGCTGTGTGTTCTTCTTTTTCTTGCTTCAATTTGACAAGACACACTCCTTATAAGTAGATCTTCTCTCACCTAGATTAGCAATATGGTACTAAACTTCCCACCGCTTGCCATGCATGAGTATGCATTAGGGATTTATTGCAATTTCAATTTGGGTTTGGGCCCAAAACTCTTAACAATTTATGCATTCCAATCTATGCCTAATTAATACTGAATGGGCCATCATATTTGTTCGAGGAATAATACAAATCATTTACCACAATCAGTACTCAATCCTAATGTTCACGGGGAGAATAGGATGCCAGACTAGTAGAACAAGCAATGGTGTGTAAACTCAATTCTGAAGTCAAGTACATAATTAAGTAGCCACATAACCAATTTCTCCACCAGGTTGCACCCTAAAAAAACAGCAAAAGAATCTGTCAATTCTGAATGCTTAATTAGCGCGAGTTAACACAGTAGATTCCCAGCCTAGCTAAAGAAACAGTATAGGCAATCTAATGGTACATTTCCAGCGGCATAGAGATGTCAAGATGCCGGCATGGGTTATTCATCGGATCACGTACGCACGTCACGCGCAGAGCAGGTGCATATGCCAGGACTATAAGCCTCATTAAGATTAATTATATCCTAAAACAGATTGCAACAACAAGAAATGCAATGCAAGATATTTCACTTTTTACAGTCTTACAGTTCCAGAGACGACACCAACCATGTTACTTGCAGTGATGCTGATACATGCGTCTTGCCTGCCTGCTGAGGTGCTCATCACCTCCATTCCACAGGCCTCATGCAGCTCAATGACATTTTAGTTTAATTGTGTGACTAATTCGACCTGATTTTTACCGAAATCGCTCGACGTACAATATTCTTTCTACCCTACTTTATATGTTCTCACTGACCGGTGGGTTTTTCTCGAATTACATATCTCTAGTAAGGTCCAGATCCACGTGTCAGTAAATCCATAGGAACCAGCCGTTTTGTTTTGTTTGTACGCATCGCAGTTGTCAATTGTTATGACTGTCGTGCAAGTTCCAGCTTGTTGCTTGTTTAGTAAAGAAATCGTGTGGATTCGCGCGCGAGGAGTGTTGAATTGGATGATGAGCTAGCATTAGCAACCCTCGACATGGAGCATCTCTCCACAGTGACAGCCTTCATTGCAGCCAGTCAGGGGTGAATTAGATAAGTAAAACAAAGTTAGAGAAAAGATCACTCTAGCTAGCTTAGGGTTAGTTAGAATCAGGTCGGTCTTTTTTACTTTTACATTCGCACTTCAGTACCACATTTACTTTCATATTCAGCCCAATTTTCTCACGATCAATCAACACTCAATTTCAATTGTTGATTTTCCAACTAATTAAATGGCTAACCAAGTGCAGCTGTTGCATTTATTAGGGAAAGAATGTACTAGCAATATATTATATATTTCCTTCACATTTGAACATGCATGTTTCCATTGAACTGTAAATTAAATCTGTCAACACCGTGTACTTACGGTTAAATTCAGCGTAAGAGAGGTTGTTTAGTGCAACATACATGGAACAATGCGAGCTGTGACTTCTGAGAGGTGGTTCATACTTTAACAATCTTATTCCTAATAATCTACTAGTTGCATTAACAGTGTTTATACTAGAGTCTAACTCTCTTTGTCTAATCTACACCAATTGAATATTATTAATAATTAATCTCGGCTTAGATGGCTCAATGGTAGGCATGGTCTCGGGCTTTGGGCCTGCGGCTACCTATTTAAATTGGCAGGCATGTTAGGCTGCAGCTAACCAGTCAATTGTGACCCAAGAAAAGCATCTCATGCATAGTGTTTTGATTTGAATGTGGCTGGGTTTCTTTTGACGCATGGTGTCAAGCAAGCAGAAGGAATTGGTAAACATAGTACTTCTGTTCAACTTACAGACACCTTTAATGTTTAAGCTTACAGAGTTTTATACGTGGACCTACCTTTAATTATAATGTTCTAAGTTCTAAAATGGTACAATTAATATCAAAAGTGAAGTATAACAACATAAAATTCATAGACATGCATGTTGCCCTCTTTCTATGTTTGTCAAGTACAGCTGGAAACACTCCTAATAACACAAGTTCATACTTAAGCACATCGTGAGCTCTCCATGAGCTATTGTTGATCTTATGTGCCTCATCTTAGTATTAAATTAAACTGAATTAAAACCCCAACAAAATTGGTTTCACAATGGTCTTGTAGCAATAATCTTGACTACAATCTCAAAGTTCCAGTCAGAGTCTCATGACAGTAGGCATTGGGCCATTGACTAACTTTTGGTTTCATGTAAATATGTTTTGTCCAAAAGTTGAGTTGTTGGGAGTCACTTGATTAGTTAGGCCATGCTAGTTCCTGGTTTCGGGGGATTAAAGAACCGGCACACACAGGAAAATTTGGAACCAGGGACCCATTTGACGGCCAGATGAGGTCAGTTCATCGATCTCTTCATGCATGGTTCTCCCCCTCGTGTGCATTGAAGACATTATGATTGGGTTCAAAGAGTTCAGTACGCCACATTTAATGACGTTTGGATAATTAATGGGGAGTACCTTCAAATTGAATTTTATGATAAGTCATGTTCTCTCATAAAAAAAACTGAAATTAAATCATAACATGGTAGATTTGTGGTATGTTGGTAATGCAATGATATTTGGCTCCACTTATATGACTATAGAACTCCAAAGGATTAGGTTACATAAGGTAATTTTTTTCTACATTGTAAGGTTGCATTCTTTATATAGGATTACAAGGAAGACAGGGAAATGTTTTGAGTACACACATATTTGCAAAATATACACAAAAACTCATGATCTATTGTTTTGGAAATTAAGGACGAAAAAAGGAATACACGTGTACAGTAGTACGGATATACTCCCTCCAGCTCAAAAAAATAAGTTGTTTTAGATATCAACATGGTCCCTAAAATATAACTTTGACCACTAATTACCATTTTAATTATTTGTAAAACCTAACAAAATTATAATATTATGAGTATTTTCTTCATGTAAGGTGTATTTTAGTTCACATCTGCAAAATTTTAACATCAAATGCATCCTAAAGTTCCATACGTACCTTACAGAAACAAATGAATATTTTCTTCATGTAAGGTGTATTTTGAACCAGCACAACGATTAAAAAAGCACCAGAAGAGCGCTTCAAGTAGGATCCAATCCTATCCCAGCAGTCAAACTCCTTCCTTCCTAACCCAGCTCATCTGCCTCTGAAGCAGGAATGCCTTTAGTGAGGATCTCCTTCTCCTAGGTTAAACAACCAAATCTCGGCTTAAGAATCCAAATTGATAAGGCTTGGTGACAGCAACAAACGGTTTTTCTATGCTTCCATTCATGCTAGGAGAGCCCATCGTACTATCCGTTCTTAGATTCTAAGTTTAAAAAGGCATACGATTTTTTTTCAATATTGTTTTAAAATATAGTTTAAAAGGCATGTAATGTTTCACATTTTGCGCGCTCTCTCTCTCTCTCCGGCATTTTTGTTATTAAATTAACATTCCCACTAGCTATTCTCAAAATATTATTACTAGAGATGGCACGTTCATTTCCTACTATTCTCTTGGTCTTACAACCCCTTAATCTAGGTGTTTGGTAAAAATTCCTTACAAAAAGAAACGGGTAGAGTACCTTAGCATAGCGTAAAACGTTGGGTGATTTTTCTTACAAGTCTTTTCTGCATCTATACCGGGGGCAAAATAAAATATTTCAGTTTCATACCAAACGTCTTCCATGATGGCCTTTCGTCTCTCTGTTCATGAAACTGTATTCAAATGTCAACTAATGGACAATTGGACATACGCTTGCAAAATTTATCATGTCCACCTTACAAGCCACTAGATGCAAAAATTATGTACTAATTTTTTAACAAAAGTAATAGGCAATTTTGTAATTTTTGCAGCTGAAGCATTCATTCGTTACTGTGATATGTTTCCTGAACCCTGACCGTTTTTATTCTTATTAATATGGTTTATTGTAAGTTCCAAACTTCAAGAACTGATCTAAGCTGCAGCAGAGAACCATGATCGGTTGTTAGTAACAAGGCGAGAGATGTCAAGACATGCTCCACGCGGAAGTTAAACTGTTAAAACTTCAAGAACTGGATCATGCAGTGCATGCATGTGGATGCAGGAAAAAGTACATGTCGATCGAGCTGTAAAAATTCTTCTTACCGAATGTCAGTAAATTACTAGCTTGCTCTTCAGTCTGCAGGTACAAAGCTAACGGGTTTACTCGTAAAAACAATAGTTCTAGATCCCAATGCAATGGCCATTTTTTTTTAAGATCCAAATAGCTCGAGTGTTTAATTAGTTTACCACAAGACGTCTACGCATTTTTATTTTATTTTTACTGTGTGGATTGTACTATTGACACAGGGCTCATTTGGGTGCATGATGGCTACAAACTAAATATATAGTACGAGATTCACTATTAGCTGTAGTTTACTTGGGTTCGTAAGTTACAGCTATTGAACAAAGGCACCAGGTATTAGGGCTTTTACCTGGAAAAGACAATGTGCCATACTGACCAATTCAGGTCGATAATCAGAGTTCCAGCGCAATAAAATACCGTAGGTTGCAGCACTTCTCTATGATAAACATGGGCAAAACTCTTGTATTCAATTATTGTTGATTCCAAGTTTACAATGTTTAGTCATGCTACATGTCCTTGTTTTACCACTATATTTACTAACCTCTTTTGTATAAAAATTGGTGATTGAACAACCATTTCCGTTTGGTCTCAAACCTCCTTTGATCCACCATACCAAAATTCAAGGCTTTTAACAACATGGCACAACAACCATGCTGTATAGGGCCTATTTGGCATGGTTATAGCTTTTTGAAAAGCTTTGATCGAGTGCGCAGAGCAATACTGTGAAGAGGTTTGGTGTTAGGTTGTCTAGCTTTTAAATAGGTTGGTCGCGAGCGGGGAAAAATTCCCGACCGTGTAATCGCGATTCACGGCTCTGCGCCCTCCGGAAAAGCAAAGCGAACTAAAACATCCGGTTTAGCAACTTCAAAATTCAAATTTCGAATTTTGGACGAATTTTAAACGAATTTGATCGAATTTACTAAAAAAACGGATTTCGGTAACGGTTGTTATCGTTCCGCCATCCAACGAAACATCCGGTGCATCGTTTTGGAACACTGGCTGTAGCTTCTAAGATAAAAAAAATCTGAAATACCTCTAAGGCAAATGATGGCTTGTTTGATGCCGTTTAACAACAATTAACACAACTAACGACACTTAACGATAAGTAACGACAATTAACGCAATTGATGGCATTTAACGCAATTGACGGCATAGACCATAATTAATAACAATTAACGCAATTGATGGCATTTAACGCAATTGATCGCAATTGTACTACCACGATTAACGACAATTAACGCAGTGGACAACAACTACCTCAATTAACGATAATTATTATAATATATATTATTACATAAATAACTACAATAAATAATCATTACAATAAACAATTATTACATAAATATTTAATTTACAACAGAAAAAAGAAAAGGAAAAAGGAAAAGAACATAAAATAAAATAAGCCCACATTGGCAAGGGTTGGGTCGACGGCGACGACGACAGTGGGGGAGGAGGAGGGCAACGTCGGGTCAGGAGGAGGAGGAGGAGAGCGGAGGCGGCGGCTCGGGGGAGGAGGGTGGCGCTACGTCGGGCAGGTGGTTAGGGTCGGAGGTGTAGGCGGGTGGCGGCGCAGAAAGAAGGCGGAGAAGGGACAGCAGGGGGCGATGGTGCGGGAGGAGGATGGAGAAGGGGCGGCGGAGGATGGAGAAAAGGGTGGCGTAGGCGCCAGGGGGAGGAGGGCAGTTACGGCACCGACGTGGGCGAGGGAGGGAGGAGGACGGCAGCCACGAATGGAGGCGCCGAGGAGGAGGAGCGGTTGCGATGCCGGCGTGGGCGAGGGAGGGAGGAGAACGGCAGCCGCAAACGGAGGAGCCGAGGAGGAGGAAGGAGAAGAGCACCAGGGGAGGGAAGAGGGTGACAACGTCCAGACTTGGGCATATCCAAATCTTGGCGACGCCGGTGAGGGAGGGAGGGAGAAGGACGCGGTGGGGCGGCGGCACAGGAGGAGGTGAGGAGGACGAGGGCGGGGCGCCACCGTCGAGGGAGGAGGAGGAAGGGCAGGGGCGCGCGGGGAGGATGGGGCTAGAGCTAGGGTTCGAGCTGAGGGGTGGGCGCGGTAGGAAGGGGTTTTGAGCGATGGTAAAAACAGGTAATTACCCCAAGTATAGGGGCAAACTCGGAACGACGCTGCCGGAAACCATGGGAAGCTCCCCGCGGGCGGCTTTTGGCTTCCGCGCGGCTTCGAGGAAAAGCGGAGGAGAAAAGCAAAGTGTTTGAAACGGCTTTCGGCTTTTTCGAGCGAAAAGCCGAAGCCGAAGCTGAAGCTATTCCAAACATACCCATAATCACCTGTTCACCTCACCACCCACCCTGCTGTTTTTTAAGTTAGTTTAAAGCTTAAACCTCCAAATTATAAGTACCCCCGTCCCGAGGTTAATAAGGATGCTGGTAGATTCCAATATTCCATTTCCACCGCTTTAGCCCACTTATTACCATTCCATCCTTGCTGCCTCTTTCTTTTTGTTTTTACCTTTTTACTTGATAGTTCTAGAATTCGCACCAGCAAACTTTATAAAGTTTAAAGTTTGACTACGGATTGGTTTAAAACTATTTAGATTGGTTATATGAAAATTATATCATTAGATTTATCGTTAAAAATACTTTTATAATATTATAATTTTATTAGTATATTTTAATGTAAAGTTACCGTAAAAAAAATAAAAAACATCACGTCAAAAAGAACGGAGGGAAGTACTTTTTCAACCTGTTATACTATAGTACAAAATTACAAAGTGACTAGGCCTGTAGTCACATGGATGGAAAGATCCAAAGTTTAGACCAGAGTGTGAGCTATCTATGTGTCACTGACAAGTGGACCCACAGGTTGTTTTACATATCGGTAGGGCTTAGTTACTACTGGTTACAGCATATAAAGGTTTCCCCATAGTTCTTTTTCTTCTAAAAAAACTGATGAAACAAAACTTCGAGGAACCTAAAAATCTTGAGAATTGTTTTACGAAGTATTAGATTGGACTATTTGTTCGTTCAAACACGAATTGCAGTTAGAAATGCGTTGTCTTAACCATTTTTCGTTCATGCTAAACTCAGCAGGGGAAAAACCAGTGTCATGGTCTAATAGAGAAAATCAATGTCATGCTCTGCAGAATATGTATGGATCAGACATCAGTACATAGTGCTACCAAGATGTACTGTGGTTGATGCAACTACAAAGTTTCTCTTCATATATTTAGTTCTTTACAGCCGAACATTTCAAAAACCAGGATACTGTCACATGACCACTAGAGAGAATCCTACTTATCTCCATCTCCAAACAAGTAGCCAGCTGGTAAGAAGTCCATCCCTAGTCAGGTATCCTACAGGAGATAGTAAGCCTTTGAAAGCATCAGTGCAGCATTGGGTGCCTAGCAACAGCACCATAGATCAGCAGCTAGCATCTGAAGATTCCAGCAGCAAACTAGGCAATCAAGAAATGTTTATCTAGCATATTTGCCACATACCTATATGTGTTCCATAGGCTCAAAGATTTCATGGAATGTGGCTTCAGCAGTCCACACTATGACCCATCCATTTCCACGACCACTGGAGCAAACTGCATTCAGATGGAAAGAACGTTCACTCGACTGTAACAGAGAAGTGCTATCGCTTGATTATGATCAAATTTACCTCGTCGTCTTCATCAATAAGGTTCGCTGCATTGTTCTCAAAATCCCATCCAAATGTAGTTTCTAGAAGCATTTTAAGTTTCCTAGCCTGGATATGGAGGTGAACTGTTAGAAATATCCGCATTATTAGAATTCATTCGCAAAGAGCACAACAGTATACCCCGAACAATTTTTCTGCGGCAACTGTGAGACTGCACAATCAGTTGAATTTGCAGCATATTCTGTTTGCCCTATACTCTAGATGTGACATTATCTTTCATTTTTCTTCAGGGGATATTGCTCTTCGTATTAACAGCAAACAGCATACCTTGCATTAAAGCACATGATATTGTAACTAATTTCCCAAAATTACCGGTCCAATTTCACGATTTCCCAAAAGTCTGGTACTCGGCCTAAATGCAAAAGTTCAAACCCAAAGTACAGAACTACTGACAAGGGATGTGTAAACATCAAAGAGAGAAGGTTCAGGAATGCCAACCCATGACAGAAGGTCTCCATCCACAACTGGGGCTTCAAGTATCACCGTAAAGAAATCCTGACAATAGCAGTGAAGAGAAATCAATGATGTGAGTACAACATATTATTAGGCTGCTAGCCCTGAAGATAATTCAAATTTGTGATATCAAACATGTTTGGATGTGTGTATTTATAGCTTTGGTTCATTCTGCAGTCACAAATTCAAAAAATATGGTCACTGACTGAACAGGAAATTCAATTAACATTGATATCTTTTTTATCTATGTGTGTTATGTTTTGGTATATACAAGCCATTTTAAAACATTGAGAGCATGTCTGGATAGGGGGATTTGGATTCAAATCCTTAGGATTTAGTTCAAATGTGAACAAAATCTCAAAAATTCCCAAAGCAATCTCCCTCATCCAAACACCCCCTGAATAAGGGGGAAACACAATCAAGAACTAGGAAAGGGACAGTATATATTTGCTTGGTGCATCATATTACTTGTACTACACTAGAAAACAGTGCCATGACATGATGAAACAAAATCATTCCAATGTACATCATACGTAAAATGAGCTGAAGAAAATGGTCACCTAGACACATTTATCTGAGAGAAAGTTAACTTCTTTTCTACCTTGATGAGTTCCAGAAGTTTAAAAGTTTTTGTAGTTTACAGAATTACATACGTCAGGTACCTAAGCGTGCTATGTTATGAATTACATACAAATGACAAAACTGGATAGGTATACTATTGAGTAATTACTTTCCCTCTTTACAACAATATCAATAGTGAACAAGTAACCAATGAGACCCTGAAGATCTCAAATTCCTTGGACTGATATAACTGAAGAAACTTACTTTCATGGAGCACTACTTTACCCAGTGAAGTTAAAATATTTTGCTTTAGGTCGATGCAATGTATTGCAAAAGTTTCCTTTTCAAATATACAATTATAAAATGTGTTGTGGTAACGGTTGGAGTACGGATCCGAGGACCAAAGGTAGGGTGTTCGCCCTCATCTAACCGTCAACAGGGCTCTTCCCTGTCAAGATAGCGATGCCCTAAGGCCTGATTAACCAGTGAGGCGAGGGATTGCCCTCCAAGCTTGGCCGGGCTCTTCCCGACGAATAAGGAGGCTCTGATCTTTAGCCAACCGGTTAGAGACTAACTTTGTTTATTTCTTGCTTGATTGATAATGAATACATGCTATCCTTTTTATAGAGACAGGGACGTCCCGACTTGACCCCTAAGAAATAATCTATAAAAAACTTATCTCTAACAATCCAATCTAATAATAATGTGCCTAACTAATAGATAATACCAAACACCTAATAGATAGATTCCTAAATAACAAAGCCTGCCTAACACCAGTGTCGCTACAGTATGCGCATTGCTACAGTGCATGTTGCTGCAGTGCGCACGCTGCGGTACTCGCCTGGATATTTGCCCATAACATTACACCTCTTGCGGCGAGACAGCTCGTCTTCGAGCTGCGGTGGTGGCCACGATTGAAGTCCTTTGTAGCCTCATGTTGATGAGAGGGTACGATAGCGACGTCGCGTCACGTGGATGAGGATCAACGAAGCTCCAATGAACAACAGTCATATTGTCTAGTAAAACCTTCTGTTCTTCGCTGTTAACCTTCAACTTCTCCAAGAGAGATGGTGCGGCACCGAAAGTCATGATGAGTGTCTCTGATACCAAATGTTGTGGTAACTGTTGGGGTACGGGTCCGAGGACCGAAGGTAGGGTGCTCGCCCTCATCTAACCGCCAACAGGGCTCTTCCCTGTCGAGGAAGCGAGGCTCTGAGGCCTGATTAGCCAGAGAGACGAGGGATCGCCCTCCAAGCTCGGCGGACTCTTCCTGACGAACAAAGAGGCTCTGATCTTTAGCCAACCGGTTAGAGACTAACTTTATTTATTTCTTGCTTGATTGATAATGGATACATGCTATCCCTTTCAGGGGCGGCCCCAGCAATATGGCGAGGTTGGGCGGCCCCCGAGGTCCAGCGCCGGCGGAACCACCCCCCACCCCCCAGACGCCGGCGGTCCCTTCCCTTGCGCCTTCTCCTTCCGGCCTTCCGAGCTTACGCGAAAGCACAAGCCCCTTCCCGAGCGCCCATCCTCCCTGCGGCGGCCGCACCTCTCAGCCGGTGGCGCCGCCACCGCTCGCTCGCCGCCCCACCACCACCGCCTCTCCTCGCCCGGAGCCCAGAGGCCGACGACGCCCCTCGCCTCCTCTCCACTCCACGGCTCCCCCAGCGGCCAGCGCCTCCTTAGTCTCCACCCCCAGCGACAGCGCCTCCTGGCTCGCTGCTCGGGGAGCTGCTGCTGCGGTACATTGACGGCTCTTGCATCAAGGTCGTCGAGGGTGGCGCCCCTGAAACCACCGCGCTCCTGGAACAGAAGTGGGACAAGATCTTCTACACAGGTTTGATCAGTCCTTGCTGCCATTGATGAAGCTTGAAGCTTCTTCCATGGCTCAAGTCTCTAACTTATTAGGTGCTTACTAGTTAGCATTTGGCTCAAAGTCTCTAACTTATTAGGTGCTTACTAGTTAGCATTTGGCTCAAAGTCTATTGCTACGATAAAATTGCAGGGAATGGTAAAGTAGGACGCATTGTAATTGCCTCAGCTGCAAAGCATCTGACGCCGGTGGTCTTGCAGCTCGGTGGCAAATGCCCTGCTGTTGTTGATTCTAATGTCGACCTCCATGTAAAAAAATGATCTTTCTCTGAATTGGCCAAAAATACTTGCAAAAAAGTTCTCATCTTTTGTTAGCTTTTGCTCACATATAACAACTAATCAGTTTATTTTCTTTCAAGGTTGCTGTTAAGAGGATAGCTGCTGGCAAGTGGGGTTGCAACAATGGCCAAGCCTGCATTGCTCCTGATTATATCATAACTACAAAAACGTTTGCTCCAAAGATGGTAAAAATACACATGGGCGTTACGCCCTGAAAAATACTTCCTAGGATTTGCAGGGCTAACTAACTGTGCTGTGATTCTTGGTTTATGAAACTTGATAGCTGGAGTCCTTAAAGAAAGTTTTGGAGAAGTTCTATGGGAAGGATCCATTGCAATCGACAGATTTGTCGTGCATCGTGAACTCCAACAATTTCAACAGATTGAAGGGCCTGATGGACGAAGAGATGGTCTCCGACAAGATCATGTTCGGTGGTCACAGAGATGAACAGCAGCTGTGAGTATCGTTAAACACATCGTTAAATATGAAATTCAAATTTTATTTCGATTGTGTATTTGTGTTGCACTTTTGTTATGCCTTAGTGTTGATAGTATTTGACGTTACTTATAGACTTATAGCCCCTTAGTTTTGAGCCCGAGGTTCTGTGAAATCCTGGCTCCGCCACTGTTTTGGGTAATACTCCAACTCCACTGAACTCCGCCATACCTTAAATTCAATCCTGGGTCCGCCACTGATCCCTTTTATAGGGACGAGCACGTCCCTCCCGACTTGACCCCTAAGAAATAATCTATAAAAAAACTTATCTCTAACAATCTAATCTAATAATAATATGCCTAACTAATAGATAATACCAAACACCTAATATATAGATTCCTAAATAACAAAGCCTGCCTAACACCAGCGCTGCTACAGTATGCGCAAAGCTACAGTGCATGTTGCTACAGTGACACTGCAGTACTCGCCTGGATATTTGCCCATAACAAAATGTAACAAATGAAGGTGGGAAAATACTTAATTAGTGGGACAGAGAGCAGTCATAAGAGGGGATACAAGGTCCCACTATTCCCAAATAAGGGTTATATAGCCTCACGAGTTCATAAATATTGTTCGGACAGATCTGGTAGGAACTAACTCAAACTAGGAAAATGAGAACTTCAGTCTTGGCCATTGGTGGCTTGTTGTGGTTGAGTTGTGACATCTAGATCTGATTTAGCTGTCAAATATTACTGGTACAGTATTACTCATTCTCCTAATTCAACACATTTCCATATTGTTTAACACTAATTCTTTTTGTTAGTCACAACTAATTTTAGGGTGAAGTGACAAAAAATATTTACCTTAAGCAGTGTGTATATATCTTGTTACCAACAGGATATGTAGAACATTGTACCAATAAAAGATTACAGCAAAATTACCTTGGAAAGACGGTACAGAAATACGTCCCTTGAAAACCATGCTTCATCCAAAAACAGAGAGTTGCCCATATCCTCGGCACTTCTGGGATCATGTGTGCGTTGAAAACCATGCTTGAATTGATAGTAAATAACCCTAATAAACTGAATGCAACACAAAATGACAGACGGATCTTTGTTAGTCCTTAAGGTTTCACTATATATGCCCTGATAAATTCATTAAAGAATGCTTCAGCTCAAAAAATGAACAATAGAATACGGTCACATAATACCTTTACAAACATGTTGGTCCTTGTATGAAGAGGCTGCCAAGGAGAAAGAAATAAAGGGTCAAATAAGTATATAATGACATCAATATTATATAGTGCAATGCAATACATCCTCAGGAGGGAAGCATCAACTATCAAGTGCAGTGCCTCTCTTCCCTTCCATTTTCCCATACTCTCCACCTCAAAACACCAAGTAAATTATTACCATTGGTAATGAGCTGTTAAAACTTAAAAGTTAAAACTTAAAACACGGCATATTCATGGAATTTGATGAGTTGCTGCATACAGAAGCACGGTGACTCAGCTCAATAAAGATGTTCCCTGGGATGGCAGTTCAAACTTCCGACTGAATGGTTACTATTGATAATAAACTGCTAAAACATAAAACACACCATATTCATGGAATTTGATTGAATCATTGCATGTAGAAGCACAGTGGCTCAGCTTCATCAAGATGAGCCCTGATATGGTAGTTCAAACTGCAAACTAGATTAGCTTATCTCACTCCAAAAAGAAAAAAATCCTGGGTGCTAACGAAGCACTTATACTGTAAAATGTTGAACCAAGCCATTTTTCTAGGTGATAAAGGATCAAAAAAGGAACTGGACTGGACCCAACAAAATAGGGATGGCAATGTATTTAACAGTTAGCACATGAGTGAAGATATTTAGATAATATTTGTTTCATAAACAAAATATTAGCAAGGTTTTAAAAAGTGTATTGAGGCTGGAAACCGGAACCTGCCAGCTCAGTTTTTCATCCGGAAACCCAAAACCGGTCTGGTTTGATTTTCAAATTTGAAATTTGAGTTTTTCCCATCTTCTCTGGGATCCAGGTAACAAATAATTATACAAATATTTGAATAGAAGGGATCAAAAGGGGTCTTTTGGGGGGTGAACTGGGCGGCCAGGCCAGAGTTCTGAAAAACAGGAACCATGCCGTTTCCGGTTTACTGGCCGGTAACCAGCTGGTTCCAGACGATTTTCAGAACCCTGAATACCACAAAGGAAGTAAATATATACATCATATCCATCAGTATTTGAGGAGTAAGGGTAACATTGCTGTTTAAGATTAAACAAAGCATTAGTACTTACAGCTTCGCTACAGCTCAAAAGAAGACAGATTAATGCTTTCCACTGCATAAAAGCCTCTAGTGACTGCCCCATCTACATAACACAAATACATTAGAGAATAGTGCATACAATTAATAAGATGTCTTTAAATAATTGTAAGTTGCGTCTGTACTCTGTAGTACCATAAATGCTATGAAAGAGAACTGCAGCTCCCCCAAGAGTAAATCTTCTTGGCCTTGATAATTTTTGGCCAAAACACTCTCCAGCAAGTTTGTCTGACAAGTAGAACAGCCTCATCAACAATTAACAGTATAAGTTGTCAACACAGTGTTTACACATGGGCATCTATAAGATGAATTGATTTGAGCAAACCACCATTAGCAGCAAGTTATGATGTCTATTTGTAGATTGTAGTTTGACTGAAGTGAAATATTGACGGTAATATGATTCAAATGTCAAGTGGGAAAAAAAAACAGCAAACCAGTGTTTTGTCATGGCTGTTGATCACTGTGCTAAACTATGATTATATTCTCTTGTACTATTCAGATTCAAGTTGATGTGTTCAGATGTAGCACTATCACTCCATTTCACGTTGTTAACATTGTAAGATATGTGTTCATATCAGACAAACCATTGCTTCTGAAAATTGATTGGGACAAAAAGGGAATATATAGAAACCAGATACATAATAATAAGACAGAATTATAACATAATAAAAACATTACTTTGTCCAAATTCAGTGTAGTCAGCTCATCCCCAGAGATGTTCCTGTGCTTAACCGAAGCAGGGATAGTTGTGTAGTAGCATCCTCTCCGCTCAGACTGCACAGGAGCATTCTTTGCAAACTTGCCTTCTCTAAGTTGTTCCATCAAACATCTCTCCTTGTCTGTTTGGGGAGCTTTATCCAGCCATGATGACTCCCATGCAATTGTAATTTCTCCTCCAATTGGCTCTGGATAAATCAAAAACAAATCATCACTACTTCATTAGTTTGTTTCATGGAACATGTCATAAATGTTCCTGCTTCCTAACTAGTATGAGAAAAAACTAAGAATGCATCCCCCGTACCAAGACGTTCAATGACACTTTGTGACAAGTAGCTTGAAAGTTGTTTCCAATCTCCAAAAGAATCCAAATTGTATGGTCCAAGCTGATTGTCGAACTCGAAACGTCTAGCTGCTTCAGAGTATCTGACTTCCTACCAGAAAACAAACTTTAGTATCCTAACTCAAGAAAAAGCAAGCATATGTGTCCACAGTTTGAGGCTTGGTTTAGTCACAGTCAAATTAACAGGAAGGTCAATTCTGTTGAATATGTGGTAAGTTTGGGACACAAGGCATATCCATGTTTATCGCTTTATACATTCCATGTTCCATATATTTTTTCACTGATAACAGCTGCGAGGAGCCGAGGAAAACAAGTTGAACATAACTTAGGTGCATTTTGTGTAGTCTGTAATTTTTTTATCATCTGCTGCAGAGTATTTAGAGAGGTGCTATTCCGATTGAGGTAATGCATCTTGTGCTTTATTATCAACTGATTTAGTGATTTGTAAGGTGCCATGCCTACATGCTTCAAAATGGGGGGAAAACAGGATTATTGATACCTAGATTTTTTACAGTTACAGTGCATGAGGCAAAGACAAGATTTACAAAATTTAGGGGAATCTGATGCTTCCATACTAACATTTAGATTTACAAAATGCAATCTGTTTATTTTACTATAATATTGGCTTTTAAGCCTAGTTGCCATCTCATCCAGTATAATCTCAAGTGATGTATTATGTGTTAAAAAGGTAAGCAAATTTTCGGCAAAGCACGAGTAAAGTCAGTAAAGTGGAGAATGGAATATGCTTCTTGCAAGTATCACAAATAACAGATTACTCTCCCTACCGATACCGCCACAGCTCACATACTATTGATACATCTATGGTTCTGTTTGGATCCTAGAATTGGAATTGACTTGCATACAATAGCTTTGGTTAAGCTATGAACTATGTTTTGTAAGTCATTTTTTTTGTTTATTTTATGTTTTGTAAGTCATTTTTTTTTTGTTTATTTTGATCCCTGGCTTGTTTCGAAGTGTCCATCATCTACAATTCTACATATGAAGGTAGACGAGATATTTTGCACTAGCAATCAAACAGGACAGCAAAGAACAGAAGGTCCAGCCACGTAAGAAACAAGCCAGGGATCAAAATAAACAAAAAAAATGACTTACAAAACATAGTTCATAGCTTAAGCAATTCAGTACAAAAATGCAGGAAGAAAAAAGCGGTGTAGCCTACAATAGATTAAAGTTTCTAATATAATCAAACATATCACCTCCTCTTCCGATAGTCTGATTAATCTTTCCTCTTGCGCATGCCACTTCCGAACAATAACCTGGATATATCATTCAGAAGAAGGATACATGTAAACATGTATTTAAGTGTGATCATTAGAATTTTCTGGCAAACAAAATATTCGTGATCCATCGACTACAAATCAACACAGAATGAGAATATTAGTCATCATTCATTATGACCAACTTTGAATTTCTTCTGTTTTCGAAGTATACAGCATATTCCAAGTGCATTCTTTCATCTATATTCCATCCCTCCATTCTATAGACAGTAAATTTGTAACTAGATACATAGATACATGTAAGCATTATGTTTCATATATACATGTAAGCTGTAGTTTAGGAAGTTATAGCATCACTTTCTTATTTGCTAAAAGAAAAGAAAAGAAAGACAAAACTCTCGAACAATATAGAAGGATACAGATAAAATATAACACTACTCTATAAAGCATAGGTTTTACATTTGGATTTGCCATCTATTTAGTTTTCCCTGGCTAAACCTGATAGAAGCCATGTGACTATGTGAGCCATTGATCTAATCAATTTAATGGTTGATTTGATAGTTCATCCAAATATTTTCTTTTTACCAAACAGGTCCCAACGCAACACACTGTCACAAACTCAAAACATGGTACACATTAATTCAGCAGTTTGAAGGTAATAAACTTGCTTTGGGCCAAACAGGGAGGAGTACCTCAGATGGGTGAGTGGTGAGAAAGAATCCGACTGTAGGTGCAAACTCATTCCCATGCCTAAAAGGATTGTAGATAGTGGAGAAATAATCAATACAGGAATATGATGTCAAATTACATAAAGCAATGGCATCATCCGCAACCGAAAGACGACAACCATCAGAATGTGGGGGGAAATGGGAGTAAAATGAACAAAGAATGCACATAAATTTTATAATTTAACACAGTGCACAACAGTTTTCAGGATGTCACATATCCAGGTTGAGGAATCAAACAGAACAGGAAAGAGCCAGCATGCTGTTGCTAACCCAATACTGCATAAATCATGTTTCGATCCATTTTCACAAGAATGTGTTACATTATAGCAGTTTTGCATCATATCTACAATCTAGCATAGTCTCTTTAATAGTACTAATAGTTCTCTAGCAGATGTCCAAGAGTAAAGGGTTTGCTGAGATACTAGTGTACTAGTCTAGGAAAATTGGAAAAATCTATGAGTCAAAATCGGATACACAAGACAAACCAGGAGGATAACAACCTAACAGTTGCAGATCGAAGCATCACCCAGTAAATCACACTGGGTAAATTTCCTTTTCGCTAGAAACGGCCGTGATATGCAATCCAAGGTAAAAAAAAGTAGGATATCTCACTCACTTGCTCGTGCCAAATTAGCATGGCAAGAAAACATTAACGCATCTTGCTCATGCCAAATTAGCACGGCAAGAAAACAGTAACGCATTGCTCTTATGGTTAATTCTGCTCAACCTGACAACCTACAAACATAGGAAGCCTGTAATGACAGGTCGTAATTACTCTAAATCCTATAAAAAAAACACTGCTTGTGTTGTTCATAAGGAATCCAATTCAACTGATCAAAGACATGCAATGGGATGGAAGATGTGACCACCTGCTGGAGGAGCAGTAGTAGACGAAATGCGGCCCCGGAGGCACCATCTTGATCCCTTTGAACCTGGGCCCGACAGAGAACACCTGAAGCGGCAGCAGGCGAAAAGCCGTAAAATTATTGGATCAATCGGAGCAAAGCAGTACACGCAGACACGAACGACCAATCCAAGAATAAGACGTTGTGGCCAGCGGTAGGAGATGGGGTTTTAGGGGCGTGTGCGACCGACCTGGGTGTCGATGCCGAGGAGGGTGTGCTGTGGGACGTCGAGGAGGAGAAGGGTGGCCCCCTTCCGCACCAGCTCCGCCGCCGCCTCGGGGTCCATTCGGGCCGCCGCCGCGCCGCCGCCGCTGCTCGCCATGCTAATCGTGCTCGGTGAGGGGAGGACTGCCGGCGTTGGTGAAGGAGTACTCTGGAAGAGGGGACGGGTGGCCACCGAAGTTACAAATTTGGAGAGAAAAAGAAACGGAAGGGAAACAAACAAAAAACATGGCATCGGATGTCGTGACCCATCACCTCGGGACTGGGCGTCGGTCGGTGCTGTGGGGTCGGTCGGCGTCGGCTCTCGTCGCTCGGGGCAGGGCGGAGACGGCGGCGGCGGCCGGGGAGGGCGTAGCTCGTCGGACGAGGCGGGGTGTTGCGGACGGCGGCGGCGATATCCGGAAGTCTCGCCGGGCGGAGGCAGCTCGCGACGAGGAGGGAAGAGGAGTAGAGGACCAGTGACGGAGCTTGAGCAAATTCCTAAAGTGGGGCCGGAAGGAGGAGCTGCCGGTGGCGTCGGGGGCAGTGTTGACGGCGGGAGGGAGGCTAACCTGACGGCTCCTGGAGGAGGTCGGGAGGAGCTGGGAGCGCGGGGAGAGGAGGCGACAGCGGAGGAGAGCAGCCGGCGTCGGGGGGGAGTTAGGCGACGGGAGGGAGGGAGGCGGAGGGGGTAGGCGACAGGAGGGAGGCGGACTACGAACCAGGTAGCTTAAGCTCCGTCCCTGTAACCCATGAGCCACCACCCACCACCACCACCGACGGAAGCAAATTCCATTTGCAGGGGATTGGATCACGGTGAGATTTCTCGTCTCTCACCAATGACCGGATAGGGTCATGACAGTGAGCTGTTTCCATCTAAGAGGAGGGTATATGATCAAATTTTCCATTTGCAGGGCCTCACGGTGAGGCCTCGTCTCTCTACCGGATAGGATGAAGTGAGCTGTGCGGTGCGGCCTCGAGGACGCCGGAACCAGGGAAAATATTTTCCGACCGAAGTTTCTAGCAGAACCCCAGGCAAGCCCAACTCACCCAACATTCGGCATGGCTTCTTCCCCCGGTTCCCCTAACCCTAAGGCCGATACTTTCGTCCCCAAATCCCCATCCCCTGTCGATTCCTTTACTGCAGCGGACGGCAAGGGCGGCGACAGGGGAGGGGGAGGCCGAAATGGTGGCGTCGGTATGGATAGAGGCCAAGCGCCGGTATGGATAGAGGCCAAGACGGCGGCGCCAGCAGGGCAGGCGTTCCGGTGGGGGGAAGGGCCAGGATGGCGGCAGCGGGAAGGGAAGGGAAGGGGTGGCAGCGTGAATGGAGGCTCCGCCAGGGCGGTAGCGCATGTAGCGCGCAGCACGGCTACAGATGGAGGAGGTATACTCTGGTCTTGTGTTCTTGTTCTTGAGACAATTGGATTCTTGATCTCTTGTTCTTTTTCTGCAATTCACAAAGATGTTGTTTCAAGAGAAGAAGATGGCAACATGGCATTCACAACATTAACAAATTCTCCTGCTCTATGAATCCAAATGTTGCTGTAGTGAATAGTAGAAGTAGAATGCTGCTTACAGACCTAAAGATTTTGTGGTCTAGGGATTGTTAACATTAGGGTTTTGAATGATTGTCTTTTGACTAAATGGATTTGAAAAATCTGTGCAGCAAAGAAGGAACTCTGATTTAGAATTCTTAAAGCCAAATATTTTCCTAGATGTGAGTTTAGAGAAGCCAGAACTTTAAATGGATCTCAGTTTTGAAAAGCTGTACTGAAAGTTAAAAATCTGTTTGATACGAGAGTTAGGTATAAGATTGGTAATGGTTATAGTACGTCTTTTTGGAGGGTGTCTGGTTGGGAGAATGCCCTTTGAAGATTCATTATAGAAATCCGTTTAACATTTGTCAAGATCCTGATATTTGTGTTGTCAAGACTCTGGTGGAGGGTGTTTCAAAAATAAATTTTAACAAAAGTTTTGGGGAGAATGAGTTTCACCAGTGGGAGAAATTTAAAAAGTCTATCATGGACATTAACCTCACTGATGAAATTGATAATGTGGCTTGGTGTTTAGAGAAGATTGGGATCTTTTTTGTTCGATCTCTTTATAGACATTTAGTTTTTGGAGGTGTAATTTGCAGGAAAAAAACAAAAATTGTGGAAAAGCAAATTTTCTTTGAAAGTTAAAATCTTTTTGTAGTTGTGTTATCATGGCAGTATTCAAACATTAGACCAACTTAAGAAGAGGGGGTGGAAAGAAGAGAATAAGTGTTGTCTGTGTGGGGATGAAGAAAACCTTGACCATGTTTTATTTTCCTGTATTCTAGCTAAATTTTTTTGGTGTTGTGTCAAAGAGGTGCTTAGATGGGATCGCATTCCTAGTTCTTTTGATGACTTCCATTTGAATTGGTCAGAGAGAAAGAGAGCTAATGATTGCAATTTTACCTTATTAAGTTTTGTAGCTTCAGCTTGGACCTTACGGAAATTTAGGAACAAAATGACGTTTGACAAGAATTTCCCTAAGCAATCTTTGGATGTGATTTTTAGTTTTTTATCTTGTTTGCAGTAGTGGAGGATCTTCATCAAAAAGGATGATAAGGAGAAAATGGGGTGTTTCTTAAAGATCTTTGAAGATTGGACTAAAGACTTTTGCGGGTTGAAAAAGACTGATCAAATCTATAATAGGAAAGACTTTACTATGTAGTTTTTGTAGTCTGGTGGCCTTATTTCGGTTGCTTTTCAGTTGTGCTTGGACTCTATAAGCTGATCTCCCCAGCATCTCGCTTTCCTTTCTTTGTATGAACTGTTATGTGTTTTTTTATTAAAAGTCGGGTTACCCCCTTTCAAAAAAAAATAGTAGAACAACGAAGATGCAATTCATAGCACTAACAAAATTTGTTGCTGCTTTGAATCCAAATGTCTTATTATGCTGTTGATGAAATGTTGCTGTCATGCATGGAAATGCAGGATCGGTACGTGAGACAAGCATCAACAATGCATGGAATCATGGGCCCCGGATTGGTCAAGGTTTCAAGTGCAGCTAGTGCCATTGCACAGTGAAAGGTGGAGTGGAGACGTAGCTCGTCTAAAGCAGCACCTGGCAGGGGTTTTCGGAGACATCAAGGCTCCTCGTCGTCGTCTTCCGACTCTAAAGCCGGCCTGAATCAAAGGGCCCCAACCTGTAACCTCGAATCGAATGCCTTATTCCACCACTCAGGGAGACCCTTGGCCAGGACAAGGAGGCCCTTCATCAGTTCCCCAGGGGAAATCGCCCCTTGGAGCACCTGAACTCTCCATTGAGATCATAATAAAACCACCCACCTTGCCAGTTCTTCCACTTATTTCTTGGGGCACCCTTAGGAGAGAACATCATCGTCATCCGGGACGAACTAGCACCCCCCCAAAGCAAGATTTCTTCCCACCATCCGCGTTGCTTAACCGCCTTCTGGTGTCGTGTATCGTCAGGAACAACTCAACCGATGGCTCTTTGACCGATGCTCTGCGTAGCCCATTTGAACATGCTCAGGCGGACGAAAGCAACGAGCGTGACCTTGGAAATCTCCGGTCCGAGCTGCTCAAGGCCTTGAGCGTGTCGGAGATTAATCTATCCATGAGTACCATGAAAATCGTCTCGAAATGGGCGGCGAAAACCACCACCTTGCCTCCCTTGGGATCCGCCACCATCTCCTTCTAAGGATGTTGATCTACCTCGTAGACAAACATAGAATCGTATACAAAAAATATAAGGGAATAACTAGCACCCGGACGTCTGATTTGGGGCCTAGGATCGGACGCCCGGGTGGGTCTCGGGCCGGTAGCGAACTAGCGATGTTGGAACGGTTTTAAAAGTGGGCTTGGGCCGTACTAAAAAGGCTACATCACTCACGTACTCATGTACGGGAGTTGCAATGCACTTCAAGTTCTTGACACAAATGAATAGCACAATCAATAGATCATACAGAAACAAAACCGGCCTAAGTTTATTTTGCTCGTGTAGATGACGCGATCACACACGAACGTGCATAGCACTACTACGTGTGGGAAAAAAATTCAGAGCTTCGAGGCATCTTCGATCTTTATCCTTAATCTCCACACCATTATAGTATATTAATTACGCCGCTTTACTATCAAGGGAGAGAAGACGCACGGAGCAACGCCTACCACGCAAAAGGGACAGAAGTATGCCGTTGCATGCAACATCCTCCGGACACAGTTGCAACATCTTCGGACAACGTTTGCAATATCTTAGAACAATGGTTGCAACATCCCCAAACAACGATTGCAACATCACAAATTAAAAAAACAAAGCATCTAGAGAAAAAAAAACGTGTTGAAAAAAATTGCAACATTTGTCGTGAACAGTATGCAATATTTTTTTTTCATATGCAATATTTTTTTCTACAGATGCAACACTTACAACATCATACGATAATAGTTGCAATATCCCGGACAACGGTTGCAACATCACAAATAAAAAAACAAAGCATCTGAAAAAAGCGCATTGGGAAAAATTGCAACATCGCCGTGAACGGTATGTAATATTTTTTCTATAGATGCAATATTTTTTTCTATAGATGCAATATTTTTGCCGAAAGGGTTTTCCACGTAAAAATCGGTGTCTCCTTGTTCTTAATCTACATTGTTATTTGTCTGTCGATTTCTAACAGGAGCATAGGAGGACAAAGAAGAGGCGCTGCTACGGATGTGAGCTTGCATTATGGCATGTTGCTGAAAAGAATGATTCGCGTCCAGGGAATCATTCATCCCGGATCAAAGAGTGTCCATAGAAGTTGGGCATGTCTTGTTAATCAAACTCTAAAAAAAGGTATTTATTTTAGAAATATTTTTGATAATCACAGCAAGATATTAAATGATAGACATTGACTCGGACAAAAACATGGAATAACTTGAGTTTATTAATCTTGTTGATACACTGTTTACATGCATATTCATTCATTACGGAGCAAAATACATGCACCTTTAATTTGGATGCCTGCTGAAAGCAAAACGTGCATGGCAAAGTATTCCTTTGCTCTCGGAGTTGTTACAAAGCCTTATACATAGGCATGCAAACAGCTGATTGGCTGACACGGAATGATCGTATGATTTTTTTTGTACGTCGAATGTCTAAGCCGAAACATTTTCCAAACTATAAAGTACAGAATAGTAGATTGAACACAGAGATATAGAAGAATTTCTTGCTTCTTTTTATTTATCTTCTTGTGATTAGCCTTTTACAATGACTAACACCCTCTATTTATATACTATAGATCCTGCTAGTGTTTTGGATGGGACGTCCACCCATGGGCTGGCTGCTGGGCCAAGCCCATGATTTTTCAACACTCTACCTTGGGCACCTATCCTCACGTGTTTATGTCTCATCAAAACTCCATAAAACCCAGTGGGAAAAATTTAGAGAAAAAATACATGATACACGTTATGCTGCGTTGCACGAATTGTCTCGTTAAAAACCTTAGCCAAAAACTTCAGAAAACTCGTCAAGTGAAAATGAGTACAATCCACCTAATTTCATTTGATTTTCAGGATTTACTCTTTAGATACTCGATCTTCGTGTTCAAGTTTCAATAATGGGTTTGTGAAGATTCTCCCCCTGAATTCTGCACTTCTTTAAGTCTCATCGTTCCAATTCCACGTATGTATCTTTCAAAGCTAGATGCTAGAAATAACTTAGTGAATAAATCTGCAAGATTTTCACATGGCTTAGTGTAACATCCCAATTTTCAGAGCTTAAAAAATCTTTTAAATAGTTAGTAGGAAGAAAATTCACCATTTGGATTTTATTTGAATTTAATTCAAAAGCTTAATATCAGACTTTATAATTAAAAACATTTAATGTGAATAATCCCAACATGAACAATAGCCAAAATTATTTTATTTGGGTTCTATGTGCTCAGATATATTTTCTAGATTTTTCTAGAATTTTTCTGAGTTCATTTGCTATTTTTTATTGCTTATTTGAATTTCTGGTATTTTCTAAAATAGAAAATTTATTAAAATCTCAGAAATCTCCTTGGTAGAATCTCTCGCTAACTCCCATTCTCGCTCGCTTGGCACCATCAAGCCCATTCGCTTCGCGTGCCGCCTCCCACCGATGTGTGGACCACGCCAGAAGCCCTCTCGCTCCCCACCGTTCGATCAGGTTTGGACGGCTAGATGCGCGTGAGATAACCGGAGGTTCCGATCGTCTCATTGATTGTGGACCGTTGGATCTAAGTTGAGCGGTCAGATCTGGAGTCAGTTTAGTAGCCGTGTCGCTTCGCACGCGCCCGCGCCCGAGCCCCACTCGCCGCCAAAGGGCCCGCCAAGGTCGTCCGCTTCGCCGCGCTTTCTTCTCCGCGTCCCGAAGTCGGAGCCGCTGCGCCATTGCCGTCTTCTAGAAGGATAGTCCGACAACGGACTTTCTAACTAAAACCTCTGGATTTCTTTGCCAAACTCTATCTCTAATCTTCCCGCGCGTATCGCCTCCAATCGGGATCGAAACGGACTCTATCTCCGTTTCGTTTTCAACCGAAATCCTCAATTTAGGATTCCTTATCCCGCACCCACCTATAAATAGCCCCGAAGCCGCACGACCTCCTGCCAGGCGCCACCTCATCTCTTCGAGCCTTAGCGCGCCGCGGTGGAGTTCTAGGGTTTCGCCGCCGCTCGTTTCTTCGCCTTTTTCGCTGCCGGCAGCGCCGCTGCCGCGCGCGAAAGTGCACCACCGAGATCGCTGGCGCCGAACTACCGAGGACCCTCGCCGTCGCAAAACCTCGCCGAACTTCCATCCGACAAAGCCGAAGCCCTCGCGCTCAACCTCGCCGCCGCCATCTTGAGTGTCTCCGCGCTCGTGAGTGTACCATCGTGTTCGCAATAATATGGGCTTCAATCCGTACCATCGGACCTCGCGGAGCGCCGCTTTCGCCGCGCCGTTGCGACGTCCGGTCGAGCGCCGCCGCGTCGTCATCCACGTCGGCGCCACGTCGACACCGTGCACGCGTGGCGGCCAGTGGCGCCATCGGCGTCGCACGTGCGCCACGCGGCATCTCGACCGACCGAGAGTCGGAGGCTCGGTGGACCTAGTCCACCGTGAGTTTAGCCTCGACATGTGGTCCCACATGTCGATATTTCTTTTATTATTTCTTTTTCCGAAATTCCTCACGACGTCGACGCAATAATCTGATTTTCCTTTAGGAAAATAATTCAGGAAATTCATAAAATACGATTTTCAGCATTTTATGTATTTTCAATCTTCCAAAGGCCATAACTTTTGCATCCGACTCCGATTGAGCCCATTCAAATTTCTAAATTTGTCTAAATTCGAGATCTACCTAATTATTATTTTTATTTAATTTTTGGAGTTTGTTTTGCCTCTGTTATTTATTTGTTTTGGTTGCTTCGCCGTTTGTGCGTAGACGTCGATACTTGGGGTTTTCGTCGAAGAAGGCTTCAACCAAGTTCAAGACCAGTACATAGACCTATTCCAAGGCAAGTCATACCTTTGATCATATTGAATCCCAGTTTTCCTAAATTATATTGTGTTGAATTATTTAGTGAAAATGAGTACAATCCACCTAATTTCATTTGATTTTCAGATTTACTCTTATACCTTACTCTTTTGATACTCGATCTTCGTGTTCAAGTTTCAATAATGGGTTTGTGAAGATTCCCCCCCTGAATTCTACACTTCTTTAAGTCTCATCGTTCCAATTCCACGTATGTATCTTTCAAAGCTAGATGCTAGAAATAACTTAGTGAATAAATGTGCAAAATTTTCACATGGCTTAGTATGCAGTATTTTAACTTCGTCCATCTTTTACAATTCATGAGCATAGAAGAATTTGGGGTTGATATGCTTTGAGAGACGATTCTTCACATAACACATCTGCACTTGTGCAACATAAGCTATATTATCTTCATATATAATAGTGGGAGGTTTGCGTAGTATTCAATCCACACGACTGCTGGATGTAGTGAATTTTCCGCCGAAGCCAATCACATTCTCTTGAGGCCTTGTACAGTGCTATGATTTCCGAGTGGTTCGTGAAAGTCGATTCAAGACTTTGTTTAGACGATTTCCATGAAAAATGCAGTTCCACCATACAGTAATATATAGCCTATTTGCGACTTTGTTGTATGCAGGTCCGACAGGTACCCAGCATTTTCATAACCATTCATAGCTAGATCTTGATTCTTTCTGTAGAACAGACCAAGTTCTTTACTTCTTTGGAGGTATCGGAAGATGTCCTTCATTCCTACCAATGCCCTTTGGTAGGTTTTACACTATACATTGCTAATAGATTCACGGCAAATGCAACATCCTGTCTAGTACAGTTTGCTAAATACATGAGTGCTCCATTGCACTTAAGTATAGGAATTCTAGTCTCAATACTTCTTCCCCCTCTTCTATAGGTCTGTACGGGTCCTTGTCTTGCAGCAAAGATCTCTCGACCATCGGCACTTTCGAAGGCTATGCCTTTTTAAAGTTGAACTTTTCTAACACCTTCTGAGTGTAGGTTGACTGATGCACTAATATCCCTTCAGGGGTATGCTCAAGCTGCAAGTCTAAGCAATATTTGGTTTTACACAAATCTTTCATTTCGAAATCCGACTCTAAGAGTTTGCTTTCTTAATATCCTTTAGGTTTTCGATGATATTCAGATCATCTTCATACACTAAGATTATACAAAATACATCCTGGGATCGTTGTATAAATACACAAGGACTATTCTCATTGTTTATGTAGCATTTCTTGTATAGAAAGTCGCTTCAAGCGATTATACCACATCCTGTCTGATTGCTTAAGTCCGTACGGTGACTTTCTGAGTTTCACATTGTACATATTTGCTCTGTCTTGGTTTGGGACACAAATACATTCAAGTATCTTCATAAAAATGTCTAAATCCAAATTTCCATAAAGGTATGGAGTTACCACATCCATCAATTTCATTCCTAATTTCAAGTTTTACTGCCATTGAGATTAAATATCTAAAGGTGATTCCGCCCATAACCGGGGAATAGGTTTCTTCATAATCAACTCTTGGATGTTGAGGGAAACCTTGTGCAACGAGCCTTGGTTATTTTTATTTCTCTTTCAAACAAATACTCACTTATATCCTAAGGGATGCACAGGGGTGGCGTGCGACTTACAAGCCCAAACACCTTTTTTTTATTCAGAGATAATAATTTAGTTTCTATTCTCTTCTTCCAATCTTCCCAATCTGATCTTTCCTTTCAATCAGCGAGTGATGCAAGCTCTGGAATCAAGATCGATAATTATGGTAATTTTATTTACAAAGTAAATATCGACATAGGCTGTTGTCTTATTCATAAATTCTCCCGTGGTCACAAAGTTTATAGCTATTTCTTGAAGAGGCGATTCTTCTAATGCTTCTACTTGCTCACCGTTGTTTCTAATTACGAGGCAAGTCCCTTTAGTTTTTTAACTCCGATGTGTGTGCGCACATCTATGTTGATTTCTCCCTTCATGGGGATGTTTAAAATCTGGTATGCCTTTTCTGAAGGTTCCATACTGGTGCCAGGTCTCAACTGGCTTTTCTTCTGGTTTTGGGGAACTTCGATAATCGGCTGTGTCAAATCCTTATCTTTTTTTACCAAACGTCCCTAGTTACTTCGGATTTGATGGGCTAGAGTTCTCGTCCTTTCTGAGGCCTTAGGACGGGATTAGGGATAGCTTCATCATTATTTCAACCCTCTCCAGTGCATTGCGTGTAGTCACATACGACTTGGTCATGCTCTTCAAATCACTAAAGTGGTCAAACAGTTGATTCGCTAATGCTTGCAAATCAATTATCTTCTAGACTTCAATTATTTGCTTCACTAGTGCGTGGGTCATGTGCATGATCTTCAATTATCTTCTGGACTTTAATTATCTTCTGGACTTCAATTATCCTCTGAACTTCAATTGTCTTTTGGACTTTTTGTGGCTTGACACGTTATTTGTTATTTCTCGATATTTTTCATCAAGGGGTTGATTTCCTCCCACTAATATCGAGGAAATTATCTTTATCAAATATGCTATTAGCGAAGCGGGCGGTATGCAAATCTCCAGTCATAAGGTCCAAACACCTGATTATAGATGTTGTCTCGTAACCAACGTATATCTCGAACTTTCGGAGAGAGATCATTGTAGTTTGTTGTGGTGGTGGTATAGGTACATAAACCTTACAACTAGGCCTGTGAAAATGAGAAATTTTCAGTGCTGACCCTTGCGCTAGTTGCATAGGTGAATGAATGTTATATGCTAACGGTCTAAAATTGATGAGAGTTGATGCGTGCAGGACTGCGTATCCCTAACATGTAGTTGGTAAATTACAATTCTTCAAAGATCTCCTAGTCTATTCTGGGTGTGGATATGTGGTACGAATGCTCATCGTTAATTCCCATTGCCATGTAATAATCATCAAATGCTTTCGAAGTAAATTCTTCGGCGTTGTCCATTCGGATGGACTTTACATGATGGTCAGAGAAATTATTTCTAATTTTAATTATCTGCGAAGTTAGCTTTGCAAAAGCGTGTTTTTTCGTAGACAATAAACATATGTGTGACCATTTCGAAGAAGTATCGATAAGTACCATAAAATTCCTAAATAGCCCTTATAGGGGCTGTATAGGACCGCAAAAGTCTCCCTAGATACGGTCCAACAATGCAGAGACTTTATCCTTCGCTTTCAGAGCAGAAGGTTTAGTAATTAATTTTATGGTGGCACATGCGGGGCACAAAATTTTCTTGATCCGAAAAATTCTTTACATTGATATTATGTACATGTGAATTGTTAATTATATTTCTCATCATCTTAAGACCTAGACGACATAATCTATCAAGCTAGAGATAGGAAAGTTTAGAGCTTCTAAATACGATTTTTAGGACAGTATAGGCTGCAGGTGCCTTAATATTTGTGTAGTATAGCCTAGTTTTATATGGAGGAAGTCATTCTAATACCATGTTCTACTTTCTTCACGCTTTGTAATGAACAGAAATTGCTTATCACACTCTTCTTCAGACTTTATGTGGAAACCGTTAGCTCGAATATCCTTGAGAGTTCTAGTCAATTCTGGGTACAACAATACTTCTTTAATGACCAAAGTTTTGTCCATCAGGAGTACAATTGTGGCCCTTTCTGAGCCTATTATACAAGTATCACTGCTCACGATTGTCGTAAGACTACCAGCATTTTGCTGATCGACTGAAAAAAATCCGTCTCTCTCAAGATGGTATTCTTCCTCTATAGGGCACAACACGCGTTCTAATATAAATTACTTTATTAATATGCAGCAGGAAGCAAGCAACACATGAATAAAATACTTCAGATATCAGAACATAACTTGCTATTATAAATATGGAAAATAAGCCTTGCAGGACTAATAATAAGAATTTAATGCTTTGCTCTCTCCTAGAGCTTACAACCATTATTCAAATAATAAAATAATTCAATGTTCTACTTCAATTACAAACTGTAAGTTACTATAAAAGATCCAAGTGCAATGCGTGCACTAGATCGAATCAGTGAAATATTCAGAAACTTTTGCCTCAATCTGCTACATGGCGATCTTCTCCTCTTGGGCAATACGGCTATAGCCGCTGCGATGACCAAAGGATGGATGATGGGGGCTGCTACTGGGCTGTCCATATCCTTGAGTGCAACTAATGGATGTGGATCATCCGTGCCTGCAATGGCGAGGTGTATCTCATGCTGTCCTTTGTCCTTCTTCTTAGACTGGAAAGCATCAATAGCATGCTGTGACCCACAACCTTACCCGTCTTGTCCCTCTCCTTCGTAAGAGGCTTCATCACCTTGTAGCTGCTAGCATTGGCTTCATGGCCAACATTGCTACTAAACGGTTGTGAGGTGTAGTTCTTCTTTAGAACATCATTTTGAGCTTTCGCAACTTGCATGATATTAATTAATTCGGCATACTCCATGTAGCCATCTTGACGATAGTTGCACGCGGATTACACCGCATTCAGGTAAAAGGTAGAGAGTCTTCTCAATCTTATGCTCATCCATGACTACCTTACCATAAAGTTAAAGACTGGTACAAATTCTGTACAAATTCTAGCCATATTGGGCCAGCTCTTCGAACTCCTGGTTCGTGATGCTAGTTATTTCTATATTCATGCGAAGAGTTCATAAGGTTACTGACTGGTAATTTGCGTAGAATGGTTGCACAATTATCATAATACGTTTCGAACTCCCGATTCATGACCTGTATTTTTCTATGCATTTTTCATGATTTACTGCTATTTTCAATTATTAAAAGCAATATAAACAATCATAGATAATCAAAACAGTAAATACAATACATAATTACATAGAAATAATAATAACCAAGTTAAACATGCTTCAAATGTTCAAAATGATTCAAAATTTAAATTTTGATGCCCTTCTCTGCTGGAATATAAATTTTCGGTGAATTCTATAATTTTCAGGGGCTAAAACGCTAATATTCAGTCCGGAGAAATTTTTTTGCACAATTTTCACATTTTCGGGGGTTCTTCTGCAAGAATTTATTTCTCAAAATATTTTCTCATAATTTTTAGAACTTCGAGGGTTTATTAGCAAATTTTCAATTCTGAGAAAATTTATTACGTAATTTCAGAAAAACCCAAGGGCCTTTTTTGCAAAAAACCAGATTTTCTTTCTCTCTCTTGATTTTTTTCCGTCTAAGGATTTCTTTCAGTTGGGCCTTCTTTCTTTCTTGGCCCACCACGATTGGTCCTGGAATTCTATTGGAGCGGGTCGTTTTCTTTGCTTGGCCTACCACCGGCCTAGTCGTTGCCTACATAGGGGTGCAAGGGTTTTTCCTGCCCCTGTGCGCTAGTGATGGCGGCGGCATGGCGCTGCGAGTGTGGCAACTGGCTGGGCCATCAGAAAAGCGAAGGCGGCATGATGGGCTCGACGACGCGGAGCGCGTCGGTGTTAGCGTGAGGCCAGTGGAGGAGGGCACCCACGTGGAGGCGGCGGGTGCACTTCACGCCGAAGCCGGCGGCGCTGCTAGTGCTTCGGGAACCGACGATGCTGTGCGATGGGTGTGGTGGCTACGGGCGCTACGGGAGCCTGTGGGTGCCGGTGCGGGCGTGCGCGGCGTGAAGGCGGCGGCAGGCCGAAGGTGCGACGCGACGTGCACGGTGAGTGCGGCTTGTTCGGGCGGCGTACGGGCATGCCGGAGGGCACCGTGCGGGGCAGAGGGTGGTGCCGTGCGAGGCAGCTTCGGCCACATGCAGGGGTGGCACCGGTGGCTGTGCGCGGGCGGCCGGTGAGTGCCGTCGCCGGATTCAACACCGTTGTTCCCGGCCATTCCCGGATTCATGTTGTTCCTACTATTTTCAAAATATTGTTTATTTATTGTTCAAAACTATTATCCAAAAAATATATTTTTGGTATTTTATTCGATTATGCTCATTTGATGTTATTATCCATGAATCATTGTGACCTAGTATAGTAAATCCACGACAATGATTACATTATTGATGGATTAGTATATAATGGTAGAATTGCTTAGGCAAGCTTTATCGGCCATTGTCATCCTATGGATGGGAACTATTATAATACTTTATGCACATCAGTTTGAGAAAATGTATGACAATAGGTATTGCTGTTGGTTTACAAAAATAAAATAAAATGTTGAAAAACTTATTTAGACTAGAGCGAGTGGATGGAGTTATTGACTATCTCATCTTGGTTAACTAAGGACATACGCTTGTGTTATTTCAAACTGAGCATTCGCCTTACAACCACATGGCTGGAGTGGGACAACCCTAGACAATTAATTTACTAAGTTCCAGCATTACGCCCATAGGATGTAGTAACGGTGTTCCTTTTTGGGATTGTGTAGGCAATGGTGGTTGGCGTCCATGTCTGTCGGGTCCTTGTGACGAACGATGGTAGTTGACAACCTTGGCTTGGGGCAAAACTCATCAGGTAGGCTGATGTTGGAACAAAGTAATGTAAAAGCCCTCTAGATCGGCAAAGGCCTCACAGATTACCTCGTGATGATCCATGGAAGAAAATTTTCTGGGAGAGCCCCCAAATCCCACCTAGAGAGGCCCTCTCTTGAATCATGCCACATGTCAAGTACTAATCTTGAAACAACCTTGTCCTCTTCAAACTTTGTCTTCCCCATAATGCTGCCATTAGATTGCATGTTAACAAAATATGTTGCTCAATAGTCGATGATGTTGATTTTGTGATCCAAATTTCTAATATGGAAGGATCCGAATTAGTTGCCATATTAACGGATTAGTTTCTTACTTGGACTCCAAGTCCGCTTACCCCTTTATATACCTCTTGTAATCCGCATGAGGAGAGTTGACGTTAGACGGCTCATTGTAATCCCCCGTCGTTTTGTAAACACTCCTGATATAGTGATCATTGCCGATTGACGCACGTGGTTTTTTCCCGCAAGGGTTTTCCATGTAAAAATTCGTGTCTCTCGTCTCTATTGATCTGTGTATTATTTCTAACAAGTGATATCAGAGCACAGGAGATTAGGGTTTTGGGAGAGATACACGAAAAAAATTAGATCTATTCGACGCCGTCGCTGTCGCCAAGCACGTCTGCATTCTCGGTCCAGCTGTCCACACGTCATTGCCTCCATCACACGACGCACCAGCATCTCCCGCGGCTTCGCTCCCTCGGTCCCAGCATTGCCCGCATCGCTCCCAACGCATCATTGCTCCTCACGTGTTTCCTCGGCGCGTCATCCGCTGCATCCGCCCGTCCACGGTCCAAGCAGCGCCAGTGATTCTTCGGTCCATGCATCGCCTTGGTCCGTCCAGCAGCACAGAGAAGATTTCTTTTCTTTGTTTATTAAATCACCAGCTAATCTATTGGCCATCTTTCTTCACGTGGAGGAGCACCTAGCAAGCCTCTGTTTCAATCACGTATCCAATTCCAGCGACTCTTGTTACGTGCACACGAGAAGCTACCAGGAGATTTTGAAGATCTTTGATTCGGGTACACAGAAGGTGTACCAAAGAGGTCATGATTTTTGTTATGTTTATACAGATCAGTGCTAGCAATTTTTAGGTTTTATTCCTCATAGTGATTTTGAATTATAATCTTCCACTCATGAATTGAGACACAAGATTTTCGTTGTGGCAAGTCAAGATGAGGGCTGTGTTGGCACATATGGATTTGGATGATGCATTGGAAGGATTTGAAACAACCTACCACATGGACCGCAGATGAGAAGCGTAAAGACCGTAAGGCTTTATCTCATATTCACCTTCATATATCAAATAATATTTTGTAGGAGCTTTTGAACGAGAAGATATCTGCTGCATTATGGCTCAAGTTGGAACAAATTTGCATGACGAAGGATCTCACCAGCAAGATGCATCTCAAGCAGAAGTTGTACTCTCACAAATTGCAAGAAGGAGAATCCGTGCTTAATCATCTTTCGGTGTTTAAGGAGATCGTTGTCGATCTAGAGTCGATGGAGGTAAAATATGAGGATGAGGATTTGGGTATTATTCTTTTGTGTTCTGTGCCTAGTTCTTTTTCAAATTTCAGAGATACCATATTATATAGTAGAGATACTCTCACTCTTAATGAAGTTTATGAAGCTTTGTATGTTAAGGAGAAGATGAAGCAGATGGTACCTTCTAAAAATTCAAGTTCAAAAGGAGAAGGCTTGTTTGTTCGTAGTAGGCAAAAGGAGAAGAACTCAAACAATGGATTTCGAGGCAAAAGTTCGAATGGCTACAAGAACCGGTCAAAATCTAGAGGTAAGAACAAGTCGTGCAAATATTGCAAGAAAAGTGGGCACAATATCTCTAAATGCTGGAAGCTGTAGAATAAAGAAAAGAAAACTGGCTATTATAAGCCAAAAGGTAAACCATATGATGAAGGTAAAGCCTCCCTTGCTGCCGATGATAGTCCTGATGGAGAAATTCTTGTTGTCTTTGCTGGATGTGCTAAGACTTATAATGAATGGATTCTTGATTCTGCTTGTACCTTTCATATGTGTTCTAATAAGGATTGGTTTACCACCTATGAACCTGTTGAAGGTGGTACTATGTTGATGGGTGATAACTCATCTTGTAAGCTTGCAGGAATTGGTTTGGTGCAGATCAAGATATTTGATGGCATTGTCAGAGCTTTGACAGAAGTGAGGCATATTCTAGATTTGAAAAGGAACCTCATCTCTTTGAGTACTCTTGATGGTAAAAGGTACAAATATTCTGGTAAAGTGAAGTTTTGAAGGTATTAAAAGGCTCTCTTATTCTGATGAAAGCTGATATTAAATTTGCCAATCTGTACCATCTGCGAGGTACTATAATATCAGGTAATGTTGCTATAATTTTAAGTTCATTATCTGATTCTGATGTTACTAATCTTTGATATATGCGTATCTTGGTTTGGCAGAATTGAGTAAGAGATGACTTTTTGATGGACATAGCATTGAAAAGCTGAAATTTTGTGAGCATTGTGTGTTTGGCAAACACAAGAGGGTGAGGTTCAATACTTTAGTTCATACTACAGAAGGTATTTTAGATTATATGCATTTTGATTTATAGGGGTCATCTTGTAAGACATCGTCAGGAGGTGTTCGTTATATGTTAACAATTATTGATGATTACTCTAGAAGAGTGTGGCATTATTTCTTGAAGCATAAGTCAAAAGCATTTTCAGCATTTAAAGAGTGAAAGACTATGATTAAAAGGTAAACTGAAAAGAAAATAAAGAAACTTCGCACTGATAATGGGATGGAATTCTGTTCTGATGAATTTGAATCATATTGCAAGACTGAAGGCATTGTTAGGCATTACACCGTTCCCGGTACTCCTCAACAAAACGGTGTAGCTGAGCGTATGAATATGACCATCATTTTCAAGGCCCATTATATGTTGTCAAATGCAGGTTTGCATAGGTGTTTTTGGGCTGAAGCTGCTTCCACCGCTTGCTATCTCATTAATCGGTCACACTCTATTGCAATTGAAAAGAAGACTCCAATTGAAGGTATGGTCTGATTCTCCAACAAATTACTCAGAATTGAGTTTTTGGTTGTACTGCTTATGCTCATGTTGATAATAGAAAATTAGAGCCTAGAGCTATTAAGTGCATTTTTCTTGGTTATAAATATGGTGTTAAAGGCTATAAGTTGTGGAATCCTGAAACAAAGAAGGTTGTGATTAGCAGAAATATTGTCGTTAATGAATCTGCTATGCTTCATGATAAACTACCCACTAACGTTCCTGTTGAGAGTGAGCAAAATTCAAGTGTTCAGGTGGACCACTTTGTTGGTTCAGATGTTACATCAGATAAGGAAAATACTGTTGTTCATGATGCACTTATTGTTGAGGACCCTCCTATTGTTGAGCAGCCACCACAACGATCCATTGCAGTTGACAGCCCTAGGAGAGAGATTAATCCACCCAAGTGGTTGGTTGAAGAAGCTAATATTGTTGCTTATGCTTTGAGTGTGGCAGAAGAAATTGAAGGTAATACAATACCTTCATCATACTCTAAGGTTATTAGCTCACTGATTGTATTAAGTGGATAATTGCTATGCATGATGAGATGGAGTCACTTAAAAAGAATAGCACTTGGGAACTAGTAGAATTGCCAAAGGAGAAGAAGTCTGTTTATTGTAAGTGGATTTTCAAAAGAAAGGAAGGTATTTCTTGTACTGAACCAGCAAGGTATAAAGCAAGGTTGGTTGCTAAAGGTTATAGCCAGATTCCATGTATTGATTTTAATGATGTCTTTTTTCCAATTGTGAAGCATAATTCTATTCACACTTTACTCAGTATTGTTGCTATGCATGATTATAAACTTGAGCAATTAGATGTTAAAACTGCATTCTTGCATGTGGAGTTGGAAGAAGACATTTATATGGACCAACCTGAGGGTTTTGTTATTCCTGGAAAAGAACATCTTATTTGTAGATTAAAGAAATATGTTTATAGTTTGAAGCAATCTCCTAGGCAATGGTACAAGCAATTTGACTCCTTTATGCTCTCTCATAATTTTAAGTAGTCTAATTATGATAGCTATGTTTATTTAAATACTGTTAATGGTTCAGCTATTTATTTGCTTTTTTATGTTGATGATATGTTGATTGCTGCAAAAGATAAGTCAGAAATAGCAAAACTGAAAGCACAATTGAGTAATGAATTTGAGATGAAGGACCTATGTGGAGTAAAGAAAATTCTTAGCATGGAGATTATCAGAGAGAGGCAATATGACAAGTTATACCTTAGTCAACAAGGTTATATTGAGAAAGTCCTTCGCTGTTTTAATATGCATGATGCAAAATTAGTGTGTACTCCATTAGCTTCGTATTTCAGATTATCTTCAACCTTATATCATAAGTCAGATTATGATATTGAGTGCATGTCTAGAGTTCCATATTCCAATGCAATTGGTTCTCTTATGTATGTCATGGTTTGTTCTTGTCCTGATTTATCTCATGCACTGAGTGTTGTTAGTAGATACATAGCTAATCTTGAAAAGGAGCATTGGAAAGCAGTTCATTGGATTTTCAGATATTTGCGTGGCAGTTCTAATGCTTATTTGCAGTTTGAGAATTCTAGAGATGGACTTGTTGGTTATGTTGACTCGGATTATGCTGGTGATTTGGACAAGAGGAGGTCTTTCACAGGTTATGTTTTCACCATTGGTGGTTGTGCTGTTAGTTGAAAGACAAGTTTGCAAGTTACTGCTGCCTTATCTACTACTGAAGCATAATATATGATTATTTCTGAAGCTTGTAAATAAGCTATTTGGTTGAGAAGTTTGTACATTGAGCTTTGTAGAGATAATTCTTGCACTACTATAGTTTATGAAAGTGAGAATGCTATATGCCTTATAAAGAATCGGATGTTCCACGAGAGAACAAAACACATTGATGTGAGATATCACTTTATTCGAGATGTTTTTGCTCAAGGTGATGTCAAGGTGTGCAAGATAGTACTCATGATAATCCAGCTGATATGATGATAAAGCCAATTCATGTTACTAAGTTTGAGCTTTGCTCAAGTTTAGTTGGTGTTACAGTTTAGTCCTAGAGACTAGTTGGTGCACGGTGATTTTTATCTTATTGTGTAGATATTTGGTGATTGATGATTATTTTTTATGCTACAAGAGGAAATTCATCTCAAGGTGAAGATTGTTAATTTTATGATCCGAATTTATAATATGGAAGGATCCGAATTAGTTGCTATATTAGCGGATTAGTTTCTTACTTGGACTTCAAGTCCGTTTATCCCTTTATATACCTCTTATATGCCGCACGAGGAGAGTTGACGTTAGACGACTCATTGTAACCCCCCGGCGTTTTGTAAATACTCCTCATATAGTGATCATCGCCGGTTGGCGTCCGTGGTTTTTTTTCTCACAAGAGTTTTTCACGTAAAAATTCGTATCTCTCGTCTCTATTGATATGTGCATTATTTCTAACAGATGATTTCATATTTCCTCTTACTGTTATTTGGACATCAGTAATATCTCCGTTCGCGTTTTAGTTTATATAAAAATCTGCTAGCCAAATAAAAATACGCAGAAGCGGTTCTAGCATAAAAGATCATCTAGCCCATCACAATGCTTTAGGTGGACTTAAGGCAGTGGAAAGCCTTGAAGGAGATTGCAACTAACAAGAGCGAGGGAGTAGGAGGGAATTGACTAGCACTTGTTGTAGACTCACGTGGATAGATCAGAAAGGGTTTAGAGCCCGTTTGGATCTCTGAATTAAGGGTGGAATTGTGGTACTGGAATTTGACCCCAATTCCACGGAACTGATTATAGGTAGGAGGTGGGCTGCTGCAATTCAGAACCTAACACATTTGATTCGGCTGGAATCTAATATACTCGATCACATCGTCACCCTTCACGACTTGACTCGAGACCAAGACCACGAGCTTGTCACCGCCGTCGCAGACGATGAACACTGTTTCTGTCGTAGTCGGGCTCCCATCGATCGCCGCCACCATCGGTGAGCTCCATGACTTGACTCGAGACCAAGACCATGATCTCATCATCGTCGTCGTAGGCGACGATCACCGTTGACGCCGCAGTTGGGCTCCCATCGATCATCGCCGCTGTCGGTGAGCTCCATAGCACCACCTCTGCCCCGATGGCAACGACACCCCAATGGACACAACAAAATCTGGAGGCCGTATATCCGCAAGCAAGATGATGATCTCGTGGCCTTCTTCCCATGCTCTGGTGGCTTTTCATCTTGTGCTCTGCGCCCCTGGCCCCTCTGGTCTACCGGATCTGACCACCTGGAGTCCGTTGCCACCAGCACCAGCATGTTTGCTGGATAATTCCCAAGAGTGGCAAACAAACAACATTTGCATATGAATTTGCCTCAATTCCACTCTACACATTCACATATCATCCGAACACTAGAAATGGAATCATGAACCAATTTCCATTTCATCTTGAAATTGAATCGGAGCTTCAATTCCGTTGACCCAACCCAATTCAGAGAACAGCTGGTTCGCGTGGATCAGGTAAGAAAGAAGAAGAAAAGACGGAGGGAAACCGGCGGTCAAAACCTGTGCAACCGCCGCCATAGGCCACCCACTACTCGTGTCGTGCCTGCCATCGCAATCGCATCATCTGCCAACGTCTCCCTCCCTCCTCCAACCTTTTTTTTTAAAAATGTATTTTGCTTTCTTTTCTATTTGTTGCCTCCAAACTCGAAAGTAGTACCACTACTGTACCATAAAGAAGGCGTTATCTCGTAGATTTGTTATAGAAAGAAACCGATCGATCGATCGACATTATTTTCTTTTTCTTTCTTTCGCAGCGCAGCGCAGGAATTGTTGGAAAGGAGGGAGCGAAGAAAAAGGAAGGAAAGAAATAAAAAACAGAACAGCAACTCAAAAGCGTTTGCTTTGCTTTTGCGCGCAGCGAGAGCGAGCGAGAGGGGTCGCGACAAGAGGACAGAAGAAGAATCTTGGCTGGCGCTACAAATGGCCGCCGAGGCGAGCGGCAGCGGCAAAGGCGTGGAGGGAGGAGAAGCGGCCGCCCCCAGCGCCAACCATCCCGACAACCCCGCCGCCGCAGCTGGTGATGTCTCGTCTCCCCTCTCTCCGCTTCCTGCCTCGTCCTACTCTCCCCTTGCGTAGCGTGGGTTCAAGTTCAATCGTGCTCGTTTGACTGGGGTAGTGCGCTGGTGATTCCTCCTTCCTAGGGTGCCCGCGGGGTGCTAGTGAGTTAGCTAGCGTGGGTTCAAGTTCAATCGTGCTCGTTTGACGGGGGTAGTGCGCCGGTGATTCCTCCTCCTGCCTAGGGTGCCCGCGGGGTGCTAGTGAGCTAGCTTCGTTCGTTCCCCCAAATTTGCAAGCGCTCCCGTGATCTTGCTCCTGCGGAGGGCCGGCCACCTAGCTGCGTGCGCTAATCCTGACTTGCTGGGTCGGGTCTCCGGTGGAGGCTTTTCTTTGCTTGATTGGGTCAGGCTGGAGCGTAGCTAGCCTTCTGGTAGGAAGAGACTTTGCGATTTCCCTTCTTTCAGGGACAAATCCGCGAATAGTCTATTTTTCCTCATCTAGGCCTTGTGCATATGTTTTACGCCCCATTCTGAATTGCCATACAGGAGAGATGCAATAATTCGGTGTCGTGCCGTGTGAGGACTTTGTTATTTAATATATGTGACTAGAATGTAATTCTTGCAGTGCAGGTGATTAAGGGATGCTTAGACTTAGTCTGACCTATGCGCCTGGTGGAAATGGAATAGCATTATTGCGCGCTTGGCTTTTACTTGTTTAGGGGGTGAGAATTGGGTGGTTTGTTGGGTGCTAATTTAGGCATTGGCTCGAGGACTATGTAACATTGGTGGTGCAGGCCGAGTCATGGTGGATGGTCTGCACTGCGCTGGACTTTTTTCTTGAAGAAAAGTTTCTTCAATTTATCTAGGAAATGATTTTATTTGTACTTACGTTATGTTGAAACTAATCTTATTGCGGAAATAAAAAATCGCTCATCTGAATCTGAACAAAAAAGTATTGCAATTTTATTTATACTGTCAAACAGGTTGCACGCTTTTAGCTCCGGTCATGGTAACATTGTTGGTTCACTGCACAGTGTAACAGAATGCAGGAAAGGGCAACATTGCTAACCTGAGTTAGATTGTGTGACATGAATTGAGTTGTGCACGACAGAATTATGTGGCGTTCCTAGTTTTCCCCTCATTTATTTTATTATTTTTAATCTATCGCTTTACTGCACACTTTACTAGACTATAAGTTTCTGCATAAAAACAATGCTGGTTATCCTTTGGAAGTGCCTACTGTAAAACTGTCAAAAAATGCTAGCCAGTGCAGATTTGTCTAATTTTACCTAAAAATTAACATCTCTAAGCTTTTGGCTCATGTTTTAGTTTAAGGAGGTGATAACCACCAGTCTGTAAAAAAAAAAATCCTGCTCGAGAGCTGTGACAGTACACTCGTACTCCCCTTTCCTTTCACCAAGTACATATCAGTAGTCTTGCAAGATTAGGAGCTGCCTCTTGCTGGTGTCTCTTGGTTAGACTGGGGCTTGGCAAGACTGACATGCAATTGATGCTATTGGTGAGACAAGGTGCAGATCACATGGATTTATCATTCTGCTACATCTCAGGTCTTATAGTTGTGCTCACTTTGTTCCATGAATCAACTGCAAGGTGGGGTTTACCTTGCATCAACTGTAGTCTGTAAATGATAGCTTGCCACAGGAAAATTTAAACCATACCACAGCAACATTTAGAGAGAGGCTGAGAGCAAAAAGGCAGAAGAACCTATAATTTTTTTGTTTATACAATTTAGTCTCAATTACATTTAAGTTATGATATTGTAAAATAAAAAATACTATCATCTATTTTTTATGTTGATGTGACTCTCAAATCATCGTTCTTTTTTTATAGATGACAGAAGCCTCCCTAGATCAAGCACTATGCCAGGAGTGAATAAGAATGCTGAAATAACCGATAAAGCTATGGGCCCATCAAATCTGGAAAGGTCAAGAACCGAGAGGCGTCGACAAAATAATCCAGCTGACGATCCTGCTAAACAGCTATTGGATGATAAGATTTCCACAAAAAAGAAGGTGCATATAACATGGCCTTTTATGTATCTCTTTCTTCTATGGTGAAATGTAGCTTTGTTTCTTCATGCGGTACATCCGCTTCATCTATTTATGTACAAACTATGAATTATTTAACTGTTAATTGTGTCAACTTCTGTATGAAGGTAATCATTAATTTGCTTGGGACTGATATTTTTCTTTGTACCAACATCTATTTGGAAGTTCGAACTGATGAAATTGCAAATGGTTTGGCAAGTTGGAACAAGACAGTTATATTTAAATTTTGTATGTTTCAGCTTATTGTGATGCATTGCATGGTAGTTTGAGAACTTCAGAAGTATCAGATGTACTGATTTGTGTCAGGCTGCTGGATGTTGTTCTTAATTTTTTTTGCTGCTTTACATACCCTGTTTCCTGCAGCTCAAAATGCTAAATCGGATGGCTACAGTGAAAGATGATGGAACTGTGGTTGTTGATGTACCAAGTACTCTGGAAACACCTCCAGTTGATGTTGGAGCAGAGGATGGTTATGGCGATGTTGCTATTGAAGAATCATTGGATGAAGCAGATATACCATGCAGGCCTCCAATGCAAATTGTTATACTTATTGTGGGTACAAGGGGAGATGTTCAGCCATTTGTTGCTATAGGAAACCGTTTACAGGTTAGGCCCAAGCTAACATTGTTGTTAATCCACTTTTCTTTGTTTGGTTGACTCAGGTTAGCTCCTGTGCTTCTGTTCCAGCTTAATGTCATCACATTTATTTTTCCAGTATGACTATTGACTAGAGTCAGTTGTGATCTTTATCGTAGGATTATGGACACCGTGTGAGATTAGCAACTCATGCCAACTTTAAGGAGTTCGTACTAACGGCTGGGCTGGAGTTTTACCCGCTTGGTGGAGACCCAAAAATACTTGCTGAATGTACAAAACTCCTTTTTTATATATACTTGTTTTTACAAGTTTTGTATCATATGAAGACTAATGTCTTTAGTATATTCTGAGCAGACGTGGTGAAGAATAAAGGATTCCTTCCTTCAGGTCCATCGGAAATTCCTATCCAAAGAAAACAGATGAAAGACATTATATTTTCTTTACTGCCTGCGTGCAAGGATCCTGACCCTGATACCGGCATTCCTTTCAAAGCGGATGCTATTATTGCTAACCCACCAGTTTATGGTCAGTATATCTTGTTTACTTTGGATTAATTTCTTATGCTGTACTTTACTTTCACCCAGTAGCTTATGAGTGAAAGGCTAAGGGCTTGTTTGCTTTGCTACCTGGTTGCTTTTTGCTTGGCCTGGGAGAGAACCTGGCGTCTACCGGCTGGTGTTTGCTTGGATTCCTGTGTAAGAAGCTAGGCTAGGCAAGAGCGCTCAACCAGGCGTTAAAAAACAGCGCCTGGCTCCCAGGCAGCTCCGATCGATCATTTCAGTTTTGATCCAACGTTTTATTTTTCATTCGCCAATTTCAGGCACATGTTTTCAACCAAACAACTCATCTTCAGATTTGCCTGTCTAGGCAAAAATCATCTACTTTCTAGGTTACCTTCAAGCACCACTTTTTTTCAAGCATAGAATCTAGGACACCAACCAAATAAACCCTAAGTTTATTTATTAATACTATAACTCAACCTTAAGGCTTAGGGTCTACTTCTTAGCAAAGGAAAAAAAAATCAATTCTTGACATACTTATGTAAAAGGTTGTCAGGATCAGGATACTAGGTAGGATCATTCTTGTTTAGACAGGATCAAGATATCAGGAATTCAGGATCATACCTTAAAAACTGTGATTATGAAGATTATAAGGTCTGAAATAATATTCTACATGGTTGATGGTTCTTCCTAATTAAGATCCTACGTAGGATCAGGATTGAAATACTCCCACAGGATTGCAGGATCGTAAGATTCTACGATATGGATCAAAATCTTGACAACCTTGCTCATGCGCAATCCATTCTTGCAACATTCAATTTGATTTACTTTTCTGATTTGAGACTCGGTTCATCGCAGATTAATTTCTTGTCTCATGTTTTATCATAGTGACTGTTTGCTTTGCTGTGCGATTAATAGGTAGATTAACTTAGTAATATAATTGGCATATATAGAGATCTCTTTCTGTTTCCACCCTTTTTCTAGAGGTATATATATATTTTGTATTATGGTTTGTTTTAGGTTAATTGTCACTATGGAATTATGAAAAATTGGATATGGTGTGGTGTCTTTCATTTATGGAATTCGAGAATTTACAATAAAGAAGAAAAGGCACAATCTGAAAGAACTACAATTCATGCATAGAACTGGATTAACATGACAAAATGGAGGAACTACTTCCTACTAGCTTTGCTTTTATTGAGATTATTTTGCTATTCTGTTTAGAACATGTGGTGGTGATACTAGTGATTTCCCTATTAAGATAGGACTACACCAAGGGTCAGCGTTGAGCTCATACATTTTTGCCCTTGTGATGGACGAGGTCACGTGGGACATACAAGGAGATATCTCTTGGTGTATGCTTTTCGCTGATGATGTAGTGTTAGTTGATGAGAGTAGAATAGGCGTTGATAGGAAGTTGGAGATGTGGAGGAAGACCCTAGAATCGAAGGGCTTTAGATTGAGTAGGACTAAAATTGAGTATATGAAGTGTGATTTCAGCGGTGCAGGGGCAGATGATGGAGATGTTAGGCTGGACGGACAAGTAGTGTCTAGGAAGGACACGTTTCGATATTTGGGATCGATGCTACAGCGAGATGGAGAGATTGATGAAGACGTGAGCCACAGGATTAGAGCGGGGTGAGTAAAATGGTGCCAAGCTTCGGGTGTCCTGTGTGACAAAAAAGTTCCTCAAAAGTTAAAGGGTAAGTTCTATAGGACGACGATCAGATCTGCGATGCTATATGGAGCAGAATGTTGGGTGACTAAAAGACAACATATACAGAAGATGAGTGTAGCGGAGATGAGGATGCTGCAGTGGATATGTGGTCACACAAGACGAGATCGAATCCGCAATAAGGATATACGTGATAGGGTGGGGGTAGCACCAATTGAAGAGAAGCTTGTCCAATATCGCTTGAAATAGTTTGGACATCTCTAAAAACGAAGACCTTCTGAGACACCGGTACGTAGTGGAATTTTAAGACGTACTGAAAACGTAAGAAGAGGCAGAGGTCGACCAAGACTAACGTGGGAGGAAGCAGTTAAAAGAGATTTGAGAGATTGGAATGTAGCTAAAGAATTAGCTTTAGATAGGAGCGCATGGAAGTTAGCGATCCACGTATCGGAACCATAAGAAGGTTTAGGGGCGGTTTAGGGGCTGTGTTTTAGGCTCTCTACTCGGATGGTGGGATGTACAGCTTAGGGTATTAGCCTTGTAGGTTTATTATTATTATTATTATTAGTAGTATTATATATATATATTTTTTTTGCAAGGCTCTCGTCTCTTTGACTTTAAAGAGGTTTCACTCCTAGCTTACCCCAACTTGTTTGGGATCAAAGACTTTGTTGTTGTTGTTGTATTTTGCTATTCTGTTTGAGAAATAAACCCTCACGACCCCACCCAGTTTTTTGTAATGTCAAAATCCTCAGCATGTGTATGTTTCCCAAAAAGGAAAAGTCCGTATTGTTATGAATATTATGTGTATATGCATGAGACCCAATAGGCAATATATATATGGAGTATAAGGGGGATATGACATATACAGATAAGGAAATACAAAAGACATATATGAAAATAGAAAATGATTCCTATTCTAACACCCTCCCTCAAACTCAGACGGATCACACACACTGAGTTTGGAGAGAAAATACAAATGTTATATCTTAGTTTGTGGCTTCGTGAAGAAGTCAGCAATCTGTAACTCTGATGACACAAACTGTAAAGCAAGTACTCCCTCTTGCACCTGTGAGCGAGTGTATGAAGCATCCACACCAATGTGTTTGGTGAACTCATGCTTCACTGGGTCACGAGCAATATTGATAGCACTTGTACTGTCAGACAAAAGAGTTGTAGGTTCCATCACAATCACTCCAAAATCTACAAGTAGCCACCTCAACTAAGTAACCTCTGTTGTCACTTCTGCCATAGTTCTCAACTCAGGCTCTGCACTCGAACGGGAAACTGCAGTATCTTCTTTGTCTTCCAGGCAATCATGGAGAAGCCAAGAAAAACACAGTAAACAGAAAAAGAATGACGATCAGAAGGATCACTAGCCCAGATCACATCAGAGTACGCCTGAAGCTGTAGTGAGGTGGAGCTAGGGAAAAACAAATGACGAGAGAGTCCCACGCAAGTAGCGAAGAACATGAAAGGTGATTGTAGTGAAGATGGGTAGGACGAGCCATGAACTTACTCAAGATATGAACAACATAAGCAATATCAGAACGAATGCTCACAAGATACATCAAACTCCCAATAAGATGGCGATATTGAGTAGGATCCTCAAGAAGATCATCATCAGTGGCACAAAGCTGTAAGGATAGCTCCATAGGAGTCTTAGCAGTGCAAGTGTCAGTCAGACCAGACCGATTAAGAAGATCCTGGACATACTTCTGCTGGAAGAGGTAGTAGCCTCAGGAATGGAAGAGACCTCAATCCTAAGGTAGTACGTAAGAGAACCAAGATCAGTCATTAAACACTGCTCACTGAGATGCTTTTTCACATACATGATGAATGAAGAATCATCACCAGTGATGAGCATATCATCAACATACAGAAGTAGTGCCTTATCCCGAGATGAGACATGGACAAAAAGAGCAGGATCGCGGGAACTGATAGTGAAACCGATAGCAATAATTACTGAGGTAAAACGCGTAAACCAAGCACGAGGAGCCTGTTTGAGGCCATAAAGAGTACGACGAAGACGATAGATGTGCCCATCGGGAATAGAATACCCAGGTGGTGGCTGCATATAGACCTCATGCAAAGCACCATTAAGAAAAACATTCTTAGCATCGAGCTGAGAGATATAGACCACCGGCGAATAGAAGCAACCGCAACAAGAGTGCGAACAGTGGTCATATGGGCAACAGGGGTAAAAGTCTCATCTTAGTCACGACCATACTCCTGCTGAAAGCCGCGAGTCACAAGACGAGCCTTGTAGCACTCGATAGTACCATCAGACCGGGTCTTAATCTTGTACACCTACTTGCCCGTGATAGGACGAGTATGCACAGGTGTCGGTACAATATCCCAAGTTTCCGTACGTCGAAGAGCATCAAGCTCGTCTGCCATAGCGAGTTGCCACTCAGAATGAGGAGTAGCCTCACGATAAGAACTAGGCTCAGTGACAGAGAGAGCATGAGCTATTGGAGCAAATCCAAGACGATCAGGAGGTCGAAGGGATGCCCAGTCATGAAGAGCGTAACGAGGAGCATCATCAGGAGGATCAGGTATGGGTGTCGGTAAGATACTAGGACGAGGACGTTTGGAGTAGTGAATACCAGAGAAATGAGACAATGGTGCTGCAGGAACAGCCAAAAACACGAAGGTGAGTGTACTGGGGGGCTCGAGAGTAGAGACGCTCTATAGGTTGACACCCTTAAGAGCAGTGGAAGGCTTCATATTGATGAGATACATAGCCGTAGAAACAGTCTCAGCCCAGAACTGAGGTGGAACGTGAGTCAAGGAGAAGAGTGCGGGCAGTCTCAATCAGATGACGATGCTTGTGCTCAGCAACCCCATTCTGAGCATGGGCACCAGGACAACAAGACTGGTAAAGAGTGCCCTGCTCAGAAAGAAACTGTCTAAAAGCGCCAAAACAGTACTCGCCAGCAGAATCAAAGCGAAAAGTACGGATGGAAGAATCAAACTGAGTATAAACCATCGTTGCAAAGCTACAATAGATCGTAAGAAACTGACCATGATTAGACATAGGGAAAATCAATGTAAAACGAGAATAATCATCAATGAAGATCACATAAAATTTATGCATGCCTTTAGAGATAATAGGCGCAGGTCCCCATACATCTGAATGAATTAAGTCAAAAGGACGAGAAGACAAGGACTCACTAGAATGATAAGGAAGTTGTAGTTGCTTGCCCAACTTACAACCCTGACAAAACATGGCCGTGTCAATAGTAACATGTTCAAGAACACCCTGACGAACTAATGAAGAAAGACAAGACCCACACAAGTGACATAGACGATGATGCTACTGCGCAAAAACTCCAGAGGTGGTGGCAGCAGTGGGGGTGGAGGTAGACGTGGAAGTGCAGGAGCAACTGAAGTGGATGAAAGGTGGAGGCGGTCAAGGATGTAGAGACCTCGATGATCCCTACGACGCTGTCAAGTCTCAAGTACCGTCCTTGTCTGTCGGTCCTAGATGAAACAGGAGTGAGAGTCAAAACCAACCTTACAGCCGAGATCAGTAAGCTGACCCACCGAGAGAAGCTGCATAGTAAGCTGGGGAATATGGGAAATAGTTGGAACAGAAAAATCAGTGGGCAAAAGAGTGCCCTGACAGCTGATAGATAGAGGAGTAACATCAGTTGTCTGAACAGGGATAGAAAAATCAGGAGGTTCTACTGAAGTGAGAGATGTGGAGTCCAATGTTATATGGAAAGAGGCACCAGAATCCAAAACCCAAGAAGTACTTGAAGGAAACGTCTGAGCTAGACTAGCAGAACCTACTAAGCTATGAGAGAGCTACTGAAGTAGAGCCTGGTAGAACTGTTGAATAGAGTCATCTCGCTGAGAAGGTCCTGACGTGCTGGTTTGTACTCCCATCGAGGAAGGGCCTCCCTGGCCCCCCTTAGGTCGTCCACCCCGACGCGCCTTGTTCTGCTTTTTTCGCACCGCACAACTCTGGTAGTCGTGCCTGAAGTTCTTGCAATAATTACATTGAATCCCAGTTGATGCAAAAACAGGAGCGGGAACAGACACATGAGGAGGGACTGTAGTCGAAGCAGAAGCCGTAGGTGTAGTAGAAGAAGAAGGGGTAGCAAACACAGTCGGAACAAACTGTACTGCTAACCTGCGGCGAAGCTCCTCAGCATGAAGCGTCGAAAGAGCCTCGGTGACTGTCGGTCGTGTTGAGCGACTCAGCAGTTGAGCCCTGACAGGCTCAAACTCTGTGCGAAGACGGCAGACAAAGTCATAAAGGTGAAGGAAGGCGGTCATGATCCACCTTCTGCACCTTATGACACTCTTGGCAGAGCGGAGAAGCCAGCTCGTCCAGCTAGCGCTAGAGATCGGCCAGGGCTCGGAAGAAGTCGTCGACGGAGGAGTCCTGGTGAAGCGTCTCCAACTCACTCTGAAGCAAAAAGAACTGAGCATCGCTGCTCTGCTGGTATCACTCGCACAAGTACTCCTAGATATGACGAGTGGAATGCAGACCAACAATGTCTGGCTGGATGGAGTCGTCGACGCTGATCACCAGGATGACTCGAACACGGTCCTCATCAGCACACCAGCAATCAAAAGCGTCTATGGCATACTGAAAAGCCTCATCAGCAGCGTTAGCAGCAACATCAGCGGCCTTTGCCTCCTCCTTGGCGATCTCATCTTCTGTAGTAGGTGCAGAAGTAGGCTGTCGGAGAGGAGGCTGAGCTGGCGACAACGAACAAGGTCGAGCACCAGTGACATGTCCCCAGAGGCGAAGACCATCGAGCGTGATCTCCATGAGTTAAGACCACAACATGTGGTTCGTCTTATGAAGCTTTGTTCCCGTGAATGGGATCGTAACTGATGGAACAGAAGCCATCGGTAGGCGGCGTTGGACGGCGCGGCGACCAAGGCAACGAAGTCTAACAGGCGGCGTTGGACGATGCGGCGGTTAGATCGACGTACTGTTTATTTTATTGTATTTATTTTTTTCCTCTGAAAGTGTTTGTCTATGGAAACCGAACTCAGTTTCGTTTCGAAATAGAACACTCTGCTCGATCCAATCGGAGCGTCGGCAGGGCGGTTGTAGCCGGGGCAGTGGCGGCGGCGGCCGAGAATGGCGGCGCGCTCGGGCCGTGGTGGCGTCGGGCTTGGGCAGTGTCGGTCGGAAGGGGCAGCATCAGGCTCGTGCTCGGGCAGTGTCGGGCAAGGGGTGGCGTCGGGCTCGGGCGGCATCGAGCGGTGATCCGAGCGGCTGTGTGCGCGCGAAGCAGAGGAACGCGATCCGTGCTGCGTCGGGCGCGCGTTAAGGGTAACAACGACCTAGCGACCGATTGTGCGGCGACGGTGAGGATGGCAGCAGAAAGAGCTAGGTTAGTGCTCTAGTTCTGATACCATATTATGAATATTATGTGTATATTCATGAGGCCCAATGAGCATTATATATAGGAAATACATGGGAGATATACTGTATACAGATAAGAAAATATAAAGGCATATATAGAAATAGAAAAAGATTTCTATTCTAACACGTATTACGCCCTCTACTTTCTAAAAAAACAAAAATCCATTTTTTACTCTCTACTTTGAAACTAGAGAAACAGCCCCTTACACTTTCAAATCCGGTGCAAATCTTGTCCTATTATGACACCAATCCTGTTTATTCTCTGATGTGGCATTGGGGGCGTATATACAGTGAGAGCAGCTAAATTGAGCGTAGGTGCATGTACAACCAATATCAAAGCCGTTTGTTTCTGAGGGTCTTCGGGATATGAGAATGGTTTGGAGGGAGCTACTCACTGCTTAGACTCAAAACAAACAGTAATGAGCCTACGGGCCTAAGCCTCGAGGGCGGGTTTCAAGCTGCTGGACATCAGGTACTGTAGGGGCAGAGAGATGCTTGTGGCCTAGTGCAATTTTTTTTGTCTTTCAGCTCGGTGGCCCACATAGCCATTATAAAAAGCTTAAATTCACCTCATGACAGATATCACATGTCACATCTTGTAACAGTATACAGTTGTTTCTCATTGCACTAGTACAAAATTCAGCCACAAGCTTATTTTTTATTCTCATTGCAATTAAGAAATGATCTAAATGATAGTTTCAAATCACCGTGCTATACCCGCTCAAGGAGGTTGTTGTCCAGAAAATTTACAATTGGTTTGCCTCTGTATCAGCGCGTGGTCGCCCCGTGGACAAAGGGACAAAAGTAGGGCCTATTTACGCTAGGCAGTCACTGTTTGCTAGGCTTCAAATCATCAGACAAATTTGATTTTATTAGCCGCAGCTAATGCACTCGCTGATTAGGTCTCAAATACCTGGGAGCTCTGTACGACCCTGGTAAAGGGTACGTGCATTCTCAGCTGAAATTTTCCGATACATACAGGTGGGAAAAATCAGCCCCTCACACGTGCCTGTGTGTCTGGCTGTGCAGGTTTTCGAGAAGGATGTTATTTTCTTCTTCTTTTTGTTTGCCGGGAGGTAGAGAGTGGGTAAGGACAGGTTAATTTCATTTGCTTTGTTTGAATGCTGAGTCAGCATTAAAACCTCCACATCAGCATGGCAAAATCACCTTCAAAACTGTCATAGTTTAAGTTGACCTATTTTAGAAGTTTAGGGGGTTAGATGGCTGGTCTCAAAGTAGGGTGCTATATGGAACTATTTAGAAAGTAGAGGGTAATATGAACCTTTTTCATTTTCAAAACAGTGCAGACACAATCCAGAAGATGACAAAGGATATACTAATGCTTTGCGGGCTCTTTGTTCCAACTTGTATATTTTCACAATTTCATTGACACAGTTTTTTCCCCATGCCTTATACCTTTTATCAATGATAACCTTTGCCTCCCATGTTCACACGATTAGGTGATGTTATGTTCACGCCTCTCTCGCCGTAGGTGTCCGCCGAACCGTACTCAACTTCGCAGCAGAGTGTTGAGACGAGAGCAAAGTCATCAACGCCCTCACCGCTTGAAGGCCGGGTCTCCCACCCGCGCGGCGCTCGTAGTGTGGACTTGCGGCGCGCGCCGCCGCCGATGCGTGCGCAGCAATGATGGCGTCCCAAGCCTCCTTAGCGATCCGCTTGTTGGAGCGAGACCGCATCTCGGGCGGGATCGCAGCGATGAGGGCATCCAGCGCCGTCGATCTCGGTCGTAGTCGACGCCGCCGTCACCGGACCGCTTCCCCCACATGCCGCACTGAGCTCACTTCATCACCGCGCCCACTCGACGAAGTTGGCCTTGGCGAGGTAGGCCACCCACCGCCGGGCCGGCGTCGACAACACACGGAACCCGTGGTAACCACTGCATCGTCCGGGAGAGAGCCACGCCGCCGTGAAGGCCGCGCTCTCTATCGACCCGCTCGCCGCCGTTGTCGCGGCGCGCTTCTTGGGCGCCACCGCCGCGCGCCTCCAGAGCGCCACCGCCGCGCGCCTCCTCCAGCGCCACCGCTGCGGCGCGCCTCCTCGTGAGCACCATCAGCCGCGACCGCGCCGTCTCGATTGCCGCTAAGCTCGTGGGCGGCGCGGCCGGCCATGCGCGCGCCGCCTCCGCTTCCCTCTCCAGCGGCTCAAGGTCCGCGTCGCCGCTATCGCGAGATGGAGCTGCTGCTGCCGCCGCAGACCTTGACCTCTCGCTGCGCCGCACGCATCTGCGACGCCGCTGCTGCCGTCCTCCTCCGCCTGCCGCCGCTCGGCGCGCCGGCCTCGGCGACGCTTTGCGCCGCGTGTCGCAGTGCCGCGCTGCCGCTGCCATACCGCGAGCCAGCGCGAAGCCTCGCCGTCGGCGACGCCGCGTGCTCGAGGCGCACCGAAGCCGAGACGCCTGCGGACATGGCGCGCTACTGTGGTGTTGCGTGGAGAGAAGGCGCTTCGACGAGCCGCTTGCCGTCTCCAAGAGAGGAGCGTGATGGCCGGAAGCTGCCGTTGCCGCTACATTTGCCGCTGCTGAGCCGGAGAAGAGATGGCGAGAGATGCTCGCTACGAGAGTAGTATAGCTCGATACCACTTGTTAGTCACCGAGGTGAAGCAAGAGTCCATGACTAACAAGTGGTATCGAGCTATACTATCTCGTAGCCCGAGCATCTCCTCGCCATCTCCTTCTCCTCTGCAGCAGAGCCCCAACCCAGAGCAAAGCAGCCTCCGGCCGTCCAAGTGTCATCCTCTCTACGAGTAAGGATCTTGCTATCACCAATAGTAAGAGTCCAGCGACTAACAATGTTATGTTCCCAAGGTGCTCATATGTGCTTGCATACGACTTTATTTTGTTTTTGCATATTTTTCTCTTTCATGATCCAGGTAACCCATGTTAGTTTACTTGACTACTATGAACAATTATAAGTGTGACTATCCTGCTGACCTCAATTATTATTCAGGACATACGCATGTGGCAGAGGCACTAAAAGTACCCATTCATATATTCTTTACCATGCCATGGACGTGAGTCGCTGTTGTTTCTGCTTCCTCTTTGAAGAGCACACTTTTGCTGAGGAATATTGTCATTTCGAGATCTAACTTATGCTGCTTGTTCAGGCCAACTAGTGAATTTCCTCATCCTTTTTCTCGTGTGAAACAATCGGCTGGATATCGAGTAAGTTTGCATTGTATTTACTTATTTGTTCAGAAAATATTTATTACTACCATCTGTTGCTATCTACCCATACTCCCGACTGGTGTGGACCCTTCTAAATCATTGCAAATTTCATGAAAAGGATAAATATAATATGTTCCAGAGTGAATAGGCAGTGGCGTACGCAGCACAAAAATAGAGGGGGTGCTCAAGCTAATATGATAAAATCGTATCAAGCATACATAATATATTTGAATGTCTGATGTAATTCAAATTCATACATAAATAAACAAGAGACAAAGCAAAAATGTAAAATAAACTTAAGGTAGTACATGACTAATGAATATAACAATCCAATGCCTATAAAACGCAAGTAGCAATTTGTGGAACAAAAGTAGCTAAATTAGTGAGATAATCTTAAAATTATGACTAATTACAAACATTGAAATGAATGGAAGTATAGAACATTGGTTCAAGGAGTAATACTTGTATTTGGATTGTTGGAGAAATAACTATGCAAAATTTGTTTGTCTATCTTTTATAAATCTACAATAAATTGTATGTAATCTATGAGTACTAAGTACATGTAACTAGACTAGACAAATGTAACTAGACTAGACAAGTAATGAAACATCATTTCAACATTCCATTTAAATCATGAGCTATCCTATTTTATTCGTTCTCTCCCGTCCGTGACAATTTAACAGTGTAAGTGATAAGATTCATTTTCTTTCCTGTTGTTCTTGTGCATTGTCTACTAGTCTACTAGACATACTCATTATTGCGCTACATATTTACCATTTATGCATCAATTGACAGAACTGGTTTTGAAGGAATAACAACACCACTGACCACCGTAAGTATCATTATGTCAACTTTACCTAATTAGTAATAGTATTTAGTAATTACCTTATTACCTCTGCTAGTTTGTTGTCTGCTCCGACTGCTCCTTGTGACTTTCACTCCAGTCACCCTCAACTCCTCATTTCAGTTAATCTGCCGGCCAGCTCCTTACTCCTCATTCCTCAAAGCCCAAAGGCCAAAGCTTTAAAGCTCTCGGTCCTCACGCCCAGGCGCCACGCCGGCGCCGACTTCCCTCACGCGCCGGGCCGCGCTGCGCTTTCGCTGGCGGTGGCAGGCTCGACGCCTCGGCCTCAACCGCGGACTCGCGCTCGCCCCTCGGCTGGCTCGTCCCTCGCGCTGCCCCGGTCACCCTCAGTGGCCCTAGCTCACGCCTCGCCCGCCGCCCTAGGTGAGTTGTGTAGTTGTGTGGCCGAATGCCCGAATGGGGATTTTGATTAGGATTTTGGGGAGTGGGAATTAGAGATTTGGGAGTGCAAAATGGGCCTATTAGCTCTCTTTGTCTCTTGTTTGTGGAAAAACATGGCCCAAACGTGAAACGCCCAAATTTCTTCAAAGCTTCAAGTGAGTTCCTTCTTTTCTTTCCTTCTTCATGCTCATGGCTCTTTGGTGCTGCTGCTCCTTCCTTCGTTCTTGGCTTCTTGCTCCATCAGCCGGTGCTTTGTCATGGATGGGTCCAGTGGAGGAGGTGGTAGCGTGAGGGTTCCACGGGCACGGGCAAGAGCGGTGCGCACGCCCTGCGCGCACCGGCCTTGCGTCCGCCACTGTGAATAGGTATTTCCCGACTTGGGAGTGTAGAAGCATCCTATTGAGTTGTACCACTAGGTTTTTCCCATGTTCTGTAGTGAATCCCAATTAATTAGCTGTCATATATATGCCCGAACACTTAATTATATTTGATATCTATAGTTGGTTACTTGGTTTCATGGCATAAAGACAGGAATACCTAGAATATTTGTATTTTGTAAGTGTTGATCTGTCCTATATTTGTAAACTGGTTGGTAATGCTGTCTTTGATTTATGATTTGTCAATGTACAAATTGATGAAAACGAATGCAAAAAGGTAGCTGGAAACATTATGTTTCTTTCAATCAGGATTTGTTCTATTTATAGCTTTTAACTTAATCGTTGTTGAAATATGTGCCCCTACTATTTGCTTTTACATTTTTCTCTCTCTCCAGAAATGAACTTTATGTTTCATGTTTTCTTAGTACTGTCACCAGGAACTCTTACGTATAAGCATTAGGTGCTTTTTGATTAAATCATGTACTTTGATGTGATATCTGAAATGACTTAAACTGCTCTATTCATGACAATATGATGGTAGGATTTGTGGTTTTATTTGGGTATGGTGTTTCTCTTTCTCATGTCATCCTCAAGTGCATGGACACCCTTCTTTAATCGCATAAGTGTGCAAATTTGGGGATTGCAGGGCCACCCTCAATGTGCATTACATGTTACAATGTTGAGTTCATCTTTCTTGTCAGTTTCTGAAATGCACAGGGCTTCATCTTTTGAACCAGAAGCTTAAGCCCAACCTAACTGACCTCAAGCATCTTCTTGAAGATCTATGCTTGAATTGGATGCCTTAGATACCATTTCTTACAATATAGTATCCCCCCCCATCTGATCTGATACCTAACCTTCTAATGATTTTCTACATTTGCAGCTTTCATACCAAATTGTTGACTCTATGATTTGGCTTGGAATACGCGATATGATAAATGAATTTAGGAAGAAAAAGTTGAAGCTGCGTCCAGTAACATACCTAAGTGGTGCACAAGGTTCTGGGAATGACATTCCTCATGGATACATCTGGAGTCCTCACCTTGTCCCAAAACCAAAAGGTCCGTGATACTTATTAGTTTGAGCTGAAATTTTATACGTGTTCTCTTCAGATCATGCTTAACCTTGCCATTCTTTAATTGCATTAGTTGCCAAAGTTTGCAGGTATTAATATGGTCCTATGATTTCTTTTTTACCCCCATTTTATGGTGTCAGACACTCTTCAAATTTGAACGTGAAGCTTGATTAGACCTAATCTAAAAGTTGCATGGCCAAAAAAAGTTGTTTGTGTGCACAAATATAGAAACGAGCATAGTGAAGTGAAGTTAGTATCAGGTCCATTTGGCCAAATAGGCCCATGTTCTCCATTTACGCATGGCAATGTGGATCAGCAATAGCTACAAATATAACTTACTTTGAACAAAGTTACAATCACCAACACTGCATGTATTGTTAGATGTTAGATATGTCTCTTGTATAGTGTGCTCTTTGCATATTTACCTACATCTGTAACTTGTATATTTCGGCCTTTGACCCAATGGAATAGATCAAAGGGTTCATTTCAATATGGTATCAGAGCCATGGCTCTCTCTCCCGATCTTTTTCTTTGCATCGGGCTGCCAACGCCGTGCTGGCCGCCGCCCCCTAGCCCCTCCCCCTGGATCCGAGTCCCTGCTCTCGGATCCGGCCGCCGCTGCTGGGTTGGTTCCTCTACTCCGCACTCCCCTATGCTTCGCTCTCACCCATCACCTCCCCTGCCTCGGATCTGTGCCACTGCCGCTGCTCCTCCCTCGGCCGTCGTTGCCTCCGAGCTCCTCCCGGATTCAAATCCCCACTCCCGGATCTGGCCGCCGCCGCCCTCTCCCAACGTCACCCCCGAGCCCTCTGCTCCTGGATCTGGCCGACGCCACCGCGTGCTCAGCCGCCAGTGCCGTGCTAGCCGCCTCTAGCCCCTCCCCGATCCGAGTCCTCGCTCTGATCCGCCGCTGCTGGGTTGGTTCCTCGCTCCCGCACTTCTCACGCCGCTCACCCATCACCTCCTCGCCGGATCTATGCCGCCGCCGCTGCTCCTCCCTCGACCGTCGCTGCCTCCGAGCTCCTCTCGGATTCAAACCCCCACTCCCGGATCCGGCCACCGCCGCCCTCTCCCAACGTCACCCCCGAGCCCTCTGCTCCTGGATCTGGTCAACGCCACCGTGCTCCTAGCCGCATCCCTGCTCCACCGAGCCCCGGGCCGGCCCTGCCCTGCTACTGTGAGTTCCGCGTCGCCCCTGCTCCGCTCATGCTCCGCCGAGCCCTAGGCCGCCCCTGCTCTACGAGCACCAGAGTTCCTCCTCTGCTCCACATGAATCTCGTCCTCGACGATTGCGAGGAGTTCTGCTAGCTTGTGAGGACCCCAGTTTATTTAGCTTGTAATGCTTAGCCTTCCATTGACCCTAGCATCACAAATTAAATAAATCAAGCCTCGAGATATGTATACTTCCCAGAAATGCAGTATACACACTCCGATACAAAATCAAGCATCAATTCCATACACAAGTGATTGCAATATCCAAACTTTATAATTACAACATATTGAACTTACAAGGTTCAGTTTTATACAAAAGGGCCGACTGGCCAAATAACAAGATAAATATCAAGTACGCAGCGGAAAACAGTAAATTAACTGAATTAAAATCATGAATTCACCATATAGGAAGACCCAATGGCTTGCCATAATCCGCAGGGCAACCGACTGGGTTGAAACCATAGCAAACCGACGTTCCTGCGCAAACTTTCCTTACCCGACTCGATCTCAACACCTGCTGTCCAGATTAGTAAATACAAGCAAACAGTGAGTACACGAATGTACTCGCAAGACTTACGAGTAACAAACCTAGTTACTACTACATGCAGGCTTTAATCAAAGGAGAAGACTCAAAGGTTATTTTCAGCATAAAGCAAGTTTTATTTGCAATAAGTAATAGTTTGAAGGCAGTTTTAACAATCTGAATTTTATTTGCATAAATAACAGCGATACAATAAGTAATAACATAAAGACATCCTAGAGATGACTAACCCAATAGCCATCACAACAATAGCACGAGTTACCCACTCGTACCACCCATGTCAAATTTTAATTAAAAGGTTGTAGTCTAGTTTTCACGGGGCGTATCCGAGTGTGTCCATAACCTAGGACGAGACTATTCGAATAGTTTTAACCCTGCAGGGGTGTACCAATGTACCCACACTTTAGACCGCCTTCCACCACCACTGGTTAGCATACTTCCTTTGGTATGCAGGCACGGCTAAGTCTAACAAGACATTTCCAATATTGTGTATCAACTACGAGCCGCTCGTATGGATAGAAATCCATACGCTTACATGGTAAAGTCGAAAAGACAACTACCCACTCAGGGTAAAGCTTTTCGGACAACTACCATGCTCCCAACACCATCCCTCCTGCGACTCGGAGCCAATACACGCCAAAGTACTAAGTCAAGAGAGGTCCCATACCCTCTAGTGTGGTTAGCACGCAAAAATGCTCAGTACGTGTCGGGACCCAAAATTACGATTCTGGAACCCTCTGTGTATACTGCACTAGTCCAGGATCACGCTAGTGCACACAGGGTTAACATAGGTAAAATATCGATCCATACAAACGATAAATAAAGTAAACGATTAATTTGAGTAACAAATAAGGGTTTTGACCTTATGGTTGAGTTTACACTTATTGCCACGCAGGCTAACAGAAATAAGCGTAGCAATGAACGAAATAACTCCAACAGATCCCACCAATTCACCACGGATAACCGATCGATCCAGACTTTAACGATCAACAACCTTCGAACTCCTCCTCAAAGGCAAAGTGACTCCTCCTCTCAGTAGGTTTGGGCAAGTTTTACAACAAGCGTGAGTACACAACCGCACTCAAATCATACCACGTAATGCAATGTATAGATGCATGCTTATTCAAAGAAAAAGGCTTCGTGGTTATTTTGCGTAAATGTAACATTTTCAATTGAATACTAATAATAGATTGAAAGCATAATTCAACACAAATAGACAATACTAATTTAATAATTGTTTCCACAAAGACACACATAAATGATTATTTCACATAGCCATATGATCGAGGTCACATACTCCCATCCCAACATTTTATGAAAACTACCCTCGTGTGAAATCCCCGAGCATGTCCATGACCATGACGCCAGCTATTCGAATAGATTGTTTAACACTCGCAGAGGTTGTACACTTTACCCACAAGATACAACTAGTGTAGCAAGCACCAATCGTAACAAAACAGCCGAACTTCATCTCAAACATTGACGTTCCCGGTGTGCTTACAAACCGCTATACCACCACATAGAATTGGTATAACACACATTGCCGATAGGAAGACGAATCGCCCGCGATGCAACCACCAAGTAGTCACACCTCCACCCTCACACACGCCTCTAACCTATCCACCGAACATCAATGCCGAAAATCCATAACTTACTAAGTTAGGCCCGTCCCATACCAGGCATGTGGTCGTACAGTAAGGCTCAGTTCAATGACGCACAAAGTTAAGTCCTTAATTGACCAAGGCAAGACTTCCATGTTCTAACTAAGTCACAAAGATTATCATTCTCATCACATAGTCCACCATATCACACAGCTTCCACCACTTGTCTCAGTCTAAATCCTTTACCACCCAGTTGGTTTTAGTGCAACACATGCCATCACGAAGTAATAACACATAGCACACAGTTTTACCACTAAGTTCCATAGTCACTTAGTCATAGTTCATATTTGCAACTTTCATGAGATGTGAGACTCGTAGCATGGCTAAGCAATTGTACTGCATCTAACCAACCCACGTTGGTGCTATAATATTACCAACTAATAACCAATCTAGGTGACAAGGAATTGTGACATACAAGGCCAAGGTGTGATTACAATTTGATAATAACTATGCCCAAAGCATTTAAATAAATAATTAAAGTAGAATGCAATAATTTAACACAAAGTAATTTGAAAATTGGGTTCAAGATGATCAAAGGTATGATTTGCCTTGAAAAGGTCTATGTAATCGGTCTTGATCTTGGGGTGCTCCTTCTTCCACAAAATTCCCGACTTAATCGACGTCTACTCATAAAACGAAACAAAACAAACAAAACAAATAAATAACAGAGGCAAAACAAGCTCCAAAAATTAAATAAAAATCTCGGATAAATAGAGCTTGAATTTAGACAAATTTAGAAATTTGAATGGGCTCAATCGCGAGTTATGATGCAAAAGTTATGAGCTCTGAAGTTTAAATCTAAAAAGAAACCCTAATTTTGATTTTCCGTAATTTTTCGATTATTTCTCGAAGAAAAAATCGGATTATTGCATAACGGCGCGTCATCCGAGGACGTTGGATGGGATGAAAATTGGTCGCGACAGTGGGACCTACATGTCGGTGGTTTTGTACCGGGACCAAGTCCACGCCAGATCGAATCTCGGGTTCGGTGGTCGGTCGCCACGCTGCTCGACATGGACCAATCACGGCGCATATCACGGCGATCGCCGACTTCGGCGCGACACGCATAGGTTGACGCGGCTCGATCGCGCGCCACGCGAACGACACTGTGGCACACGGCCGAGGTGGCGAGCCACGCTGACCGACACGCCGACGGCGCGGCGGTGCTCGAAAGCCGACGGCAGCGCGACAGCGGCGATCCACCGGCGTGAGTGATCTGCGACGATAGCTCTTGCTATGCGAACTCGCTTGAGGTAGGTCCGGTGGTCGGGAACAACGGAGGTGGCCGTCGGGCGAAGAAGCGAGCGGAGCTCCTGCCGTTGTGTGGACGACGGCTCGGTGATGTTCCGATGGCGGCCGCGGTCCCGAGTGAGGCCTCGCGACGCCGAACCCGACGGTGCACTCGATGACGACGCGGCGACAGCGCGCGCGCGCAAATCGACGGCGACGCAACGCGCCAAAAACCTAGACGGGAATTGCGGTGCAAGCGGCTCTACGGAAAGGTGGCGGCTGGGTTGCGGTGAGAGGCGAACCTGGGTGCCTTTTATAGGGCCAGGGAGGCTAGGCGCGTCTCGGTGAAGAAACCCTAAAAGAGTCCGAGACGGTCACGAGAAAACGGAGATAGAAACGGAAAGCAGTGGTTTGGTTTTGATCCAGAAGACGCGGGAGGTTGGGGATAAGATTCTGGCGCGCTTTCTAGCGGGTTGGTTGGAAAGGAGGGCGTTGTCGTGAATGAAGCTCGAGCTCGGAAACATGGCGGACCAGCGCGGCGTCATGGTTCATGTTGGGATTATGCATTAAATGTTTTTGATTCTAAAGTCAATATTAAGCTTTGGAAGTAACTCGGTGAATTTTCCCTTAAATGACCCGGCACCATTCCAAATTCCACACCCAAAAGCACACCATCTTACCATTGTGCCCAAGTTCAAATCATTTTATTTTCAGTTTTTAGTTTTCACAAATAAATATAGCACAAAGGCTAAATCATAAAGATCATAATAAGATTGTGTGATCAAGGTTATCGACTAAGCTCAGAATCACCAATTCTACCGGTAACTAAGCATTGCTAAGTATCATATCGTAAAGACAAATAAAAGACCATAAATCATTCACCGGGCTCTAATTCACTAGTGAGGATATTAATCTATGATGGCGGGGGTGAACAATTTCAGGGAAACTATGCAATGGGATTAGCTACCTCTAATCGACAAAATTAATCTTGACACAAAGAAGCATGCATATTTAGGTTTTGCAAACAAGATATTAAACTTTAAAAGTAGTAGGAGCAATATGATCAAATGATGTTACATCTGCTTGCCTTTGTTTGCTGGAACTTTGGACACTCTCAAGATCACTTCGGTTGCGCTCCCGAATCATCGTCATCTAACGAAAAGAAACGACAAAGCGAGAAACATCGAATAAACACCAAGATTCCAAAAGTATCCAAAAATTAATAACACAGAAGATAGATTATGAATTTAGGAACAAAAATTAGTTGATTTGGAGTTTATTTAAATTAGTTAGGATTTCTTCTTACTGTTCTTTCCAAATTCACTTATTTTCCATGATAATCATACAATCAAAATCAATCCTCTTATATGTTCTCCTCTTTCGGCAGACTTTGATGGTGATTGTGTGCACATCTATTAGCTGCAGATGGGCTCTAGTTACCTACTTAACTATTCTAGCCTAACCATTCACTTAATTATCATTTTAATCAATTGATTTTCTCACTGACTGCTACTACAAAAACATAATTGGTCATTTCATCATCTTCTATTTGAAGATCTATTAGCTAAGCAGCATATTACCACATTTTAAATAGCTCACTACTCTTTGTAGCCCTCACTGCTATTAAGTTCATTTAGACCTACAAATTTGCTATTGGAACACTGACTAGCTAATTAGCCAACTACTAGATGCTAATCAGTTTTCTAACCAACTTTGGGCCTTACTGATACTCAACTATTAACACTCCTAAGCACCACTCAACTAATATTGTAATGCTAACTAATTTTTCAGCATGTTGTTTCCTTATAGCCTTACTACTCTGTAAACTTTTAACTTGCTATTACTGACTAACTTTTAATCCTCTAAACCAATCACTAAATGATGTAACACAGTATAAGTGCATGCTTGCAGAAAAACCTATCAATCAGATTCATCCACAAATCTGAACTCTAAGCCATCATCACAGCACTTTTAGCTACACGAATCAATGACATTTTCTAACTACTTGTAATAGCAAACCCAAAATCCTACTGTCAAATCTAATTATATTTGATTACACTACATTCATACAACTCGCAAATGAATACTGCTGTAAGTCTTTTATTCATAACACATCAATATAATCATTTACAATATTGAACAATTCACTACTAACCTAAATCCGAATTCTCTTTGTCATCCTTGTTAGAAAAATCGAGATTTCAACTTTCAAATTCACCACACTCAAATCTCAATGACTCAACATAACTTATAATGACTAACTATCAATTCCCTTACCATCTTTGCTCAAAGCCCTAGCATCTTAATCTAATGAGGATCACCGACAACTACCAAAGGAGCTTGGTAAGGGCCACTACTACCACACAAATACAGAGGAGGAGGCGAGAGAGCAGAGGAGGCTCTGCCATGGCCCATCGCCAGCGGTTGGAAGCGCGGGAGACCATGGCGATGGCCAAATGGGTCGCCAGGAGGTCAAGGGAGCTAGGGGTGGTCTCAGGGTGGCCGGAGAGGCACTGTGGTGGCGCGGCGACAGGACGCGGCGGCGAGCCGTGGAGGTGGAAAGGGGGCGACGGCGTCGGGTGCAGTTGGAGCAGAAATAAGGTGCGCATAAGCACCAATGTGGTGCAGGGGACTCACCCGAGTAGTCGGCGCAGGCGAAGGGTGGCCGGAGCGTGCTGGCGACGACGAGCCGGCGGTGGCGCGGGGTGGTCACCGTGGAGGGGTCCCTGGAGAGAAAAAGGGCACAAGTGAGTGATCGGGGAAGGTCAAGGGAGACTTGAAGGTGCTCGGGGAGGAATGGTGAGCTCAGTCACCGAGAAGACACGGCGGCGAGAAGGCGGTGGGGCCGAGTCGGAGGAGAAACCGTGCGCGCGGCTCCTCGGTGGCGGTTTCTCCAAATTGACCGAGGGGATTTGCTTCTCTAGGCGAAGGGCGCGCCGTGTGCGGCCGCCGAGGTCGAGCTTCGCGAGCGCGGGATGGCGACGCCGCTCGCTCCTGGCGATTTTGGCGGTCGGCACTGGAGCTCGAATTGAGCTGAGAGGAAGAGTGAGGATGGAGAGGGAGGTCAAGAGGATGAAGTGGTGCTCGGGAGCGGCCATTTATAGGCGAAGGACGGAGCGGCCGAGGAGAGAGCTTGCATGGGCGACGAGATGACCGGCGGCATGGCGTGGCAAGCATGCGGCGTCGGGCTGGGCGAGCTGGCGCTGACGCCGCGTGGAGAACCTCTGCCGGTGGGGTCGGGCAATCAGCGAGAGAGGAAGGAGGTGGCTCGGGCGAGCTGGTCTGGTGCGGTCAGGGTTTTGGTTCGGGTCCGGTCGGAGGAACAGTGTACGAGCTAGATTTAGGGTTTTAGTGTTGACCGAAACAACACAAGCTTGACCTAACGTTTTAAAATAGAAATAAAATTCTAAAAATTCTGAAAATTTTTGTGGGCACTCTGAGGTTCAAATGGGACTTAGGAAAAATAGTTTCAAACACTTTATATACTAAAATTTGTTAGAATTAAATTATTTTCAAATCTGCGTTAGTGATTTGATTTAAATTTTGGTGAAGTCAAAATGACTTCTAAAAATTTGGTAAAAATAATTACAATTCAAGATAAATAATCTAGTATTTGAATAAATTATTTTCGGAAACTTGCATTCATACATTTTTCTGTAATTCAAATAGAAATGGAATTTAAGTTTAAAAGTTTGAAATTTCAACACAAACTTTAATACAAACATCAAAAGTTTAAAATTGTGCACAAGTTTTTAGAAAACCAAGAGCATGACCAAGAGATACAACAAAAGTTTTTAAACTTTAATACTTTTATACATTTGAAATACAAATCCTAGTTTGGGGTTGTTACATAGCTCCTACCCTCCAAGTCCTCCAAGACCACCGGTGAGCGCGAGGAGCGGAGGACGCTTGGCCTCCTTCGCGGCGAGGTTGTCTCCATGACCGTCAAGGGCCTGCCTCCCTGAAGAGTCCCGCGCCAATGTCGCCATCGGCGACGCTTTCGTGGGCAGTGTCGGTCGCCGCACCACGACCGAGGTTGCCACGCCCGCCGATCCAAGCCCCCGCCGCCTCCGGCCGTGCAAGGCGTGGGTGGGCCTCAAAGATGATGGAGTCGCAATCGCGCGATCATGGCGCCGAACCTCTCGGCGTTGTCGGTGGTGTACCCGCAGGTCGTGTGCTCGCCACCGGGGCTGATGCCCATGCTGAACATGCGCCTTGGGGGCCACTACTGATGCCGATGTAGTTCCTGCGCCCTGAGCTTGTCCTGCCACCCCTGTTCTTGGCTAGTGTCGTTGCCGGCTTCCTCGGCGCCATCATGCGCCTCAGTGCCGCCGCCGCTCCTGCCCCTAGCTCCTCGCCGTTCTTCCCACTCGTGAGTCGCGACTCGCCAAGGCTCCACCGGTGACGCCACACAACATCTCCTCTCTCTGCTGCAGTGTCTTGGTGCCGGCTCGTCCTCAAACTCCCCGATCTCTGCTCGTCTGGCTCTTGCTGCTCAATAGTCTTCCTCGCCTACGTTACCTCCCTTGTCGAGTGTTGTCTTTGTGGATTTTGGACTCTGGTGCTTCTTTTCACATGACACCAGATTCTACCCACCTCACTTCTGTGAGTCCCACAACTCTTCTTTCCACCGCTCGGTCGCAGATGATACCTTTCTTCTTTTACAGGTTGAGGCATCCTTTCCACTTCCTTTCATGTTCATGCAGTCTCTCATGTTCCCAAGCTTACTATGCAGCTTATGTCAGCCGATCAGATCACTAATCACGGTATGCGTGTTGTTCTTGGTCCGACTCTTGTTGTGTCCAGGACGCGCGCGGGACTCGCTTGGTATTGGCCCTGACGCCGTGATTCACATCGTCTTTGGGAGTTTGACCGTTGCACCTTCCTTCCATTGTCTCCGCCGACCAACGAGCGATACCATTGCCTGCTTTTTTCTTGTGTTCTCTCGCCTTCCTTCGCTCAGTGGCACCATCGTTTGGGTCATATCTGTGGTTCGCGTCTGTCGTAACTAGTAGGTTGTGATGTTCTTGAGTCTGTTTCTGGTGGCATTTCTTTACATTGTATGGGTTGCAAGCTTGCAGCGGCTCGACTCCCTCTCCTCTAGTGATTCTGTTTCTACTCGTCCTTTTAATCTTGTTCACTCTGATGTTTGGGGTTTGGCTCCCTTCGTTTCGAAAGGGGGTCATCGATACTATGTGATCTTTATTGATGATTATTCTCGTCATACTTGGATCTACTTCATGTCCTCTCGCAGTCAGGTTCTCTCTATTTACCAGATGATCGCCACCATAGTTCGCACTCAGTTTGATTAGGCTATTCGTGCGTTTCATGCGGACTCTGCCGGCGAATACCTATTTGCTGCTTTGCGTTGCTTTCTCGCTGAGTAGGGTACTCTTCCCTAGTACTCTTGTCCTGTTGTTCACGCTCAGAACGGTGTCTCTGAGCGTAAGCATCGTCACTTGCTTGAGACAACTCGTGCTCTCATGCTTGTCTCTTCTGTTCCACTTCACTTCTGGGCTGAGGCTCTCCACTGTTGTTTTCCTCATTAACATGTAGCCTTCCACCGCTCTTCAGGGTTCTACTCCTATTGAGAGTCTCTACATTGGGCTCAGTACAATTACCTTCATTTGTTTGGCTATTTGCTTCGTCCTTCTTCCACCTCGTGAGCACACCAAGCCGACTGCTCAGTTAGTTGAGTGTTTTTCTTGGCTACAGTCTTGAGCATAAGGGTTATCGCCACGCTACGGCCCATTGCTCACAGGGAGATATCTCGAGATGTCACCTTGATGAGTCTTGACCTTACTACCCTCGTATCTCTCTGTCGTGTACTTACATTCTCTTGTTGAGTCGATATCCTTTCTGACCTTTCCCGACCCTCAGCTTTCTACTTATGTTTCGCCTTCATCTCCACCTTCTTCGTTTCCCTCTCCTCCGGCTCCATCTGTCCCCTTTGTCGGAGGTTTCTTCCAGCTCTTTTGTTGAGATTCCACCCTTTCCCCTACACTACACTCGCCGTCCTCGGCCTACTCCTTCTTCAGTTGAGCATCTGTCTTTGCTGGGCCCTGTTCCCAGCTCTTCTACTCTATCCTTGCTGGGTCCTGCTCTACCTCCTCCCAGATACGATCTTCGTGATCGCCACGATTAGGCCGCTGGCGCTCTGACTTTGCATTCTTTGCTCTTCTCGAGCCTACAACCTCTTGTGAAATCGCTACTCACCCTGAGAGGCAGCTCACGATGTCTGAGGAGATTGTTGCTTTGGAGCATATTGGCACTTGGGATCTTGTGCCCTTACCTGCACGCCACTCCTATCATGTGCAAGTGGGTGTACAAGATTAAGACCCGCTTAGATGGTTCTCTTGAGTGCTACAAGACTCGTCTTGTGGCATGTGGTTTTACCGGGAGCATGGTCGTGATTATGATGAGATCTTCACTCACGCGCTCACATGACCACTGTTCGTACTCTTCTTGCTATGACCTCTATTCAATAGTGATCCATCTCTCAGCTGGACGTCAAGATTGCCTTTCTCAATGGCGAGCTGCGTTTTACTCCTACATGCAGCCACCCCCTGGGTATTCTTTCCCTTCTGTCCCTAATGATATGTTTTGTCGCCTTTGTTGCTCTCTATGGGCTCAAGCTAGCCCCTCGTGCCTGGTTTGACCGCTTCTCCTCTGTTGTTACTGCTGTCGGCTTCTTCCCCAGTGATCACAATCCCATCTTTGGACACACCTCTCCTCAGGGTTAGATGCTCCTTCTCTATGTGAATGATATGATCATTACTGGGGATGACTCTCAATACATTGATTTTGTGAAGGAGCGTCTCAGTGAGCAGTTTTTTATGTCTAATTCGGGTCCTTTTCGTTACTTTCTTGGGAATGAGGTTACTTCTACGTCTAAGGGCTACTGCCTCTCCTAGGAGAAATACATTTATGATATCTTTACTCGTGTTTGTCTCACTGATCAACGCATGGAAGACACTCCTATGGAGCTAGTGGCGGAGCCAGGAAATAGACATAGGGGGAGTCGAACAAATACTACTTTTTTATGCTATACACAAGAAATTCAGTGCACATGCTTGGAAGATGTCGTATACGTGCTTCAAGCTTTAAACAAGTACATTTTGAAAGGGTTCGTATTCATGCTTGAAGTTATTTTAGACTAGAAGTTCATGAGGAGTAAAACACTTATGACAGGATGGGGGAGCCGTGGCCCCAGTGGTCTCCCTCCTCCCTCCGCCACTATATGGAGCTTAGTGTTCACCTTCGGCCCATTGATGCGGAGCCTCTCGAGGATCCCACTCGCTACTGCCATCTTGTTAGGAGCCTTGTCTACCTTGGGATGACTTGACCTGACATTTCTTACCGGTTTACATTACGAGTTAGTCCGTTTTGCTCACTCAGCTCCACTATAGTGACCTTCGCGTTCTACGATATCTTCGCGGGACCATCAGTCGTAGCCTCTTTTCTCCTCGCTCCAGCTCTCTCAGCTTCAAGCGTACTCTGATGCAACCTAGGCTAGCGATTCTTCTGATCGTCGGTTTCTTTACGCCTGTTGTGTTTCCTTAGTTCCTCTCTCGATTGCTTGGAAGACTAAGAAGCGCACCGTTGTTTCCGTTCGAGTGTTGAGGTGAGTTGTGAGCCATGGTGGCTTTTGATAGCTAAGATCACTTGGCTTTGGTGGCTACTTGAGGATTTCAAAGTTTGATTTCTACATCGACTTCTCTCTTATCGACAAGATCGGCGATCGGTATTGCTTGAGATCCAGTGAAGCATGAGCTCACCAAGCACACTGGAGTAGATGCTTCATACATGAGATCGCAGGTGCAGGACCAAGTTTTTGCTCTTCAGTATGTGCCTTGAAGCTTGATTAGTTGATTTATTCACCAAGGCACAGACTCGAGCTCAACACAGTTTCTACCTTTCCAAACTCAATGTTGTTGATCCACCATGAATTTGAGGGGGATGTTATAGCTCTTTGTATATTTACCTACACCAGTAACATGTATATTTTGGTCTTTGATCCATTGGAATAGATCAAGGGGTTCATTCCAACAATAATATAGGATATATTTCATTTCATGGAAGCAAGGTACGAAGGAAAATCGGAAAACAAAGAATATCAGTGTTTCTAGGAAAGGGATGTACAATAGGGCTTAAGGGATAACTTCTCACTGTATAATGGCAAGCTTCAAGTTGTGAGTGCCAAGTAGTTGACTAGTAGCATCTCAAATTCTCATTTCCCTGTTTATTGTAGCTAATTCTGTTATTTAAAATATAACATTAGGAAAAATGCCTGGTAAGATATATTTAGGCTTCTCACTGCTGATTATATAAGGTCCTTTCATATTCATATGAAGATAATAATTGGAGTTGTGATGTACGACTGGAGTAGCATGTTGAGAAAACAATTTAAGTTCATGTTATCCTCAACTGAGTAATTTTTAGTTGTGAATTTTTTGTTGCCATCTATTGTAATGCAGACTGGGGCCCCAAGATTGATGTTGTTGGATTTTGCTTCCTCGATCTCGCTTCCAATTATGTACCTCCTGAACCACTTGTGAAATGGCTTGAAGCTGGTGACAAGCCCATATATGTTGGTTTTGGTAGCCTTGTAAGATCAGTTTGACCTTACTTTTATATTTACTTGATAGTTTTTATGTTTTTGTTTTCTCAATCTGATCTAGTGCATGCTGGTACATTTTGTTGGCCTGCACTTATTTCTATAGTTTTAACTGCCTAACAATATATTAAATCTTTTCGTGAATTGTCCTGATGTCACTGACAGTCGATGCACCTTGTGGATTAGTGGAACTCTGGGCTATTTTACTGCAGAAAACTGCCTCATGCATGCTTTTTCACTAGTTACAGTATCAGATAATATTAAACTGGTTTGTCACTTAGAGGATTTGTAGCATCTCATAGCAGAAGTTACTTAGTTCTTACTCTGTAGAAATATGGTATGTGGATGTCAGGAAATAATTTTGTTAAGGAAAACCCTTAACTTTTATGCAACTCTAGAAGAAATGTCCAAAACATTATAACTTAAAACACAGACTGACAGGCACTTCGTTATATTGTGATTTTTGTAGCCATTCGGTAATTGCAGTTTCATGCTTTGATCTTAGAAGAGGTCAAATTTTGTAAATGTGTAGATTCGTTGTAAAAAAATTTGATACTTAATACGACATGAACAACTGAACATATGTACTATTTTCTCCTACATGCTTTTCAAAACCGTGTTGCCATGGTTTGCTATGAAATTGTAAGGTTGCAGAGGAATTGCCTTCTCATTTTTTGCTTATCATTATGAGTTGCCTGAAAGTGCAACATGCATATGCAGATGCTAGACATTTAGTTCATGCTTGAAGGATTAAAAATCATGAACATATCATTCTATTCTAATGTTACTGTGAAGTTGTAGAGTACTATTTAGCCGAAGACCATATTTAACTAATTTTGAAAATTGACTCCTTTTTTCCCCAATTTATTAGCCAGTTCAAGATCCAGCAAAGATGACTGAAATCATTGTCAAAGCACTCGAAAGGACTGGACAGAGAGGTATAATTAACAAAGGTTGGGGTGGCCTTGGAACCTGTAAGTAATCTTGTGAGTTGTGGGCTTGCTGCACTATTTGTTTGTGTGCATATACTTCAATTTCATCCTGACGACTCCAGAACTTTTGGCAGTGGCAGAACCAAAAGACTATGTATATCTACTTGACAACTGCCCTCATGACTGGCTTTTCCTGCAGTGCAAGGCAGTGGTAAGCTGTTGCTTGTCACTCTTGGTGTATGAGCATAATATCTTCTATACTAATATAATGTTTTACTTCTAATGATTACTAGTTAACAGTCAATACTGAAATGCTGTCTAATTTGAGAAACTAATAACTTTATTGCTTGTATGTTCTATTGAGAGGACGGCTCACTCTGTTTTGACATGCATAGGTGCATCATGGTGGTGCTGGAACGACAGCTGCTGGCCTCAAAGCAGCAGTATACTCTCTCTCTCTCTCTCTCTCTCTCTGCGGGCTTGCAATAGGGTATCCCATCTTTTTCTTAGAAAAAAGCTGGTTTAACGATTAAGTTTAGTTGCACCAAGTTACGATCTGTTCGTCCCAATTCTACTTGACTTACACAGTATTCCAGATGTAAACACGGTATTAAAATGGGCAACTTTTAAACTAATTTTTGCTTGTTTGTTTTTGTTGGGAATCGGTTCAAACCAATTGGTTCCAGCGTAGTCTTGGTACGCTTGCCAACAAGACTCCTTATTGGCAGTATTTTGTCTGGTAGCAGACCTTTTACTGCCAATAACTAGCAAAGGAACTGGCACTGTCCATTCAATGTAGTCAACTATGTGATTAAAAACCCACCTTGCTGCGCACTAGTATGGCAGGAGGTTTGCTATTTTTTGGTCTAATTCTTGAAATTAATTTAGTTCTTCTAACCTACTCCTTTTGTGATTTGTAGTGCCCTACAACTATTGTACCTTTCTTTGGTGACCAACCATTTTGGGGAGACCAGGTGCATGCTAGAGGGGTAGGGCCTCCACCTATACCGGTTGATCAGTTCACTTTGCAGAAGTTGGTTGATGCTATAAAGTTGATGATGGACCCCGAGGTAACTTCTAAAAAAATCTTTGCATGTGAGCAAGAGAGTACAACTCTGTTCTTCTCCAGGTTGCTATAATTTTTGTTTGATATCACGGAAATAGATAACAAAATATGGAAAGAATCAAAGAGATGCACATAGGAAGGCAATGTTGTTAATCGGATTGTGAATATACACAGTTTGTTGATTTTTTCACCTTGAAAACTAGACTTGTACATTTCATCCACTCTATTAAGGACCAATATCTTGTATATACGAAGACTAGATAGTAGATACAAATGTACATAATTTGGTTTTCATGCTCCTTTCAGAATATAACATGATTTCTTCCATTTAAACGTGTGGCATTCCAACATCTGTCAATTTAAGTTAAATAAGGAATCTAAATAATTAGTTCCGACTGTATCTCTTGCCTTGAGGTCATTGTTCGCTTTCCAGGATTTAGTTCATTGAATAAGGTAAGAGAAAATTCACAATATGCCCGTGAATAACTATATGATTCACAATATGTCACTTATTGTGAGGTTGAATTGTGGGTCCAAGGCCTATATGTCAGTGAGACATCAGTAGTATATTGTGAAGATCCGAAGTTATTCAGTGATATATAGCGAATTGCCTCAAAAGGTAACCTCATATCTATTGCTCCTATCCCTTGACAAAGGAGAGGAGCTGTTCAGGGGCCTCAGACTGTTAAGTGTTATGAATAGCGCTTGTATTCAATACGGGGCCAATGTGCCAGTATATATACACAAGTACATGAGGTAAATATGCAAAGAACCCCTTATAACAACGGGGAATAACACACTATACAAGTATATCTCTAACACCCCCCTCAAACTCATGGTGGATCAACAACACTGAGTTTGGAGAGTAGAAGCAGTGTTGTGCTCAGTGCGGGCCTTCGTGAAGAAATCCATGTCTGAAGCTCGGAAGGCACATCTTCGGAGACAATCACGATCATTCACACAATGATGGATAAGTCTCTGTGTTGGCTTTTACCCCCTTCAAGGACAGATCCTTGGTGGCGGTTAGCATCTCTTTAGGGCGGCATCTTTGGATGAGCATCTTGGACTAGCTTTAGGACTAGCTTTGGAGGACAGAGCATCTAGGAATGAGCATCTTAGACTAGCATATGCTTGGCATATGCTTGGTAGTTAGCCCTATAAATATGTATCCCCAACCCTCGGGTTGGCATGGCATGTGAAGAAAATATACAAGAAAAATTGCCCCATCTCCAAGTGTCATCCTCTCCATGAGAGTAAGGATCTTGCTATCACCTCAAGCAAGAGTCCAATGACTAACAAGTAGTATCGAGCTATACTATCCTCGTAGCTGAGCATCTCACGCTCATCTCTTTCTCGGCCTCGCAATTTCGGCAATTTCGTGCGGCGGCGGCTCGGTATCCACACTCGCTCCTCTCGGAGGCGAGCAGCGGCTCGTCGGCGGCCTCTCCACGCAACACCACGATGGCGCGCCATGTCGCGCAGATCGGCGTTCGATGCGCCTCGAGCACGCGGCGTCGGCCACGGCCGGCTCGCCAGCGGCAAAGCTGCAGCGGCGCGAGACCGCGCATGCGCGGCGCAAAAGCGTTGAGTAGCGCGAGCGGCGGCAGCGGCGGCGAGGCGGAGTGGAAGCGGCGGCGGCGGCGGTCACAGGCGTGCGGCGCGGCGAAGGTCAAGGTCTCGCGGCGGCAGCCGGCAGCTCCATCTCTCGATGGCAGCGCCGGCGACCTGGCCGTTGGAGAGAGCGGCGCGAGGCAGCGGCGCGATGGCGGCGCGCATGCCCACGGCAGGCGGCAATCGAGCGGCGCGGTCGCTGATGGCGCTCTGGAGGCGCGCGGCGGTGGCGCTCACGGAGGAGGCGCGCGGCGGTGGCGCTCTGGAGGAGGCGCGCTCGGCGAGGCGCCCACGGAGAGGTGCGCCGCGACAGCGGCGCAGACGGGTCGATAGAAGCGCGGCCTTCCGCGAGCGCCGTGGCTCTCTCACGGACCGTGCACTGTGTTACCACGGGTTCAGTATTGTCGAGGCCGCCCCGGCGGTGGGTGGCTACCTCGCAAGGCCAACTACGTCGAGTGGGCAGCGGTGATGAAGTGAGCTCAGTGCGGCACATGTGGGAGAAGCGGTCCGATGCGGCGGCGTCGACTCGACGAGATCGACGGCGGCTGGATGCCCTCATCATTGCGATCCGCCGAGATGCGATTCGCTCTCCAACAAGCGGTGCCAAGGAGGCTTGGGGCGCCATCATTGCGGCACGCATCGCCGGCGACGGCGCGCCAAGTCCAAGTCTGCTGCGAGCGCCGCGCAGGAGGGAGACCTTGGCCTTCAAGCGGTGAGGATGTTGATGACTTTGCTCTCGTCTCAACACTCTGCTGCGAGGTTAGTACGATTCGGCGACACCTACAATGAGGAGAGAGGCGTCCGAGAAGCTCTTTCGCTGCGTCCCCCGAGAAGTACAAGCGAGATGGCTCGATCGATCCGATCTGCTGGACCTCTCCGATGTCGATCGAGGAAGCGATAGGTCGCCTCAAGGTCGCCAACGATGATGAGCCACGCCTCTCGGGACCCATCACCATTGGCGGAAGCTCCTCGCCGCTCGGGAGGTAGAGGCTGCCGGCAAGGTGACGAGGAAGAAGAGCCTTTTTCCACGACAGGCGACGCATGCGTGATAAGCGCGGCAAGCCGCGCAAAACGCCAGCATGGGCGCGGGCGTCTGCGAGGGTGATGGCCGTGGAGCGCCAGGGCGGCGCGGCTGGCAAGCAAGCGCGCGACAGGCGACTCTTGCTACAAGCTGCGGCAAGCTCGGTCGCTGGGCTAAGGATTGTCGATACCCGACGCGGCGGAGCCCACGTTGCGCGAGGAGGAGGAGGAGCATCGGCTCTGTTCATTGCTCAGCGAGCATCGAACTACCTCGGCGGCACCGGCCGCGGCGGCTCTCCTCCACCTTGACGAGCCAAAAGCACACGCCTCTTCGGCGAAGTTCCGCAACAAGAAGACCGACGGGTGGTGCCTCGACACCGGCGACACCCACCACATGACCGGCGGCGGGAGTTCTTCTCGTGAGCGTTCGAGCGCTCGAGGCTCTGTCAGTTTGGGGCGCCTCGGCGTTGAAATCAAGGACGACAGCTCGCTCTAGGATCGGGATGGCTCGATTCCTCACAAGGAGACACACAAGACTTAGGGAGATTGATGGATAAGTCTCTGTGTTGGCTTTGCGCCCTTCAAGGACAAAGATCCTTGGTGGCGGTTAGCATCTCTTTAGGACAGCATCTTTGGACAGAGCATCTTGGACTAGCTTTAGGACTAGCTTTAGAGGACAGAGCATCTAGGACAGAGCATCTTAGACTAGCATATGCTTGGTTGGTTAGCCCTATAATATGTATCCCCAACCTCGAGTTGGCATGGCATTGTGAAGAGAAATATACAAGAAAAATTGCCCCATCTCCAAGTGTCATCCTCTCCATGAGAGTAAGGATCTTGCTATCACCTCAAGCAAGAGTCCAAATGACTAACACAAGACCGCATGAAGGAAGCATCAACACCAATATGCTTGGTAAGCTCATGCTTCACGTGGTCACGGCACATCTGATAGCACTGTACTATCGGACAAGAGAGAGTCGGTGTAGTGGCGAAACACCAAAATCCTCAAGTAACCACCGTAGCCAAGTAATCTCTGTGTCAAGAGCCACGACTCATAACTCACCTCTGCGCTCGAGCGGGACAACTGCGGCATCTGTTTCTTCGTCTTCCGGGCAATGAGAGAACCACCAAGAAAACACAAGATGCGAGAGATAGACCGCGATCGGAGGATCGTAGCCCAAGTAGCATCCGAATAAACTGAAGCCATAACAGTGGAGTGTGGAAAGAAAAGGCGGCGAGAGATAGTCCCACGAAGGTATCGTAGAACTCGAAGAAGGTGGGTCAGTGGACTGAGTGGGAGCGGATCTAACCGACTCGAATGTGGACTGATAAGTGATATCTCGGCGAGTATGACAAGATAGACAAGACTCCCAACAAGATGGCGATAGCGTAGTCGGATCGGAAAGAGGCTCGCCATCGAGGGACGGAGGTGAACATTGAGCTCCATGGGAGTCTCAACAAAGATCTGACGATGAGAGAGGCGCGATCAAGAAGATCTGAATATACTTCTCTTGGGACATAAAGAAACCATCCGGAGTGGAAGTAACCTCAATCCCAAGGAAGTAACGAAGAGGACCAAGATCGACATAAGCGCTCACTAAGACGAAGTCTTGACAAAGGCAATGTACTCGTAATCATCTCCATAATGATCATGTCATCAACATACGAAGAAGAAGTCCACCACGAGGCGAAGTGTGGACAAAGAGCGCAGGATCATGATCACTAGGTGAAACCAACGAAGTGACCACGAGAGGAGAAGCGCTCAAACCAAGCACGAGGGCTTGCTTAAGGCCATAGAGAGAAGCAGCGAAGACGCACGGACCATGCCCTCGAGAATGTAATACCCAGTGGCGGAAGCATGTAGACCTCCTCACGCAACTCGCCATTAAGAAAGGCATTCTTGACATCAAGGCGAAAGCAGCACCGATGTGACAGGCGCCACCGCAAGAAGAGTGCGGACAGTGGTCATGTGAGCCACAGGAGCAAAAGTCTCGTCGTAGTCACGATCATGCTCCTGCTGGAAGCCACGAGCAACAAGACGCGCCTTATAGCACTCAAGAGAGCCATCAGAGCGAGTCTTAATCTTATAGACCCACTTACACGTGATGGGACGAGAGTGAGATGGAAAAGGAACAAGATCCCAAGTGCCAGTACGCTCGAGGGTAGCAATCTCCTCAGCCATGGCATGTTGCCACTCAGGATGAGTAACAGCATCCCGATAGGAGACAGGCTTGATGGATAAGTCTCTGTGTCGGCTTTTTGTGTCGGCTTTTTGCTTTTGTAAAGGACAGCATCCTTGGTAGTTGTTAGCATCTCTAGGACAGCATCTTGACCAAAGATCTAGGGCAAAGTTGTTATCATCTTAGAGGACAACATCTAGGGCGTTGTTAACATATTAAAGGGCGAAGATCTAGGGCGGGTTGTTAGCATCTTAGACTAGCATCTTGGCATATGCTTGGTGGTTAGCGACCTATAAATATGTATCCCCAACCCCTCGAGTTGGCATGGCATTGTGAAGAGAAATATACAAGAAAAATTGCCCCATCTCCAAGTGTCATCCTCTCCATGAGAGTAAGGATCTTGCTATCACCAATAGTAAGAGTCCAAATGAGTAACAAGTGGTATCGAGCTATACTATCCTGTAGCTTTGAGCATCTCCCGCTCATCTCCTTCTCAGACCTCTCAGCGACCCAGTAGCAAGCAGCACTCCATTGCCTCGCCACTCTCCCGAGACGGCAATTCGTCGCTGCGCCCTATCTCCACGCAGCCCCGATGCGCGCCATCTGCGCAGAGCGATCTCGGCCTTCGGTCACCTCGAGCACGCGGGCGTCGTGACGGCCGAGCTCGCCATGCAAAGCGCAGCGCAGCGGCGGCGAGAGACGCCGCACGCGAAAAGGCGTCGAGGTCGGCAATGTGGAGCGGGCAAAGGCAGAGCAGAGGGAAGCGGCGGGCGGCAGCGAATGCAGCGCACGCGGCGCCGCAGAGGTCAAGGTCTGCGCGCGGCGGCGGCTCCATCTCTGCGATGCGCGCCGACGCGGACCTTGGCGGCAGAGGAGGGCGCCATGGCGAGGCGAGCGGCGATGGCGGCGCGCCGCGCCACGCGCTTGGCGGCCAGTGATAGCGCGACGCGCGGCGGGCGCTCTGGAGGAGGCACGCGTGGCGGCGGCGTGCGGGTCGGCGGAGAGCGCGGCCTTCACAGCGACGCGCTTTCTCCCCGGTTGATCACCGTGGTCACCACGAGTACCGTGTCGTCGTCAGGGCGTCGGCCGGGCGGTGGCCTACCCTCACCAAGACCAACTACGTCCGAGTGGTGCGGTGATAAGGTAAAGCTCCAGTGCGGCATATGTGGGATGCGACCGGTGCGGCGGCGTCGACTACAACCAGATCGACGGCGCCGATGCTCTCATCATCGCAGATCCGCCCGAGATGCGATTCGCTTACCAACAAGCGGTCGCCAAGGAGGCTTGGGACGCCATCGCTGCAAGACGCACGGCGCCGATCGTGTACGCGCAAGTCCACACTGCAGCGCTTCGCGCGGAGGGAGACCACGCCTTCAAGCGGTGAGGACGTCGATGACTTTGCTCTCCGTCTCAACACTCTGCTGCGAGAAGATGGTACGGCCGGCGACGACACCTACAATGCGAGAGAGGCGCCGAAGCTCTTTCATTGCGTCCCCGAAAGTACAAGCGGATGGCTCGCTCGATCCGGGGCTGGATCTCTCCACGATGACGATCGAGGAGGCGTTGGTCGCTGAAGGTCGCCGACAACGATGAGCCACGCGTCTTTCGGACCCGTCACCATTGGCGGAAGCTCCTCGCTCGGGAAGCGGTGGTGCCGGCCAAGGTGGCAGAAGAAGAAGGGAGCCTTCTTCACGACGGCGACGACGCATGCGTGGCAAGCGCAAGCAAGCGCGCAAAGACGCTGAGCATGGGCGCGGGACGTCGCGAGGATGATGACCGTGGGCGCCCGCGCGCGCGCGGCAAGCAAAAGCGCGCGAGACGACTCTTGCCACAATCGCGGCAAGCTTGGTCATTGGGCGAGTGTCGGCGGCCACGACGGCGGCGTGCCCACGTCGCGCAGGAGGAGGAGCGCCGGCCTCGTTCATTGCTCATGCGAGCATCGAACTACCTCGCCGCACCGCCGCGCCGCTCTCCACCTGACGAGCCAAAGCACACGCCTTCCGCTACGGCTCGCGGCTCGACGCGACAAGATCGACGCGGGTGGTGCCTCACACCGCGCCACCCATCACATGGCCGTCGGCCGGGAGTTCTTGGCCGAGCTTGACTCTGGCGTCGAGGCTCGAGTCAAGTTTGGGGCGCCCCGGCGTGGAAATCAAGCGGGCGTCGGCTCGTCATCTTCACCGCGGCAGTGTCTGGTGAGCACAGTGCTCACCGGCGTCTACTACATCCCGATCTGCGGAACTCCATCATCAGCTTGGGACAGCTGGATGAGAACGGCTCGCGTGTTGAGATCGAGCACGGGGTGCTGCGGATTTGGGATCTTCGCCGCCGCCTTCTTGCCAAGGTAACGAGCGCCAACGCCTCTACATCCTTCACATGCAGGTGGCACAACCCTCTGTCTCGCCGCTCGTCGGGCGGCGAGGCGTGGCGATGGCACGAGCGCTTTGGGCACCTTTCACCGAGGCCCGGCGGCTCGGTGCCACGGAGATGGTGCGAGGCTGCCGTGCCTTGACCATGTGGGAGCGATTCTGCGGCGTCTGCGTGTTGACGGCGCGGGCGACTCCTTTCTCAGCGAGCGAGCTTCCAAGCCAAGGAGAGGCTCGAGCTCGTGCATCGGGACTTGTGGCGGTGACACCGCCACACCGAGGAACGACGCTACTTCCTGCCGCCGCCGGCGACCTCTCCCGCTACATGTGGGTGATGGTCCTCGGCGACAAGGGAGAGGCTGCGGGCGCCATCGAGCGCCATGTGCAGCTGCGGCGGGCGAGCGCGGCGCAAGCTGCGCGTGGTTGCGCATGCACAACGGCGGCGAATTCACGGCGGTGAATTTGCATCGTCGCTGCCGATGAGGCATTCACGCCACTACTCGCAGCCGCATACCGCAGCGAGCGCAAGTCGTCGGCAGCGCAACCAGCGGTTGTGGGGATGGCTCGGGCCTCGCTCAGCAGAGGAGATGCGGTATCTTACAGGAGGCGTGGTGGCGGCCGTCTACATCCTCAACTCGCCTACCAAGCGCTCGGCAGCGGGGCCGCCGACGAGGCTTGGCATGGCGCGCAGCGGCGGTCTCCACTTGCGGGTCTTGGCTCCTCGCGTTCGCCAAGGAGCTTGGCCACATCGGCAAGCTCGGCGGCGTGGAGCACTCGGGAGTGTTCGCCGGCTCTGCGGAGGGGCTCGAAGGCCTCCGCATCCTCGACCACATCACACACGTCGCATCTCGCGTGATGTTGTGTTCGACGGCGGCGAGGCGTGGGACAAGGCGGTGGACGGCGGTTCGACCCGACTCGGGGACTTCGTTGTCGACTACGCCCGCCGAGAAGCGGGAGCTAGCGGCTCGTCTTCACCGAGCTCGTCCACCTCGACACCTCGCTCGCCACCGGCTCGGCGAGTGCTCCACCACCGCCGCACCGCCACGCCGCTCTTCCCGCACCGCGCCACACCACCGGATCGGCCCCAGCATTTTTCGGTCCACGAAGAGCGCCAAGACGTGGAGTTCGCTACTCCGCTGTCCCACGACGAGGACCGCGTCGACGCCTACGACGACGGCGAGCCTCTGCGCTACCGTACCATGGACAACATCCTCGGCGAAGTTGCGAGTCCACGGGTCGCGCGCAAAGACGACCGGCGGGCGAGCGCACTGGCGTCGACGGCGGCGAGCCCGCTCCTTCACGAGGCGAGGAGACGCGCGCGTGGCGTGTCGCGATGAAGCAGGAGATGGACGCCGTCGAGCGGAACCAGACGTGGGAGCTGGCGGATCTTCCTGCCGGTCACCGCGCGATCACCCTTAAGTGGGTGTTCAAGCTAAAGCGGGATGAAGTCGGCGCCATCGTCAAGCACAAGGCTCGCTTGGTGGCACGAGGCTTCATGCGGCGGAGAGGTCGACCGGCGCGCCGCGCCCGCGTCGCGCGCATGGAGTCCGTTCGTCTTCTCCTCGCACTTGCAGCCCAGGAGGGTTGGCGCGTCCATCACATGGACGTCAAGTCCGCCTTCCTCAACGGCGACTTGAAGGAGGAGGTCTACGTCCGTCAGCCGCCGGGATTCGTCATCCCCGGCAAGGAGGGCAAGGTCCTCCGCCTGCGCAAGGCCCTCTACGGCTTGCGGCAGGCACCACGAGCCTGGAACGCTAAGCTGGACTCCACCCTTATGCAAATGGGGTTCCAGCAGAGCGCATAACGCAGGCCGGTCTCATCGGGCAAGCAGGCGGCAACGCCTGGCGGTAGGCGTCACGTCGACGACTTGGTGATCACCGCTCCAAGGAGGCCGAGGTCGGGCGTTCAAGGCGGAGATGAAGACCGCTTTCGGATGAGCGACTTGGGCTCCTCCTTCTACACAGGAATCGAGGTCCACCAGACGGCTCGGCATCTCTTCGCGGATCGCCACGCCAAGCGCATCGTGGGTCGGCGGCCTCACCGATCGCAACCCACCCACGCTCCTATGAGGAGAGGTGAAGCCGAGTCGTGAGAGTACGGAGGTGAGGCGGACGCAACGCAAGATCGGCGCGTTATGGGCAGCCGCTACCTTGTCCACACGCGGCCGGACTTGGCGTTACGCCGTCGGCTACGTCGGCCGTTTCATGCGGCGGCCGCGACGGAACACCAAAGAGCCATGAAAGGATCCTCCGCTACGTCGCGGGCACCTCAGGCTACGGCCACTACCCAAGGTGCCCGCCGACGCACTTCGCCGGGCAATGCGGCGGCGACCACGCCGGCGACATCGACACGAGCAAGAGCACGCGGACGCCGTTCTTCCTCGACAAGTGTCCGTCGGTGGGCATCGGTCAAGCGGCAGGTAGTGGCTTTGTCTAGGCTGCGGCGGTACATTGCGCCACTACCGCTTCTACTCGAGCTCGTGGTCGCACGGCCGCATGGCGATCTCCTTGACGAGACGCGAGGCGGTGGAGCTCGGGGTGGGACGGCAAGTCCGCCTTGGCCTAGCGAAGAACCCCGTCTTCCATGAGCGCGACAAGCACATCCGGCGAGGTATCACTTCATCGAAGTCTGCCGGATGAAGGAGTATCCGCCAACTACATCAACACCCAAGACCAGCCACGACTTCGACCAAGTCTCTTGGCGAACCAAGTTCCGGAGCTTCGCCAGATCGGGATGGCTCAGATTCCTCACAAGGAGACACACAAGACTTAGGGGAGAATGATGGATAAGTCTCTCAGGTCGACTTTTTGTGTCGCTTTTTGCTTTGTAAAGGACAAGATCCTTGACTGGTTGTTAGCATCTCTAGGACAGCATCTTGACCAAAGATCTAGGACAAAGTTGTTAGCATCTTAGAGGACAACATCTAGGGACAAAGTTGTTAGCATATTAAAGGACAAAGATCTAGGACAAAGTTGTTAGCATCTTAGACTAGCATCTTGGCATATGCTTGGTGTTAGCGACCTATAAATATGTATCCCCAACCTCAAAGTTGGCATGGCATTGTGAAGAGAAATATACAAGAAAAATTGCCCCATCTCGAAGTGTCATCCTCTCCATGAGAGTAAGGATCTTGCTATCACCAATAGTAAGAGTCCAGCGAGTAACAAGGCTCAAGAGTAGCTGCACCAGAAAAACCAAAGCGGGAGGAGGCCGAATCGATCATGATCGCAGAGCTGCATCTGGAGAAGATAACCCATCGGGGAAGATGGATCATCGGAGAAGATAGAACATCAGAGAAGATGGCTCATCTGGAAGATCCTCAATACGAGGTCGACGAGTGTGAGACGAGTGTAGGAGGAGCCCGAGGAGCCGCAGGAGACGGCGGTGGCGACAACGGCGGAGAGGCCAAAGGAGGAATATGTGGAGACATAGTGGGACAGTGGATGAGGGCAAGATGTATATAGGTGTATCCGAAAGGTCAAAGGACAAAGACTCCACATAGGAAGCCAAGCGAGGGAGAGGTAGGACGTGGGTAGAAGGGACGAGACTCGTTGAAAGTCACATCCCGAGAAATCCGCAGATCCGTCGACCAACAGGATCCCAAAGACCGATATCCTTTGTGCTCGCATCAGTATCCCGTAAAGACACACTCAACAGATCGAGCGATCGGTTTGGTACGTTCTCGAGGGAGAGAGAACATAGCAAACGCAGCCAAACAGACGAAAGGCGTAGTAGTCGTGAAGAAGACCACAAAGACGCCAACAGAATCGCACCAAGAGCGTAAGAGGTCGATGTTAACGAGATGGGTGGCGGTGAAACAATTTCGGCCCAAAAGTGAGGTGGAATAGGCGCAATCATCGATGCACGAGCCGCCTCAAGGAGATGACGATGCTTGCGCCAATGACACCATTCGAGCATGAGAGTAACGAATCGAAGCGAGTACCGCTCGAGATGAAACCGCGCAGTAACGAGAGGTACTTCGCCACGGTGTCGCACGAAAGACACGAATAGGGTGGAGGATTGTGTATGGATCATAGTGGCAAATTGTTTATAGATAGATAAGACCTCACTACGAGAAGACATAAAATATATCCAAGTGTGGCGAAAAATCATCTATAAAATGATATAATATCAATGACCCTTTCAAACGGCGAGCGAATTTCAAACATCCAATGAACAAGATCAAAGGGCCGAGACATCGACTCACTATGAGGATATGGAAGTCGAATCTGCATTTCACAAACTTACACCGACAATCTAAAGACACATCTCCCGAGATGCACTTAAGACCACGACGAACCAAAGACGACAAATGAGATCCACAGATGACCAAGACGGTGATGCCACTTCTGGAAAGAGCCGGTAGGCGGCGTGCGCGGTCGAGAGAGGCGCGGCAACGGTGGCGCGGAAGGAAGGTGAAGCGGTCAAGCTCCCGGAGACGCCGTGAGTCAAGGCGCCGAGGCCGAACCAACCGAGCTCCCGTGCGGCGGTCCCGAACACAACAAGAGTCGAGTCGAGAATGACCCGACAACCAAGATCGATGTCGCCCAGAAAGAAGTCGCATGGTAAGTCGAGAACATAAGCAATGTAAGTAACATGAAAAGATGAGTTGCAAGAGGGCCTCACTGCAGACGAAAGAGATGTACCATCGGCCAGAAGAACAACGACGGGGAGAATCAAGGGTGTAATGAAAGACAGAATGGAAGGATCGTGAGTCATGTGAAAAGATGCTCGTAATCAAGAATCCACGGGAGGTACCGATCGTAGAAGGTGGTTTCTCGCTGCTCAAGAATCGATGCGCAGCTGCAGAACACGCCGAGGAAGAACACAGGCGGCAGCGGCGTCGGGTTCGCTATCTCGCCAGGTGAGAAATGGCCAAGAAGTCGATCTGCGCAGCGCCGATGTAGAAGCACCGCAGTGCTAGTAGAAGAACGGCGAGAAAGATGCCGCCTTCTTATAGCATCGGGACTCAATGTGGCCGACCTTATTGCGATAGGAGCGGTGAGGGCGACCACCGCCGGATGGGGCGGCCACCACCACCGTGGCGGCCGTGGAGGAGAGCGATGTCAGCCGACGCGAAGCCGTCGGTGTAGCAGTGGCGGGCGCGAGCACGGAGGGAAGTGGTAGCGAGCGGCACCACTCAAAGCGAGTCTCTCCGCACGTATCTCGCAGAAGAGCCTCAAGAGAGTGACACGAGGGGCGTGCAAGGAGTCGCGCGCGTCATTGCCGAACTCAGGGCTAAGGCGGTAAGGAACTCGAGATCCGCTGAAACCTGTGTCAAGACGGACACCGAGCAACAGGACAGGAGCGACATCCAAGAAGCGAAGGGAGTCCAAATGACGCTAAGCAGAGCTCGAGCATAAAAGCGCCAACAGAGCATCACCTGCTGAAGAGAGTGCTCTGGCGACCACGGAGAGGTACAGGCATCACCAGAGGGCTCATAGCGCCGACGAAGATGAGTCCACATCCGAAAGCCGAGAGTCCCACAACCTCGTAAGAAAATCGAGGTTGATATCGGCGATGAAGACAAAGCAGCAAGCTCGAGCATCATCATCGTACCACCGAGTGTGGCGGTCAAAGATCCTTGTAGGAATCCAGAGCCTCTTGGTAGGCGAGACGGCTTCATCATCGGCAAGACCAGCGGCCTCAATCGCAGCCTTGTCACCGTTGGGCGGCGCAACAGCGAAACTCTGTCCGAGGAATAGGGCAAGGCGGCGGTGACATCGCGAGAGGACGCCCGAGACGAAGACCACGCATGTGGATGCGCATGTGAGACACAAAGCCTGTAATTAACACCATCGAAGATCACCGCAACGAGGAGAAACGGTGCCCATTGGTAGCGGCGCCGACAACATGCGGCGACCAAGACAACGAGGTCTAACAGCGGCGCCGACGGCGTGGCGGTTAAACGACGTTTTTTGGCCACTTAAAAAAGCCGGGCACTCGCCGCCCGTTAGGGTTTCTAATCGCGAGCGGCGCGAAGTGGCGGCAGCGGCGCAAGTGAGGCGGCGCGCGGCGCGCAAGCGAGGCGGCGGCGACGCCGGAGAGTGCGCCGAGCCGCAATAGCGATGCGGCGGCGACGTCCGAGGCGCGGCCGAGCCGCAACAAGGATCGCGGCGGCGTTTCAGCGCCGGCGCACGAGCGGGCGGCGCGATCTGCGAGCGAGCGCCCGCGGCCGACGGGCGGCAACGCGCGGAGGCGGCGAGCGATTCGACGCGGAGGCGGCTGGATCCGACGGGAGATGACGAGCGGCGGCAGATTTAGCGACGCCGGCCGCCAAGCCGAGATGGAGGCGCTCTCTCCGTTCGGGAGACGCCAAGATGACGCCAAGGCGGCGACCTCGCATCGAGGACGTCTGCGGCGGTGGCGACAAGCGAAGCGACGGCAAACCCTAGGTTAGCTCTGATACCATGTTATGAATAGCGCTTGTATTCAATATGGGGCCAATGGGCCAGTATATATACACAAGTACATGAGGTAAATATGCAAAGAACCCCTTATAACAACGGGGAATAACACACTATACAAGTATATCTCTAACATTAAGGATGTAATTCTATTAGTGTAGGATTAGACCTTGCACAAATATCCCTTGCACAACTCTTGAAGCGCTTTGGAGAGCTAATATCGTACCTACATGTACAAAGTGGTTTTGCATCAAATTATATAGGGATAATTATTCTTTTGCCACTCAATAGAACAACCATCTCAACTTTGCCATTATATAGAGTGTAATCATTTATTTGCCACTCCACACAATTTCCAATCATTCTTTTGCCACTTTGGATAATTATTCTTTTGCCACTCAATAGAACAGCCATCTCAACTTTGCTATTATATAGTGTAATCATTTATTTGCCACTCCACACAATTTCCAATCATTCTTTTGCCACTTTGGATTTTTTTATCTCATTTTTCATTTTTCAAACCAATTACCTCCACCGGAAGTTACCAAAATACCCCTAGGAGCCTCTTCCTCTCCCCTGGGTCACATGCAGATTCTCATTTGCTATCGCCGCCCTCGCGCCGCTCCTCTCCCCTTCTTCACCTCGCCTCTCCCCTTCTTCGCCGTCGGCAGACGCCGCGCCACTTCTCGGCCGCCTCGGCCGGCTCCTCGCTCGCTCCGCTTGACTCGCCGTGGTCACCCTCGGCTCCTACACCGCCTGCTCCTCTGCCGCCGCTGCCCGCCTCCCTCCTCTGCCGGTTCGGCCTCGGCGCCTCCTTCAGCCGCCACCGCCGCGCCGCTCGCCCGGCCTACCGCTGCCGCGCTGGTCTTGGCCGCCTCCTTGCACCGCCAAAGGCGGCTGCGTCTTGGCGACTGGCGAGGCGGCGGTTCTTGCCATGGTGAAGGGCGACGGCGACGGGGATAGAAGCGTGGAGGAGGCGGCCGCCGCTCGGAGGAGGTGCGGCATGAGTCGGCACCGGAGGCGAGGCGAGGGACTTGGCGAGATTAAGTCCGTGGCGGCGTTGCGTGGGGCGAAGGGTGCGCGGCGGGAGGGAGGCACGAGGCGTGGCGGCGCGAGCGGTGCCTAGGAGGCGTTGAGGTGCGTGGCGGTGGGCGGCGGGTGGTGGAGAGGAGCGCGAGGCGCGGCCGGGAGGCCAACCGAGGAGAGGCCAGAGAGCGCGGCGACGGATGGGACAGGAGGACCGGCGCGAGGGCGGTGTCGATGTCGTCCAGGTGGCCCGCACGGGCGAGGCTGCGGAGGTGGGCGAGTGGGACGGGGAGCTCGGTGTTTGCGGCGGTGGAGAGGAGGCGGCGGCTGCCCCTGGAGGAGGTGCATCTGGATGATTCGTCGCGGGAGGTTGCTGTTGGCCATCGGATCAAGCCGGAGCGCGGGTTTCCTCCTCCGAGGATTGCGGCGCCGGAGATGCTTGCGGGGGAGGAGGAAGACGGGAGGAGCCGTCAGTCGGGGTGAGAACGGGGGAGATGGTGGTGAGGAAGAGAGAAGAGGGTAGTATGGTCATTTCACGTGGTTGAAAAATAAAAATAGGGATAAAAAATCCAAAGTGGCACAAGAATGATTGGAAATTGTGTGGAGTGGCAAATAAATGATTACACTCTATATAATGGCAAAGTTGAGAAGACCACTCTATAGAGGGGCAAATTATTAAATCCCCCAATTATATATGCTATTTGAACTAGACAAATACTAGGTTCTTCAGACTAAACGGTAGTTCTTAGTCATTTAGGGATTTCATGCTTTACTAACTACACAGTAGTGAAGTCTTGTTTTGCCAAAAAGGCCTGCCAATTTCATGTTTTTTCTCCTATTAGTGTGACTTGCAGTGCCTACAATTTTTTTTTCCATTCTGAAATGAAATATTGGTCACACCTTGTTTGTTTCATTTAGAAGAAAGAATTTGTCTTTCTGGTACATGCCATGATGCAGAAAAGATGTTCCTGCAATCCATTCGTAGTGTAACATTTGAGTATCTGGGTGGCACAAACAAATTCTGATCATAGCATAATTAAAAGATGATGGTTTGCCGTATCCACCTCATTATAGGATCGGGGTTTCTTTTTTGACATAATCAAATAATCATAAGATTAAACAAATCCTTTTAAAATTAAACATTACCTCGATATGTTCTTATAATAGTAGATGATTAGGGGCCTGTTTAGTTTAATGCCAACATGAGCTAAACCAAAATTTTGGAAATGTCCTGAAAATTTGGCTACCGTTTGGATAGGTTTCAACATTTGGTGTCGCCTACAAAATTTTGGTAATACCAATTTTTTTTCTTCTCATTCTTGGGCAAATTTGGGGTGGCCAAAATACTAACAAAAAATTTGGCAAGTTTGGCAGCCATTGACGTGCTAGTTGCTACCTGGCAGTCAGCCATTAGTTCCCATTGAAGCATTAAATGCATAGTTTAGTTTGATTAATCAGTTTCAAATGATCATATTTCGTAAACCGAGTATCTAATTTGCGATCCGATTAAACTGTTGTGTTCCTTGTCATTTTATCAACAAAACAAGACCACTGTTAGCATATTTTGATGCAAAAAAGAATATATCATGTGAACCCCACATATCATACTCATTTTTTTTTTAAAAGTTTTGGTATGGTTGTAATCCAAACGCATTAATTTCGGTATTACCTGTAAATTGGTATGACTGCAATCCAAACACTTTTTTTTTTGCCTTGGTTTTGGCACCGCCCCAGTTCTGACATTACCAAAATTTTGGTATGCCTTCGTGGGGTTACAAACCAAACAGCCCCTAGATATGCCATCATGCCAGTGTCTAACACAAGATTAGTGCATTAGCTTATTAGCTGTGATTGGAAAGATTGGCGTAGCACTGGTTATTACTGCTTTTAGATTTGCACGAAGCACTTGCCAGTTGCCACTATTGCCAGAGATAGCTGTTGCCACTAGTGTTTCAATTTCTTTTCCCCAAATACTTTCAGTTACAAGTTATCCCAGTCATTACCAGTTGTGTAGATAAGCTGGTATAGTAATACTAACATTAGTTTAAACTATTTATTTTTAGGTAATTATCGATAAAATTGGTATTAAAAAAATTGCTTGCTGTGGTGAAAAATAGTGACTGTCCCATCCCATTACATGGGATGGGCGCATAGATAACTGTGGCATTGTATCCCATTGTATGGTGGGTTTATTGGCTAACGAGAGATTCAGTTTGTCTCCTTGTGGTATTTCACACTTAGATAAGCTTTATTATATACTGTTACCCGTGATAATCGTGTCTTCCACAAAACCTTGTCTACTTTGTGTTACAAATTACAATGAAGTGCAAACCAAGATGAATGGCCTTTTATTTGGGGAGTTTCGAAAAGATTTGCCAGCTGGCACTATCCATTGTACTGGTACGGTGGTACCCAGTACAGCTTTGTATGTGGTCTCTTGGGTAGTAAATTCGAGCATAAAACAACTCCCCATGTAATTTCAGGTGAAAGAAAAGGCTGTGGAGCTTGCCAAGGCCATGGAATCTGAAGATGGTGTGACAGGTGCAGTTAGGGCATTTCTTAGGCATCTACCTTCAAAAACAGCGGAAACAACACCTCCGCCGTCATCGGGCTTTCTGGAATTCCTAGGCCCAGCAAGTAGATGTTTGGGGTGCTCTTAGGTGCCGATCACATCACAGTATACCATTCGTCCCTGTTCAAAGTAGAGAGTGTAAAAAAGTTATTGGATGATGCGTTATGCTATTTTGTACAAAAAGAACGTGGATGCCCAATGTAAGAAGTGGGAAGTAGAGTGTGTGCTTTATTGTTTTGTCTCCTTTTCTTTTTGTTTGGTTTTAATTTTTATTTCTATTGTGTAAAGAGCATGTCCAGTAATTTGATACTTCATTTTGATGTGCTACCTTGGCCTGCAGCAACCAATGATCTCACATGTATGGCCAGTCCTCTCTTTTTTTTTTGTTTGTATATATGCAAAATTGAAGAGTCACTAATTAGTTCAATTGCGCTTGTACTATGATTTGAATTGAAAGTTGAAACTAGTACTAGACATGGTATGGATATAATTTCTTGTTTGAAAAATACATAGTTTTAGTGGACGTCATTTCAAGATAATGTAGAAAAACTACTCCGGTCCAAATAGGTGTAATTTTAGAGACTTTGGGTTTGATTTGTAATAATATTTTTTGTTTTTTCTAGGTCATATACCTATTATGTCCCTGTTGTATGCTTTTTCCGTGAGGGTATAAAATGCTTATTATTGTAGTATAAGAGATATGAGTATACAAAGAATAAGCTGTTTGGGCTTGGGCCATATGAGGTCTACTCGGCCTTGGTAACTACCCAACTGCCCTAAATCTTGTGCTCCCAACCTATCTATTTCATGTTACGTATGCTCTCACTCCTTGAAAATGGTCTAAATGGTTATAAAAAATTCCGAATAATTTTGTTTTCACTCCTTGAAAAATAGTCTAAATAGTTCTGAAAAAATTATTTATACATGTATGATATAATTAATCTGTTGGATCCTAGGCTTTGAATACTCGAAGTCCTCATGTGTGTACCGAACTAGGATCATGGCCAGTACATATATCCACGATATTGGCATACACATACATAAATACAAAATAAAATAAATATAATACATAACTTAAGCGATTACAAACTTTACATCATAAGGATCGATCGGTCGAATAAAAGCTCAAGTATCATAAGTAGCAAATAAAACAACAGAAGCATAATATGTATAAAGTCGAAAGAGTCTAGTAGTATGCCCATCCAATCTCTCAGGCAACAGACAAGAAACAAGTCCTAGAAAGACCTGTCACCGAACCCTCTGGTACCAGATGCAAAGAAGCATAATATGTATAAAGTCGAAAGAGTCTAGCAGTATGCCCATCCAATCTCTCAGGCAACAGACAAGAAACAAGTCCTAGAAAGACCCGTCACCGAACCCTCTGGTACCAGATGCAAAGAGGCATAATATGTATAAAGTCGAAAGAGTCTAGCAGTATGCCTATCCAATCTCTCAGGCAACAGACAAGAAACAAGTCCTAGAAAGACCTGTCACCGAACCCTCCAGTACCGGATGCAAAGAACACGTCGTCTGGCGTAGACTCATCCTCTAAGTCCGAACAACAATTTAAGTAAGATTGAGTACATTGCGTACTCAGCAAGGTTTGTAGTGTATCACAAAGTTTATATATATGCATGGCTAACAAAGGATGATGCTCTATGCTACAAGTTTTTTTCAGCATTAAGCAAGTTTTATTTGCAATATCAATACGTAGTACTTTGCAACAAAAATTTAAAGAGCAATTAAATAGATAAAAAAACAATAAGTAAATACTTGATAAATAATAAACCACAGTTCTTCTCAGCTGAGATCAATATCTTACTCTCAGCCATAGACATGACACTCAACTCAAATAACACAACAAAACTATTCCCCCATTTTCCAACAAAAACCTTTTTTTAAAAAAAAAATCAAAACTATACTCGGCAATACTACACTTAACACACTCATCACCATGAGCACGACCATTTAAATAGATTTACATTCTACAGAAGTGCACAACTTTACCCACAATATACGAATTCTCTAGTTTGTTTGGCATCTATCGATACCACCACTCACTATCCTTTGGTAAGCAATCTAGAGCACGTATCGGAGCCTTTACATCACCTAGTCTTAACATTGCACTAGTTCGATGAATGAACACCCTCACTTCATCCGGGTACACCCCCGTCTCAGTGAGGTATTCACCGTTATGTCGGCAAGCTTTGTTCCCAACACCATGGTGAAGGGAGCCCCTTCGAACATGCCTACACCGGTCATGCTTGCACTACTACGGCCTACCAACGTTCAAGGCTAGTTTTTGATAACTTAATTAGTTAATGCCATTTTATACCGGCACATGTGGTTGTACGCTTACACTTAGGTCGGATATACCGGTATTCGGTCCTTAATTGACCAGGGTGAGAATCCCCCTATCTACTTATGAGATACACCTCTCACACTTCTCAGATTATAATATAGCTCGCCCACGCCACAAACTAAATTTTTTATTTTTATACAAAATAATAGAGGTAAACCCCTTTGCACCATCATTTCAAAATCTTCCAAACTCATATTCAACATGTCATTCATTTTTCCAATTTTAGTAAAGACTAAAGTCCGGCTAAGCATTTATGCGATATTCGCATTTGAAAAACCCAATTCAACATCATTCATTGTCTAAACCATACCCTAATAGCTACAACAACAAGGATATCAATATTTCAAGGAGGTTCGTGTATCGAATAGGAATATAACTACTGTTATCCCCAATATAGCAATTTTAAGCAGACATACACGCCTGCATAATAGATTTTTCAAAAAGAAGTACAATAATTAAAATAGTAGGATCAACATGTTAAAGAAGGTGATTGCCTTGCTCTGGTTGCTCTAAATAAAAATATGGATGATCGTTGTAAATTTTGCTACAACAATTGCGTCTAATCAAAAGAGTCAGAAGCAATTAAATATAGAAAAGTAATTGCAAAAGAAGCAAAACCTAAAATATTTTTGCATATCCAGATAGAGCATGATTTTAGATGAATTTATAAAAAATATTCATTCAATTAGGATTTCGTATGCAAAAGTTATTAATGTTTTAATTTGTTTCAGTTTGAAAATTCCAGAAATAAAAAAATGTGACGTCGAAAGCGTATTTTCTGAGGTTTACACTTTCCAACAGCGAAAGCTTATTTTCCTCTGAGTTGTACTAAGGTTTATGATTTTTAGTAGAGAAATTGTATTCTCCTCTGAACTGAAAGCAACTTTTCTCATTTTTTGATTTTTATTAACTTACATGTGGGGCCTACTTGTCAGTGACTCATATTCTAACTACGTTTTAAATTAGATTTCTATTAAATTTTCTACCGGTCTTACTTGTCATAGACTCAATACTTTTTGAGCTCTATTAATTAGCACTAAACATCTCCTAATCACCGGGTCCACGGCAAAGAGAAAAGAGAAGACCAGCGAGCGCAGTGGCCAAAGCCATGGCGAGTTTGCTTGCCGGCGGTGAGGTAGGCACGAAGAGGCTTCGGGATGGGCAAAATGGGTTCCTCTCTCGACGGCGATCCCACCGGGTGGTGGCGAGGGCCGAAGAGATGGTTAGAGGTGGCGCTTCACCGGTGAGAAGCGGCGAGGTGCCTCAGGTCCGACACAGTTTTTGCACTTGGAGGAAACCAGCAACGAAGGGTGGTGCACATTGTCTCTAGGGGACGACTACGATGCTATAGGCAGCGGCTCGGGGACCAATGGTGACCGAAGCGGCAGTGACACCCTTTCTTGCAGCGGTACCATGGGGAGCCATGGTAAAGTCTATGCTACGCTAGCTAATCTACCGATCTAACGCGCACAAAAGCACTAGAGAACTACTAGGAGCTCACCAAGGGTGTAGATGATGTTGGGGGATGGCCAGTGTAGCGTGTCGATGTTGATCAGTGGCGGCGCACAGGTGGCTCATGATACTGGCACATTATGGCGTTGGAGATGCTTCAAGAAGCAGCTCATTAGATCTCTAAGGTCCTAAGGATGATGCATGAGCAAGGAATCAAATGGGGACTCACCGGAATGACGGTGAACATAAAAGGAATCGGTTGTGGCCAATTTTGGGGAAGAGCTCGTCTCTGGTGATTCCCTAAGCTTAGGTCCACATTGAACAAGGAAGGAGTGTTAGTGAAGTATGGAACACGATATGACGTGGTTAAATGAGGTTCAAGCTCTCTAGAGCATCGGGAACGCAAAGGTCCGATACGGGGTGTGCGCCAGAGGTGAAGAAGATGACGGCGCAATCACGCTACGGGGTTTCTGAAGCTACATCAAGCAAAGAGAGGGTATCAATGAGGTAAGGAACGCATGGTGACGCAGGTGGCGAGGGCAAGGAAGCTCACCAGAGCAAATGGTGGTGTGAGACTTGCTCACCGGCATCGGGAACGACACTCTCATTCCTAGCGAAGCAAAGCACGAGAGGCTTTGATTCTGTGCGAGAAGTGAGAATGGCGAGCTGAGGAGCTTGTAACATGGTGAGGGGCTTAAATACGGCCTAGAATGGTGCGAGAGGAGCAGCGAGAAAACGACGCGTTGTACAATTTTCTTGCGCTAATCTTCGGTCTCGTCGTCCGCACCAGATAATGGCGCATCGATGGAGCAGGTAGCATCGACGAAGGCTGGCAGAGGTGATCGGGGTAGTTGGGGGTGCGAAACTGTGGGCGCCGGCCATGTTCCGTGGGCGAGCGGCGAGCAAGCGGCGCACCGGTGCGCGCAGCACGAGTGGAAGGCACCACGTGACGAGCGGGCCCGACACGTCGATGAGAGGTGAGAGCGAGGCGCGCGTGGTGGAGTGAGTCTGGCGAAATTAGGCCGAGTTGGGTTTCATCCCAAGGTTCAGTGGGAAATTTGATTTAGCTTTTGATTTTTTTTCAAAACTGGCTGAATGATTCCCAAATTTTTGTACTTACCAAACGGAGTCCAAAATTTATAAAATTTTTGTGATGGTGCCACATACAGTGTGGTTTCTCGTGTAAATTTTCCAGGATTTGATCTGTTATGTGATTTTATCAACATTTCTTACAAGTTGTTGTTTGCATGTGATTTCACTATTTGATTTATGCAAAAGCTCAAAAATCATGCTAAAAAAGTTTTTCATGCAAAAACATGCTCAAAATTATTCACTCACTTTTTTCATTATACTTTCCCAAAATTAGGATTTTTGGGATGTTACACAACCATTATGCGAAATTTCAATTAGAAACGCGATGTACATCATGAGCAAGGATTAAAAAAATCGGAGTATAAAAAGATATCGATCTGAAAAAAACCTAATTTAAATTTTGAATCTAAATTGGTGAACAGTGGGGACCCGACATGTGCGGTGCTTCTCTGATTTGGAACGGGCCGGGGGGATGGCTAGCAGGATCGTTATGGGTAGCTGAGGAGTCCCGGAGACCCCGCCCGTTGCCATCCTGGGTTATCTATGCATTTTTTTAGATGTGTACATTAAATAGTTAGTACTGCATGGTAGATGATATTTAATTCAACATTAAGCAGAAACTTCAGTGTTTATGCATGTTGATGATGCTTTGCATTTTGTCATTTGGAGAAGTAAGCAAATGGACCACGTCTTGACATAATATTCGCCGGAGACCAGCTGTGTCAACTTGGCAATGCCACTTGCTACCCCTAATTGTACTACTGTACCCCTCAGTGTGTGAGATGGCGATGTTTCTAGCTAAAACCTCCACAACATTTCGGTACCATAGTCTTGATCTGCAGGAGGAATTCTCAATCATAAGATCGGGGGATCATGAGATCTAGAGTTTTGGGCTAAAATGACACCATTGACGTGTGCAATAGCAAAACTAGCCCCTCTCATGCATCAAAGGCAAAAATAACACCTTCTCTGTGCCCCAAAGGACTGGATTTTCTGTGCGGGTGACACATGGCCTCGTCTGGCCCCCAGGGGCACGGTCCCCTCATCCGGCTCCTAGGGCCACAGAAATACCTTGTCCGCGCCCAAGGGCGCGGATTCCCCCCAAAAAAGGCTAAGAGTTGTAGGAATTTCTAAATATAGAAAATAAGCTCCAAAAATTATGAATTTTTTGAAGGTTCCTCACATAGTGTACTTGCTTGTGTAATATTTGCAGAATTTTATATGTTCTATATTTTTCTCAAAAATTCCTTTAAGGTTACATTTTGTTTGCAAATGAAATAATCGATTTGAGGAGAATTTCAAAAACATGCTCAAAACACTTTTCATAATTATTCTCAATATAATTATCTCCAGTTTACATTTCTTTTGAAACTTTCAAACCCCTGGGCCCCTAGGGGTGCGGTAGCCCCCACCCTTTGTTTTTCTTAAACTAAAATCTTGCTTTCGGCATTCCCGGATTCTCGCTAAAATTTGAAAAATATTGTTTGATTTGATTTCGTCACATGTGATAATACCCCCCTGCCCTGACAACGAAAGTTTGATCGATCGTGAGGGCGGGCGGCGGCGATCACGTGAAAAAATTGCGAATGAAAATTTTAGTACATGTGATAATATTTACTTCTTTTATTACCTCCATAAAGAAGATAAAACCGTGATCGAATGTTGCCGTGAAGTCGTAGTACGATTTTCTCGTCCCGATCGACTTCGGGTACCAATACTAATTTCCTTCGTGTTGTGAATCGTACTACTACTTTTACTATCTACGAGTTTTGGTTTTGTCTGATCTGATCACTCGATTTGTAACATCCAAAAAATATTGTAAACTTGGAATAATTATACTGAGAATAAATGTGGAAAGTATTTTGAGCCGGTTTTTGAAATTTTCCTCAAATCGACTTTTACTACCCACGTCCAAGTGCGAGGTAGAAAAAAAGAAGAGGGGAAAACCGAGACATGGGAGCACGGAGAGAGTTTCTGGCTAAAATAGCATGGTTGGCGTGTAAAATAACAAGTCTAGCCCCCTCCCCCGCGGAGCCCTGTTTTGCGACACGGGCTGAAAGATTGAATGTTTTGTTGTAGTTCATAGAACAAGGGTGAGTCAGTTCAGAACAAATAGGGTTAGTTAGTAATTAATCACAACTAATTAGGTATGGTTTATTAATTACAACTATTTTAATTAAGACAACTAACTAGACCCCCTACTGTAAGATCGAGGAGGCCGACTAGAGGGGGGTGAATAGGCGTTTTAAAACTTCTATGCGCTAAAACCGATTTCTAATGCGGAAGCTTATAACAATATGGTTTTGCACAATTAAAACCTAAATCAACTAGGTTCAACTAAGTGCACTAACAATACAAGTCTATTGATAATAATCAATCAAGCATGGACTTGTAAGCAATTCAATTTAAGCAATGTAAATAATACTATTGCAATCATACACAATGAATAAGCAATTTAATACAAGGTATATAAATTGCACAATGTAAAGCAAGCATTCATACACAATGAATGCAAATGCAATAGTAAGGCAATAGAGATCACACCACAAAGACACGTCGATGTTTTACCGTCTTTGTTCGGAGACTTGCCGGTCTCCCTAGTCCACGTTGAGAAACCCAAACCAATTGGGCGGCTCCACAATTAAGCCTTCCTCCGAGGTATCAACACCTCGCTCCACTAGGTTGCTCTTACTCTACTCAGGAGATGGCGAGCACCAAGCCACTCACAAACACCGGCCTTCTCACAAGTTTCACTTGAGAAGATCACCGACCACGACGTCTCCACGCCGCTAGGTGTCGGCAAACACCAAGAGTAATAAGCCAAGCCCCTTGCTTGACTCTCACCGAGTGCAACACATGCACAATTGAGTGCTCAATCCAATTCTAGTTGCAACACATGCAACTAGAACCTCTCCCGCTTGCTCACAAGGTGCAACACATGCACTATTGAGTGGAGAAGCTCACACTAGCTCAAGTAAGTGAAATAGGATGCCAAGGATATCTCTCAACCGCCAAGGGGTATTTATAGCCCTCACATCAAAAACTAGCCGTTTAGTCGAAACGACCAAAAACTAGCCGTTCTGACATTGGTGCGGTACTACACGCGGTTATCTGGCGGTACTACCTTTCTGCGGTACTACCACTGTTATAAGGGTGGTACTACCGCATCCCAATTTTCAGCACAGACGACACTCGGTAAAAAGGTCGTAACTTTTGACTCCGATGTCAGAATTAAGTGATCTTAGACTCTATTGAAAGCTTATTCAGAGGACTACACAACCCACCTATTTGATTGATCACAAACACATTTGATCAAATCAAAAGGCACAACTCAAAAGAGCCACTACCATGGTCTAAGTCCAAAGAAATAGCAACAAGCAATCTTAGACCATGTCAAGGGAATACACATGAATCTTAACCATTCGCAAAACACATTTGCAAACTTAGATCATGCCACAAGGAGTAGGTACATGGATTTCAATAATTTGTAAAACACATTTGCAAAGTATAGTCACATGTTACAAGGATTAAATGCATGAGCCTCGACTATTTGCAAAACACATTTGCAAATAATAGCATCATGCCACGGTGAGTTAGAGCTAGGGGTGAAAACGGATCGGAAACGGACGGATAATGGCTTTGCCATATTTGTTTTCATATTATTTTTCGATCCGGATACGAATCGAATACCGGATACGAATACTGAATACGATAGTATCGAATACGAATACGGAGCGAATACGAATCAAAACGAATACGGTCACAGATATTTTTCGGAACATGAAAACCCCTTAAATTGTATGCCAGAAATTAACGAAAGCATATAACTAATTTATTTGATGTAAATATTCATGAATTGTTTTTTTTAGCAACCACACATAACATTGGAACTAGTAAGTTACATTAACTAGTTCATCACAAATACAACACTTAGTTTACCATATTTAGCTCATAAGTCATAACTTACAAAGTCATCATGCATTCACACTTAGTTCATCATATACATAAAATTTAGTTCACACTAACATCGATTAGACTGGATGGTTAATCTATACACAAATGACTGTAACATCCCAAAGTATGTTACCAAAAATAAAATTAATAAAGTTATTATTTTATTGGATTTTCTAAGATTTAAAAGAGTTTTTCTGGTTAAAAAGGAAAAAAACAATAAAATAAAGTCAATTATTTATTTTTCTACTTTTTAATGTAAAAAATAAAATTTATTGAGTTATCTGGGATTTTATTGGATTTAAAGTGAAAAAGAAAATTTTAATTAATTTATTGAATTTTACGATTTTAAAAGGTTTTCCTATTTTTAGAAATTTAAAATAATTTATATACAAAAATAAAAACCAACTTTAAGTTAGAATTAATTTTATTAAGTTAAAAATAATTCAACGAATTTCTATGATTTTTTATAGGATTTTTGAACTCTATTTGTTATTTTCTAAAAGACTATTTGATTTGTTGCATTTTCTGAAATTCAAAAATCAATTAAAATCCCCTTTTCTCTTTTGGGCTGAAATCCACTTTTGGGCCGAATCCGATATCCGGACTCCATCTTATCCGATAATCCGTATTCGCTTCGTATCCGCTTGATAGCGTGCCTCCGTATTCGTTTCGTTTCACAAAAATCCGAATTCGTTTCCGATCCGAAAATTATCCGAGAAAAATCCGATCCGAGGCATTCCGAATCCGTTTTTGTCCGGATCGGTCGGAAACTATCCGATCCGTTTTCACCCCTAGTTAGAGCAAGTGAGATTGAGCTATCAACACATGATGAGACTCAAGCTACTAGACAAGACCCCTCTTAATAGTACGACAACCTATACTAGCAATCCGGTCTTCCAACCAAACGCCAAGACTGGTAAAAGAATAGGAACACATTCTTAGCCCTAGCTAGTCATACGTTTGCCTTGAGCATCTTCTTGAAGGTTGATGACACACATCTTCACTTCAAGTCCGGGTCATTGTCTTGATATGCATCAACCCATGATGCATCCTTTACTTGACCTCCATCAACACATGATGAGTCTTCTCTTGACTTGATGATTAACTCAAGATCATCTCTTTTTCGAGATCTTGATATGCATCAACACATGATGCATCCTCTTCTTGAACTTTGACTTGATGACGATCAACTCATGATGTCATCCAAAGTCTTTATCACCCTGGAACATAACCTATTCATCCAACTCATGGAAAATGTTAGTCCCACAATGTCATTAACATTAATTAACAAGATATACCTGCATAAATGCTTCTAAACAAGCCATTCTTGACAGTGTGGTATTACCGCCAACTAGCATCCGTAATACGCTCTCCGTAGTACCGCTTTCGATCGCGGTACTACCGATTTCCAAAGGCTCGAGAAATACAGAAAAACACCTTCTCTGGAATTTACATACCGCCATATAACAAACGGAACAACCGGGTTGCGGTAGTTTTGCCAACATATTTGCGGTCATACCGCTATGCGGTAGTTCCGCCACATGAACTCCGGTACTACCGCACATCGGTAGTACCGCTTACCAAATGCGCGGTCATACCGATTCGCAAATTTCTCCGAAGCTTTTAAATGCAATGCATGACTCCTTTGTCTTGAGCCATGTCAATCTTTTATCACTTTTGCATTTCCTTTTCATGTCATCATTCAAACTCCGGGACTAAGCCTTGAAAACATCTTAGCACACACATTAGTCCCACAACATAATTGCAAATAATTGAATATAAAGCAATATGAGTATATATGAACTACACAAGTTATATATACCATGAGTATATACGAACTACATGTTGTATATACTAAATATGAGTGTATACGAACTACACAAGTTGTATATACTCATATGAATATATTAACTACACAAGTTAAATATATTCAAAGATATATTTCAAAGTAACGATCCTTAATATATGTGAAAAGAGAATATGGATCAATACTAATGAAACCACAAAATATAGAATGAACTCCCCCTAAATGTGTGCATATACAAATGTATAATGGAAACATATGCACATATCCAAGTTAACCTTTTTGGTGGAGTTTAACCTATATTTTGGATCCGAAGAATGTAATAAGATATAATAAGAAGGAGTAGAATGCATACCTCTTGTATTTTCATCTTTATATCCAAACAAGATTAAGCAATAGATAATCAATAGAATTGTTAGTCTCACAAATAGATTTGTCATTAATGAATACATACATGTTTGGATTTTTGCTTTTATACCCAAGCTGAGACTAAACATGATATAACAATAAGAGTGTTAGTCTCACAAGTGTATTTGTTATTAATCACCAAAATACTCAATTAACACATAATGGTGGGTCTAGATCCTTCACCTACCCCAGCAACAAAAGTTTGATATGATCGGTAGGGGTTGGCCAGGCGGCCGACCACATGAAAACAAATTGTGGAATGAAAATTTTAGTACATGTGATAATATTTACTTCTTTTTTACCTCCGTAAAGAAGATAAAAACTGTATCAGAATGTTGCTGTAAAGTCGTAGTACGATTTCCTCTATATCCCGGTCGACTTCGGGTACCCTATTTTCCTTCGTGCTATGAGTAGTACTAATCGTATTACTACTTTTAGTATCTACGATTTTTTGTTTTGTCTGATCTGATCACTTGATCTGTAACATCCAAAAATTGTAAACTTGGGATAATTATACTAAGAATAAATGTGGAATGTATTTTGAGCATGTTTTTGAAATTATCCTCAAATCGATTATTTCATTTGTATACAAATAGTAGCCTTAAAGGAATTGTTGATAAAAATACAGAACGGATAAAATTTTGAAAAATGATATAGGTAAGTACACTATGTCAGAACCTTCACAAAAATTTTCATAATTCTTGAAAATCATTTGTTATATTTAGAAATTCCTACAACTCTTTTCAGGGGATCTGCGCTTTAGGGTGGACAAGGGAATCTGCATCCCTAGAGCCGGATTAGGCATTTCTGCGCCCCTAGGGCCTAGACGAGGGCAATCAAATTCCCTGGGATCCGGACGAGGCTATGTGTAGCCCGCATGGCAAATCTGGCCCTCCAGGGCACGGACAAGGTGTTATTTTTGCTTTTGATGTGCGAGGGGTCTAGTTTTGCTATTGCGTACACCAATGGTGCTATTTTAGTCAAAAACTCTTTAGATCTCATTGGCAAGTGGACAGTGTACCATAGGACACATTGGCATCAAGCTAATGAAGATGCAAAAATGAGATGAATTGTACGTATCAATCATAAGATCTTGGCAAGTGGTCTATGTGACTGTATCGTATTGGATTGGTAGCAAGCTAATGCGGACGTGTTATGCGTTGTCCATACCTGCAATTTATTTGTTTGGTAGGTCAGAGAGACACATCATTAACTAATGGAGTAAGTTCAATTTACTCCTTCCAACTATCAGAAAAGTCTGGTTCCCCCTGAACTACAAAACCGGTTATTTAACCCCATAAACTTGTCAAATTCGGTGATTTAACCCCTTCGGTCAGTTTCAAATGGTGGTTTTGCTGATGTGGTAGTGGTTTTGCACATGTAGACATATTTTGCTGATGTGGCACATTTCTTTTCTTCTTTTCTTTTCTTCTTTTTGTTCTCCTCATTTCTTCTTTCTTCTCCTTTCACCACCGAGCCCAACACTGGCTCTCCTGGCGTCGCCGCCGCCGCCTCGGTGCCCACGCCATGGCCGCCCTACGCGTCGGCTGCGCTGATGCCCGTGCTCGTGCCGAGCGCGCGCGGTTGGTTTGGTGGGTTGTTATGGAGGAGGCGGCGCCGGGGAGAGGGGCCAGGATGAGCACCAGGGGAGGAGGCGGCGCTGAGGAGAGGGGCCGGGCCGAGCCACCGGCGCAGAGGAAGGTTGAGCGGCGGGCGTCCCAGGACTCAAGGAAGCTTCCCCCCACCTCCCTTCTTCTTCTCCACCACCGTGGAGCTCCCTCGCCGTCGGACTTCTTCTCCGCCCCCGGTCGCCGCCGCCCCGCCACCACGGCCGCCCCAAGCTTCCCCGAACTCCCCTCTAGATTCCCCACCCCCGAGTGCAGCCAGTGCGCACGTCACCCTCCTCCCTGCGTCGCCGCTTTGCCGGCACCGCATGCGCCCGTGGCGCCACCGCCGCACCCCCAACGCCGACTCGCCACTCCGGCGAGCTCCATCCTCGGCCACCACCGTCACGAGGTGCCCCAAGAGCCGAGGAACCTCTCCCCCGAGCCGCTTTGTCTCTAGACAAAAGGAGCCGCCGGATTTGGCCTTCCCCTTCGCCTCCAGCCGCCACCTATCCTCCCGCCGTTCGCCGCCCTCCGGCCACCCCCATCCTCCCCGCTCGGCTCCACACTTTCCCCGTGCCCGTGCGCAGCTCATGCCCACGGCGGTTTCCCCGGAGCTCCTCCCACCGCCGGCGCCACGCGTGGCTGTGCACCGCAGCCGCACTTGGGCTCGTTCCACACTTTCCCCGTGCCAGTGCATGTGGGCTCGGTCCACGCACTGTGGCCATGAGCCAAGCCACTGTCCAGCGGGACCCACTTGTTGATTGGGACAAATGAGAGACCACGTGTGCAAAACCACTGCCATATCAACAAAACCCCCATTTGAAACCGGTCGGAGGGGTTAAATGACCGGATTTGACAAGTTTAGAGGGTTAAATAACCAGTTTTATAGTTCAGGGGGGAAACCAGACTTTTCTGATAGTTGGAGGGGGTAAACTGGACTTATTCCTTAACTGATTGATGGATGCAACTCCCTGGATGTTTTTCTTTACAATTGGTCTTACATACATTGATGATACATCCGTACATGATTAAAACTGATTTGTGCTCAGAAAACGCCTGATCAGCTGATGAGCTCGACCACATGAACCAAAGGACGAAGAAAGGCTAATTGAAAGTGAGAATACTAGGTACAAGAATCCAATTTTCTCCTAACGGGGTTTTTCTCTTTCCTGACGTTTTTTAGTTGTCAGGAAAAAAAGTCAAATAGTAGAAGTGCAAGTCCATGAAGATAGTAGAGTAAATTTCACTTTTACACCAGGTAAAATGTCTCTCGTTTTACTTTGCACCAAGTTTAACTAGTACGTTCACTTTGCACTAGGGTGGTCTAAACAAAGTTGCCCTTCACCCAACCCTAGCACTTTGGGTCTAACAATCTAACCAAATGAATTCCGAACATGCAGGGCCCACCCGCTGGTGCGACGCGCGCACACAAGCACGACATTGGTGAGGGGAACCCTTTTGCGGCAGTGGATTGGATGGAGATGCCATGAGGTGGGCTGGCGATAGCAACCCCATGGCGCCGCAGAGGCGCACGTCGGCAGCGAGCTTTAGGGGTTGGGTATAGTGGCAAATCTAGGATGAAAACAGAGGGGAGCTCAATTGTTGAGCTATAGCATAAGATAAGTATGCCAAAGATACATCTACCGGTCTTTTTCCATCGAAATACCAAATTCATACATAAATAGAAAGAAAACAAAGTGAAAATGTATAATACAATAATTTAGTAACTCGCTAATAGATAATATGCCCCCATTTTTGCTTCTCCATTTTTACAAATCTAAGAAAAATTCAACAAGTAATAACCACCACTGTATGTCGTTTGCATTGCATTCATACACTTACAACAAACCATGAAACCATAACTCAATGAGAAATTCAGAATGTACATCCAGTTAATTCATTTGCACCAATTCATCAATCTTGCATCAATTCATCAATTTACACCAATTAGTAACAACTATTCCCTGTTTTTTTACATGGAAGCAGATGATCCTATGTCCTATGGCATCAAGTTAATTTGATCAAATATTTTCTTGAAGAAACATAGTGAATCAATATATGTACTTCTAGAAAATTCAATACCGAAGAAATTCCAACCCTTTCTAGATCATGAAAGGAAACAAGAACGGGTGACAATAACAGATCATGAAAGAATTAAGTGTAACAGCCCAAATTTTGAAGAAATTAAAATTTATGTATTTTGTGGATTTTCTGGAGAATTCGGGATCCTTCGTTCCCGGGTTCGACATTAAGCAAGCCAAGCTAGAGAAGAGGAGTGGCTGGTACTGAGTACTGACGGTGATGACAATGGCGCGATGCCACCGCCGGTCTTCGCCCAGCCCGTGCCCGGTGGTGAGCCTAAGCGGCTCGTCGACCTCCACCTCGATGGGCGGATGCGGGACGATGGGCCAGACGCGGGACGCCGCCACCCACCGCATAGGCACAACTCCTGCCCGTGTTGCCGCTCGTTCGGGCCGGGCGCCCACTGGCCACCACACAATCCTCTGCGCAGGCTGCCTCCCTCCTAGTCATCGCCGGCCGCGCGACCCGCTCCCGCAGCCACCTCATGCGCCAGCGCGCCTAGCGCCACCGGCTGAGCGGTCCTCCGCGCTGGCCGCCACCATCTCACACTCAGAGGTCGCCCGTTGCCCCGCCTGCCGCATCTAGGTACTAGGGCTTCGGATGCCATCATGCCAATCACACCTGCCTGCTGTGTTCGTTCCCCACCAATCCCTTTCTTTAATTGGGCAGGCCGGCCGGGCCTTAAGCTCCAGCAACACATGCCACGGCCACAACCACCCAATGGAAATAAAACAGTCCAGGTCGCTCGTCTTCAACCTCCAAGCTTCGCCCAGCCTCCAGCTCCGCCCAGAGACTCGCCTGTTCTGCGCCGCCCCAACTTCGTCGGTGCCAGGGGGTACTAGGGGTCTGACGGGGGGAGGGGGTGCTCGAGCACCCACTTGCATCCACGGTGGATTCGCCACTGGTTGAGCGGCGGTTGCCATGACGCAGGTAGTGAGGCTGGAAGAGTATTGGGGCAGTGGGTCACCGCGCGTGGTGAAGAAGATCCTGACGGCACGGCTAGTCGCCGGCGGGATTCTTGCTATGCTTATGAACAAGAAAGGGATTAATAACTTCGTGATGGAATGGGGAAGACAAGAGAAGGACCAATTTGGGAAGAGGGTGGTCAAGGACGGCGAATTTTGGAGAATGGCCGAAAATGGGGTCGGCGACAATGAAGCTTACCAAGGGTAGAAATGGCAGCAGCGCCGGAGACGAAGGGGGCGGAGGGAGGAAGGTGTGCGGAGTCCGACATCAGCGAGCACGTCCATGGATCGCGTAGGGCGCCTCTATGCACGCTGCTCGTCCTTACACCAAGACATCATTGCACGCGTGGGCGAGCCGCCGTACGCCTGGTGTAAAGTGAAATTAACTATTGGTTAGACCCAAAATTGCTTGGGCTGAAATGCAACTGTGTTTGGAACCACCCTGATGTAATGTGAAATTAACTATTGGTTAAACAGTAATAAAGTGAAACTAGAGATATTTTACCTGGTGTAAAGTATAATTTACTCGAGATAGAGGTTCTCTTTCTGCCACTAACGGTTCAATTTTTTCATTAGTATCTTTAAGTGTATACTATTAAAAACTACAAAATCATGATCGTACAAAAGACTACCTTCGAATATGGATCTAACTGTACTATTTTTAAATAATCGTACCTCGTATATTATTGGATAATTGTTGATGAAAATACACAAAATCTGAATTTCTAAATACATGAGCACCTTATATAAAAAAAAACTGAGAAAGAACACACCATGAGACTCCTAGGATCAGTTGGCTAGCGTTATAGGTCGAGTTAACCTGGTTTCAAATCCTCTCTTTCTTAAATACATTATGCGGAGAAAATAAGTTTTATCCCTTCGTATCGATGTTTTTTTATACAGGGCTACGCGTGCATATGTATTTACACCTTGCATGCTACACGCAAAAGCATATTAAAAAATCATATATAATTAACAAAAGAAAGTGACAAAATATGGTGTAGCTAGCTAATTAAGTCCTCTGCGCGGCTAGCTGCTCTCTGGTGACAAACACACCGTGGAAGCCGTACGGCATGCGGCACGGCAGCGCCACCGCCGCCGCCACCTCCATGCTGGCCGCGTCCAGCACCACCAGCTCCGACGTGCCCGCCGCCTCGTCGTGCACCAGCACCACCAAGTGCCCGTCGTCCTCCTCCCCGCCGGACGTCGTCGCGGCCGCCGGCACGAACGTTGGCTCGCCGCCGAACCGTCCCGCGCCGTACTCGTGCACGGCCGCCTCGCCCGTGGCCAGGTCCACCTTGGCCACGCCCCGGCACCGTGGCCAAGGCTCGGCGACGGCGAGGTAGGCGTACCGGGTCCGCCGGCCGAGCCGGGACCGGTTCACCGTGCCGGCCTCGAGGTTGAGCCCCGGCACGAGCTCCCGCCGGCTCGACAGCCCCGTCCGGGGGTCGAGCCGGATCTCCGACAGGACGGTGCGCATTCTAGTCGTGCCGTCGTCGGTGAAGAGCGCGTCGGGCGGCGTCATGAAGGAGCAGATGATCACGACGGCGTCGGTTTCCTCCCACGCGTTCCAAATGTGGAAGCAGAAGCAGTCCGGCACGTCGAACCACCTGATCCTTGACTCGTCACGATCATACCTATAAATTAACCAAAACAAAATGCAGTCGAGAGGTTAATAATATCGGATTTGATAATTTTTAGTTGCTTCAAAAAAATTTATCCATTGGTGATCTACCGTTGCACAGTACTAAGTCTAAAATTATAATTATAGTACCAAGTGATGTTCAATTTTCGCACAGCTCTATTGTTACTTTTAGTTTTGTTAGTTTTTGTATTTTTGTATTTGTTTTTGTATTTTTTTGTATTTGTTGAGTTCACCTAGATTTACTTGTCTAGTTTAGATTTTTTTTCTATTTTTTTGTAATATTTTTCTCATGTCGTTAGATGAAAATCTAAAAGTGGGAAGTGACTGAAAAATAATAAATTTTCAGGCAACTTACACGTAGACAGTCCCTAATAATATTGGTTTGTATTTTAGTTGCTCCCTCTGTTCTATTACAAATGAAGTCATCACGACTCTTTATGGTTTTAAAAAATCGATATAATGGATTCTAAAACGTCGGTATAAAAGAGCAGAGGGAGATAGAGAGCAGTAACCATGGAAAAACTTATCACCGAAACTTCGCCGATAACCAGCGGCAGGTCCAACAAAATTTCAAACCAGGCAAAGAATTCGGATTTATCTAATTTTCATCAACATATAAAGTAAATTCAAAATCAGATAAATTTATTTTTACAACTGAAAAATTCAAATTTCAATTCAAAAATTTCGACCGAAAAACCCAAAAAAATCCGGTAACCAGGAGGTTACTGGTTCTAGTGGGGTCCGATAAAATTTGCAAACCGATAGAGTTTTCTATGGTAGTAAGTAGTAAGTAATACACACATTACAATTAATGAAGTAGAAACGTTATCTTTGAGTGTGATATATTAAGTTTTGTGCATTGAGCAAAACTGTCAGCTGATAAGTAATATACTTGTGCGTCACTAAACACTTATCACTGTTAACTTTCACTGATCGAGTTTTGATCGTTATTTTTTAAGCAACACATAAGCAAATAGCTCTAAATATAGAATACTAGTGAAATATATATATTTTTTATTACAGATCTAAAAATACCACTCTCATGTTACATAAGTACGTATTTTAGAAATATTATCGTTGGTTAAAGATTGATGAGTGAAAGTTGACGATGACAAGTATTCGAGGTGTAATTAGTGACTGTGGAGTGGTAGATAGGGAGAGACGAGCTTTCTACTTGTGCAGGTGCAGAACTGTGTTGACACATGCAGGGTTTTCAAAACCGGCTGATATTTTTTTAACGGGGGAGGGGGCGGTAGAACAGGTTTGGCCGAAAATCGGAAAGTTTTGATTGAAATTTTAAATTTTTCTTGGATTTCAATTTTTTTAAAAAAAGATCAAATTCAAGCAAATTCAAATTTTCGCCCGATTTCAGCCGGTTTGAAGACTTAGGGGCGGTAGAAGTAGAACCGGTATTGCGAAAATCGGCCGTTAAAATAAAGCCGGACACATGCACGCAGTGTCGGCAAGAACGGCACGCATCGTGGGAGGAGGCGAGCGGGAGGCCTTGCCTCTGCCGCCCACGACGGGAGCCGCCACGTAGCATGCGCCAAAGGTCGAACACCACCGCTGGTCGGGGATGACGGCGTAGCTGTCGGTGATGGCGAAGTGCACCATCGTCGGCCGCTGGAGCCCCACCTCCACGCCATCGACTTCTCACCGGTGGCGGGGTCCACGTGGAAGTACCTCAGTGCGGCTTCCTTGACAAATTGAGTTTCGAATTTTCGTTTGTTTTGAACTTTACGAGAAACAAAGACTTCGGCGATTCGCACCAGGATCAACACACTCAATGTTTGGAGAAAGTATTCGAATCAAACATGTATGTTGCGCACGCAAATCTTGCGATCTTTTTGGATTTTTGCTTTCTTATATAGACTCGAATATACACTGCTTATCGATCGCAAAGCTCGAAAACCGAACCGATTGAGCAAGTTGAGTCGGATGTGTTTCGCTTTTCGCTTTCCTAAGCGACAACGAAAACGACTCTTTTATAGCTTTCGAATTGTCTAACAAAGCGACAATCCAAAACAACTATTAAAACTAGAAAACGAATACTAGTATGACTAACTTAATACTAACAATCACCTCCTAAGTTAGTTATACTTTCTTCACAACTTGCATCCCAATTCTTTCTCTCATCTCCAAAATTTGAGTCTTCCCAAAGGTTTGGTCAAGATGTCCGCCATTGATCATTGGTGCTTATATACTCGACTACAATCTTTCCTTCTTCCACGCATTCCACGATGTAATGAAACCGAGTATCAATATGCTTACTTCTATCATGATACACCGGGTTCTTGCACAAGGAGATAGCAGATTTGTTGTCAATGTTGAGCACCACCTTGCGTGGCTTCGGTTGAGAAGATCACCAAGGAGGCTCTCAACCATACACCACGACATGCCGCCGATGCTTTGCTATGTATTACGCTTCACACGATGAGAGTGCAACGACTTTTTGCTTCGTGACAACCAAGTGATCATACTTGTTCCCGAAAGAAAGCGACCCGACGTGCTCTTGCGATCATCAATATCTCCGCCATATCAACATCACAAAGATCCTACCAATCGCAGCTTCTTCTCCTTCTTTCTTTCTTTCATAACAACATCCCAAATCAAGTGTTCCACGGACATACCTTAAGATGTGTTTCATGCCATATGCTCGATTGTTGGGGATTCCATAAATCGACTAACAATGCCAACCGAATACGCCAAGTCCGGTCTTGTATTTAAAAGGTATCTCGGACTCCCAACTATACTTCTATATGTGGTTTGATCAACAGGTGGTGACGAACTCTTCTTGCTTAATTTGAGCCGTGCCTCCATTGGAGCTTGAGTTGAGTTACAGTCGCTCATGCCACACTTCTCTAGGATTTTCTTCGCATATGCTCCTTGGCAAAGAGAGATACCATTTGGCATTTGATGTACTTCAATGCCGAGATAGTAACTCAATAAGCCAAGGTCACTCATTTTGAAGAGCTCCTTCATTTGTTGCTTGAACTTCGCAATCTCCTCCTCATATGCTCCCGTGATCACCAGATCATCCACATATACTCCGACTAGGAGACAAGAATTACCACAGCCCCTCTTGTAAACGGCGTGTTCTAGTGGGCTTCTTTCAAATCCAAGAGACAACAAGGTGCTGTCCAACTTAGAATTCCATGCTCTAGGGGCTTGACGTAGACCATATAATGCCTTGTGTAACCTCAGTACTTTGTGCTCACTTCCCTTCTCAATGAAACCAGGAGGTTGGTTCACGTATACTTCCTCTTCCAATTCGCCATTCAGGAATGCCGACTTGACATCCATGTGGTGGAGTTGCCACCCTTCTTGAGCTGCTAGAGCGATGAGCAATCTCACTGTCTCCATCCTTGCAACGGGTGCAAATACTTCTTCGAAGTCAATTCCTTGTTTCTGCACATACCCCTTTGCAACTAGACGAGCTTTGTGTTTCACCACCATGCCATCCGAGTCCTTTTTCACCTTAAAGACCCATTTGAGCCCTATAGCTCTCTGTCCAGCAGGGAGATCAACTAAACTCCATGTTTGGTTATCTTGTATGGAATTCATTTCTTCTTGCATTGCACACTTCCAGCTTTCTTCTCTTTGGCGACTTCAAACGTGGTAGGTTCTTACCTTTAAGTAAACAAAGACCGAATACTCATATTGAACTCGCTCTGTTGCATCATATAGATCATCCGGTGACCGCATTGAGCAGAGCTCCCGATGATGATTACGAGCGAGCCGACAACGAGATCGATCCCAGCGCCGCTCCAGCAGCGAGAGGACACTCATCGGAGTGTCAAGCACCGAATCTGCGCTTTAGTAACTTCTTCCACTTCCTAATTGGGTTAACTACAGTGCTGCATGCAGAATCACCAAGTATCTCGAGTTCCTCCGATTATAGATGACATTGAACACATCCTCATATGATTGTGCATCCGCATGCATGCAGTATCCTTCCAGTCCCAAGCTTTGTCTTCTTGAATATTATATCACGCGTTACGTAAACCCTCTTGGCGACTGGATCATATACGCGGTAAGCTTTTGAACCGCCCTCATATCCGATAAACACCATAGGAGAGCTTCGATCATCCAACTTGTTGACATGGCCACCTATCTTCTTTACATGGGCAACACAGCCAATAGTGCGAAGATGATGAACTGCAGGTTTTCTCTTGTACCAAGCTTCATATGGTGTCATACCAATGACACTTTTGGTTGGTGCACGATTTAACAAATATACCGCAGATTGTCACAAATACCCCCAAAGAAACTTGGCATGTTCATACTTTTAACATGCTTCGTGCCATGGCAACCACAGCTTGGTTTCTTCGCTCCACCACCCGTTCTGTTGAGGAGAATAGGAGTCATCATAAACCTTCGATGCCCATTTCTTCATGAATGTTGTGAATTCATTTGATGTGAATTCACCTCCCTATCTGTGCGTAGAGCTTTAGCTTCATATTCATTTCAACTTCAGCAACTATTTTGATCTTCTTAAAAGCTTGGAATGCCTCGACTTTAGATTTTAGCAGCACAATCCACATAAACCTACTATAATCATCAACCATTAAAAGGAATAACTTGTTACCGGACGGAGTTGGGGGTGTAATGGGTCCACATAAGTCAGCATGTATAAGTTCCAACACCCTGCTTGCCCTGAAACTCGCCTCCTGCGAAAAAGATGCACGACGTTGTTTTCCAGCCAAACAACCATTACAGACTTGTTCCACATGATGCACTGGTGGGAGACCAAGAACTAGGCCCTCCTGGCCTAATTTTCGTAAAGTTTGGAAGTTTAGATGTCCAAACCGTGCATGCCACCTCCAAGCATCATCATTGAGTCGAGTCAACAAGCATACTGGCTGCACAAGATCAATATTCAGGACATAGAGTCTGTTCTTTGCTCTCTGGACTCTTACAAGTAATTGTCCCTCTTGATCAAATATGCGCAAGAGACCATCCTCTAGAATGACCTTGCAGCCTCCTTCTTCAAGTTGTCCTAGACTGATGACATTACTCGTTAGCTTCGGGATATAGAGTACATCCGACAATATCTTGTGTTCACCCGTGCGACCTTCAATCAGCACTGACCCTCGACCGCCAACGGTAACCGTTGAGTCATCTCCGAATTTCACAGATCCCTTGATTGAAGTATCCAGTTGGGTAAAGAGCTCACTGCAACCTGACATATGGTTGCTTGCTCCAGTATCAAGGTACCATGTATTCCCATTGGCTTTCTCGTTTACTCCTGGTTGGAGTTGAACGTTTTCTTCTACAATAGTTACTGTATCAGGAAGTTCCTTATGAGTCTTCATCAATTCACAAGTTTCCAGCATCATTAGAGCTGGTTCATCATCACCCTTTTCTCTCTTATATAACTTTTCTTTCTTCGGTCTTTGACACTCTGAGGCGAAGTGACCAAAGATGCCACAATTATAACATTTGATCTTCTTCTTATCAAATCTTAGTTTAGGTTGAGAGTTGTATCTTTCATCATCTTGTCCAGCTGCTCTCCACCCTTCTTTGTCCTGTCCACGATTGTTGTTTTGCCAGTTTCCCTTCTTGGCCGTGTTCTTGAAATCACTATTTTCCTTGCTCTCAGCCGACAATGCTTCCCATTGGGATCGAGTTAGCATCAGGTGTTCGTCCTTGCTCTCAGCTGACAGTGCTTCCCATTGGAATCGAGTTAGCAGCAGGTGTTCGCGGTCCTTTGGATCACCAAAACTGCTTCTCATCCTTTCATCATGCGCTTTGTATCTACCAACAAGATCCTCAACAGATAGTGTTTTCAAATCAACGCATTGTTCGATTGAAATTACCAATTGCAAGTATCGTGCTGGTGCTGCTCGAAGGAAACGTCGGACGACTTCGATATCATCCATCGTCTTCTCTCCGAGTTCGTTGATTCCACTAACCAGTGCTGAAATTCGTTCAGCAAATGCTTCAACAGCCTCATCATCCTGCATCTTTAGTTCCTCAAAATCCCTTTTGAGATTTTGCAACTTTGCCTCTCTGACACGCTCATGTCCCATTTATTTGTTTCGATTGTCTTCCACACCAACTTTGCGAGTCCTTTCCGCAAGAGCGACATGAAATTCTCTCGAACAACTTGGTAAAGTGCCGTCGAGCCAACCGATCTTTGCGATACTCGGCGCCTCCCTTCTTGAACGCGTCACCTGCCGGTTCAATAGCTTCCCACACCTCCTGAGCTTGCAAGACTACTCTCATCTTCATCGCCTGCACGGTGTAATTGCTCTTCGTAAGTTGTGGATATCTGATCGAGCAAAGCTTCCTTTCTTCGCTCCGACACTTCTCCAACACCGACGAAGATGCTCCTCCGATCATGATTTTTGTTCGCTAGTTCTGCGATGAACCTCTCTGTGCTCGATACCAAATGACAGAAATTGAGTTTCAATTTTCGTTTGAAGTTTTGAACTTTCGAGAAGCAAGACTTCGCAGATTCGCACCGGGATCAACACACACAATGTTTGGAGAAAGTATTCAGAACTGAAACATGTATGTTGCGCTGCAAATCTTGCAGTCTTTTGGATTTTTTGCTTTCTTATATAGACTCGAATATACACTGTTTATCGATCATCAAAGCTCGAAACCGAACCGGATTGAGCAAGTTGAGTCGGATGTGTTTCTTTCGCTTTCCTAAACGACAACAGAAACCGACTCTTTTACAGTTTCTGAATTGTCTAACAAAGCGACAATCCAAAACAACTATTAAAACTAGAAAACGAATACTAGTATGACTAACTTAATACTAACATTCCTGACGACGTCGTAGCTCAGCGCGAAGAGCTCGCCGGTGACGGGGTCGACCTTGGGGTGGGCGATCATCGGCGACTGCATCTGCCCGGCGAAGTCGAACCGGCCGACGGTGTGGAGGTCGCCGCCGGGGCCGATGTGCACGTGGTACGGCAGGTCGTCCTCCGACAGCGCGAGGAGCCGGCCGCCGAAGTAGGCGAGCCCGGCGTTGGCGGCCCCGACGCCTCGTCTCGCGTCAACCACGCCGGCGGCAGCCCGGAGGCCAAACAGCAAGAGCCGGCCGAGCCCCGCGTGGCCGTTCAGCTCGCCGATGACCTTGGGGAACGCGCACCGCCCCAGCGCCGCCTCCTGTGCGAGCCGGCTGGTGCGCGTGAACCGCCGCGCGTACGACGGCGCCGCGGCTGCCGTCGACGGCAGCGCCACCGCGTGGAGCATCCCATCACCGTCGAAGAGGTGGTGCCCGCCCCGCGGCGGCAGCAGCGGGTTCGCCCCGTTCCGCACGTAGACGCCTCCAACCAGAGCCTGCGGCATCTCTCCGGAGACACACAGGTTCCTCATCGGCGGCGACTCCGACACCGGCGCAAAGTTTCCGGCGAGCTGGACCGCCGGGTCTACGCAGCGGGACAGAGGCTTCTTCTTCTCAAGGGGGTATAGGATACGGTCTTCTAGAAGATCGAGTGCAGAGGCAAGGAGGCCTTGCATGGGGTTTAGGGTTGTTGGTCTGCATGAATGGGTGGCGAGGAGGGCATTGAGAGGTGGTGGTGGGTTCTGGAGTGGTGTGGACAAGGAAGAAGGGTAAGGTGCCATGGTGAGGCTTGAGCTAGGCCAGCGAGTTGAGGTTAAATAATAGGAAAATTTGGTCCAATAACATCGCTTTCGAACGTATTGAGAGAAATAACATTGTTTTGAAGACGCACTGCAAAATAACACTAGAACAACAGGAAATCTTAAAAATAACACTGGTGTCATATTTTTCGTCCGTCTTTAACAGCAAGCACGTATGATGTGAGAGAATACAATTTTAATGCCCATTTTACCCTTCTTCTCTCCTCGTACCTCCCCCCCCCCTCTCTCTCTCTCCAGCTTGACTCCCACTCTCTCCGACTCGACGACAGCATGGGTCGTGGTGGCACTCGGGGTAGTGGAACAATAATGAGGAAGTGAGCACAGCATGTTCCCGATCTTGGGGATCTCGTTTTTGAGGTTGAGGAGGGAGGAGGAGGTGCCGAGGAAGTTGGCATCGGCAGCGGCACAGAGGGGCTTGGTGGTGGTGGTCCTCGATAGTGGTATGGCTTGGGCGCATCCATGGTGAGCATCAATGCAGCGGTTCGGAGCTCATGAGACAAACGACGTGAAGTGGGGAGGTCAGAGGCCTCAGGTCGGCATGCAAGGTAGGTGACGCGATGAGCCGATAGCGGTGTCCTGACGAGGAGGCTGGTGAAGGGGTGGCTAGGCGAGGTTAGTTGGAAGAGGGGAAGACGAGTGCGAGCTCAATTTCAAACGAGGAGGGAAGGGGACACCAAATTTGGGCGGTTTGGCGATGATGGTTCAAGAAACAGGGTGTTGAATCATCGGCTCCCAAAATGGTGAGGAAAGCATCCGCCGCCATTGGATCCAGCGGCCTCGGCCTCCATGGCCACCGCAGGAGCGAGCTTGACGAAGCCATGACGCTGCCTAACATATGGAGTCCGTGGATTGCAAGGCACTTGTTGGTGATATCCGACTATACCATGACTTTCCAAAGGTTGAGAAGGTTTCCTTTTCTTGTTTCACACGGATTTGGCAGCCACACAAACAAGGAAAGAAAATATATGATCCGAGGAAAGGCCGCAAGCATTACTACTCCACCACCGTAGTATTACTGCATGCCAACCATAGTGTTATTGCATGGCAGACGAGGTGTTACTGCATGCCAGACGAGTATTAGTGTACGCCAGATGGAGTGTTACTGCATGCAGATCGAATGATACTACACTACCACTAGAGTGTTATTGCACGAACGATATTGAACTCGAATCCGAGTCGGTTGTAACTTATTAAGTTGGGTGAGTCCAAACCAAGTTTAGCAATTTGTGTGCATGTGAGTCTCGAGGGAACCAAGCAGTACTCCATCTCTCCTAGTCTCTAGTTGATCCTTGGCCTATATATTTTCCCGTACGTACTCTTTGGGTCCTCAGACCATGTTTAATTTAGAAAATAGATTGCTTTTGCATCTACACAGAGCCTTGTGCTTATTCTTCCTATTAGCTTGGCACAGCCGTAGCATAAAAGGGAATTGGGCGTTCTCTACCCTGTTGTTCTTGTGATTCCTTATGTTTTGCAGGAGTAACAACATGTCTATTTTGCGTGGTCAAGTACAAGAGGATCGAAGCGTGTGATTAGGCGATTTTGAGTGTCGCATGTTGCTGTAATTGAGACAGTGGTTGGCGATGTCGTTCATCAGGTTGCACGGATCCAAGTTATCACAATTGGAGCCTAGAGCCGCTAAGTGCATTTTTCTTGGTTATAAACCTAGTGTGAAAGAATATAGGTTGTGGAATCCTGAAATTAGAAAAGTGGTTATTAGCAGAAGTGTTACTTTTGATGAATATGTTATATTGTATGATAAACTATCTATTAATGTTCCCATTAAGAAGCCGCAAAAATCAAGGGTGCAGGTGAAGCATATTATTGATTCAGGATTTACACCAGAAGCCGAAAAGAAAAATATACATGATGTTTCTGTTGTTTTTCAACCACCATAACGTTTCATTGTTGTCGACATACCTAAAAGGAATATTCAATCTCAAAAGATTGATTTCAAAAGCAGATGTTGTTGCTTATGCTTTGAATGTGGCAAAAGAAATTGAATGTAGTGCAGAATCTTCTACTTATTCAGAGGCTATCTCTTATGGTGATTCAGATAGATGGATGGTTGTCATGCATGATGAGATGCAATCTCTTGAGAAGAATGGTACTTGGGAGCTAGTCAAGTTGCCAATTGAGAAGAATGTTATTCGCTGCCAATTGAGGAGGGTGTTTCACCAACCGAAGAGGTTAGGTACAAAGGAATGCCCATTGCTAAAGGATACAATCAAATTCCAGGTATTGATTTCACATATGTCTTTTTCCTAGTTGCGAAGCATAGTTCAATTCATACTTTACTCAATATAGTGGCTATGCATGATTATGAGCTTAAAAAATTGGATGTGAAAACTACGTTCTTATATGGGAAATTGAAGGAGGATATTTATATGAAGCAACCAGACGGTTTGTTTTTTTCGGAAAAGGAGAATTATACTTGCAAATCGAAGATATCTATTTATGGTCTGAAACATTCACCCAGACAGTGGTACAAGATATTTGACTCCTTTCTGATCTCTAAGGATTTCAAAAGATCCGATTATGATAGCTGTGTTTATTTGAAGACTGTTAATTGATTAGCTATTTATTTGCTCCTATATGTTGATGATATGCTGATTGCTGCAAAAAACAAGACACAAATTTCAAAATTCAAGGCACAATTGAATATTGAATTTGAGACGAAGGATCTCGGTGCAGCAAAAAAATTCTTAGTATGGAAATTATCAGTGACAGACATTTGAAAAATTATACCTAAGTCAGAAAATGGTATATTGATAAAGTTTTTCGTTGTTTCAACATGCATAAGGCCAAACCGGTTAATACTCCGTTAAATGCACATTTTTAAACTTTCTTTAGCATCTTGTCCATAGTTAGATGATGAAGTTGAGTATATGTCTAGAGTTCCATATGTTAGTGCAGTCGGTTCACTTATGTATGCCATGATATATTCTTGCCCCCGAGTTATCTCAATCATTGAGTGTTGCTAGTAGATATATGACAAATCCTAGCAAAGAGCATTGGAAAGCAGTTCAATGGATTTTCATATACTTGTGAGGCACGTCTGATGCTTGTTTACAACTTGGGAAGACTAAAGATGAAATCGTTGGTATGTGAACTCATATTTTGCTTGAGATTTTGATAAGAGAAGATCTCTTATTAGTTATGTGTTCATTGTTGGAGGATGTGCCGTTAGTTGAAAAGCGAGCCTGCAAGCTACTATTGCCTTGTCCACTACAAAAGTCGTGTATATGGCTATTTCTGAAGCTTGCAAAGAAGTCATTTGGCTAAAAGGTTTGTTTACTGAGTTTTGTGGAAGTACGTCTTACACTACAATATTCTGCAGCAGTCAAAATGCTATTTGCCTTACGAATGATCAAATGTTTCTTGAGAGAACAAAGCATATTGACATTAGATAGCATTACATTCGAGGTGTCATTGCTTAAAGTAACATTAAAGTCAGCAATATAAATACTCATGATAATCTAGCTGAAATGATGACAAAGCTAGTTCCTACCGCTAAGTATGAGTTTTGCTCAGACTTCGTTGGTATCATTCAGTACTTCTACGGACGTTTGGAGCATAAGGTGTTCATGCTAATATGTTTTGAGAAGACCACGTTTTGTTTTGGCTACAGGAGGAGTTCGTCTCAAGGTGGAGATTGTTGAGTTGTAGTGTGATACAAATTGAGTTTGAGTATGATATAAACTTCGTTTTCTACTCCAATTCATAGTTCCACTTCTACACAGAGTCTTTCATGTACCACTATAAATATATCCATATAATCCATAGGCAAAAGCTAGAGCTTCATTGTAAATATCTTCATTGTAAATATCTTCTCATATAGTGATATTGTCTTTGTGTGCTTGTGGTTTTTTCCGAAATAGATTTCCACGTAAAATTTATGTCTGCTATTTCTATTTTTCTGAGCATTATTTAGAACATTTTATGCATCCAGACAATTGCAGTCTTGCAGAGACACCACACCACATGTGTCGAAAAATTACAGTTTGGGTGTCCAGATCAAGCAGCTATCCTACTATCCCGGGTGCCCAGGGACGGAGGATAGTGTAGGCTAACAGGGGTAGTGGCCCCCCAGCGTTTTAGGAATTTTTTTTTTGAATAAGTATGCATACTTAATATATATCTATACACATGCATGTATACTCTCAATAATGGCTACGCTCAGTTGTGTTTGTGTATAAATATATATCTACATGCATGCACATATACTCTCGATGAATCTGTATACGTAATTCATATGATGGTTACGCTATATATTAGGTTGTAGGCACTGATTGAGCTTAATTAGTGTAATTTAGATTGGACAAGGATCCCTATTGTACTTTGCTAAACTCTAAAGAAATTATGCTACTAATATGCGCTCTCTATTGTATTCATTTTGCAATTCTTCTGAGGCTAGCCCCCTCTATAATTTGTTTGAAGCTTCGTCACTGTGGGTGCCACGACATATTGATCTCATCAATGGCAGATCCCAAGCATTGATTTCTCAGGCCTTGAATGCATGCATGGAGTAGTTGGGGGCTTCTCCACTAGATATACCTGATCCCATATCTTCAAAGGATCTCTTATCCGAGATCATCATAGATTCATCTTAGATCAGCTAACCATGTACAGGCTTCACAAAAAGGCGACACGTCCGATCGAGTGGATGCTTACACTCAAGATTGGTAAACCTATATCAAGATACAAATCGACAGATGGGATTGATGCCAAAACATTGGCCACTAAAGATCACTCAAACGACTGGAAGTGATGACCTTAGCATATATGGATGTAGCGGCCGATCCAAAACGAAATAGATCGGGTGTCATATACATGTCATCACATGTATGTGAAGTGAATGAGTATAAATTATAGGGTGTACACCTATATGTATATCAGTTTTGGTAAGATAAAACAATATTGAACCCGGTGTCCTGTGCACCTGAAGCTTCATTTGGATCCGCTCTGTATGGAAGTGGGACATGCAATATCATTGTACCATGGAGACCTGTATATGGCAGAAGATATAGACGATAGATTGTGGGCTCAAAGTCAAGAACCTGTCACAAATATATATGCGATCACTGTGAACCGTTGAAATGAAGTCGCATTGCCCTCCAATGCGTCCAATCACACTGATGAACAAACCTCACAAATTAAAGAAGCTGTGTCCTCCAGTAGTAGTGGAATAATATAAGGTGACAAGAATGCATGCACGGTCTCAAAAGAGAGGGCAAATCCTGATTAGCATGTCACTTATGCAATAGCACAGATCCAAGTTAACACTTCTGCTAATAACCACCTTTCTAATTTCAGGATTCCACAATTTATATCTTTTCTACAGGTCAGATATCTAGGTCATGCTGATTTTTTCAGAATAGACAAGGTAACGTCTAGTTTCTTCAATGGAGCTATATTTGAGGCCTAGGCATTCAAGGTCACTCAATAGGTTTAGCCACTACCTTGATCTAAGCACTCACAAGCATTCAAGTGAAGATTTGAGAGTTGACTAGATTTGACCTAGTTATGCATCACCCTTCGTTGCTTGACCTTGTTGAGCTGAAGTGACAACTTTAGGGTTAATACTCTTGGATATCCGTGTTTCCTAGACGGCTTAGGCAAGTTTTTGATGACCTTTTGTGGAGGAGCTTGTGAAAGACACCACAAAGGTTGTAAAAGTTTAGAGTCCACCTATCCGGAACGAAGAATGACTATACCACAAGTAGAGAGTTTGGATCCTTGAGTGGATTCAAGTCGGAGCGATACTTTTGTGAGAGTGATCCAACGAGGAGTATGGCTTGGCATTTCAGAGTAGATCTTGTGTCAAGTGTTTCTTTTGCTCTCTTTACTTTTCACATTTAAATTCAACAATTTACTTGGCCAGAACTACATGTTAGAGTATGACTTAGACCTATGTTGCAAAATCTACTAGAATTGTGGAGTTGTTTGCCCGTGTTTTCAAAACATACTTGTGAGCCTTTAGTCAATTTGGTTCTCCTGCGTGGGCATCTGATTCTTCCAAATGTGTAGTTATACCATTTTAACTATAATAATCTTTTATTTGGGAATATTTATATCGGTGATGTACAAATTATACACATAGATTTGCCTAGAAGAATAGAAGAATACTATTGCGATACTACAATTTCGACTATCAATATATTACAAAGCAAATTCAAGAGCAACAGTTGCATGTTGAGGATCCAAGCGCTTCTTGTTCATCGTAGTCTCCCCTCCATTTTTAGCGTCATTTTGAACAGATCATTAAGCAAACCACGCTTCGCTAATTGTCATTTCGATTATCATTAGCCACTCATGTACAGCGAACACCACTACTCATTGTAATAATCGAAATTCAATGTGTAAAATCAAACAATTCCAGTAGAATTAGCATAGGTTACGTATGAAAACTCAGTCCAACTCAACAGTAATTTGGGCTGATTGGGTGTAACATGTACAGCCTCTTTGTTTTCCGGTTTTACCGGTTTTTTTCCGGTTACCGGTCCGGTAACCGGCCGGGAGAAATTCGTATTCAAAATTTGTTTGCCAAATTTTGTCCGGTTTTTAGCTGGTTTTTCCGGTTACCGACCGGGAACTGTTACCGGGCCCCGAGCGGGATTTTGCCCGGTAACGGTTCTTTGATCCTTGATTCTGGCTGTAGTAGTGGCCAAATGAGCGGCCCCGTGCTGGAGCAGTCCCATTTAGCCACGACACGCCGGGTCCATTACTTAGACAGGCCGTGTCATGCCAGCCCATAGGCTGAAGCACCGACCCAAACACACGGCACGATAGCCTCACGGGCAATGCCGGGCCAGCCCGGGCATGGTTAGCCCACTGGGTTGATGTGGAGCCATTTGGAATAATCATCTGTTCATCACATAATAGATAATTCAGCATACATAGCGTGATGACCGTCCAGGAACCATTTGTTCAAAAGCAAAACCCTACTCAAACCACAACATAGTATCAGTATGCATTGCCGATCAGGTATTGCAACCAGCAATAATATGCAAGCTACTTAACTAGCTTTCCATAGTGTAGCATGCATGTAATATGAACCTAAAAAAGAATACGGGTTTTCAGACAAACGTTGCCTTGCTAGCAAGTCCTAAGGCAAATCTAGTTTTGTGAGACTGATGCGACCGCCTTTCAGAATATGGTCGCGTGGGAAACATTCATCTAACCTATTCTATGAAGTACCATTTGGCAACACATCAGCAAAGAATCTGCTGATTTCTTGGTCTAATGTGCAGTACTTATTTATTCCAGGGCTTGATGAGGAATACGGGGAAAAATCACTCCATGGTAGCTAACTAGCTATGTTCAGACCAAAGAACATCTTCGAATGAACTCACTTCTCTGGAGGTGGAGGGGGAGGTGGCATTGGCGTCGGCTGGGACTTGCATGCCCTGCAGTCGACTGACGGTGGAGCTGTCATGTTGTCTGGAATTGTTACCCTTATTGTTTGGTGTTTACCGTCGTCAGTAGGAACATCAAGGATAGCATCCATAAGGAGTATCTCCCAGTTACTGTGCTGTAGAAACGAAAACCAAGATTCATCTGCAAGAAAAAAGATGTGATAAGAAATAGGTTGTCACCACAAGGATCAAAACCCACGATAACTCAATAGTCCAGTGCTTATGTATCTAGATAATGTCCGAAAAATCTCATGCAAAAAGAAAAAAGAATCAACATTTTTATGGAAATATCTGCACGTCATTAGTTGATGAACTACCCTCAAAGTATCCTAAAGAAATGCAATATCACCGGCAACACAATAGAATGAGCAGTAGGCACTAGCATTAACAACAACCGGCCTCTGAGCAATCACAAACACCAATGGTGCCAAAGTTACCAGCAACTCGTATATAAACTTTAAAAGATCAAAAATGGGATAGAGGACCACGTTCAACTTTTAGTCTCCGACATACTGTTGTTAGCCTCAATATCTTTATTTCTGTTCCCTACTTGAGCACAAAGCACAACAGTTTGTTACTGTGTGCAGGAGAACAAGAACACAGTTCAAACTACAAACATTACAGCGATGCCGAATTGGCCCTAGTGATGGACGCCTACCTCCACTGCACAATGTCCGTTGCTGTGGAATCAACTTTGTTTTATTTGTTTTTTCTAGAATCAACTTTGTTAAGAGAGCCTTTACTAATTTTAGTAAAATGTTCCTGTTACAGCTTTTAAAAAAAGAGGTTATTCATTAGTTAATATCAGTATATCACCCAAGAATAGTATAATAAAATAGCTTCTAGAAAAGCTACCGCAATACCAAACCAGACCCTAATGCAATTAAAAGCTAAAGCTAAAGGCCAAACAAGACCCAAGTGCCCATTACTTAAATTTGCCAACCCATCTTTTGCTGTTAGCTACATTATTCACCCATTCCGCACTTAGCTAAGAAATATTAGTACGAGTCTCATCAATTTAGTAAGCTGTCTGAGAATATTAATATACCATGGTATGTTTCAATGAAGTTGTTTGTTCAACAATGAAATAATGCAGTCCTATTTTGTATATAATAATTATATGGTGTGCCCTTCAACTTTTCACCAAAGATCTACCCCCCTGCTCCATATCCAGTCGAATTATCAATTATCAAAGAATAAAACTAGACAAACTTACCAATAGCATTGAAGTATGATATCTCAAACCTGAACATTGTGCTTAACAGTTCACGTAGAGTGTAACTGTGTAAAAACCAATGACTCAACTAAATATGTAAGAATGAGATATAGTAATAGTCCGAATTCCAGTCTGATCCAATCCAACCCCTTCTACACACACATAATGCATCTAAACACTAACCTACCAAACTCCACTGCAACCGAGCCCGTCCAAATAAAGCTGCCTAGTGTTTTGAGCCCAAGTCCAGCCCACTTCAACCTTCAGTCTCTATCTCCAAATTATCCCAAAGCTGTCTTCATACTAAATCTGTTTATTTTATTTTTTATTTATTCTTTTCTAGCATTGTTTAGGTTGTTCACAAAAAGATCCACAGGGTTCAACCCAGTGGCGAAGCTACATTGATGCATGGGGGTGCAGTTGCACCCCCAAAAATTTTGCACAAAAAACTGATATATATCCCCCTTAATACATAAAGTATGCACTACATATACTAACATACATACTCTTCAACTCCTGGCAGCCCATTTAGCATTAGGTCCAATAGAATCTGAGAATCAAGCTCAACTCAAGTAGTCGACTAATCAAAGAGGCATCAGACCTAAGTGTCATCTGTCCATCCAAGCATCTTTGCTTCCTACTAATACATTTACTTCTTATGACAGATTGACAGGTTTAATGAAGTTAATACAGAACTACTTCTTTGCATAATATATTTGCATCTTACTGATTCATTTGCTTCATATAATAAGGAAAAAGTTCTTAAACTTGCTAAGTTTTATCCTAAAAAATCTCAGTGAGCTTTCTATTAAACTTATTGAGACAAAGAAGGATGATCGCTATAAACTTGTTTATTTGCTACTCAAATTGGTATTGATCATTCATGTGGCTACTGCAAGGGTAGAGAGAATATTTTCGACAATGAATCATGTGAAGAACAAGCTAAGAAATAGCATGAATGAACAATACTTGAATGATTGCTTAGTTACATACATTGAGCATGAATTTTTTTTTTCTACAAATTAGTAATGATGCTATCATCAATTGCTTTCAAAACATGAAGGAACGCCGTATCAAGTTGTAATTTTCTAAAATATTTTGTGATGTTGGTTATAGTGCGAACACGTAATTTGACACATTTGAACTTATGTATTATGTCATTTGAACTTGTGTTGGAATAAATGTGTCTTAAGTTCGCACCCCCATCGTCAAAATCTTAGCTCCGCCACACTGGTTCAACCATCTATATAAGAACTTTGTTACAAATTGGCCCATCAGAACCCAACCCAGATCGTAAAAGTCAATCCAATCCAACCCCTTCCACTCTAAATCTCTAATACAAAATAATATGGTTGATATTCCTACAAATTCACAAGGTTCACTAAACCCATAACTAGACCTATCAAGGATAGAATTACTGTCGAAATATTTTTTGTTTTAGCAATTTTTCCAAATAATAAATGCATAATTATATTCCAGAAATGAAATACATCACAAAAATGAACAATAACTCATGCAAATCAGTAGCATAAGAACAGCTAAATTACCCATGTCAACTATCCTACCATAGCAAGATAAAATGGCCATCAACATGGGCAAAGTTAAAAAGATCACATGCTAAAAGACATCTTGACATACTCCCATCGAACAAAATTATAATGGTTTGCTCTCAGGTGTCGAATGGGCAATACAAAGCAAACGACTCGCCACTAATGGCCAAAGTAATATCACCAACCATCTGATAATTACTAGTTTACTACAACAATATACTGCATGTGAGCTCTACATTTACCGATTTAACAAATAAAATTTTTACACAATAAGACAAAACATATTTAGTAAAAGATAACAATGATAGATATTGCAACTAATGACAGCAACAAATTAAAGAGCTTAAACTCTTATCTATTTCTTCCAAATTATCACATCTAGTTTTCCTAATGGAAGGTGTCATCACTGAGCAATTCATCCCACAATCTATTATGCTAAAACTACCGATACTACTAAATCAAAGATGAGATTTAAACCGAATTCCTTGTATGGCAACTAAACCACTATAGTAATCGATCCGAAATAGTCACGTACTGACAGAAAGCACTCAAAGCTATCGAGCAAGACTAGGCACACTGATAACGTTATCCTAGAAAATCGATACACCACTGCTATGTCATGGTGTCATCAGCGAGGTCCACGGAGATACAATGCTATCATATTCTACATTTCCATGTTCAGTGTGCACCGATTCATAGAGACCGGCATTGTATCTCCAAGGACCACGTCAGTGAAACCGCAGCATAGCAGTGACATATCGGTTTTATAAGACAGCGCCATCAGCATGCCTTGCCTTTCTCTACAGCTCAGAGTGCTGCTGATAAATTACTATTGTGGTTTAGTTTCCATGCTAGTATTTCTGTTGTAATCTCATCTTTGCTTTAGTCGACTAGTATCATTAGCTTTAGCTGTTATGGCGCCAGTAGGGCAATGGGAGTCTTTGGAGGTGGAGGACCACGACTCATGAGCGTAGCGTGCCGTAGAGGTGGAGTGAGGTTTTGCCCCTCGGCTCCCTATTTTTGCTAGAGAGAGTAGAGATAGGGGAAAGATAACTTCATTGCTTAATTATTCTCAGGGTGCCCTGCGGCTTACATAGCCATCTGGCCAACCAATTCCCCTCAAATCACTCTCAATTATTCCTTAATAGCTTACTAAAAATAGCACCAGCTAATGATGCGGCCATTATTCCCTCTACAGGCGCCATTTTAGCCACTTTCCTGGCTTGATGGACTTGCCTTTTTAGCTCTACGGGTGAATGTCTTGCCCCACATGACATCTCTCCTCGACGACAGCGGCTTCGTCCGCGGTGGGATTGTGGGTAGCTATTGGATAAAGTCGGCGTCTTCCCGGTGGGCTGCGAAGGTGGTTCGCCTGCCATTGGATGAGCACTGGCGAATGCCTCGGGCGAGCGGGCTTTGGCTCTTCTGCGGAATCGTCTTGCCGCCGCCATGATGCATAGGAGGCGATGGCGGTGGAGACTCTGGAGGTGACCGTTGGCGCGAGAGGGCGGCGTGAAAGGCGTCATGGATGCGGGCACGGCGGTAAGTGCGGTGACGGCGACCACATTGATGACCTCTGCAACCTTATATGGCGTAGTAGCGGGGCGGGCTGCCGGATGTCGTGGTGGGCGGGAGAGAAGTGCGGTGGCGCCGCGCAACGGTCCCAATCCCCACATTGTAGGATACCGCCCGGTGGCAGCGGTCGTAGTAGGACTTGTAGACCGCTGGGCTTGCTCCGGCTGTAGCGGACATCAGCCAGCAGTGCGTCCTGTTCGCCATTGTTTTAGCCACAGGCGCGACCACGACTACTTTGGATCGTAAGAAGCGGATCGTGGCGCGGTCGCGACCATACACCGGCGAGCGGCGTGTCGGAGGATGTTTGAAACGCCGTGTTGTATGTGTATTCCATGGGAAGCCACGAAGCCAGCGTGTGGCGATCACCGTGCGGCACAAATACATCGTGATCACCTTGTTGGCGGCCCGGCTTGCGCGTCGGTTGTGGGTGGAAGGCGGTGGTCATGTGCGATTTAGGCGCCGAAGAGGTGAGCTCCTTCGAGATCCGAGGTGAACACCGTCGCCATCGGAGATGAGGGGCGGGATGCGGGTAAGCGCGCGATCTCGGCGAAGAAAGTCACGGCGACGGTCTCGGCGGTGTAGGTGGCCAATGGATGAAGTAAGCGATGATTTGGAGAATCGATCCACCACGTGAGGATGACGGACTTCTGCCTGCCTTTGGAGCCCCTCGATGAAGTCGGCGCTACATCGGCCCGCACCATGGGCCAGTGCGAGAAGGCGTGCGAGCAGCGGGAAGCGGTGCTCTGTCTTGTACCGTTGGCAAGTGAGGCGGCCGGATGAAATCTGCACCGTGGCCTTGATTAGGGCGTGGAAGTCGCGGCGGAGGCGGTGTAGAGTCCGTGGATGCCTTCGTGCGTCGTTGTGGATGTCGGCCACCGTGTCTGAAGGGCGTGGAGGGCGGTACATAGAGCTTGGCGTCGAGGTGATCGGCCGTCCACTGAGCCGAGTGCGGCGTGGCGGCTGCTGAATGTCTCCGTGGCGCCACAAGTGCGGGTCGGTCTTTATTGGCTGCGCGACTTGCAGCCGATGAAGGTGAATCGTGGTCGCTAGGAGGAGCAGTGGCGGGTCGGCGTCGCGGCGAGAAGCGCGTCGGCGGCGGCGTTAGTCTTTGCCTGGTTTGTACTCCGCCTCAAGTCAAACCCGGTAGCTTGCCCGCTGAATGGTGTTGCGGAATTGTTGCGGTGGCGCCGTCGAGGAGGAACTTGAGGCTATAATGATCCGTCACGGACGAGTGGCGACCCAGTAAGGCCTCGATGGCGGACGGCGTGGGCGAGGCCGATGAGCTCCGTTCGTATCTTTGCGGGGGCGGGGCGCGGTCTTCTTTGGCGGTGAAGAAAGCGAGGGCGCTTATCACAGGCGATCTGTGCCGGCAAGCGAGGCGTCGCTCCCACCACGACGGCTTATCGGCGGGGAAGCGCCCGGCCACGACGGCGTAGTGAGCACCGTCTTGAGTGCGGCCCGGCGGCGCGGCCGCGTCGGACAGCCGAACCTCGCCGCGCAGCGAGGCGATGAAGCGCGGCGATGAGGCGTGTCCCGCTGAAACTTGCGGTAGTAGCCCGCCAAGGCGAGGAAACGCGAAAAACCTGCTGAATGTGTGCAGCGCGAGCCACTCGGCCGCTGGACCTTGCCCGGCGTCCATGGACGCGCCGTCGGTGAGATGGCGTGGCGAGGTACGCGATCTTCGGCTTCGTAAAAGCGCATTTGGAGCGCTTCACGAGCGAGCGATGCGGTGAAGCCGCGGAGAGGCGGTGCGGGCGTGGCGTGGGTGGTCCACCCAATCCAGGTCTTGAAGATCAAGATGTCGTCGAAGAATACCGGGACGAAGCGGCGAAGAAATGGCGGGAGGACGCGTTCATCAACGGCGAAAAGTCATTGGAGCGTTGGCAGGCGAAAGGCATGACAAGGAACTCATAGAGCCGTCATGCGTTACGAGCGCCGTCTTGTGAGCGTCGGCGAAACATCCGAACGATGATAGCGAGCGTGGGTCGGCTTGGTGAAATGCGTCTGTGCCGTGCGGCTCGTCCGATGCTCGTCGACCGCCGAATCGGGAAGCGTCCTTAGCGGTGATCTTTGAGCGCGCGCGTGTCGTCTGAAGCGCCATGAGCCATCCGCCTTCTTGGCGGGAGGGCCGGCGAGGAAAAAGCCGATGGTGGGTCGGATCGAGCCTGCTGCGGCATGTCGCGACTGCCGCTCGGCTCATCCTTGTGCGCGATGGAAATCGGTATGCTGGCGCCACGGCCGAGGCGACACCGAGCGGCGGGGTGATGTGGTGGTCGTGGGAGCGCGGCGGCGGCGGCGGTCGGCTTCGGTGAAGGCGTCTGGAACTCTGCGGCAGCGCGTCGAGAGGTTGCGCGTGGTCGTGTGGCGTGGTGGTTGGCCGGCAATGCCATGCCAACACACGCCGAAGTGCCGCTGCGAGACAGGGGAGAGCGCCAAAATCCCACGAATGAGGGCGGCGTTGCCCGCCATCGGGTGCCCAAAGACGATGTAAATGGCCGGCAAGCGGAAGGACGTAGAAGTCGGCGGTGAAGTGCTCCTGCTCGATGGCGAAGGTGGCAGTAACATCCCAAAAATTTGGTCTGCTTTGAAGTTTTAAAGAAAAATAATCATTTGGATTTTTCGCTAAAGTAAAAGCTTAATATGAATTTTGAGTTCAAAACAATTTAATATGAATAATGTCAACATCAACTATTGTCAAAATTATTTTATTTGGGTTCTATGTGCTTGGATATATTTTCTAGATTTTTCTAGAATTTTTCCGAGTGCATTTGCTATTTTCTAATTGCCATTTGCCTTTTCTGCTATTTTCTAAAAAGGAAAAACTATTAAAAATCTCAGATTTGTCTTTGGGCTCAATTCTCTTTCTTTGGCCCGTACCTTTCTTCTTTCGCCCGTGCCGCCTTTCTTCCACTTGGCCCACTCATTTTCTCGGCGCGCGGCCACCCAGCCTTTCTTTCTGCAGTGAAGCTCACCAGACCTAGCCGCACCTTCTTCCTTTTCCTTTGTTTCTCTGCTGGTGGCCCACTGTGTGATAACATCTTCTTCAACCTCAGACTCCTTGAGTCCGTCCCGCACACGCCGTGGTCGAGCCGACCTCTCTTGAACTCCTCTCTCGGTGCTATATAAGGCCACCTCACCGCGTCATATCCTCGCGCGTCATCCTCCACCGGCCCTAAGCTTTCCGCTCCGTTGTCGATCTTGTTCTTCCGGATTTTGTCGACAAACCGAGCCGCCGTCAAAGCCTTCCTCGCCGGGTTCTCCGTCGTCCGGGCCTCCTCGTCGGCCATTTATCGCCGCCGTTGGGTTCGCATCAACGCCGATTCACTGTGCTCTCATCATCTCCTTCCGAAGACCGCTGCCGCCGTTTTGGTTTCGTCCGACAACCGATCGCCGCGCTCCACCCCGATCTACAACTCGGTGAGCTCCCGCTCTTTTGAGTCGCGTCATCTTGTGCGCAATGTTGTTCTCTCAAAACCTCTTTTCCCTCTCTCTTGACCGCCGAATTGCCATCGCCGGTCATCCTCTTCGACTCGGTCATCTTCGCATTCTGCCGCTCCGGCCACCTTCTAGCTACTCGAGCCTTCTCTGTGACCTCGCCGCCTTCCCAAGCGGTGCTCGCCTCTAGTCTCCTCGGCGCCTTTGCTTCTTCATCGCCGCCATCGCCCGTGAGCTCCCGCCAATGTCGCGCGCCGGTGAATCTTTGCCGCCATCGTCGATCTACCACCTCCTTTGGCATCCTCTCTTCTCCAAAGATCTCGTTTTGGTACCTCGCGGAGCTAGCTCACCTCCGTTCGTCCTCGCCTCACCGCCATTGCCGCCGCCACAAGCTCGAGCTCCCCGGTTTTCCCTTTTTGATGTGGCAAGCCATCTCGCCTCCACCTCTGCGCCACCTTGGATCCTTAGCCTAGGTGGCATCCTCGTCGACTCTGCTGTCGCCGTGTGGCACTCCAAGTCTCCACCGAAAACCAAGGTCCATGGAACCATCCACCATGCACCATCTCACGCCGCCAAGTGGGACCCAATATCGATGAGTTTCCATCCCGTCCGAACGCTCTGGCGGCGTCGGTGACGTCATAATCTTCTTTCCTTGAAAAATAATTCAATAAATCCATAAATTCGATTTTCAACATTTTATGTGATTTCAATCTTCGAGCTCATATCTTTTGCATTGAACTCCGATTGAGTCCATTCAAATTTCTAAATCTGTCTAAATTCAAGGTCTATTTATCCGAGATTTTTATTTAATTTTTGGAGTTTGTTTTCTCTCTGTTATTTATTTATTTGTGTTATTTGCTTGTTTTGCGAATGAGCGTCGATATCGGGAAGCTTCGAGCAAGGAGTAGTATACCAAGATCAAGATCAATCACTGGATTTATTCCAAGGCAAGTCGTGGTCCTTTGATCATATTGAACCCATGATTCCAAAAGTATATTGTTTTATACAATTGCATGCTATCTTTATATAAATTGCTCTGGAATAGTTATTACCTATTGTCATTATGCTCCATTGATTATTTGAATGCCATGAATCCTTTGTCACCTTAGCATGGGTAATTTTAGTTGGACATATTTGTATTGCCAACATGGGTATCGTACATATGCTTAGTCTTGCTTAGTTATGATGGGTTTGTCATCACATGTGTCTTAATAAATAAATTTTGACTTAATAATTTATGGAATCGTGGTGGTGAGCCATTTGTTGTTAAAACTTGTGTACCATGATGGGGTTAGTCATGGTTGTTGGTTAAACAAAATGGTTTTGCTCAAGCAGTGGTTGGTGGATAGGAGGATGTGGATGGAACATGTTGTGGGTTTGTGGTAGTCTCGCTGAGTAACTTGTCAAGACTTAATCTTGTGCGCCATTGAATGGGCCTTACCGCATACAACCACATGTCCGGTATGGGACGGACTGGTGATTAATTAGCAATGTCTTAATTTCGGTTCACATGTGAAGCGTGGTTACGGGAAACGTATTCTCACGGTGGCGCAAGAGGGGCCTCGTCAGTCGGAAAGACATTGATGTTGAATCCTTAGCGCGTAATCAAGTTAGAAGGAGCTTTGTAAAAGCCTTGTGATGATCACTTAGTCGCACACCTTGGAAGTGTGTTAAGCGGACATTATAAGTTGATCTATCTCTTGTGGGTCAAGTCGTACAACCTCTGCGAGTGTAAACTATTCGAATAGCCGTGTCGCGGTTATGGGCGTGCACAGGGATTTCACACGGGAGATAGTGTTTCTTCAAAAATGTGTCGAGTGTGGATGGGAAGTTCACTCGATGAATATAATGTTCGTTTGGTGAATAGGTCATTCACTTGGTGGTTTGTGTCGATTGGTGAATGGGGCATTCACTTATCGTTGGTTTGGTTGGGAGTGAATGGGAAGTTCACCGTTGTTTCAAAAGAATTGTTTATTTACTTATTCTCGCTTTTCAATTACGCATTTCAATCTATTTATTGTATTTATCGTAAATGTTGTTTTATGCAAAAGAGCCATACAACTAATCTTTGTTCAAGCCACGCATGAATACTATTTGCATACATTTCCCATGGCTTCTTGAGTACATTCAAAGTACTCATGGCTTTGCCCTCTGTTTGATCAAAGATGAGGAAGAATACCAAGTCGCCAAAGAGTTCTTCGCCCAGAAGACCATGAAGGTTTTGCCCATTAGGATGGTTTCTCACTCGATTGCTGTGGGCATGTTGATTGGCCTACGAAGAGTTTTGTTCATTGCAAGAGTTCATTTGTTTCTTTAGCCTGCGTGGCAAGTTAAGTAAACATTGACCATAAGGTCCATTATTATTATTATTTGATACTCGAGATCTTTTAGTTAAATTAAATAAATGGATGGTATTTCATCACTTTGTTTTCTGTGTGAGCTAGCTCGATCAGGACTAGTTCGGAATACACGAGAGGTTCTGAGGTGCATTTTCGGTCCCGGCGGTGGCGCCGCGAATATCCCGACGCAGACACGCGGTCTCCGTTGGCGGCAGTGGACAGACGAGTCGCGGCCGAGGAAGGAGACGGTGGCGCACGCCGCTCCTCGGCGATGAAGTTGTGGGTGGATCCGAGTCTAGCGTGGCGTGGAGAGTCGCGCCGCCCATTGTGATCAAGACCTTCATGGTCTCGCTAGTGCGGACGCCCGCGATGGCGTGGAGGGAGATGAGGGGCGCGTCGTCCGGCGCCTCGGTCTCCTCCATGCCGTCATCATCAGCGGTGTCGGCGAAGTCCAGGAAGAAGAGCCGCAGGCAAACTTTATTGTGGCCGTGGCTGAATTTGTCGTTGCAGTTGTAGCAGAGGCCAAGCCACCGTCGTTCGTCCATCTCGGCCTGGGAAAGTTTCTTGACGGGGTGGCCCTCGACGGTGATGGTGGCGGTTGGTGTCGCGGCGGCGGGAGCGGGAAGCGCCGTAGGCGCGTGGTGCCTTGGCGAGCCCACACTGCGGTCCGTGGTTGGCGGCGGCGCGCCCGGTGTTTCGAGTTCCGGCTTCTGGCGAGGCTCATGGCGGCCAAGCGGTGGATGCGGATTATGGACTTCCACGTCGAGGCTCGGTGGTGGTTGGGCCGCGGTGAAAGAGTTGGGCGCGCTGGGCCTCGTGAGGCGTCTGCGCGCAGAGAAAGGGCACTGAAGCGGTCTGGTAGTCGACCACCGAGCCCGTGACGCTTGCGGCGGCGATTCACCCGGCCAGGTTGGACGCGAGGAGGACCGAACCTCGTGTTCGGGAGTTCGGTGAAAGCGCCGCCACGGAGAGTGCCTCATCTTGTTGCACTGGATGAACCACGGTGGCAATGTCCTCCGTGTATGTACGAGGCCATCGGCACTTTTTCTTCCTCGGCGATCGCTGGCGATGGAAATAAGATTCGCCGGTTGATAAAGGCGATGGATCGATCTTACCATCGCATGCCGGAAAATCCATCTTACGGGCGAGGCGGTCATTGTGGTGCTGCGCCCGGTGACGAGTGGTCTTCGCGCGGCGACGAGGAGTCGAGCGACGCTCTGTTGGAGCTTCGGCGACGACGTCTTGAGTGTCCACGGTCTCAACCAGTGGTCCGGAGGAGGCGCGAGATCACCGGGGGCGGCGGCGCCATGGTGGTCGTTACAGGTAGCGGGTGATTGCGTGGGTGTGGTGGGGTTTAGCGGTGGGGTGGGCGATGAGGATCGGTGGAACTCGATACCAAGGTGTTATGGCGCCACCGCAGGGCAATGGGGTGCTTTGGAGGTGGAGGACCACGACTACGCGAGCGTGGCGGTAGGTAGAGGTGGAGCGAGTTTTGCCCCTCGACTCCTATTTTTGCTAGAGAGAGTAGAGATAGGGGAAAGATAACTTCATTGTTTAATTATTCTCAGGGTGCCCTGCGGCTTACATAGCCATCTGGCCAACCAATTCCCCTCAAATCACTCTCAATTATTCCTTAATAGCTTACTAAAAATAGCACCAGCTAATGATGCGGCCATTATTCCCTCTACAGGCGCCATTTTAGCCACTTTCCTGGCTTGATGGACTTGCCCTTTTAGCTCTACGGGTGAATGTCTTGCCCCACATGACATTAGCACAATAGATTGTCGGATAAATTGCTTAGTCACAAATTGTGACTCACAATACCACTAGAGGGACAAAGTATACCAATCTGTGAGTACATATTACAATTTTAGCTATTTAAGTTTACTACTTTCATTAATTGTAATTCTTTACAATTGTTATGTACAAACTTCTTACTGTGTACAAATTTATTCTGTTATGTTAGTAAATTGTTTCGAAAAATTGTTGTAGTAATTGTGAAATCAGTTGGGGATCTTTCTTAAGCCATTGGTGGTGAGGTGGTATTTGCTTTGCTTACGATGTCCAACACCTAAGAGCAAACCATTATAATTTTTACTTGTGGCACTCGATGGTAATAGCCAATAGGTCGATATGTCTTTCAGCGAGTGTGCACTAGTTAGTTTTGCCCACTATTTGGTAGTTATGGCCAGGATCAAAAAGCATTCACGACAAATCCGCTCGGACGGCCGTGCCGTGCGAAATCCCTGAAAAACTGACCATTTTGAAACTGAATTTTGAACTGGGTTTTGAAACCGTGCCGGACGGTTCTGCCCAAAACCGAAAAATCGGTTTTAAAAGCCGGAAAAACCGGCTTGAATTTTGAATTAGAAAGTGTTTAATGAAGTGCATATTTAGCTCATACAATACGTAATCTAGCATATTTAGTTCATACAATACGTAATCTAACATATTTAGCTCATATGAAGTGTAAACCGGCCAAAAACAATAATTTGAGCATATTTAGCTCATATAATACGTAATCTAGCACAAAATAGGCCTAAACCAACCTAGAAAGTGCATTATGCAGTTAAAAATTCAAATTTGAAATTGAAATTTTCCGGCCAGTTATTGTTCACCCGATCGCCACCGGTAAGACCGGTTACCGCCGTAACCGGCCGGGATTTTTCCCCCTGGTTATGGCCATTGTATCTTGCTAAAATAGAATAGTTGACATGATTATTTAGCTGTTCTTTTGAATATAACTACACTGTTCTTGTCACCATTAAAATGCATGATTTGGTCCATGTATGCCTATTCATTTCTGAAATTAGAAATAATTTGTTTCATTATTTGAAAATATTGCTAAAACCACGAGTATTTCAATTATTACTAGGACAGTAGGGATAGAATATGAGTCTTCATTCTTTCTTTACATTGTTCCACATAGCTTCAGAGAATCCAGATGTTGGATAGTGAGTACCTAGCTCACCTCAATCCTTACCCTTGGTATTATGGGATTGATTGATAGATAAACATCGGTCCATTATCTCTTTGAACCATGTACAATCCTATCGTTTTTATTTCTGCCCACATTGCATCCAGTTTGCTTTCAGATAGTTCTTGTCCCTACTTCATCATGTTACGAGATAAGCTAAATCATAAACCAATATTCTAAAATCTAAGATGATTTCCTTTTCCTCCAAGTGGAATGAGAAATTGGTACGAAGCACTTAATCAATTAATCAGTGTGTTCAGACTATATAAACAATAAGTATCATCATTCCATCGGTAAAGGAACCTTCATGCAGTTTATGCATTACGGGCTAAAAGGATAGTTAATCAACTAGTAAAGTGTATACTACCATAAATGATATTAGGTGGGGGGACAAATTGACAGGGTGGTATGCCAAGGAGTGACAAAACTTGACTAGAAACCATAATCGATCAACTACGTCTACCAAATGTGTATTCCACTAATGTAACCACAATTGCTGCCACATTTATATATTTAACAAACAAAAGAGAAGTAAAGGATGCATTGAAGCAAGTATCCTGCATCCAAATGTTAAATGAGCAAGATGTGCATCAATTAAAGGCTTTTCAATTTTTTCCCCTGAAGACAGTGAATGAATCAATGCCATTTCAAGTCAAGGGAAGACCTAAACCTACACCGGCTGACATATGTCACAAGAAAAATCGTAACGTACTAACATGTGTAATTCAACTCAGCTTGTAAGGAATGTAAGCACTTCAACACAGAATTGTAAGTACTATTGGTAGCACGTACCTCCCAAGCGAACAGCCTTGAACTTAAGAAGCCCATCTCCTTGGGGCCCCGACACGGGGAAAGTGCAGGAAACGGAATGTCTCGAGTGATTCACGGCAATGGAAGCGCTATGCCAGGGACCCCGCACAATCGGCTTGCCGATTGCATTCACAATTTGCTGGCTCTGGGTGGCCTTCTCTATTGCCTGGCTGCAACAAGAGCAGCAACAGCAGTTAGAACTATCAATCCCAGTTCTTGATAAAGAAGGCCAACTATGGGTACAAGGAGCACATTGACAACAGAAATTAACATCACAGAAGGTAAATGCATCCTACAAGTTGCACAAATTCATCATTCATGCGCTACATGGAGATCAAGAACTGGACATATAGAGCTAGGAACAAATGCAAATCAAGAACAGGTGAACAAATTCATAGCTAGCTGATCCCATCCCATCAACACAAGAAGATGTATACACAGATATCCACACATGCGCGTAAAGAGACAGCTAGTGATGAGAGGTTTAGGGTGGGTTTGCTGGACCTGGAGCAGGAGAGGAATACGGAGAGGTCGCTGACGGCGCTGGCGGCGACGGCGCCGGTGAGCCCCAGCAGCGAGAGCGCGCTGCGCGACGGGCCCACGCCCCAGCGCCCTCATCGGCCGGCGGTGGTGGCGGCCCGGGTTGGGGCTGGGCGGAGAGGCGGCGGCGGAGAAGAGGAGAAGCGGAGGCGGCGAGACGGCGAGCCGCCAACATTTTCGTATGCGGAGGGGGGAGCAAAGAGCCCTCCAACAAATGCCTTCTCGGCCCTTTCTGGCCCATCCATCCTTTTTCTTAAAGGAGGAGAAACAATTTGCCCTGCATTGACGCACACACACCGTATTTTGCCAAATATGCCCTTTTTTTTGTTGCTAATGTAAATTTTTGGGTTTTTTTTTAATTCCAAAACACCTAAGATAATGTACAATAAGTTTACATTAACTATCTATAGTATCTGTCACATGTGGATGAAAGAAAATAAAAAGATAGCATCACCAGAACTAAGAATGATATCCAACTATATTTTTTAAGTCCATGAAAGTATTAAAAGATTATGTGGTCTATAAAGATAGGTAAAAAAAAAACCATTGTATAAACTAACTTTAATGCTATCTACAGGTAACATAAAGAGTTATTATAAACAGCAATTGTCTGTATTATCTACGGGTTCAGGAATGATATACCTCAAGTTTCTGATACTGAAAATAATTTACTTACAATGTCATTCAATGAGAAAGAGGTGAAAGAAGCAATTTTTCAAATGGAGCATAACAAAGCACCCGGGCCAGATGGCTTTCCTGCTGAGTTTTATCAGGTGTTTTGGGAAGTTCTTAAAAATGATATAATGGCCATGTTCCATGATTTTCATAGTTGCTATATGCCTCTTTTTAGCTTAAATTTTGGGATTATTACGCTGCTTCCTAAAAAAACGGAAGCTAAACAAATTCAAAGATATAGACCTATTTGTCTTACGAATGTTAGTTTTAAAGTCTTTACTAAAGTAGCCACTAATAGAATTACTAATGTGACACGTGAAGGTTGTTAGAACATCCCATAAACATTTATGCAAGGGAGATACATTCTTGATGGAGTTGTTATCCTCCATGAAACCATTCATGAACTTCATAAAGAAAAGTTGGATGGAATTGTTCTCAAGCTTGATTTTGAAAAGGCTTATGACAAAGTAAAATAGCCGTTTTACTCCAAACTTTGAGGATGAAAGGCTTTTTACCTAAGTGGTGTTCTTGGGTGAAAGTTTCGTTAAAGGAGGTAGTGTTGGAATAAAAGTTAATGATGACTTGGGTTATTTCTTCCAAACTCGTAAAGGTCTTAGACAAGGTGACCCTATATCCCCAATTCTTTTTAATTTTGTTGTGGACATGCTAGCCATCTTTATTTCAAGAGCTAAGCATGAAGGTCTTGTCGGCGTAGTTCCTCATTTGATTGATGATGGGTTGTCAATATTACAATATCTCGATGACACTATCCTTTTTTGAATAATGACATAGAGCAAGCAAAAATCTCAAACTTCTTCATGTGTCTTTGAACAATTATCGTGTTTAAAGAATAATTTTCATAAGAGTGAACTCTTTTGTTTTGGCAAAGCCAAAGAAGTTGAACCACAATATACTCAATTATTTGGTTGTGAAGTGGTGTCTTCCTTTGTGTATTTAGGTATTCCAATTCACTATAGGAGATTAAGGAATAGTGATTGGAAAGGGTTGAAGATAGAGTTGAAAGGAAACTCGTAGTTGGAAAGGAAAAAATATGTCTCATTGGTGGACGCTTGGTACTTATTAACTCGGTGCTAAGTAGCCTTCCTATGTTTATGTTGTCTTTTTGAGATCCCTAGGAGGTTCTCAAAAGACTAGATTTTTATAGATCTAGATTTTATTGGCGAGTGACAATCGAGAAAGGAAATATAGGCTTGCTAAATGGAGATTAGTATGTACTCCCAAAGAGCGAGTATGTCTAGGCATCCGAACTTAGACGTAAAAACAAAAGTTTATTAGGAAATGGCTTTTTAAGTTGCTTAATGAAGAAGGAATATGGCAAACTTTGCTAACTAGGAAATATTTGGGTGAAAAAAGCCTTTCACAGGTGATTAACAAACCTGGGACTTCCCACTTTTGGTCAAGTTTAATGAAAGTGAAAGATCTTTTTTTTCGCTTTGGATCATTCCAGGTTAAAAATGGAATGCAAACTAGGTTCTGAAAGATATTTGGTTAGGAGATTCTCCGCTAAAAATCAATACCCAATCCTTTACCATGTTAAGAGAAAAAGGATGATTCAATAGCAAATATTATGAGATCGTCTCCTATAAATATTTCTTTTCGTCGACCTATTATTGGACCTAAGTTACAGGTTTGGAATGAGTTAATTTTGAGAATAGCCAATTTACAATTGAGTTCTCAAAAAGATATTTTTAGATGGAATTTGAATAAGTCTGGACTATTTTCGGTACAGTCTTTATATACAAAGACTTATTGAAATTATCAAGCCCCCAATAGGACTTTTATTTGGTTACTTAAAATTCCTTTAAAGGTGAAAATATTCCTATGGTATCTCAAAAGAGGGGTAGTTCTAACTAAGGATAATCTGCACAAAAGAAATTGGAGGGGAAGTAAAAAGTGTTGTTTCAGACATGGATGAAACAATTCAAAGACCTTTTTATTGATTGTCCCTTTGCGCGTCTTGCATGGTGGGTTGTTCAATGTGCGTTTAATTTATCCCCTCCTGTGAATATGGCCAACATGTTTGGGAATTGGTTAGATGGTATTCCAAAAACTTTAAATTCACAACTCCTTGTGGGAGCCAAGTGCCTTATGTTGGTCTATTTGGTTATGTCTAATGATGCGGTTTTTGACAAAAGACTATCACTAATCCCTTGCGGAGTTATCTTCGAGTGGACAATGGATGAGGGCTTGGCGAGTATGCAAAACCAGCCCGTAAAGAGTCCATGATGAGTGGAAGTGCCAGGTTGGAGAATGTGGCGAAGCAAATCTTCAACAACCATGGGTGGCGGTTTAGTCACAGGATTTGTAATGATTGAATTTAAAGTTCAGTCGTCTTTTGGTTGTAAGGCTTCGAGCCACTTTCAACTTTATGGTTATTTTTGAACTTGAAACTTTGTACTAAACTAGGCTGTGTGCATCCTTGATGCAGAGGCCGGAAGAGTTTTTCTCTTCCATTATCTAAAAAAACATACTCTAAAAATCTTCTGCCTGTCACTTACCCCTATTAGTCTTTTATTTCTACTTATCAATGATCGCCCAAACAAATCGGACAGGATATTGTACCATAGTAGTACCGTAAGCATGTAGAACAGTACCATAATCATTCTCCCTCTATTTGCTCTCTCAATCTTAGAACTTTCTTAATTTTGCTTCCGATCGGAATTAGCCATATTCATCTTATTACAATAGCAAAGTGTAACATCTCAATTTTCTGAGCTTTAAAATCTTTTAAATAGTTAGTAGGGAGAAAAGTCATCATTTGATTTTATTTGAATTTAATTCAAAATCTTAATATTGGACTTTAGTATCAAAAACATTTAATATGAATAATCTCAACATGAACAATAGCCAAAACTATTTTATTTGGGTTCTATGTGCTCAGATATATTTTCTAGATTTTTCTAGAATTTTTCTGAGTTCATTTACTATTTTCTATTGCTTATTTGAACTTCCAGTATTTCTTAAAATAGAAAAGCTATTAAAAATCTCAGATTCGCCTGACCGAATTCCTTCCTCGCCCATCATTGCTCCTAGCCCACCCAACTCCAAAGCCGCCCGCCTCCCCGCGCCTGGCCGCTCCCGACCCCACCTGTCAGCCTCGTTGTGTCGTTTGTGACATGGACTCACGCAAGCCGCAACCGCTGACAAGCGGGCCCCACCAAATCCACTGTTCTTCGTCTCCGAATCTGTTACACCGACGCCGCCGCCGCCGTGTGTCGTTGTTTTAAGCGCCCGTGCCTCGACTCTCCCGAGCGCCGCCTATAAAAGGAGAGCGAGCCCTTGGCCTCCGCACCCCTCTCGCAACCGCCTTAGCCCTTGCGCCAAACCCTAGCCGCCGAGGGAGCTCGAAGTTTCGATCTGCGCCGCCGCCAACTCTGACGAGCTTTTCCGCCGCAACCAGAGCCGCCGGAGCTTCGTGGTCTGCTTCGTCGGCATCGCACAAAGCTACGCTACCTCGTGGTCGCCTTGGTTCCGCCGGAGCACCGTCGGAGAACTGATCCCATCGAGCCCGTGCGTCCACCGCCGCCTAAACCTCGCCGTCGGCCGCCACTGACGTCTCTGACGGCCCGTGAGTGCACCCGCGTGTGCGCAATAGCCTCAGCTACACATCTACACCACCCACCGCCGGAGCCGCGCCGTCGTTCGCCGGTGTCGGACGAACCCGAGGCCCTTGAAGGATCTAGACCCGCCATTATGTGTTAATGGAGTATTTTGGTGATTAATGACAAACCTATTTATGAGACTAACACTCTTATTGTTATACCATGATTAGTCTCAGCTTGGATATAAAAGGAAAAATCCAAACAGGTATGCATTCATAATGACAAATCTATTTATGAGACTAACACTTTTATTTATTACCTATTGTTTAGTCTCGTTTGGATATAAAGGTAAAAAAAACACAAAAGGTATGCATTCTACTTCATATTTATATATATTGTTGCATTCCTTGGATCCAAAATATAGGATGAACTCCACCAAAAGTCTAACTTGAATATGTGCATATGTTCTTAACACACATTTGTGTATGCACACATTTACGGGGAGTTCACTCTATGTTTTGTGGTTTCATTAGTATTGATCTATATTCCCTTTCCACATATTAAGGATCTTTATTTTGAAACATATCCTTGAATATATTAAACTTGTGTAGTTAATATATTCATATGAGTATATGAGAGCATATGAGACTTGTGTAGTCCATATATGCTCATCTATCCTTGAATATATTTGACTTGTGTAGTTAATATATTCATATTTAGTATATACAACTTGTGTAGTTCGTATATACTCTTAGTATATATAACTTTTGTAGTTCATATATACTTATACGTGAGTATATATATATATATATATATATATATATATATATATATATATATATATATATATATAACTTGTGTAGTTGATATATACTCATGTTTATCTCTATTCAATTACTTGCAATTGAAGTGATTATCATCAATTACCAAAGAGGGAAAGATTGTGGTGTCTTGTCCCAACCATTATGAGTTAATGGTATGTTGTGGTAATTAATGACAATCACATTGTGGGACTAACATTTTTCATGAGTTGGATAAATATGTTATATTCCATGACGATGAAGACTTTGGATGGCATCATGAGTTGATGGCCATCAAGTCAAGGTTCAAGAAAAGGAAGTTATCATGTGTTGATGATGTTCAAGAAGAGGAGATGATCATGAGTTGATCATCAAGTTAAAAGAAGACCCATCATGTGTTGACGGACATCAAGTGAAGAATGCATCATGTGTTGATGCATATGAAGACTCGGGATGAAGGATGTCATCATGTGTTGATGAGCATCAAGCCAAGATCCCGAAGTAAAGGAAATCATCATATGTTGATGATCATCAAGTCAAGGACCCGGACTTGAAGTGAAGATGTGCGTCATCAAGCTTCAAGAAGATGCTCAAGGCAAAGGTATGACTAGCTAGGGCTAAGGATGTGTTCCTAGTCTTTTACCGGTCTTGGTGTTTGGTTGGAAGACCGGATTGCTAGTATAGGTTGCCGTACTATTAAGAGGAGTCTTGTCTAGTAGCTTGAGTCTCATCATGTGTTGATAGCTCAATCTTGCTTGCTCTAGCTCACCGTGGCATGATGCTATTATTTGCAAATGTGTTTTGCAAATAGTTGAGGCTCATGCCTAATCCTTGTAGCATGTGACTATACTTTGCAAATGTGTTTTGCAAATTGTTGAAGTCCATGTACCTACTCCTTGTGGCATGATCTAAGTTTGCAAATATGTTTTGCAAATTGTTGGGATTCATGTATTTTCCCTTGGCATGGTCTAAGATTGCTTGTTGCTAATTATTTGGACTTAGACCATGATAGTGGCTCTTTTGAGTTGTGCTTTTTGATTTGATAAAATGTGTTTGAGATCAAATCAAATAGGTGGGTTGTGTAGCCCTCTGAATAAGCTTTCAATAGAGTCCAAGATCACTCAATTCCGACATCGGAATCAAAAGTTATGATCGTTTTTCCGAGTGTCGCGTGTGCTGAAATTCAGGTGCGGACTGACCGCAGTTGAAAGCCCGGACTGACCGCCCATATGCCTGCGGACTGACCGCCCTTGTAAGGCCGGTCAGCTTTTTTCAGATATCATATTTTTCGGTTTTCTACCTCCCGAAGGCCCGGATGGATCGGGTCCGGTCGACCGACCTCCGAGGGCGGACTGACCGGGAATTGTCTCTAACGGCTATTTTTATAGTCGTTGCAATCAGAGTCCTGACCGACCGACCGTACCGCATGACCGACCGGTTTCCGATTTTCAGCAGATTCTCTTCCAACGGCTAGTTTTTGTGTGTGGGCTATAAATACTCACCTTGGCGGTTGGGGGCAACTCTTGGCATCCTATTTCATTCTCTTGAGCTAGTGTGAGCTTCTCCTCTCTATTGTGCATGTGTTGCACCTTGTGAGCAAGGAGAGGGTCTAGTTGCATGTGTTGCAACTAGAATTGATTGAGCGCTCAATTGTGCATGTGTTGCACTTGGTGAGAGTCAAGCAAGGGGCTTGACTTATTACTCTTGGTGTTTGCCGACACCTAGACGGCGTGGATGCGTCAGGCGCTCGGTGATCTTCTCAAAGAAGGCTTGTGAGAAGACCCGAGCGGTTTAGAGTGGCTTGGTGCTCGCCATCTCCGAGTGGAGTAAGAGCAACCCTAGTGGAGCGAGGTGTTGATACTCGGAGTAAGGCTTAATTTGTGAGCCGACCCAATTGGTTTGGGTTTCCTTCAACGTGGATTATGGGAGACCTAAGAAGTCTCCACCACCACAGAAACATCATTGTGTCCTCGTGTGCTTATTGTGATTAGCTTTCATATGCTTTACTTTGTGCAATTTACATTCATTATATAATTCCTTATTCATTTGTATGATTGCTATCTTGTATGTGCTTGATTAATCATATCATTAGTTGATAGCTTACAAGTCTTTGCTAATTTGCTCTATTTATTATTGACTTGTATTGTTGGTGCACTTAGTGAACTTAGTTGATTTAGGCTAAACCGAATTGATATTTAGCTTCCGCATTAGAAATTTGTTTTAGCTCATAGAAGTTTTAAAATGCCTATTCACCCCTCTAGTCGGCCTCCTCGATCTTACAACTTTCTACCGCCGCCGCTACGACGCAGTCGTACACCGCCGCCCACGCCCAAGGCCCACTCGGTCCCCACGCAGCGTGTCACCGCGTGACGCCGCCGCCGTCCACATAAAGTGTGTGCCACCGAGCCCAATCAGATTTAGTAGGCTCGGTAGATCTAGTCTACCGTGAGCCATGAGACTGACATGTGGGTCCCACATGTCAATATTTTTTTAATTTCTTTTATTTTCGAATTCTCTGTGCTGACATTATGCTTACGCAATAATCCGATTTTTCTATTAA